>CM066983.1:61605009-62320009 GCA_033977485.1 Hydrangea macrophylla
ATTTCATAAGCATGAGCATGAACACGAAAATCATGAAAATGATTTTGGGATGAAAGACCTTAGAGGCTTTCAATTTTTAAAAAAAGGGGAGACCTTAGAGGCTTCCAGGTTTTGAAAAGGGAAGACCATAGAGGCTTCCATGCATAAAACCCTCTAGGAGGGATTTTGTTTTGAAAAGATAGAAATCCCAAATTTTTGGGTAGGCGTGTGAGATGGGTACCACTAGGAACTCGAATTGCGGGATGTGCTGCAAGAAACACCCGTAACGTTGATGGCTAGGCCTCCGTGTAATTTGTAAGGCCCAAAGTCCCGCACGTTTGAGGCTAGGCCTACATGGACGGGAAGCCCATGGTCCGGGTAATGATATTGACGATTGAGGGTGAGTGTTTGAAAAGGCATGAAAATGGTTTTCATGCATTGGCATTGGCATTCATTATACTCTCGCATGTTATATAACAGATGTTATTGTGCGGTTATATGACTATACGAGCCTTTTGGCTTATGGACTATTAAACCTTTCTTTCAGGTGATATAGATAAGGGTAAGGCCCCGAGACTTGACAATGCTTCCGCTATAGTTTTAAGACACCGTGTATGGGGATTATCATTTAAATGATGTAATAAAATTGATTTCAAAGAACACATTATGTTTTATCTGGACAAATGTTAGTCCACCCGCTTTTAAATAGTATGACGGCTTAGCTCTGTTTTTCCGCTGCTTATCCTGAAAATGTCTTGTTTCAAGAAAGGATATTTCTAAATGAAAACCGGATTTCTATTTTATAAATGTTTTCCAAACGATGATCAAATATTTCAGGTAATCCTCGGAGTCTAGGACTCGGGGAGTTAAAGCATGGTGTAAAAGCCCACTGTCACTATTATCGTTGTACTGCCACTATTAGCTGACACGCCATCGCCGGAACCCGTGGCAGGACGGGGCGTCACAGAATGGTATCAAAGCATAACCGGGTTGAATACTTTGGAAGTCAGGTTATATGCTCGCTTGTATAGTTTTGTTGACATGTTAGACATGTTAGTTAGTAAATGACATATGTTAACATGTTACTTGGTAACTTAAGATGTTAACTGTTTACGTGTTATGTTTTGACATATACATGTATTGTCGATTGCACTTCATGATTAGATCATGTTATGTGATTCGTTTAGTCGATTTGATCTTGTTATAGCTATGCCGCCGCGCCGTGAGAATCGCAATTTTGAGCTTGAGACTGATGAACAGATATCGGCTACTTCGGTCCCAGTTAGAGGTCGAGGTCGAGGTCGTGCTCAAGGACGTGTGGTCCAGGTAGAGGCCGTGGTCAAGGTCGTGGTCATGGTCGTGGTCGAGGTCACGCCCCTGATGTTGTATTTGAGTCTGAAGCCTCCACAGGACCCGTTGATATTCTTGATGGACCGCAAGGGTTACGGAATGTTGCCGATATAATTGCAAGGGCAGTCAGAGATGCTATGCCACCTCCTCCCCCTCATGCTCCGAGAGGTAAGACAAATCCCGTTAGAGCTTGGGAGCGGCTGAGTACCAAAGATTTTGATGCTAGGAAGCCGCCACAATTCTCTTGTAGTTCTGACGCAATGGCTACAGAGGATTGGCTTCAGCATATCCTGAAGATATTCGAATTCATTGATCTTCATGAGGATGCTCTCCGCATTAAGTTAGCTACATACTTGTTTTCTGGAGTGTTCATCCACTTGCTGAAGATATTCGAATTCATTGATCTTCATGGTGGGATTGCACTGTGAGTGTTCATCCACTTGCTGGCATGACTTGGAAGTCATTTAAGAGTCTTTTCCTCGATAACTACTTCCTAGAAGAACAGAGGGACGCAAAAAGGGCTGAATTCTTTACCCTTCGACAGGGGGATATGTCAGTGACAGAATATACTACTATGTTTTCCACCTTGGCTTGTTTTGCACAAGAGCAGTTGGTCAGTGATCATTTGAAGACTACACGTTTTGCCTCCAGTCTTCGACCCTACATTCAGAAAAGTCTAGCTAGCACGCCTATCACCACTTATGCTGATACATTGATAAGAGCATTGGGTGTTGAAAGTGTGGATTTGGATCTGAAAAGGGCTAGGGAGATTATTATTCCAGCCAAGAGTACCGATCAGTCTAAGAAAGCCAAGACAGAGACGAGGTCTCAATTTTAGTCCCGACCTCCTCAACAGCAACAGCAACAGCAACAATCCTATTCACAACAGAGATCTTTTTATTGAAGTTCTTAACAATCGGGGTTACAGCGAGGTGTGAATGCCACTGGGGAGAAAGTTTGTCTCCGATGTGGTGATCCGAACCATTTCATCAAGTTTTGTCCTCAACCACCACCCAAGAAATCTCAGTCGATTGGTTCAACACTGTATTATCCACCATCTTAGGCAGTATCCACTCAGAGCGTGAAACCCTACTAAAATAGAAAAAATCAGGGTAATTATTAGAGGACAGATAATCATGGTGGTACTCAGCCAAAACAACACCAAGAACCCAAAGGAAGAAATTTTGCTTTGCCTATGTCATCTACTTATTATGTTTCTGGAAATGCCAGACCGTCTGTGATCCGAGGTATCGTCCCATTGTTTAACTCTTTGGCATCTATATTGTTTGACACTGGTGCATCACACTCATTCATTTCATCAGCATTCGCATCAGTATTGGGGTTAGAGATAGAATGCGTAGAGCATGTCGTATCTGTTGATACTCCGGTTGGAGGTGTTATTCATTTGAATCAGGTTTACCGTGGTTGTATGCTTTTCATAGCAGACCGACAATTGAGTGCTGATTTGATTATTATGCCGAATCTAGGATTCGATGTCATCCTTGGGATTGACTGGTTGGTCGAGTGCCGGGCTTTCATAGATTATTTTAAGCGTCGGGTTACTCTTTTCACTCCTGAAGGAGAGAGCTGTAGATTCGAGGGCGATCAGTTAGATTTACCGATACCCTCATTGTTTTCGCGGAGTAGTTTATACTCTTCTCTTGGAACTCTGGCTAGTTTATTGGCCATGGAGAGAGGTAGTTCTCTTGTGGAATTACCACCCATTGTTTGTGAATTTCCTGACGTCTTTCCAGAAGACTTATCAAAATTGCCACCTGTCCATGCTATCGATTTTGCAATTGATTTTGTACCAGGCGCTTCACCTATTTCTATTCCCCTATATCATATGGCACCAGCAGAATTGAAGGAGTTGAAACTTCAGTTGGAAGATCTCCAGAGTAAGGGTTTTATTCGCCCGAGTGTAGCCCTGTGGGGAGCTCCTGTTCTCTTTGTTAAGAAGAAAGATGGAACATTGAGATTGTGTATTGATTATCGAAAACTCAATCATGTGATGATCAAGAATAAGTATCCGGTTCCAAGAATCAATGATATGTTTGATCAACTCAAAGGTTCCACTTATTTCTCCAAGATTGATCTGAGACCGGGTTATCATCAACTCCATATTCGAGAGTCAAACATCTCAAAGACAGCTTTTAGGTCTCGATATGGACATTTCGAGTTTGTGGTTATGCTATTTGGTTTGAACAACGCCCCAGCATCATTTACAAATCTTATGCAGCGAGTATTTCATGATTATTTGGAAAAGTTCATGATTGTATTTATTGACGACATTCTTATCTACTCTTCCTCTAAGGAACTTTGTGAGGAACACTTGAGAATTATCTTACAAGTATTGCGTACTCACCGATTGTTCGGTAAGTTATCTAAATGTGATTTCTGGTTGATAGAAGTGAAAATTTTGGGACACGTTGTCACAAGAGATGGAGTGTCAGTTGATTCATCAAAGATTGAAGCTGTTATGGATTGACAGCCACCTAAGATTCTAAGAACGTATTTGAGGTACTTAGTTTCTTGGGTTTAGCAGGCTATAACTGTCGTTTTGTGAAGGACTTTTCATGTATTGCTTCACCTTTGACTAAACTTACGCGTAAAGGGATGAAATTCATTTGGACTGAGGAGTATGAGAAAGCTTTTCAGCTTTTAAAGACTCGATTGACTTCAGTACCGGTTTTGATTATTCTGGAGCATGGTGTTAAGTACATAATTTATTGTGACACTTCACTTCTTGGTTTGGGGTGTGTGCTTATGCAAGAAGGAAAAGTTGTTGCCTACGATTCTCGCCAATTAAAGCCTCATAAGCAGAATTATCCGACTCATGATTTAGAGCTTGCCGCCGTTGTGTTTGCTTTAAAGTCATGGTGTCATTACTTGTATGGGGAACGATTAGATGTCTTTTCAGACCACAAGAGCTTAAAGTATATCTTTACTCAACGTGATCTGAATCTTCGACAACGTCGATGGATGGAATACTTAGAAGATTATGACTTCGAACTACAGTATCATCCAGGGAAGGCGAATGTAGTACCAGATGCATTGAGTCGCAAGTCACGGGGTTCATTGGCTTGTCTGGCCATTCAAGAATGGAACATGCTTGATCAGATTACGGAGTTTGAGGTAGAGCTTGATGACTCTGAGGATCGTGCTTCATTGTATTCTGTTATGGCTCAACCATCGATCATTCAATAAGTGAAAGATGGGCAACAATCTAATCTGGTAGCATCTACTTTTCGTATGCGAATTCTTTGTGATGATGTTATAGAAGGTTAGACTTTTGACTCCGAGCGTGGGTTGAAGTTCAAAGACCGTTTGTTTGTGCCTTTGGCAGTTCGTGAACAAGTGATGAAAGAATTTCATCATTCACGATTAGCGGTCCATCCGGGAGACAACAAGATGTACCATAATCTACGACATCAGTTTTGGTGGAAGGGTATGAAGTGCGATGTCGCTAAATTTGTATCTCGGTGTTTGACCTGTCAACAAGTGAAAGCCGAGCATCAAAGACCTGCTTGGTTATTACAACCGTTACCAGTTTCAGAGTGGAAATGGGAGCACGTGACAATGGATTTTGTGACAGCACTTCCTAGGTCACCACGTAGTCATGATGTCGTTTGGGTCATTGTGGATCGTTTAACAAAGTCTGCACATTTTCTAGGAATGCGTTTGACCGATTCGGTTGATGTCCTTAGTCGCTTGTATATTCGAGAGATCATTCGGTTGCATGGAGTCCCTGTTTCGATTGTGTCAGATCGAGATCCACGGTTTACTTCATTGTTTTGGGAGGGTCTCCAGAAAGCTTCGGGGACAGAATTGAAATTGAGTACGGCTTTTCATCCTCAGATGGATGGTAAGTCAGAACGTACTATACAGACCTTGGAAGATATGTTACGAGCTTGTGTTATGGACTTTAAAGGTAGTTGGGAAGATCACCTATCATTGATCGAGTTTGCGTATAACAATAGTTATCAAGCAAGTATTCAGATGGCACCGTTTGAGGCCCTATATGGATGACCGTGCCGTTCTCCCGTATGTTGGACAGAAGTTGGAGAAGCGTCTCTGTTGGGACCAGATCTAGTAAGGGAAACTGCTGAAAAGATAAAATTGATTCGTGCGAGGATACTTACGGCTCAGAGCCGACAGAAAAGTTATGCTGATAAGAAGAGGAGACCGTTGTCCTTTGAAGTTGGAGATCATGTGTTTCTCAAAGTTTCACCTCATCGTGATGTGCTTTATTTTGGGTAGGACAAGAAGCTTTCACCTTGTTTCATTGGACCTTTCCAGATTTTGGAATGTGTTGGTGAAGTTGCCTATCGGTTGGCTCTGCCTTCGCAGTTGGCAAAAGTTCATAATGTATTTCATATATCGATGCTTCAGAAGTATGAACCTGATCCCTCTCATGTTTTAGATTGGACTGATTTACCGTTGGAGCAAGATGCATCCTACAAGGAACAACCAGTATATATTCTGGATGCTAAAGAGCATGGCTTTGTGGTAGAATTATTCATTCGTTCGAGTATTGTGGCGACACTATGGTACTGAGGAGACTACTTGGGAGAATGAGAAAGAGATGCATGATCGATATCTGCAATTGTTCTCTTCTTGAGTTATTTGTTTTATGATTCTGATTGTTATCTTTGTGCGAATTTCGCGGACGAAATTTCTTTTAAGGTGGGTAGGATGTAATATCTCGTATTTAAATTTCACGTTTGTGATAATTAAAATTACCAGAATTGAATTTTTTCTCAGTATAGTTTGTATCTCTGTGTGTGTATCATTGCGTGAGCTCAACATACATAAGGATTTCTCATTAAAACTTGGAGCCCAATTCAGTTTAGTGCACAGTGTGTGCGTGTGTATTGTATGTGTTATATGCTTGGTGCCCAAGCATATCAATTCTATATATACTACACCTAACCCCCCCTTAATCACTGAATCTCTAAACAAACTCCCAACAACTCTCTGCCTCTCTACTGTGTGTCTCTCTCTCTATCTCTCTCTCGGCAACATGACACACACACACACACATACACACACACACACGTATTGATCTTTATACACACACCCATATTATTACATAGTTAGATATATAGATAGATACTTATTTCAGGGAGTTTGAAATCAAGCTTTGGATAATTCCTTTGGCAAGCTTTTAATCAATGCTTTGCATATTAATTTCAGTTTTTAGAAACTGTTAAGTGTAGGTATATATATATATTGTTAAGGGTCCAAAAATAGCGAGCAAAAAAACTATCACAAAAATTTGATTTCTTTATATCAAATGAAAGGTCTCAATCCCACGAGACTCCATTTCGAATTTCAAAAGCTAATTCGTAACGGTTGCGACGAACGGTCGATTTTAAATTTTGTCGTCTCTCGATTTTTCAATTTATTCGAGAGCTATGATTTGATTCATAAAAATCCGATTCCATATTTGGAATCTACGCGGAAAAAGGAAGAATTCCATATACTGGAAAGTTTATTTTGATTAAGTTTTCAAATTGGGTAAAATTTAGCCTTTGATTTCAAAACAGGAAAAAAAAAAGGAGGAAGACAACTCTGTGACACCTTGCACGACCATGCTATTTTTGAAAACTATTTTTAAAATATCCACGTGGCCTTACTGAACACAATCTCGCGTGAGCGGCCCGTGCGAGCGAGTTCCCGCGCGCGCGACCTTGGGCAGTTTAGTAAAATCTTCTGTTTTGTTATATTTAAGTCTGTTATTAGCTAAGGTACGTTGTTCCCTATGCTGATATACGCGCGCGCGACCTCACTGATATACAATCTCGTGTGCGCGCGACCTCACTGATATACGCGCATTAGTGTATATTGAGATTTGTAACAGATTGAGCAGTTCCGGTTTCTATTCTGATTAATTATTCAGTCTATCCTCGGTGAACGGTAGTTCCGTATAACCCTCAATAAAGTTGTATAATATGTTTAACGGTGTACGTACATGTTTAAGTGAATTAATATGTCTTATGTGTTTACTTGGGTGATTTCAGCATGTCTATTGTGTTGCTTTAATCGATAGCATGTTTTGATATGTAATTTGTGAAATGTTGAATATGTCTCGATGCTTAGAGCTCACATATGTTACATAGCATTTCATAAGCATGAGCATGAACACGAAAATCACGAAAATAATTTTGGGATGAAAGACCTTAGAGGCTTTCAATTTAAAAAAAAAAAAGGGGAGACCTTAGAGGCTTCCAGGTTTTGAGAAGGGAAGACCTTAGAGGCTTCCATGCATAAAACCCTCTAGGAGGGAATTTGTTTTGAAAAGATAGAAATCCCAAACTCGTGGGTAGGCGTGTGAGATGGGTACCATTAGGAACTCGAATTGTGGGATGTGCTGCAAAATCCTCCCGTGACGTCGAAGGCTAGGACTCCGTGTAATTCGTAAGGCCCAAAGTCCCGCACGTTTGAGGCTAGGCCTACGTGGACGGGAAGCCCATGGTCCGGGTAATGATATTGAAGATTGAGGGTGAGTGTTTGAAAATGATTGAAAATGGTTTTCATGCATTGACATTGGCATTCATTCTACTCATGCATGTTGTATAACAGATGTTTTTGTGCGGTTATATGACTATATGAGCCTTTTGGCTTATGGACTATTAAACCTTTCTTTCAGGTGATATAGATAAGGGCAAGGCCCCGAGACTTGACAATGCTTCCACTATAGTTTGAAGACCTCGTGTGTGGGGATTATCATTTAAATGTTGTAATAAAATTATTTCAAAGAACATGTTATGTTTCATTTGGACAAATGTTAGTCCACCCGCTTTTAAATAGTATGACCGGCTTAACTTTATTTTTTCGCTGCTTATCCTGAAAACATTTTTTTTTCAAGAAAGGATATATTTTATAAATGTTTTCCAAACGATGATCATATATTTCAGGTAACCCTCGGAGTCTAGGACTCGGGGAGTTACAGCATGGTGTCAAAGCCCACTGTCATTGTTATCATTGTACTTTCGCTATTAGCTAACACCCCGTCGCCGGAACCCATGGTGGGGCGGGGCGTCACACAGGCTCAATTGAACATCTTATAAAATCGATTGGAGGGCTGGTGTCTCTGTGCTCGAAGTCCGACAAGAGTGTGCAGACAGCTTGCCCCCAACTTGTCCCCGTCTCTTCGTGAAGTTCCTGATTCTCCGACGTCTGTTCTGAAAGGGGGAGATATAGAGGATACTTTTGAAAAGTTCTTAAGGGATGATGAGGAGGCTTTCATGGATGGTGAAGGGGATAGGTCTGATTGTGAAGAGTCTGAATGGGAAACTGATGTTGAAGCAAATGAGGATGATTCTGTTGATGTTCAGAGTAGGATTGAGGATGAGAGACTTAAAAAATGCATTAGGAGAAGAAAAAGCTATTCAATTAATTCATGATAGGTGTAGGGAGGGTGTTTGCTGGAAGAATATTTTCAAGCCTAAAGTGATATCTTCTGCCTCTCATGGTAACAGGAAAAAACTGGGTTGAGTATGGAATAGACTTGTCCTCTATTGAAAGCGGGTACAATGGGATCGATCTCGGACAGATGCATTAGAAACCAGAATGAGATTATCCTAGGGGAAGCTATGGAAACGTGGAAACTTGGGCGAGCCATTGGTTTGTCTTTTGATGGCGAGGAAGGGGAGATTGTTTCCAGGTTACAAGAGTTGGAAAACAGAGACTGGGATGAGTTTAAAAGAGGTTAGAATGGCTCATAGTCTGTGTGTTTGCCGTTGTGGTGTTGTCATTTGTTTCTTGAGGTGGTGTGGTGGCTTGGTGTTGCCTTCTGGGGCGTCGCGTTGTTTTTGGATTCTGTTGTGGGCTTGCGTGGGTCTATGGGTTGTTTTCTTGCTTTCTGTCTGGGTGCTAAGATTTGCTGCTTTGGGGTTGAGTTCCCTCTTGAGGTCTTTTGGGTTTATTTTGTTTTGTAGTTAGTTTGTGTTGGTGGTAGGATGGCTGCCTTGTGTTTTGTTTACGTTTGCTGTTGTGTGGTTGGCTTTGTACATTTTTGCTGGGGTTTTTCTTGCTTGTGGGGTGATTGGGGAAGGCTTGCTACTTTATTTTTTCCCTCTTTTTGGAGCTGAGGAAGTGGTTTGTTTCTGATTTCTAGGGATTGGGTAATTGGTTTATTGAGGAGTTCAGCTAGGCCTATTTTGTGAGTGTGTTTGTGTACTTAGGGTAGGATCTTTGTGGTGATTGCTTGTTTGTTTTAAAAAATAACACCGGATTGGGATGCGTTTCTGTTTTCGTTCAATTTGAAAACAGTTTCTTATTATTTTTTATTTTGCCCAAAATTTTGGAAACTTTTTGGTGAAGAAAAAAAAACGTCACTCGTACTAAATAAGTTTTCAGTTTTCGTTTTTAAAAATAAAAACAAAAATTGAAAACAGAAAATAACGTCATCAAATGAGCCCTAATTTAACGATACACGTGCCTATCTCCATGATATATCTGTTGGGATATCATATGTGGAGTAATTCCATTAATTTAGGGATTGTGATTTGGCTAGATTCCTATTGTGATTTGGTTTCCTTTATGATAGTGTTGTATTACTTGTCCAATAAGTAATGGGTTGTAAGCTCTATATATAGGGATGTTGTATAGGAATTTATGTAAGCCCTTGGTGTACCAAGTTGGGGGTCTCCCCTCATGGGGGTGCATGGTCTAGGGTGAGAGAGATATTGATCATTGGGGTTTTCTGTGAGGGGTGTTCACAGCGTTATAGGGATGTGAGGTAGGGATGGGTATTTCTTTATCTCTGTGATTTCTCTATGTTACAGTGATTAATTGTGTCAGGTTCTTTGGGGTATTAAGTGGGGAGAGTACAAGGGTTTTGTATTTGGGTTATGGGATTTAATTCATGTAACTTGTACCATGTTTTACTCAATAGTGAAGAATGGATCTCTCAGGTGTGGACGTAGGCAGGTGTTTGGCCGAACCACGTAGAAATCTGTGTGTCTTTTCTTTGGTGTGCATGTTTAATTACTGCTCATGTGTGTGTGTTTATTTGGGGGAATCTGGTTCCGCGTGTTAAATTCCCAACAAGTGGTATCAGAGCTATGGTTGTCAGATCATGGTGACAGAGGCTCACGGTGACAGTGGAGATTAGCAGCACGGTGGTTAAAAGATAACACAGGATGAAGAAGAAAAAAAAATGAATTGGCAAATCGGTGGAAGTAGCGTGACTGTGTGTGGGACACGTCCAATGTCATCATTGAGGCACACAAAATCTCGGCGGCAGTGACCATATGACTTGGCTCAGCCCTGCCATGTTGGTGTAATTAAAGTTAAGGGTTACTTGGCATGGGATGTGATATGGTGTGGTAAGGTGTACCAAATTAAAGTTTTTGATTGGTTAGAATTCAAGTGATTAGTGTGAATAGCTATGTTACTTGGAATTCAGGTCGGAGATGGTTCCTAAGGTTTTTAGGCTCTACGGATTCACCGGTGGGTGCAAATTTGCGATATTCTGCATGAATTGAGATTATTTTTCTTGGTAATAGATTCTATATATATATATCAGCAGGTTGGGATCTAGGGACAAAAAATAATTTTGATGCTACTGTGATTGTAGCAGGTTGCGTATGGTGGAGAGGTTCTCACATTCCACTCATACGGGCATTTCTCTTGGGTAGTTAGATTCCGGGTACGGTAAGTATATGCTTCTGGAGAAAATAATTTGACGGGTTCCAAGAAGACGGGGGCAGACACAGGCGCAATTATCCGACAGAGGTAATTGTTAGGATACTGCACGTAGGAACGTTGATCAAATATTTTTGGAGCAGGTTCGCTATTTGGGTGGTGTGATATTCATCCCAAAGTTGCAGAGGAATCTAATATTGTTGCTGAAATCACACACGGCAGGTGAGAGAAGTGTGGATGGTTTGTGTCGTATGGTTGGTAGAGTTGTACTCCTAAGTCCTCGATGAAAAATTCTTATATAAGTGAGTGCGTGGATGGTCTGTTCACGGTTCAGACGATGGTGAGGGAAAATCCTGCTTTGGGAGAAAGAGAGGTCGAGACTCTTCTCTGGTGGAGTTAATGGGTATAATCAACTCGGCGCAGCTACACATGTATTGGCCACGGTTTGACAAATCGGAGGTGTTGAGACCATATTGATTCGAGGTGTGCACGCTGGTACGGAAGACGGTCAATGGCAAACGGTTACAAAGTCGTCAGCTTTGTGGGTGCTCCAGTTGAGGGGGTGCTGATCATGTGTGATAAATTGATTGGACAGTTTCCCCACAAGTGATAGAGGGGGTGATTGTTGGGGTTATATCACATGTGGGATAATCCCATTAATTTAGAGATTGTGATTTGGCTTGATTTCTATTGTGATTTGGTTTCCTTTACGATTGAGTTGTATTACTTGTCCAATAAGTAATGGGTTGTAAGCTCTATATATAGGGATGTTGTATAGGAATTTATGTAAGCCCTTGGTGTATCAAGTTGGGGGTCTCCCCTCATGGGGGTGCATGGTCTAGGGTGAGAGAGATATTAATCATTGGGGTTTTCTGTGAGTGGTGTTCACAGCGTTATAGGGATGTGAGGTAGGGATGGGTATTTCTTTATCTCTGTGATTTCTGTATGTTACAGTTATTAATTGTGTAAGGTTCTTTGAGGTATTGAGTGGGGAGAGTACAAGGGTTTTGTGTTTGGGTTATGAGATTTAATTCATGTAACTTGTACCATGTTTTACTTAATAGTGAAGAATGAATCTCTCAGGTGTGGACGTAGGCAGGTGTTTGGCCGAACCACGTAGAAATCTATGTGTCTTTTCTTTGGTGTGCATGTTTAATTACTGCTCATGTGTGTGCGTTTATTTGGGGAAATTTGATTCCGCGTGTTAAATTCTCAACAATATCGCATGTATGAAGTGGTGGACTCGAACCATTTCTCTTGTACTTATGCGTATAAGTTTTAGGAAAATGCAAATATTTTTTCTAGTTTATAAGTAGGGGTTTTTCTGAAATGAAAGAAAGTATTTTATTTTTTACTTTGACATTAAAGAAGAGTTTTTCATCACTATGTCGATGAAATTTCTTAATAAATATTTATTTTGTGTCTAATGGATAGAAGATATGCGCATATGTATGTATACCTATGCATATATTTTTATAAACAGGTAAAATCACTTCTTGTTGCATAAAATATTACAATAAGAAAATATTAATTGGGGCTTAAATCTGGCTAATGAGTGTTATAGATAAGAATTGTAAACTGACATCTTTAATTGAGCTATTTGTATTTATTTTTTTTCAACGAGAACAAATCCTCCAACATATCATCGATTACTTGTCTGCTTAGTGGAACATCAACACGATTTTTGTGTTAAACATTTTAGTACTGGCACTCAAAAAAGTTACTTCCTTCGTTCTATTTTATGTGTCCCTTTTTGGGAATCCAACTATTTAAGGGGATAAAAAGAATCTACACCTATTTTCCACAATTATCCATAATCATTGCACTTTCTTTTTTGTTTTGTTTTGGTATTGGTTGTAAGGAAGGACAATTTGAAAAACTAGGCAAAATTTATATACTAATTTAAGAAAGTGGACAACAATTTTAGGACATACTAAAATAGAAAAGGGGACACATAAAATGAGACCGAGGGAGTACTAATTACATTAAACAAAAATTGTACATAACAAAATGGCATCAGTCCGGTCAATTGACCCCTAGGAAATGGTTGTATGATAAGTACAGATGTATTGAAAATTTTTGGTGTTGTTATAGGATTACCTCTTTTCACACATATAAGTTATTTATTATTCATAATTAAGTTCCTTTTCACAATAAACGCTTCTTACGTGCAAATGATGCTACATCACTTGATTTTTTATGTCATTTTAAATAGGCTTGATAAAAAAATCTGCAAACATATCTTGATTTTCTCTCCACTTAATTTATGTACATACCTGCAGGGCGGATTCATCATGGTCAAAGGACAGCTCAGGACCCCAACTAATTTTGAATTCTTTGTTATATATCTAAAAATAAAAATGCACATTTAATTCCTCTCTAAAATTTCATTAAAACACTCGATTTTATGATAATTTGTGTTTTTGAGTTAATTTTAGGCTAGTGCTAATACCAAAGCAAAAACGTTAATGCCAAAACAGAAAGTGTCGCTAAAAATTTTACCAACAGTTACCTAAGTGTCGCTAAAACTTTTAGCGACAGTTTCTGTTTTGCATTAGCACTTTCTTTGTTGGCATTAGCATCACCCTTTTACTCGAATTTGTAATTCTAAGCCTATCCCACTTTGAAAAACAAATTGTATATTAGATTACATTATAGTATTTATATTAGAAATTTGGTATTAAATACCAAATTAGGAGAATTATTTGGTTATAAGACACAAGGGAAAAACATTTGGGGATAAGTCCATGATTAGTGGACATTCATAAACATAAATCCTTTGACCCATAAAATACCATAGGTTGTGACCATTACACCCTTCACATTTCCATTTACTGGTTTTCAGTTAGAGAGAGAGAGAGAGAGAGAGAAGACCGATCACAGATCAGACCACCGCCGCCCGTCATCGTCTTCATCGTCGGCGTCGGTGCCTCCTCTGCCATCGCCACGCATAGATCCGACCATCACTGTGTCGGCGCCGCTAAACTTTATCTGGTCGAAGCTCAGATCCACGACCTTGATCTACTTCTTCGCCGCTGCCGACGATTGCATTGGTGCCACTGACCACCGCCGCCTGCAACTTCCTTCACGATCATCGCCGCTGCTACCTCGCAATTGTGTTGCGACAATATCGGATGGAGTTCACCAGTGCCGAAACTCCTAGTTCACCAATGCCACTGACCACCGCTGCCTGGTTTGCAGTATATACATATATACCTGCAAGGAACTCATAATCACAGTTAAACAAATGATTTTCAAATTGCCTTCATTGGTTACTACAATAAAGTGGAATCAATTCATTTGTATTTGCAATCGGTCACAATTTCTAATCAATTCATTTTGGTGCTCTTTTTTTTTTTTTTAACACATTTTCTTGTGAAATTTATCAAAAAAAAAAAAGGTTAATAAACTTTCTCAAATTTGTTTGTTAGAATACTGTATTTTCATTTAGTGTCACAAACTTGATAAATTTCAAAAGTTGTGAAATTTCACAACTTTTTTTTTGTGAAATTTCACAGCTTTTTTAGTATTGAAACTCTCTTTAGATATGTGATTTAATTCTCTCTCTCTCTCTCTGGATCTAACTCATTCATCCTCTCTCATTCGATAACACAACTTCTATACTCCAAGCAATACATAATTAATACTCCAACAAAATTTCACAAACTTTTTTAGTGAAATTCCACAACTTTTTTTTTGAAATTTCACAACTTTTTTTTTCCCTCAGAATTTCTTACAAACAATATTACTTTCTTGGTAGATCTTTGTCAAGTAGATGTAAGAAATATAAATTCTACAAGTAGATGTAAGAAATATAATTTCTACTTGAAAACAATGTGTAGATTGGAAGTTATGAATTTTTGAAGCGTGAAAAAACTTTGGAAAAACTGTTAACAATGTCCGATGAAGTCGCCGAAGGTCCGGCGAGGTGGTCGGAGGTCCGGCGAGGTCGTCGGAGTTCATGGTAGTGTCATGCCTATTGTGTAGCAATTTTAGCAAAATGATGAGGGTGGTTTAGTCAATTGAAGGGAGAGAGGACTTAGAACTAAACTTTTTGCTTGTTGGATCTAATACTAAAATATTACCCTAAAATAGATTTAACACCGATTGCCCCTATTTATATTGCAATACTAAATAGAATTAAACGCGACCAAAACCATGAGCCAAGTCATAGATGTTAAATAAAGAGCAACTGAAGTTATATTAACACAATTGTAATCCAACTCATCTTAAAGAATTAGTTGAACATATATATTTTGTTCTTCAAATTTATTACACAGGAAATGTGTTCAAATTGATCAAAAAGTTCACCATTGGGGCAACCTGTAAACTTCGCCCCCAAATGCCAGTTTCAGATTCTATCTCATGCTAAGTCCTAACTTTAAATTTTTACATCCACCCTTGTATGCATATATGTATATCCTATTAATTGATAATAAGATCATGAAGGACTGTGGAAGAGCTTTTTCCAATATAGTTTCACATCATATATAATATAAAGTGGAATCGCAAGCCTGCCACATGGCGGCTCTGTGATTTTCTAATTTTTTATCTTAATAAATACATATATGTATATATATGTATGTATAATCTCTCTTTTTTCATTTTCTCTATCTCTTTCCTTATCTCTCAATCTCTCTCTCTCTCTCTCTCTCTCTTATATATATGTATGTAAATCTAATCTCATCAATATCTAATCTATCTAATCTGTTTTAATATATATACACAAATATCTCAAAATATACACATACATGATACAAACTAAAGTAATTAACTTGGATAATTACATATAAAATAACAATACATCTTAACAAATTTACATACATAAAATTTGTTTAGAAAAAAATACGTACATTAAATTTAAAAATATTTAATTCTAGTTTTCTTTTAGAAGTGGAGATAGTGTTGACGTGATATAATATAATGCATATTGAAAATACGCTGCAACCAATATTAGAGAAGCCCGATCCAGACCAATACCACATGATTCACATTCAAATTATTTCTCTTTTTTTTTTTTTTTTTTTAATTTATAGTCTGATGATATGATTGAACCACACACATTTAATTTGTACAGATGTGGTCACATGGCCATCACTACTCTGTTCTGTTTTTTTTTTTTTTCGACCGAGGGGACATGACCAATTAACACACATTAAATTGGACTGCCCCACTTGGTTGGAGTGTGGGCTTTCATGGATCCTAGAAATTCACGTACATTGTAGATTGGGATTTGCTGTTTGTTTCCCCTTTTTTCTTTTTTTTTTTCCTTGAGTAAATTACATTTTTAACCTAGATAATGTCAAGATTTGACCATTGAGATTTGAGGTTGAGTAACACTTTCTCCCTTTTCATTAGTCATTGATCAATTGACTTTTAATTTGTTTATTACCAAAGTCAATAAAATTTTCATACTATATTTTCAAATAGAGTAATACTTGAGGCACAACTAAAGTCACAATTATTTTTGCACAACCTCTATTTTGTGTCTATCTCTCTCCTAGTGGGCACTGTGGGGTCACTGGCACTGTGAGACCCATCAAGAGAGAGATAAACACAAAATAAAGGTTGTGCAAAAAAGGTTGTGACTTTGGTTGTGCCCCAAGTATTACTCTTTCCAATATGAAAAGTAATTTATTTTCCGATAATAAATTGTTCATTGATTAGGTGATGAGATTTAATATTACATGGTCATATTTTGTGTTAGGGGTAGCTAGGTAATTTTATAGGAGTTATTAACTTTGTTTGATTTTCATTCGCATAGGGGATCAAGTTAGTGTAATTACGTACATACACTAAAAGGGAGATCCCTGTATTGGATTTTTTTACATTGCTTTACAAGTTGAGGATTATCTCTGAAATATGCAATATTAAGTTAGATTCCAAATAAAAACCAATTTTGTTTTTGCTCTTACTGTTATTTATATTTTTCTTGTGTTTGATCTTAGTTTAGTTGGTGATCTTCCTTTTTCTGTGTTTGTGTTTGAGGATAATCACTCTATGACTAAGTTTTGTTTGTATTTTATTTTTAGTTAAATGCATTTGCCCTTTTAGCAAAAAAAAAAAAAAAATTTAAAAAAAACAACAAATATAACTAATTTCTACTTTTTTGTCAAACGCTTGATGGAATAGAGTACATTTAAAGTATATACTACTAAAATGAGGGTATAATAAAAACATATACATATTCATAATAATTAAAAAATGATTTAAAACTGTGTTAACAAAGGTTGAAGTCACTACACCAAAAAGGGTAAACTAGCACTGTTTTAAATAGTGCCTGATCGAATCTGGTACTTTTTTTCAGTGCCAAATATGGGGGATTCAATATTTTTGGCACTGTTTGTCAAAGAGTGCCAGATTTATATATTTGGCAGCCCTTTTTTGGCACGGTTTAAAATAATGTCAGAATTTCACGATAGGCTATTAACACGTGGCAACTTTCAAGCTCGCCACGTGTAACATGTTAGGTACATTAATCTGACACAGTTTTGGCACTGCTAAAAAATAGTGCCAGTTTTTAAGCGAGCGTAAAAAATTCATTTGTAACAACCTACATGTGTATCTAATTTTAATATGACATTTCCATAATTAATCTGTATTTCTGCATTGTCATGGTTAATATACATTGACTGCTTTTAATTTAGTTTCAATTCTCACATATTAAATCTAAATTCTTGACTTAATTTCTATTGAAATTTTATTGGAGTCAAACTGCGATTTTATAAAATTTAGCAACACCTGTGTTAGAATTCAAAACTGTATTTCAAAACGGTGGAAATGTTTGCTTTTGACTCAATCAGTATTTTTATAAAACCGGAAAATCATTGCTTACGTTAAAATGAATTTTCTGTATTTTTGTGGTAAACACCGCGCCCCGAAAATATCAGTTCATGTCCAAAACTGTCTGCACCGTGTCAAACTTGCACAGCTTTTGAAAATGACATAAAGCATAAAAATGACTTGTACATTATTTCTATTAATGGAAACTAATCATTGGTTAAAGCAGTGTTTGGGAATGTTTAACTTGTGTGTGTAATTGTTGTGCCATAAGCTAAATTCCCAAACACCCTTGCTTTGACACCTACTAGCCTATATTACCCCTTCAAAATCTGTAGAAGTGTATATACGAATTGTATATCTATGTATGTGCTGAGTATTATGCATTTTAGAGAATACCATTTTGTTGAGTGAACTAAATATTATGTAACGACCCACCTCCCCGTCTAGCAACAATATTGTCCGCTTTGGGCCTAAACACAAAGAACATTCCAGGGGGTCACCCATCCCTGGTACTGCTCTGGCAGCAGCACGCTTAACTGTGAAGTTCTTTCATGTTTAGCTCCCTCACGGTTTTAAAAGGCCTTTGTTGCATGTAGAGGGGCGATTAATCCTTATAAACTAGTCCAGAAACTTCACCCCAGGCGATGTGAAACAAGCCCCCATACCCGACCTCACCTCATCCATCTTGGCCATCCTGCCTCAGGAGTATTGGCTCTTGGTCGTCACAATCCACCCTCCTTAAGGCCCACACGTCCTCGTGTGGGACTCACCCCACACTTCCGGCTGGGTTTCCAGTCTGATACCAAAAAGTCTGTCACGCCCCGACGTAGCATAATACAGGAAAGCATTTAATTTTCTTTATGGACTCGTAGGTCGTGACAAGTGAGTATGACCAATTGTCCCTGCAACAAATAACTTAAACAACATTTCTAAAGAAAGGTTACTAATAAAACATAAGCTCCAAAATTAAAACTTACTAAACTGTTACAGCAATCATAAATTTGGGCACAAAACGCCTTATTCCAATGTAAGATAAAGTCTATTACAACTCCAAAGTAAAAGACATAAGAAATATAAAGCAGTCTCCTCGAAAGTCCCCTGCCTCTAACTAGCGTAGTTGAAATACCCGGGCTGCTCCTGACCCTGAAAATATGGACATAGAGTCCAGGACGCATCAACGCCGTCAGCTTATGAAAGCTGATGAGCAAATAAACAAGTGCTCGCAATGTATATATAAGCAAATGAACAACGGTGCAATTTAACTTTAAAAGCAATAGATTCAAGGTTCCAATTCAAACATAAGTCACGGGGGAAATAAAATAAGCAATAAATATGCGACCGTGCATGAACAATGTAACATCTCATCTTTCTGACTCTTTTCCCTCAACAAACTCGACTCAACCAAACCATTACCTCAGATACCAGGAATAATATCCAATCGATATCCAAACCGCACACCACGCTATCACCTCAGATACCAGGAATAATATCCGATCGATATCTGGGTCGATCACAACCAACCCTCGCTTCGGATACCAGGAATAATATCCGATCGATATCCGAAACGAGCGCCTTAGATACCAGGAATAATATCTGATCGATATCTAAGTCGTACTCAATACCATCGCTTCGGATACCAGGAATAATATCCGATCGATATCCGAAACGAGCGCCTTAGATACCAGGAATAATATCCGATCGATATCTAAGCTGTACTCAATACCATCGCTTCGGATACCAGGAATAATATCCGATCGATATCCGAAACGAGCGCCTTAGATACCAGGAATAATATCCGATCGATATCTAAGCCGTACTCAATACCATCGCTTCGGATACCAGGAATAATATCCGATCGATATACGAAATGAGCGCCTTAGATACCAGGAATAATATCCGATTGATATCTAAGCCATACTCAACACTATTGCCTCCAATACCAGGAATAATATCCGATCGATATTGAGGTCGTACACCAGACCGCCACTCTTTACTCTTTTCACACTTTCTCACACATATGCATGTAGACATAACCTCGACCCTAATATGTATGTCAATGTCCACAATTTGTAGTAACAGTTATTAATCACAAAGCTGGATATTCGTTCAACATAATTCTTGACCTTAAAATTTCTTATAAGTTCAATTCCTAACAGTGAGCCTTTAAAACAGTATATTTGTCAAGAAGTTCTTTAAAAACTTTCAAAACCATTTTCAAACAGTCCCTTATATAAACATACAGAAACTGCTCAAAATGCCCAGGTCGCGCGAGCGGGTCGCGCGCGCGAAGGGGGATGGTCGCACGAGCGGGTCGCGCGCGCGAAGGGGGAGAACGGGTCGTGCGAGCGGGCTGCGCGAGCGAATGGGGCAATGGGTCGCGCGAATGAATGGGGCAATGGGTCGCGCGAGCAGGTTGCGCGCGCGAGCTATCACAGTTTCATCATCTTCCTCGTTTTTTCCCTGTTTTTTATTTTCAAACTGAAATTATACCCATTACTGTTTTCTGTTTCAATTATGTCATGCCATATATGGATTTCTTCGTCTTTCCGCGTAGATTAAGAATATACGATCAATTTAAACTAATACGGATTGTATCACTAGATATTCGCGATTAAAGTAAGTGTGTCAAAACTTTAAATCAACCGTTCGTCGCGATACGGATGAATTACTCCGTAGGATTCGAACCGTAGCTTATTGGGACTGAGATCTTCCATAATCAATTTACGGAATTGATTTTGGTTGAGTTTTGTAAAACTCCAATTCAAAGCCTTCAATGGTGTATCTATATATATACACATATACACACATATATACACTGAAATATACATATATATATATATATACGTTGATAGTGAGTTTATAATACTCACAGAGGTTAATTATACAGAGAATTTGAGACCGAGAATTTCGCCGAATAATCCGTCGTTAGAATTTTTCCGTTCTTGATCTATATATGTATGTATCTATGTATATGTATGTGACTGAATATATATATAATCTGTATGTGTGTGTGAGTTGTTCTTGAGAGAGGGAGAGAAAGTTGAGAGAATTAGAGGGAGATTGAGAGATACAGTGAGAGAGAATGAGAGAGATGAGAGTCTGTGAGTGATATATATAGATTACCCAAAATTGGGCTCCAAGCAATAGGGAGAATTCTCCTGGTGTGGTTGAGCTCACGTGCTCCCACACCCAAAATGCGGTATAATGCAGATTTAAAACATAACTGGTATTTTACGGTTGAAATAAAAATACAGAAAATTACTGTTAGCGTAGAAAATAAATTCCGGGTTATACAAAAATATAGATATTGTTTTCAAAACCATAGAAAGTATTTTCTATATTTAAGAAAATTACAATTTGACCCCCAAATAAAGTAATAGAAAATAGAAATTAAAATGAAATGCTCATTTATTAAAAGAAAAGAAATACAGGGTGTTACATATTACTTGGCCTCCAAGTTCATCAATTTTATCTCCTATATATGCTACACTCACACAACATTCTCTTGCACATTCTGAAGAAACACTGAGAGAAAAGAGAAAGTGCAGAGAGTTCACTGATACAGAAATTAGAGAGAGAGAGAGAACTCAATCTCCATAGCCAAGCTTGAGTTTGGATTTCTTATATTGCTCTTCTTTCTCAAACAATTTCTTCTACACTTATCTCAGTGAGTATTACTAACTCACTTGGAATGTAATTTCATGTTTATTTGCTGTGTATTTGTTAATTTTGTAAATCACCATGGTTGATTTCACGTATGGACTCCATAACTTTGAAAATCAAGATCTTTCAATCTCAACCAAAATCTGTTTTCTTAGATAATAATGAAAGATTATGGTATATATAGACTATGCTTAAAATTTTAAGGCCTAATTTATTCATAAGAGGAAGTATATAAGAAATAAAGTTTTGGCAACTTTTAATTTTTCATAAAATTGGAGAGCTATGGTTGGAATTATGTCAAATTGATTACATATTCTTAATCCTTGTTGAAAAATAAAGAGATCCATATATTATATGTCCTATATGCTTCGGGTTTGCAAAATGGGTCAAATGGACCCTTAAACTGAAAATAGGGGAAAACCAGCGAGAAAGACGAAGCCTCTGCTTCATCTCAAGCGCGCGAGCGAGGGTCGCGCGGAGCGGCCGCTCAAGCGACCGCGCGCGCGCGAGTCACGTGTATTCAGGCAGATAGAAATTTTTTTATAAGAAAATGAAAATTAGGCAGATCGCGCAAGCAATCCGCGCGCGCGATCCTTGTGTCCCCAGGCAGACAGAAGAATTTTTATAAGAAAAAGGAAGAATGGGCAGGTCGCGCAAGCGACACTTCGCGCGAGCGGCCCGCGCGCGCGACTTCTGGAAGTTTCAAATTGTGCTTGTTTTGTGATAAGGAACTGTTTGGGTGGTATTTTATGACCTGTTAAAGCTCCGTTTGAGAAATTTATGAAATTAGAATCTTAATTGGTTATGTTTGGACGATTAAAACGTTGTATTGTGACTTATCAATTCCCGTGCGCGCGTCGTTGTATAAATCAGTGAATTGCATCATGTTTTAAAGTTTCATGACATACATATAGTGTCAGTTGTACATGCATGGTGAGTGTGAATGTTGGTCAGTTCAGAAAAGAGTAATGGTCAGTGTGGCATAGTGAGTGCGGTTGAGAATGTGATGTGGACACTCCCTGGTAAGTGAGTACCAAAGTGTGTTGTGATTTGAGATTGCGGCGAGGGTGTCTTTGAAATGTGACGGTGGCGAAACTGGACACTCCCTGACGACCATGGTAGCGTCAAAGTGTGTGAAGCCGAACTTGGACATTCCCTGGCACCCATGGAAGTGCTAAAGTGTGGCCAATGGACACTCCCTGATACCCGAGTCTGGATACTGCGTGAGGGTTCCTCCGGTATTTGCATGGCGGATTAGGTAGTCAAAGTGTGAAGCAATGGACACTCCCTGGTACCCCAGACCAAAGTGTGAGGCAAACTGGACATTCCCTGGCACCCCTGTGCTAAAGTGTGGCTATCTTAGAGTTTCAAAGATACCGGTGTGTAATGGTGGGTTGTTGGGTTTTGTCGAGAGAAAAGAGTCGGTAAGATGAGATGGTGCATTGTTCTCATACACGGTCACATATACGAGCATGATATCTTTTAAATAATATTGTGTTTGTTTCCTAAAATGAACTCCTTTCTTTATTATTGGATTAAATGAGAAATGTAAAGAGGTAAATGAATATGTTTTACATTCAAAGTTATGTTTTTAATACTCACCAGCTTCTTGAACCTAACGGTGTTGATGCGCCTGGACATTTGTGTTCAGGTTTTTCAGGTTATGATCAGGCTGAACGTTATGACTATGCGAACTGAGAACAACTATCTGATGAAGAGTTTATTGTTATATGCTTTAAGTTGAACTGTTAAGGATGACTGTAATAGACACTAAGTTATTGTTTTGATTTAAGGCGGTTTGTGCCTTTAGAGACCCCGTGCTGTAATATGTAATAAGTTAGAAAAATATTTGTAAGCTTTGATTGCTCTACTCTGATTATTGTTTATTGTTGCTCGACGTTTGGGACGGAATCGATCCTTCAAACTGTCGCGACCTACGGGTCCATAAAGGAAATTAAACGCTTTCCTTATTTATGCTACGTCGGGGCGTGACATCATTAATTTACACATATGATCCCTAATTTTTATTTGCACCTAATTTACATTTCACACCCACACCGAATTTACAAACGTAATTAGTTTCTAAAAAACCATGTATATCGATAACTATACACAACAAACATAATCCAAATGAACTATTACATTGCACAAGAATACAAATAATACACACGGTACATTGAATGGGTACTCATGCATCATGTATAACATATTTTTACTAACACTTTATGCGCTAAGATGACAGAAAAATAAGGAAGACGATAACCAATCGTGACCAGATTCCCTTGCCAAAATGGTCTAAATTCATCTTCATTTTTAATGCACAATGATGGCTTGCTCAAACTTGCACCATCCAATTAATGCATTCCTCGCACCTGAAAGCTGAATGCTTAAAAGAGTTTTACAACAATGGATCGAAGTAAAACATTAGTCTTACCAAGCACACAAATAAAAGTAGAAATAAAGAGGGCATAACCTTGTTCTATTTTATTAGAATTTCATAGAGATTATCCAGGTCAACCAAATCAACAAATGTTTTATTAGTAATGAAAAAAGTGATGTATATAAACAACAAAACTAAAAGATGTATCAATGAAATGAATCACATTAGAAGCATCAAGAATGTGGTAGTAGGTTCTAACTGTCAAGAAAGATTATAGCAATACCGATTTAACTAATTATCCAGAGGCACAACAAAGTTAGTGGAGTATCAAGCTTGCTGAAGTATGAGCTATCAACTTGTGGAATATCAAGAGAAAAAGTATGCAAACAAAACACAAATAGGATTTTACTAACCATATAGTAACCAGTTTGGCATTTTTGGTGTAGTGTAAGTTTGAAAAACATCATTACTATTAATTTAACAACCTATCACAGTAGAGGAGGAAGGAATAATCTTAGTGAAAAAAATCCGCGATAAAAACTCAAACATGTTAAGCCTTTGTCACGAACAGAGGGAGGGAAGGAACAACCTTAGTGATTGAGTTTTCATTTGCAAGATCATGTAAAAGAGGCTTATAACTAAACTCCCTTTCTAGTTCACACAGTACCGCACATTGGTCCTCTAGATGTTTCTGAAGAAGTTTAATCTATAAAACAGCCAAAAGATAAAACATTGACTTTTTTTTTTTTGAAAACCTCGTCTTCACGAGGGAGATTGTATTATAAAGTTGACTGAAAACACCAAAAAAAAGAGGGGGGACATGAGACCTTACCCTTTAGCAACCACCAAATACAAGTATGAAATAAAACCCAAAAACTGATAATCAATTACCTATGTTCATGATTGTGAACCTAAAGTAACAAAGCAGAACAAAATAAGCCATAATAAGACCAGTCATCAGCAAAACAAAGCCGTGAGCAAGTGAGAAATCCCCAGAAGTTAGAGCAATGACTAGCAGTAAGAAATCCCCAGAACACAGAGTAATGAACATGAAAGAAATCCTAAAAAAAATAGAGCAGTAAGCAAGCCAAAAAGCCCCGAAAAAATAGTGAAAATACAAGTGTGTAAGTATGAATGACCCTGCATTGACATCCTTCCAAACAAATGATTTCAAAGTGGGGTCAGTCTCAATGAAGATTTGTCAAAACCATGCTTCCAAAGGAATAGATCTATTGACACCCAATTTGGCCAAAAAGTCAAAACAACATTCGCACTTCTAGGAATGTGTAGGAAATTTGTTTCGATATATAGGGACTTCAATTTTCTGAGGTTGTTGACAATTAGTTTGCTACATCATTTTGCTTCCACGGAATGGATTCCACACTTGTAAAAGTGGCAACTGATGAATCACTTTCAATGTTAAGTTCCTCATAAGAGAAAGAATGAAATTCAGCACAATGAACTCCAACCTGCAAAGCTTTAGAGATAGCCCTTAATTTGGCTATGTTCGAGTCCAAGATCCCGACATTTTGTAAAAAAATGACAAGAAAAAACCCATTACTATCCCTTAGTGCTCCCCCAATTTCTAAAGGACCTGGTTTGTCGAAAGAGGAGCCGTTAACATTGAATTTTAATATGCCATTTTGAGGTGGAGACCAATCTCGAAGTTCCTTTAACTTCTTCCCCTTCAGAATGATGCACCCTTGTGTTGTGTTTATGAGAAAGTCACTGCAAGAGATATGGAAATTGGAGCAAGAGACTTTAACCACCAGAATAATCTAACTTTGATGGTGAATATAATTTCTTCCAAGTTTCTCAATGAGTCATTGAAAACGATTTCATTGCTCCATAGCCAAATGGACCAGCACAACATAAAGAAAAGACATTCCGAAGAGAGACCCACATCGAGAGAAGGGCACAAGGAACTCCAATGTTGCCACTAGAGTGTGAAGGAAGCCGACGTACAGAAAAGCATGTTCTACCAATTAATGCAGCCACACCAAATCTCCCAGGAAACAGGACAGTGAAGTAGGAAATGATCCACTGTTTCTTCTGCAAACCCACAAAAGGCATATGCAAGTTCTTCTTCTGACAAATATAAGAAGGTATGTATATTTTGTTTAACTGCGATTTTTCCTTGTAAAGCTTTCCAACAAAAGTTAATGACTTTTGGAGTACATCTTGATTTCCATAGCCATCTAAAATCTGAGGAATGGTATTGTAGTTGGGTTTCCAGAGAGAGACAAAAGTTCTTTATGGAATAGTGATCCTTTGCATCAAGCTTCCAAATCAGTTTATCTAGCCTTGATTGACACAAACTAATTGATCAATCTACAATTTAAAGTTATTCCACTGTTTAACTTCCCATCCGAAGAGTGGCCTTCTGAGCTTAAAATTCCATGTCCAAATTGTGCTAGTCCAGAATCCATAGTTCGATATTGTCCTAAATTTATTATTTGACAATGCATAAACCCGCGGATAAACTACACACAGAGGTTCATCAGCAAGCCAACAATCTTGCCAAAATTTAATCAAAGAACCATCTCCAAGGCTAAGACCTAAACATTGAGTAATGATGGATTTGTAGATAGAATCTGAAGATAGAAGATTGTGAATGGTCTTCATGAAAGGAGAATGATTTGAGCTTGTAGGAGTGATCCACCATGGTGAGTTTTGGTTCCTTAAGTACTTAGAGCAAAACATCCACCTCCAAAAGGCAATTCTCTCTGATCTGAATCTCCAAACCCAATTAAAAAAAAGGGCCTTATTTTTGTGTTCTAGATTCCCGATACCCAGACGACCTACAAAATTTTCTTTGACAAACATGTGGCTAAATAACCCAATGATGCTTTCTATGCTCTGAATTTCCTCCCCATAAAAACTTTCGCTGTCGCTTTTTAATTTCCAAGACAACCGATTTAGGCATAAAAAAGAAAGACATCAAGTAAAGCAAAACACTATTGAGAACTGCTTTGATAAGAGTGCACCTGCTAACTATGGAGAAATGATTCATTTTCCAAGCACATAATCTATTTTTGACTCTGTCAACCACTAGTTTCCATGTTGAGATTCGATTTGGGTTTGCTCCAAGTGGGAATCCAAGGTATTGGATTGGAAGTACTAAATATTTGCATTTGATTCGTTCTGCCCATTCTTGCACAAGGTTGGATTCGACACCGCACCAAACTGCCTTTATAAAAATTAACCCTCAGCCTAGAGATCGCTTCGAAACATCTGAAAATTCTTTTGAGAAGGATCACCTGGTTGAGGTCTAGATTGCAAAACAACAGAGTATCGTCAGCAAATTGTAAGTGAGTAAGGGACATACTTCCTTCCCTGAGTTCAACCCCTTAAAGTAAGCCTTACTGCACTGCTTTGTGGAGGAGTATATTTAGACCCTTAGCTGCAATATTGAAAAGAAATGGAGAAAGAGGATCGCCTTGCCTGACCCCCCTTAGCATCAGAAATTCTCCCATTGGAGATCCATTAACAAGGATGGAGATGGAAGTAGTAGACAGACATTCCTTGATCCATTGAGTCCATTTCAAGCCAAAACCCATGGAATTATGTATGTCTAGGAGATAGTCCCAATTAACGCAGTCAAAAGCCTTTTCAAAATCTACCTTAAAAATTATGCCACCCCTTCTGGATTTCTTCATAGAGTTAACCATTACTGAAGCTAATAGCATGTATCGAGAATTTTTCGATCTTTGATGAAAGACATATGGTTTTCACCTACCATGAAAGGCATGACTCCTTTGAGTCTAAGAGCCAAAGTCTTTGAGAGGAGCTTATAAATACAACCAACAAGACTTATTGGCCTGTAATCCGAAATCTGAGCTGGATTTGATTTCTTTGGGATCAGAGCGATGAACGAATAATTGATTCCATTAGAGATGCCACTTTGTTTGAAGAAATTACATTGTAAATCCATCCGGTCCTGGAGATTTATTACCATCATAGTCTGCTAAGGCTAGCTACACTTCACCCAAGGAAAAGGACTTTTCCAGCATGTCTCTTTCCATTATATTGAGAGATTGGAAACCATCACAATTCAACATTGGTCTAACTAATAGTGATTCCAAAAATGATGGAAGATAGCAGATTTGATGTGAAGAGACTCCGATAAGTCTCTCCCTTCAACTGATAGCTTGTAGATGGACTTTTTATGCCTTCTATTGGCTACGACCAAATGGAAAAATTTGGAGTTTTTATCCCCTAGATTTAGCCATCGCACTCTGGATTTCTGATGCAGCTTTGCTTCCCGAAGTCTATAAGCTTGCCAAAGCTTTGCACAAAGAATTAGTTTATCCTTAAGTCTTTCCATGTCGAATGGAAGATTTTCCTGTTCAGTTTCCATCGCAAAAATAGTCTACTCAAGTTGCCTAATATTTGGCCGAAAAGAGGAGGAAGAGCAATTAATGGTTTCCTTGGTTGCCCACTTTGAAAGTTTCAGCTTGTTTGAAATGGCCAGTCCTGGATTGCCAGCAAAACTAGAGGATAACTATGATTTCTCAATCGCCAAATTGATAGGCATATTCTCAAGCCATATGTTGAAGAATTTGAAAGGAACAGGACCCCAATTGCACATTTTGTCTAATAGAACCACTAGATTGTGAACTAAAAGGCTTCTTGGAAGGCACCACTGTGATAGGATGGGAAGACATAGACCCCATGAAGTAGAGACAAGAAATCTATCAAGTCTAGACATCACCTTAGATGATCTATTTTTACGCCAAGTAAATTTATTGCCTGACAGTTTTATGTCCTTCAATCCAGCACTTCTAATAAAATCTACAAAACATTGGTTTCGAAGATTAAATAAGTCTCTAACCCGTTCTTGCCGATTCAAAACTTTGTTGAAGTCTCCTCCTACAATCCAATTAGTGTCAATGTTGAGAATTAAAGCAAACAGCTCCACCCAAAGTGCCTTTCAACCACCCTCGTCATTATGGGCATAGACGTTGCATATTGCGCATCGGGAATTGGAAGATTTAATAGAACCTGAATAGTTAAGAATTTGGGAGCAAAGATTGTGTTGTGGACATTAATAAAATCATCTTCCCAAATAGAAATTAAACCACCAGAGCTACCAACTGATTCAGTGAACCTGAAGGAGCGATTAGAGGATCCACAAATTTGCTTAGTAGTTCCTTCAGTTATAGAACTCGGCTTTGATTTTTGAATAAGATTGATGTTTGGTTTTTCAGCTCGAACTGTATCCTTCACTGATCTGCGCTTCTCAATTCGGCTAAGCCCTCGAACATTCCAAGAGATTAATTTCATAATGGATAGAGGGGGGACAAATATTGCTTTAATGGAACTAAAAAGTTACTCATTTTCCCTTCTCTCAAACTCCTCCCAATCGCGATTTTGCAAGAATTCCATAATATTTGCCCCATTAGAGTCCTTTCCATTCACATACAAACCCAGATTTTTTTCCCGAATCCCAACATCTGTTTGCCTCCTTTAGAATTTCTAAATTTCTGCTCTGGGTACTATTATTCAAAATAAGATTGGAAGAGCTTTGTGTGTTCTTTCGTGAACTCTTGAGAAGACTGATTCTTGGGCCATTAGGGGTTTTAATAACAGAAGACTTACCAGGTCCTTTGGATTTTGAGGCAAATTTTGCTTTGATCTTGATGAGTTTACCAGCTCCACCGAATAAAATAGGGTTTTCCAAAAACATTGACTTATACTAGAAGCGTGGAGCAAGATAACTCTCCTATTTAAATACCAACAAAGGTTGGAAACTTGGAACTATTCATGCTATAAACCAAAGTCAGATTATAATTTGACATCTCCACTTAAACCTCTCCAGAGCCTGTAAAAAGGAAAAAAAAGTCAAAACAATGGCCAAACCTTGATTATACTATGGTAAAATCTCAAATATTATGTAGACAACAACTTACATTTACAAAATTTCCAGGTAATAATTATGTCAACAAGCCCTACCCATATTGAATTTAACTTTTCTATTGTAGAAAGCAGTATCCTAAAACCAATTGTAGGTGCCCAAAAGATTATTACTTGTAGAAATGTGTTGGCCCTTTATTTAGGCTTATATGGGCTGTTGTTTCAGCCTTAGACACAGAGGAAAACAATTACAAATGCAGTAGAGAGAAAAATAGGGAAATTATAGGACAATGAAGAGGAAGAGATTTTTTCAAATCTAATTTTTTTTCTTCTTTTTAATTCCATCAACTAGTGCAGATATTTATACAAATTCTACAACATTTAATGCATTACAACTCTACCAAAAACCAACCACATATTAGAGAAGTTCACCTAAATCTTCTACAAGTAGTTAATACTCAATTAGGTACAACACATTATTTCTAACATTCTCCCCTAATGTGATGTTCTTGAAGTCCCAAGGCTTCTCTGAAATATTCAAACTTTTCTCTAGGAAGAACTTTTGTAAATATCTCAGCTAGTTGTCCATTTGACTTGCAAAAATTCAGCTTCAACTCTCCTTCTTCATGTGCATCTCTAATGAAGTGGTGCTTGATTGCAATGTGTCTTGTTCGACTATGATAAATTGGATTCTTGGACATATAAATAGCAAATTTTTTGTCACCAAAAACCTCTGAAGCCTCCTCTTGCTTTTCACCAATTTCTTCCAAAATCCTTCTCAACCAAATAGCTTATGAGTTTGTCATTGCGGCTGAGACATATTCAGCTTATGCTGATGACTGGGCCATAGATTGTTGTTTTATTGAACATCATGAGAACACTCCAAATCAAAGAGAGAATACGTAACCAGATGTGCTTTTCATGTTATCAACACAACCTCCCCAATCACTATCACAAAAACTTAGTTATAAAAGGCCTAAGGAGATTATTTTGCGTATTATCGCGTAACTTGCAAACCGTGTATAGGAATTACATGCCGTTTGTTCCCGTAAGTCGAGTTGGTCGTATGTGTGAGGTGTGGGTTCTAGTCTGTGCATTTCTAAGTGTCGAAACTCATTTTGGACACCCAAAACCTCAAAACTTAGTTATAAAATAAAACTAATTACATGGAAAACATAACTTCCAATAGAAAAACTAAGCTTACCATCTCAAAGTGCTAACTATACACCCTGTCCTCCTGTATTTATCATATCCAGGCAAGCATAAACTGTGGCTATCTTCTCCTGTATTATCTCCTGCAATGTCGAGAGTGTTGGTCTCGTCATTGCAGCTTCTCTGATGGCCTATTGAGCCCTCTGATTTGTAGACTCTGCTATCTAATTTATAGTCTATGCTCTATCATTTGCTTCCTGTACTCGCGCATCGCATAGAGTGTGCGTAATGGACCTGGATGATGAAGCAACCACCCCAAGTCCGAGGCTCAGAGCACATTCGAGCCTATATTCCAACACTTGTTTGAATATTTCCATAGCGTTCAGTGCTGGGGTGGGCTGAGAAATCTTGTATACCATGTGGTCCTACAAGTTGAAAATAGTTAACAAGTGTTTGAAAATGAAATGTAACATTGTAACATTGTAACAACTTAAAATGAAATGCTGCCCTACAATAGTAAATAGTAAGTATTATTAATACAACTATTTGAAAATGATATGTAACATTGCAACCACATAAAAATTGCAACTTACATAATTATCGTGAGCAACCTTACTACCCCAATGACCGATTTTTGGGTTGTAATGCATTATATGATACAAGTCTATAGGGCTCATATCTGTTATAACCATCTCTATACCGGACTCTTGGCTTTGCGACTGAAGGTCCTTTAACTGTGTATTAAACATATTCTGATATTTTAATCGTCAAATATTTATAAGAATGAAGTTAAGTTCACATATATATTTAACTTAGCACAATTACCATATTGTAACGATGCTTAGCAAATGACGTAGATCCACCGGTGTGATGTGCCTTTTGCTTTACCCGACAGATAATATTTTGATCGCTAACGATTTGCAGTTATAGATAGTTTAACAAGTTAGTTCACATGGCCTCAGCAATACAATTAAATAAGAAAGTAGTTAGATTATAGTTTACATAGAACTCTTTACATGAATACCGTGCACAGCAAACCATCCAATCCTCTTGTGGCACACCAAGCGAAGGGTTATGGTAGGGATCCTCGCTACTCTTGAAATGCTTGTGGAGCTCGTGCATGTACGCCTAAACGGGATTGTACATATTTGTTAACCACTGCTAAGGTATGGGCATTGTCAATGTCAATAGCAAACGATTGCTACATAGGCATTTACAATAAACATATTACTTACAGCAATGGAATTTATTTGAAGTAACATTTGCAAAGTTAAACTTATACTATTATTAGCTGGATTCATGTGTACCACTGTAGTCGCAAAGAATTTGTGACCTCCTTCCAATTGGCAATAGTCGATGTGGCATACAATCGAGCAATGATGCCAAATTTTGTCTTGAAGACATCACAATACTCCCTTATTGGAGGCCATAGTTTCGGTGCAATCACAATCGATAGGGGGCGCCCCCCATTATCCACTATCTTTTGTAGGAATTTAACATTCTTTGACCACCCTTGTCCCTGTTGGGTCCCTATCGACATTGTTGAAGGGTCTTTTAATAACAACTTGATATATTAAAAAAAACAAACTCCAGTTTTATCCTCAAAAGACAATAATAACATCTTACCAATGCTTGATTGGGGCTCAGTAGGAATCCATACACTGAGACGTCGCCCAAGAGGCATATATGCAGAATGAACACATGCAATAGCAATACTAACAACTATCTATAAATACATATATTACAATTGATTGATGTTAATTAAAAAACATATACATTCCCAAAAGACTAAATGTGATAATGTCTGAATAACATAAAACTACATTATCAATCATCTAAATCATTATCTTCATCTATTTGGATTAGTTCCTCATCATCATCACAATACTCCATCAATGTTTCATCTTCAGCATCACTCTCTGTCACGACCCATCCCACTACGCGTGGAAATAGGACATGTGGCACGCCACCAAGGCTAATCCAAACATCATATAACTATACGCAGCGGAAAGAACTTTAAAACAACCCTGAGTATTTTAAAACTTTAGGAAACATTACCCTCTGAGTTGAAAATCCATAAGAATCAGAGTTATAAAAAGTTTTGGCCAATTAAATCCTTTCAAAAGAAAACAGTTTTGAAAACAGAGGTTCAATCGACTGTGCCTAGGGTCCAGTCGACTATGCCTAGCAGAAACCAAAACCCTAAATTCTCAACAGAGGTCCAGTCGACTGATCAGGGAACCCAGTCGACTGCACTGGTTACAATTTGGATCAGTAGCTAAAATCTACAGTAGTTCAGTCGACTGATCAAAGGTCCCCAGTCGACTGTGTTATGTAGAACCAAAATGCAACATTTTCAAAAAGGGTCCAGTCGACTGATTGACGGTACAGTCGACTAGTTTTTCCATATATAAAAAGCAGTAGCCAAAATCAACAGTGACTCAGTCGACTATTTCCATTACTATTCACTTTCAGTGTCTAAACCCCACGGGATTCAGTCGACTGATCTAGGGTCCAGTCGACTGCTCCCCTGCTGGGCAGCCCTGTGATGATAATACTAACACAAGCTTCTCTAATATCCACACCAACCACAATCACAACCAACACCAAATACAACATCTAAATCATAACTACAAACGTTCAATTACAAAATTTCCAAACTAAGAAACTAATCCATGATTCTATTAAAACGTTTTACAATTTACAAATCCTTAAACAAGATTAGGATTAAACCAAAAACATATACAATTGTGGTTCCCCGGCGTTCCTCGGCCTCACTCCTCACGATTCTTCTTGTCTTTCTTCTTACCTGCAATGGAATACATCTCCACTGCTCAGCTATATGCTGAGTGCACAATTCTAAATGTATGCTTGTATGACAGTTCATGGTTTAAGCATCTAAAACACATAGAAATAGTCTCTAGGGTGAGTGGTACGCATTCATCCGGCCGATGCCGTAGGAGGCCCACCTCTCCCACGCATCTTGTACACTGGTTGGGCCTTCCTCCATTCCAGGTACTGTGTCCTGGTTGGGCCTACCTCCAATCCAAACACAACCAAAATTCCAATTCCATCACAATCACAATCAAAATTTCCAATCCTCAAGGTTCGAGGAGCTTACCCCGGATGAATTTGCACCAAACTCCCCTTTGACCCAAGTAGACACATAACATGCTCACATAAACAGTTATACGTGCTTTTCACATAATTTCACGTGCATAATTAACGGACCTAATTAATACATGAATTTCGCCCGAATCCAAAGATATCAAAGTTGATGTTCAAAACATGAAAATCCATATATTTCATAGATCTAGAATTCATACCTCGTGCGATTCTCTTCAAACTTTGAAGGATTGTCAAGGGGGCTAAATAAACGTCGAATTTCAAAATTTGAGACGATTCCTACAAGTTTTACTGGGTTTTTCCCAAAGGTCTAGAATTAAGATTTTTACAAAAATTGGCCAAACACGGCCTAAGTAGTATCAAAACGTAGCTTTTACCTCCACGAGTTCAAATATGAAATCTGGTGAAAATCTGACGGACGAACGGTCGTCGATCGGCGTCGTAAAGCCCGTTGGCTCTAATCTCCCTTCTCTCTCCTCTCTAGATATTTTTGGAATGTTGTTGGATGAGAATGAATCTCATCCACATCCATTACTATATATAGGCAAACCTTTCAGAAAATTGCGCTTACCTCCCCACGAGTTCCTCAAACTTCTAATTAGCTCTCGAAACATTGCACATGTTCATTTCATGCCTTTACGAGTAAAAATTATAAATTTCAAAAGTTTTCGACTAGGTTTCGTTTGGGTCCAAAAATAATGTTCGAAAACTATATTCTGTGGAATCTCTACCCAACCTACCTTTTTAATTAACGTATCACTCACATTCTCAAAATGATATATTAAAGTATCCAAATACCAGAATTATACTACATAGGTATAATTACTATTCACAGGAATACCAGATAAAGTCAAATAACATTTAAATCATATAAATATCATTTAGTCATGCCAATGCAAAATGTGAAATTCCATGTTCTCGTGTCCTCACTGACACCTCACCGTTGACCCACGTTAACCTCGACTCAAATTATTAATAACATTAATAATTCCACAATCTCAAATTATGCATTTTCAAAATCATAAATTTCTGGAACGAGTGTGACAACTCTCCCCTCCAAAAAGGAAGTTTGTCCCCAAACTTTACCTCATGCATCGAACAAGAACGGATACTCACTCTTCATTTCTTCCTCACTTTCCCATGTAGCCTCTTCCACCGTGTGACTATGCCACAATACTTTTACCATAGGAATCGTCTTAGTTCTTAATACTTGTTCCTTTCGATCTAGAATCTCGATCGGTTGTTCCACGTAAGTCAAGTCTCCCTAAATTTGCAGCGGTTCAGGTACAATGATCTTACTCGTATCGGTCATACAACGTCTTAACATAGACACGTGAAACACATTGTGCACAAATGATAACTCAGCTGATAAAGCCAATCGGTAAGTGTGGACACGCGGAATCGGACCACTTCTCTTGTTCGAGATTGCTTTGAAATTGATTTTGACTTGGATCAAAGAAAAGAAAATGGTCTGTCGAAAACAGATACAGAGTCGCCACTTGGTCTTTAAGGAACCAAGAAACCTAATTTTGACTCACCCAAGCGGATAAGGGCACCGGCCCTTCATAACCAAAGAACTTGGTTCGGGGTTTTGGTACGAGAGAGGAAGGAGCCTTTGTCGCGACTAAAACACCCTCAACTCGCCCCGTCTTTCGACGGGCCTCAATTAGCATCCAAATAATCATCTTATACTATGTATGGTTCGGCAATTAATACTATGATAGTATATTACATTACATAAGAACCTTGAAAATGGAAGATCTAAAGATAAGATATCATTCATAAGATCTAAGCCAAATATCACACAATGCGAAATGAAAGATCACACAAATAAACCTAGGAAAAATCGTCTAATCATATATCAATTAATCAAGTTTTCCTAATCTAAAGGGGACATGAATTGTTCTTGAGACAAATAAGCAAAGAAATCAAAATATGCTTAGCAAACTAGTATGATGCATGTTATTCTTTGATAAAAGAAGACCTCTCAATCCCCGGGACGGATGAGAAAGGATGATTAGATCAAGGGGAAGCATGAACGTGTGATCGTGATCATTTCTTATAATCTTCTTAGATTAAGAGTTACAAAAACCCAAAATCTTGCATGAATGCAATGTATATATCTAAAATGTGCAAAGGTTGTAGTGTGTTTTGTGTACATGGATTTCTAGAATGACTTAGAAGTCTAAAATGTGTATGAATGAATGAATTAAATTAACATGGGATGTGTACAAATGTAGTATGAACTACTTCCTAAGATATGAACTAATTTGGAATGCATATAAGCATCAAATCAAAGAATGAAAGTTAAAGTATACTTGCTGTGAATAGTGGACAGAACAGTAGCATCATCTTTGGAAATTTGAAAAGATGGGTTAGGAATGTTTTCAATGCATGATTGTTTATGGAGATGTTCCTTATTGTGTCTAGAACACAACCCAAAAGGCCAATCTTGAATAGATATCACAGATTGAGAGAAATCATATAAACAACACAGGTCACTCAGAAACAGAGTCCGTACTGTCGACTGAAATGTTAGAAAATCTTAGAAAATGAAAACGAATGATCTAAGGGCCCATTTTATACAGAACGTTCCCTACGACATTGAAGTTTAAGGGAAAAATAAGTTAGGACCACCCCTTTTGGAAATGTTTTCTGTAAAAGAGGTTGGAAGTGGACCTAGCTGCTGTGACAGCAAAATCAGAATGTTTGGAAGGAATATTGGGATCCAAATGGACCATTTCCAAGTACTTCCAAGTCAAACCAAAAATCATGGGTGTTCTCCAATGAGTTAGGAAGACTTTCCAAGTGGCCTTGCATCCATATGTTGAGTATTGAGTTCTAGAGAAATCCTTGAACTCAACTCACTCACTGTTTTGACTCATTGTTTTGAAGATTTTGGAGAAAACAAAGTTTTGTTTCTTGAAACCAAATGAGGGGGATTGAGAGGGGTTTTGAAATAGATGTTTTGAAAGCACATTTTCAATACTCAATAAGGATTATAGACACTTAAAATGTCAACATTAAACTCATCATCAAGAACCTCCAAGATTGTTGGAGAGATTTATTTTTATTTTTGAACATAACTTCAATACATTTCAAGAATACCTTGGAAGTATTGAGGTTATGATCATCATCTATCAAACATGTTTTTGAGGTCAAGAGCTACTATCCATAAGGATTCACTCACCCCAAACTTCATGTCATCACTTTGATGATGATGAACTAGTAAGTAAATAAAGAAAAGAAAAAGAAATGAGATAAGGAGAGATGAACATATATATAATCAAAGCAAGTAAATAGCAATCAATAGATGATAATCAATGTGATTTTGGACTTGTAGCTTGGTGTTTCACTCATAGATTTTGACATTTGGACATGGAAGTAGCTTCCTATCTCATGAATGCTCAAGAATGAGGGTTGGAGTGGACTTTGAATGTGAAGTATATAGAAGGATGATGGAAGAAAACAAGAATAAAACTCACTTTCTTATGGAAAATCAATGGGAGAAGCTCCCTTTCTCTCTTCTAAACCTATCTCTATCTTTCTTCTTCTCTATAACTTTTCAAGCTTTGCCCTTGGCCCCCCCAAAATGAAAAGCAATGGGGGGTTTAAATAGGCCAATTTGGGGTGGTTTTGGGGTTTTAGAAGTACTCACATTGGTCCCAAACAACTGTGAACATAAAACTATGTCGTTTTGGCTCTCAATTAATCAAATTGGACCCCCAAAAAAATTACAAAAATGGACTCTGCGAGGGATGAGTGCCGCGGCGGCACTGGGCCAGTGCCGCGGCGGCAGTGCTCCTCAGAAGCCCAGAAAATTACGTTTAGGCCCCCAGAGGTTCCGGTATTCGCGAAAATGCCCTATTTTGTCCGAAATTCACAGAAAATGCATACGAACTCCAAATTGAGGTTGTGATATACCGTTGGAAAGGTAATGGAGTCTACTTTACATAATAAATAGTTCGGGGATAGGTCACTTTGAAAAGTTTTACGGTATTCGCGATAAAAGCCGATTTGATCGCCTTTTTCGCCTTTGGAAATTCATAATAAACTCGTTTTAAATCCGAAAATTATGTACGATATACCGTCGGAAAGTTGTTGACCTCTAGTATCCCTGAAAAATATTTGAAAATTGTCACGGTGCCCCGGTTCTAAAGTCAAATTCCGGTCAAACTGGTCAAACCTGGGATTCCCGGGAAGTTCTGGAAACCTCCGGGAGTTCCCGGGAGCTGATGTTTTCGCTCGATTTTCTTTTGGAACTTGTTTTAATACTTTTCTCATGATTTAGAATGATTCTGGTGAATTCGGACGATTTCGGTCAAACTTGGTCAAACCTGGTCAAACCTTGGTCAAACCGGTCAACGGGGACTTTCCGGGAGCTTCCGGGACTTCCGGGGGTCTCTGGGAGCTGACGATTTCACCCGATTTTCTCTTAAAAACTCATTTTATTGCTTTTCTTACAACGTAGCATGTTTCCAGAACTTTTGGTCCAAATCTGGGAGCTTTCGGGCTTTCAGGGGCATTTTGGTCAATCTGAGCATTCTGAGAGATAGAGCTGACTTCCAGGAGTCCTTTTGAGTCTTTTACGATCATTGTGAACCACCAAGCTATGGGTCTCCTAAATCTGATAGCCGACAAAATGGGGTGTCTACAGTTTGCCCCTCTTTGGCAGGAACTTGCGAGGCAACGCATGTCGCAAGCGAGTGCCAAAGTTTTGAAGAGACAGGTCTTTTGGAGGCTATAGATTTAGGATAAAAAGCGTTGCAAAAGATGCAATGATGCTGTGGCTAGTGCTGGTCGTGCTCTGTGTGAGCTGCCTACGTATCCCAAGGGGAATCAGACCAGGACGTAGTTCAAGGCAAGGAATCGATCACACATGCACATACACAACAATCAGGCGGATGCTATGCTATAAGAGTGATATGCTATGCATGGATGTGATATGAATTTTGTCCTAAGTCCTATCATGTCTAGTGTTCTGATCCTAGCATGAATTGGTGTTGTGGGGTGTACCACTCCGAGTGGACTTGTGTCGTGCCTTGCTTGTGGTCCTAGTACATGTGTTCAGTGTATTTGCCACTCTCAGTGGGCTTGGTGATCTATGCTTCACTATGACTAATAGACGTGTGAGGGAGCTCGACCTGGAGGTCTTACTCAAGGAAGAGCGTGGTGCTCAAAGTGATACTGTGGTGCTCAAAAGAATGCTTATGGTGTGTTTGCCACTCCAGTGGGCTTTGTGATTTGTGTGTGCCGCAACCGATGGGCTATGTGTCATGTTGGGTGAAGTGATTCTTGACTCGTGCTCCTCTTAGTCGTGACACTATGGACTCGGTGACTCCCAAAGTCTCAACGGTGCTTCTCAATCCTCAATTCTCAATGGCGCTTATGTTGTTCCTCGAATCTTTGACGGTGCTTTCTCAAGGCTTCTTGATTGTCAACGGTGTTCTTCAAATCTTAACGATGCTTCTCGATTTTTCCATGATGCTTCTCAACAAATCTGATGTTCCTCAACCCATCCGATATTCCCCAACTCTTCAAAGACGCTTCTCAACAAATCTGATGTTCCTCAACCCATTCGATATTCCTCAACTCTTCAACGACGCTTCTCAACAAATCTGATGTTCCTCAACTCATCCGATATTCCTCAACTCTTCAATGACGCTTCTCAACAAATCTGATGTTCCTCAACCCATCCGATATTCCTCAACTCTTCAACGACGCTTCTCAACAAATCTGATGTTCCTCAACGACGCTTCTCAACAAATCTGATGTTCCTCAACACATCCGATGTTCTCTTCAACTCTTCAACGACGCTTCTCAACAAATCTGATGTTCCTCAACTCATCCGATATTCCTCAACTCTTCAACGACGCTTCTCAACAAATCTGATGTTCCTCAACTCATCCGATATTCCTCAACTCTTCAACGACGCTTCTCAACAAATCTGATATTCCTCAACACATCCGATGTTCTCTTCAACTCTTCAACGACGCTTCTCAACAAATCTGATGTTCCTCAACTCATCCGATGTTCTCTTCAACTCTTCAACGACGCTTCTAAATAAATCTGATGTTCCTCAACTCATCCGATGTTCTCTTCAACTCTTCAACGACGCTTCTCAACAAATCTGATGTTCCTCAACTCATCCGATATTCCTCAACTCTTCAACGACGCTTCTCAACAAATCTGATGTTCCTCAACACATCCGATGTTTTCTTCAACTCTTCAACGACGCTTCTCAACAAATCTAATGTTCCTCAACTCATCCGATATTCCTCAACTCTCAACGACGCTTCTCAACAAATCTGATGTTCCTCAACACATCCGATATTCCTCAACTCTTCAATGACGCTTCTCAACAAATCTGATGTTCCTCAACACATCCGATGTTCTCTTCAACAATACTCTCTTCTGATGTTCCTCGACACATCTGATGCTCATCCTCAACAACACACTTGGACTTTGGGCACTAAAACGCATCTTATCAACACTCCTTATCAACACATCCAGACTTTGGGCCCTAAAACACCTCAACAACACGTCTCATCGACACACCTTATCAGCAATAGTTTCTCGGTGTTGGCGATATTTCATCCGATCGGCCGCCTTGAGAAACAAGTGTCGGTTTGTAGTTTGCAACCACTTACGAGTCTATGCCACTCGTACCTGGGACATTCTCATGTTATGACCTTGACTGGTGTAGTAATAATGTTTGGCACTTCTGATTATATCCAAATTTTTTTTTTTTTTTTTTTTTTTTATAATTGGGAATCACCTTTAACCCACACATTTGAGACCATCAGGACAAATGGAATTAACAGGAACGACAAGGAAAGTTGGGTTAGTTTGTATGAAACCTCGGTCTCTGACACACTTGTGATCAGATTACTACTGACTCAAATAAAGAAGGATTGACTTGGGCATGAAATTCTCAAATTGCCACGATCCAAAGTGCCTTTACCATGAATGATGTACCGCTCATCTTTTATGTTCACTCCTCATCTTGATATGTCAGCACTTTGCTAATAAATCTGGTTTTTTGAAAATTCCTCCCTACTGATCTAATCAATTTCTTTGCTTCTCCCAAGATGTGCTTTGAATTAGTGCCTTAGCTTATAGAATAAAAGATGCTCCATTTCCATCTGTTCAAGACAATGTTGTGACTTGAAGGCTTACCATTGGTGTATAGGGATCAGGTGGCAAACGAAGTTTGCCCCTAGTTTGAAGGGCATGAAGTGGGATCGGTAGGCAAACGAGGTAAATGACCGAAGTTTGCCCCTAGTTTGGAGGAAGGTTCATTGGAGGTTTTGGGCAAACGAGGTAGGTGACCGAAGTTTGCCCCTTGTGTGAAGGGTAGATAGTAAAAGTCAGGCAAACGAGGCGGGTAGCCGAAGTTTGCCCCTAGTGTGGAAGGTGATTTTCTAGTTTGAGGCATGGACCGTAACTTTAATCTCTCAAATGCTCATAACTTTTTGCCTAGGCACCAGTGAGGTAACCTAGCGAGCTCTTTTCTCTCTTTTGTTATTGCTCACCTTAGATTTAGCTCTAACTTTTGCCTAGGTGTCCTTTCGGATTTTCGACCTAGCGAGCCATCCTTCTTTTCTTTTTGAAAGTCTGCCTACGTACCCCCAAGTGGGGATCAGGTCCAACGTAGTTCGGGCCATGGTTGAAAAGAAGCGAGTTGATTTTTAGGTAGGTGGGGTGACCGAACCGTTGTGGTTGCCTACGTATCCCCGAGTGGGAATCAGGTCGAGCGTAGTTCAAGGCAAGGCTTGAAGGAAATTGGTTTGATTATGATGGTGTTGACCGAACCGATGTGGTTGCCTACGTATCTCCGAGTGGGAATCAGGTCGAGCGTAGTTCAAGGCAAGGTCTTGAAAGAAGGGGTTTGAGGTATGAGGGTTTTTCAAACCAATCGTCAAAGAATTTCAAACTTGAGCCACTTATGGTAGCTTTGAATAAAGGACTTAGTTTCAATCTCCCTTTCTTTTCTTTTTCTTTTTCTTTTTGTTTTGTTTTGAGGATTGATCCTTTTCACTTTCGCCTAGCCAGTCAATTTTGCTTTTTAATGTAGTCGATTCTTATGAGATCTTTCAATCGCAATCTCAGAATTCCAGAATGTGCATGTCAGCTCTCGGAATTTTTTTGTGGTCATTCCGTGCCTTTTGAAATGTGATCTTGGCACGTTCTTAAAATGTATCTTGAAGCGTATGATTCTCTTATTTGTTTCATCAAAATTTTCTCCAACATTTTGACTGGCTAGGGTCAGATTTTAGAAATCAACACCTTTTTCAGCTCTAACTTTTGCCTAGGTGCCCTTTCGGGTTTTTAACCTAGCGAGCCTTTTCTTTTCTTTTCCCTTTTTTTTTTTTTTTTTTGAAAGTGGAGATGAAACTCACTGAAATGTATGGCTGCCATCAAGGGCTAAGTTTGCATTGCTTTCAATTGGACAGATTTCGTGGCTCCCAATTGGATTGGGCTTAAGGCTTCGAAATGGTGGAAAAAAGGGTGTTGGGCAAGCCCCAAGTCAGTTTCAAGTATGTCTTTTCAAGATTAAGGCAAGAGCATCTTTATATTCTTAAAGTAAGACTATTCAATTCCAGCTCTTCATCAGTGTCAGCGCAAAATTGACTTTGACCTTTCGGGATTTTTTTTGTTTGAGTAAAAATAATTACCGCCTTTTTTTTAGCACATCAATATCCATGGTAATTTGAAAAGTGACACTTTAGTTCAGCGATTCATGCATCTATGACTAGGCACATCAGATTAGGCAAAATGAGACTTCATTCTATCAGTAGAGAAGGATTACAGACTCATTAACAACTTGATGACAGACAGACTCGACCACAAGACTAGACAAAACACACAACAGACTCGACTGGACTTGACCCGGTCTCAAATGGAATGTCACAGTGACTCGCTTATTCTTTTTTTTTTTTTCTTTTTTTTCTTTTTTAAAGAGCATCCTCAAAAAGTCTCAAACACCATCGTGTCACTGGCACAGGTTCAACATTCATGGTCCTTAGCGAAGGGGATCATTGAAATGGATAGGTCATGGGTTGGTCCAGACCGAGGTAGTGAATTGGATTGGGGTGCGACGCATCATCTAAGAGATCCTGAATTGAGTGACAGAGCCTCTTACAGTTGTCGGTCTCATGGCCTTGGTCTTGGTGGTAATCACAATACTTGGATTCATTGTACCCAGGAGGTGGGTGATTAGGAGGCTTACTGGGCTCCCAAGGTACAAGGTGGCCCTTTTGAACAAGGTGATTGAGAGCGGAGGATAAGCTCATGTCAAGTGGTGTGAAGACTCTTTGGTTTCCCTTCTTGTGCCTCTTACTGCAATCATTTTGGCTTGATGATGGGCTTAAGGCATTGACATCTAGGCTCTCTTGATCTTCACCAAAGGTATGGGGTCTCTTCTCCTTTTTCAGTGACCCAGCTCCATTGATCTTGCCTTCACAGATAGCATCCTAGATTCTAGTCCCAACCTCAAACAACTCTTCAAATGTTGAGATGGACTGGTAGAATAGTTTTTCATGGTATACTGGTTGCAGGTTCTTGACCAGCATACGTACTTGCTCTTTCTCAACAGGCCTGTGGATCATTTGGGCTACTTTATTCCTCCATCTGCTCAAGAATGCAGCGAAGGACTCATTAAAATTCTGCCTGGTAGTTTCCAGATCTCGGATGGTGACATCAAGCTCTTGGTTGTAGGAGTAGTGATCAATGAAAGTTCTAGCAACATCTTCCCAAACTCGGGTTTTGGAAGTTTCAAGGGTTAGGAACCAGGATAGTGCGGCTTTCTGGAGGGTTTGAGGGAACAGCATAGCTATGTGCTCATGGGTGCAGCCCATTGACTGGAAAATGCTCATACAAAACTTCACGTGGCTCTTCGGATTTCCAGTTCCGTCAAAATGGTCGATTTCAGGCATCTTGAAGTTCTCGGGTAGCCTCACCTTGTTGGGCTCAAACAATCCTTCCAGATCTAACATGTAATCGTCGACTCCCTTACTCTTCCTTAGTATGTTCTCAAGCTTGTCGACCTTGTCCATTTTTTCTTGGAGCTTTTTCTCATATACAGGCGGCAGGACCTCTTGAAACCGTTCTTCTTCCCCATTGTTCTCGGGAGGCGGTCCAAATCTAGGCGGTGGTGGTGGCATGAACCTTTGTGGTGGTGGGAACCTAGGTGGGTACTGTGGTTGCTGTTGTCGGAACTCTTCCATAAATTTCAGGACTTGAGTCAGCCGATCTGACTGTTGATTTATTAATTCAGTGACCTTGGCTTCCAAAGTTTCCTGATTCATGTTGAATTTTTTCGGCAGACTGATTCTAACCAAATGACTGCTCGAACTTTTGACCCAGGATGGGGATCTCAGTGGCTGATTTTGGGAATCTACAATGACCTATAGATTCGAGAGGAGTGTATCAGATTCTGATAGTGATGACTAGAGAGACAATGACAGTGAGGTTAAGGAAGATGGACTGACTTATGTACAGACTAACTGAGATAGTGTGCGCAGTCTGATGAGAATGGTGCATGCACATGAGACAAGCATGCAGATGCAAGCCCTAATCTATATGATGCCCCTACTTTTAACAGATAGAAGTTAAACAAATAAGGTCCTAGCCATACAGAGTGTGCTAACCTTACTTTCCAGTATGATCACCAAGGGATAACAGGGATTTCCGGGATACTTTGGGAATTTCGGATAGAGTTTCTAGGAGAAACATGGGTTTGGAAGATTCGGAGAAATTTCTAGAAGTCATTTGAGTTTCTAGGAGAAAAAGGGATTTCTGGTTGATTTAGACTGAGCTTCTAGGAGAAACTGGTATTTTGGGTATTTTTGAGAAATATGGATAGAGTTTCCAGGGGAAACAAGTATATCTGGGAAATCAGGGAGATTTAGACAGAGTTTTTTTTTTTTTGGGAAAAACTGGTTAATATGGTTATATCTGGGATATCTGGACAGAGTTTCTGAGAAAAATTGGTTAATATGGGTGTATCTAGGATATCTGGACAGAGTTTCTAGGAGAACTGGATAATATGGTTATATCTGGGATATCTGGACAGAGTTTCTAGGAGAAACTGGACAATATGGTTATATCTGGGATATCTGGACAGAGTTTCTGGGAGAAACAGGTTATGATGGTGATCATACTGTCTAGCTAGTTTTCATACTCCTATGTCCTAGGACCAACAAACAAGGCTTGCGGTGTATATCTTTGTGAACATGGAGCAGACTTCCTTACCATGGTGCCTAGGCAGGTCACTCAATGTGGTCACATGTAAGTGATTGCCTTGGGGATCATAAGAAAGAAGTTCTGCCTCATGCCACATAAGCGTCTACACCGCGCAGGTAATCCCGTCAGGGCATACAACAGTTATATCACATTGTCCTATCTGAAAAGATAAATGAACAGTCCTATGAAAGGTTCTACAGGAATCTATATGCAAAGGCTGGGTTTAGTCAAAGAGGGTCCGTTGACGAGAGTTCCAATATACCGTCAGGGAGACAGTACGGAGGTTTTTACTCTTTTTGATATACCTTGGAAGGTACAGTATCAACGGTGACTTGTGCCCTGGCACAGCAAGACCTGAACAATGTCAGCGCCGCGTTTCAGACACAGTCAGAGGGGGGGAAATGCAAGAGTGCAATGCGGTGAACCAGACACAGTAAAAAGATGATTTTAAGGATGCTTCTTATGAGTCAAACCTCTGTATTATTTTGTTTTTAAAATAAAAATCCCCAGCAGAGTCGCCAGATTGTGGACACGCGGAATCGGACCACTTCTCTTGTTCGAGATTGCTTTGAAATTGATTTTGACTTGGATCAAAGAAAAGAAAATGGTCTGTCGAAAACAGATACAGAGTCGCCACTTGGTCTTTAAGGAACCAAGAAACCTAATTTTGACTCACCCAAGCGGATAAGGGCACCGGCCCTTCATAACCAAAGAACTTGGTTCGGGGTTTTGGTACGAGAGAGGAAGGAGCCTTTGTCGCGACTAAAACACCCTCAACTCGCCCCGTCTTTCGACGGGCCTCAATTAGCATCCAAATAATCATCTTATACTATGTATGGTTCGGCAATTAATACTATGATAGTATATTACATTACATAAGAACCTTGAAAATGGAAGATCTAAAGATAAGATATCATTCATAAGATCTAAGCCAAATATCACACAATGCGAAATGAAAGATCACACAAATAAACCTAGGAAAAATCGTCTAATCATATATCAATTAATCAAGTTTTCCTAATCTAAAGGGGACATGAATTGTTCTTGAGACAAATAAGCAAATAAATCAAAATATGCTTAGCAAACTAGTATGATGCATGTTATTCTTTGATAAAAGAAGACCTCTCAATCCCCGGGACGGATGAGAAAGGATGATTAGATCAAGGGGAAGCATGAACGTGTGATCGTGATCATTCCTTATAATCTTCTTAGATTAAGAGTTACAAAAACCCCAAATCTTGCATGAATGCAATGTATATATCTAAAATGTGCAAAGGTTGTAGTGTGTTTTGTGTACATGGATTTCTAGAATGACTTAGAAGTCTAAAATGTGTATGAATGAATGAATTAAATTAACATGGGATGTGTACAAATGTAGTATGAACTACTTCCTAAGATATGAACTAATTTGGAATGCATATAAGCATCAAATCAAAGAATGAAAGTTAAAGTATACTTGCTGTGAATAGTGGACAGAACAGTAACATCATCTTTGGAAATTTGAAAGGATGGGTTAATAATGTTTTCAATGCATGATTTTTTATGGAGATGTTCCTTATTGTGTCTAGAACACAACCCAAAAGGCCAATCTTGAATAGCTATCACAGATTGAGAGAAATCATATAAACAACACAGGTCACTCAGAAACAGAGTCCGTACTGTCGACTGAAATGTTAGAAAATCTTAGAAAATGAAAAAGAATGATCTAAGGGCCCATTTTATACATAACGTTCCCTAAGACATTGACGTTTAAGGGAAAAATAAGTTAGGACCACCCCTTTTGGAAAAGTTTTCTGTAAAAGAGGTTGGAAGTGGACCTAGCTGCTGTGACAGCAAAATCAGAATGTTTGGAAGGAATATTGGGATCCAAATGGACCATTTCCAAGTACTTCCAAGTCAAACCAAAAATCATGGGTGTTCTCCAATGAGTTAGGAAGACTTTCCAAGTGGCCTTGCATCCATATGTTGAGTATTGAGTTCTAGAGAAATCCTTGAACTCAACTCACTCACTGTTTTGACTCATTGTTTTGAAGATTTTGGAGAAAACAAAGTTTTGTTTCTTGAAACCAAATGAGGGGGATTGAGAGGGGTTTTGAAATAGATGTTTTGAAAGCACATTTTCAATACTCAATAAGGATTATAGACACTTAAAATGTCAACATTAAACTCATCATCAAGAACCTCCAAGATTGTTGGAGAGATTTATTTTTATTTTTGAACATAACTTCAATACATTTCAAGAATACCTTGGAAGTATTGAGGTTATGATCATCATCTATCAAACATGTTTTTGAGGTCAAGAGCTACTATCCATAAGGATTCACTCACCCCAAACTTCATGTCATCACTTAGATGATGATGAACTAGTAAGTAAATAAAGAAAAGAAAAAGAAATGAGATAAGGAGAGATGAACATATATATAATCAAAGCAAGTAAATAGCAATCAATAGATGATAATCAATGTGATTTTGGACTTGTAGCTTGGTGTTTCACTCATAGATTTTGACATTTGGACATGGAAGTAGCTTCCTATCTCATGAATGCTCAAGAATGAGGGTTGGAGTGGACTTTGAATGTGAAGTATATAGAAGGATGATGGAAGAAAACAAGAATAAAACTCACTTTCTTATGGAAAATCAATGGGAGAAGCTCCCTTTCTCTCTTCTAAACCTATCTCTATCTTTCTTCTTCTCTATAACTTTTCAAGCTTTGCCCTTGGCCCCCCCAAAATGAAAAGCAATGGGGGGTTTAAATAGGCCAATTTGGGGTGGTTTTGGGGTTTTAGAAGTACTCACATTGGTCCCAAACAACTGTGAACATAAAACTATGTCGTTTTGGCTTTCAATTAATCAAATTGGACCCCCAAAAAAATTACAAAAATGGACTCTGCGAGGGATGAGTGCCGCGGCGGCACTGCTCCTCAGAAGCCCAGAAAATTATGTTTAGGCCCCCAGAGGTTCCGGTATTCGCGAAAATGCCCTATTTTGTCCGAAATTCACAGAAAATGCATACGAACTCCAAATTGAGGTTGTGATATACCGTTGGAAAGGTAATGGAGTCTACTTTACATAACAAAATAGTTCGGGGATAGGTCACTTTGAAAAGTTTTACGGTATTCGCGATAAAAGCCGATTTGATCGCCTTTTTCGCCTTTGGAAATTCATAATAAACTCGTTTTAAATCCGAAAATTATGTACGATATACCGTCGGAAAGCTGTTGACCTCTAGTATCCCTGAAAAATATTTGAAAATTGTCACGGTGCCCCAGTTCTAAAGTCAAATTCCGGTCAAACTGGTCAAACCTGGGATTCCCGGGAAGTTCTGGAAACCTCCGGGAGTTCCCGGGAGCTGATGTTTTCGCTCGATTTTCTTTTGGAACTTGTTTTAATACTTTTCTCATGATTTAGAATGATTCTGGTGAATTCGGACGATTTCGGTCAAACTTGGTCAAACTTGGTCAAACCTGGTCAAACCTTGGTCAAACCGGTCAACGGGGACTTTCCGGGAGCTTCCGGGACTTCCGGGGGTCTCTGGGAGCTGACGATTTCACCCGATTTTCTCTTAAAAACTCATTTTATTGCTTTTCTTACAACGTAGCATGTTTCCAGAACTTTTGGTCCAAATCTGGGAGCTTTCGGGCTTTCAGGGGCATTTTGGTCAATCTGAGCATTCTGAGAGATAGAGCTGACTTCCAGGAGTCCTTTTGAGTCTTTTACGATCATTGTGAACCACCAAGCTATAGGTCTCCTAAATCTGATAGCCGACAAAATGGGGTGTCTACAGTAAGCCACCGGTCCTACTCTCTCTAGAATCTCAAAAGGTCCTATGAATCTTGGGTTGAGCTTTCCCCTCTTTCCAAATTGGACAATGCCTTTCGAAGGCGATATTCTCAAATACACAAAGTCCCCTACCTCAAAAGTCATCGGTCGTCGCTTAGAGTCCGCATAGCTCTTATGTCGAGTCTGAGCTACCTTACGACGTTCCTGAATCAATTTCACCTTCTCGGTAGTCATTTGTACTATCTCAGGTGCTAACAACCTTCTTTCTCCAACCTCGGCTCAACAAACCGGTGATCGACACTTACGCCCATACAAAGATTCATATGGTGCTACACCAATACTTGACTGAAATCCGTTGTTATACGCAAATTCAATTAACGGTTAGTGGTGCTCCCAATCATTCCCAAAATCCAATACACACAATCTCAACATATCCTCTAGCGTTTGAATCATGCGCTTTGACTGTCCATCGGTCTGAGGATGAAATGCAGTACTGAAACTCAATTTCGTACCCCTAGCTTTTTGCAAACTTCCCCAAAACCTTGATGTAAACTTACTATCACGATCTGATACAATCACATTTGGGACTCCATATAGCCTTACAATCTCTTTCATATATAATTCCGCTAATTTGGACGGCTTAATCATCTTGAACGGTAGAAAATGAGCTGACTTGGTTAATCGGTCAACTATAACCCAAATCTTATCATTCTTATTGCATGATCATGGAAATCCTGAAACAAAGTCCATTGTGACCTCGTCCTATTTCCATTCTAACACAGGTAAAGGTTGTAATAATCCCGCAGGTACTTGTCTCTCTGCTTTGACCTGTTGACATGCCAAACATTCAGATACAAACTTAGCGACTTCACGCTTCATACCCTTCCACCAGAAGTTTTCTCTCAAGTTTCGATACATTTTGTTGCTTCTCGGATGTACTGAATGTCGATTACTATGCGATTCTTCAAGAATCCTCTCTTTTAAGTCGTTCACATTCGGTACACATAATCAATTTTCCAGTTTCAACGTCCCTCGTTCCAACACAAAACCTGGTCGTCTCCCCAAAGGTATTTCGTCCTTCATTTTGCACAAACAGACATCGTTAAATTGTTCTTTCTTGATCTCATCAATAATATCTGGGTGTGCTACGATCACCATCATTAAGCCATCATTGGTCCCTAGAATCACATCCAATTCTAAGCGTTCCATCTCTTTTATCAACTCTTTTTGTTGTGTTAGCTCATCGGCTAAATTCCTCGGTGTCTTCCAGCTTAATGCTTTGGCTACTACATTCGCCTTTCTCGGATGGTACTCAATCGAAAGATCGTAATCCTTCATCAACTCCAACCATCTTTGTTGTCTCATATTCAAGTCCCGTTGGGTGAAAATGTATTTTAAACTCTTGTGGTCCGTGAATATCTCACACTTTTCCCCGTACAAGTAGTGTCTCCAAATCTTCAAAGCATGAATTACCGTGCCTAATTCTAGATCGTGAGTCGGATAGTTACCCTCACGTGTCTTTAACTGTCTAGAAGCATATGCAATCACTTTACCACCTTGCATAAGCACACATCCCAACCCTTTGTATGAAGCATCACTATAGATTACAAATCCTTCGGTTCCAGATGGTATTGTCAATATCGGTGCTCTCGTTAACTGTGACTTCAACTCTTGAAAACTGTCTTCACATTCCTGACTCCATTAAAAAATAACACCCTTTTTCATTAACTTTGTCATCGACAGTGAAATCTTTGAGAAATGTTCAATAAAACGGTGGTAGTATCCCGCTATTCCCAAGAAACTTCGAATTTCAGATACGGACGTCAGCCTCTGTCAATTAGATACAGCTTCTACTTTGTGAGGATCAACTGATACTCCATTCTTGTCAATTACATGACCAAGAAAAGTAATGCTAGGTAGCCAGAATTCACATTTCTTGAATTTTCCAAATAATTGCTTTTCCCGCAGTCTCTGAAGTATCAATCTCAAATGATTCTCGTGTGTTATCTCACTTGGCGAATAAACAAGGATATCGTCAATGAGCACTTTCACAAAATCATCTAAATAGTCCTTAAAGACTCGGTTCATAAGATCCATGAACGCAGCTGGTGCATTTGTAACTCTAAATGGCATAACTAAGAACTCATAGTGTCCATAACACGTTCTGAAAGCTATTTTCTCGACATCTTCGACCTTCACTTTTAACTGATGATAGCCCGACCTCAGGTCTATCTTGGAGAATACTTGTGCCCCACAAAGTTGATCAAATAAGTCATCAATTCTGGGTAACGGGTACTTGTTCTTAATCGTTAACTTGTTCAGTTCCCGGTAATCAACACACATACGCATTGAGCCATCTTTCTTCTTTACAAACAATACTGGAGCTCTCCACGGCGATACACTTGGTCGGATAAAACCCTTGTCAAGTAGCTCTTGTAGTTGAATTTTCAGCTCTTTTAATTCTATGGGTGCCATTCTGTACGGTGCCTTTGATACAGGTCTTGCGTCTGGTATAACCTTAATGGCTCTCTCTCAATAAGAACATCTGGTATATCATCAAGAAATACATCTGGATATTCTCTTACTATCAGAATGTCTTCTACTTTCAATTCGGTCGCTGAGACATCAGTCACTGAACATAGAAATCCCTGACATCCCTTTTTCAATAGCTTTCTCGCTCGGATAGCTGAAATCAAGTACGGCGGCGGTGTAACCCCACTCCCTTGAAAGCAAAAGTTCCAATGCACCGGTGATCGAAAATTAACCTCCTTCCGTTTACAGTCTATGGTGGCTTGGTTAAGAGCTAACCAATCCATTTCCAGAATTATATCGAAATGGTTCACCACAATTGGTATGAGGTCTACGGTCATTAACTTCTCGCCTAGTTTGATCTCATAGTCTTTATATATCGTAGATGTCACTACCGGTTTACTAAGCGGCACAGCAATGGATAAATCATATCCTAGTGGCGCGGACTTAACATTCAAATGTTCAACAAAGTTATAAGATACAAACGAATGCGTAGGTCCCGAATCAACGAGTATGCGTGCTAAGTGCAAACATACAAGCACCATACCTGAGACCACTGTATTAGTAGCAGCCACGTCTCCAGGGTTCATCTGGAATGATCTTCCCTGATGTTGCTCCGTCCTTTGTCCCCCGTCACTAGACTGCTTAGGCTTCGAACCACTAGAAGCCATAGAACTTGCCCCTTGTTGAGAACGTTTCCTTGGGCAATCGTTCGCTCGGTGTCCTAAGGTACCACAATCAAAGCACTTGAGTTGTAGATAGGTCGCAGAACTCACACTGTTTCCCCCTGTAGATATGTTCTGAAAGTTGGTCAGGAAACATCGACCGGTGTGTGGTCGGTTGCAAAGGACACAACGGTATATCACTTGGTACACTCCTGGAATCATTAAAACCAGAACTAGAGCCTCGTGAAAACGACTTCTTAAAAGATCTCCCCTGACTTCGGTCACTACCCTCATGACTTCACTTTCCTTGATGATTTTGTCTTAATCTCTCTATTCCACTTTCGGCTACAAGCGCCGTCTGCTATACTGCTGCAACAGTCGAATGCTCGTAGGTCTATACTCTCAACCGGATATTATCCCTTAAACCCTCTTCAAATTTTCGTGCCCTATCTTCCTCTTCTAGCACTGAACCCATACCAAATCTCAATAATGCATTATACTTGGAAGTATACTCCGTTACAGTCATGTCTCCTTGCTTCAGGCTATCAAATTCTCGCTTCTTTGCATTGTAGGCGGCTAGCGGAAAGAATCGACGATTGAATTCTTCCTTAAACCCTTCCCAAGTAATCGGTGCTCCTTGACCTAAAACATTTACCCACCAGTTCTGAGCTTCACCCCTCAATACGTCACTTGCGTTCTCAATCTTCTCCCTATCTGACATCGGAATAGATCGAAAATTTTTTTCCATGTCCATGACCCAATGTTCTGCCAATGTTGTATCAGGTATCCCATGAAATTCCATTGGTTTTTTTCGAGCGAATTGTTCGGATACGAATTTTATGCCTCTAGTTTTGGGTGTATGCACTACAGTTATTGGTTCCACTTCGATTTGGGCTATATTCCGTGTCATTTCCCCCATATTCCCCATCATTTCTGCCATTTCATCTATACGTCGAGTGTGTGGCGATAGATTTCGCTCTTCGTCACTCATGATTACAATCATGTAGTTCTCAATGCATAAGCACTATGCATGTACAATAATAACAATAGCATGTATGTAAAACAACATACATATGCATCAAACATCTCTAATATGTATGGATGCAATTTAGAACATGTGACAATTCACTCAACACTCCTCTCGTCGTCGAACGTTCCCAAAGTTTTGTTACCTAATGCTCTGATACCACTAAATGTCACGACCCATCCCACTACGTGTGGAAATAGGACACGTGGTACGCCACTAAGGCTCATCCAAACATCATATAACTATATGCAGCGGAAAGAACTTTAAAACAACCCTGAGTACTTTAACACTTTAGGAAACATTACCCTCTGAGTTGAAAATCCATAAGAATCAGAGTTATAAAAAGTTTTGGCCAATTGAATCCTTTCAAAAGAAAATAGTTTTGAAAATAGAGGTTCAGTCGACTGTACCTAGTATCCAGTCGACTGTGCCTAGCAGAAACCAAAATCCTAAATTCTCAGCAGAGGTCCAGTCGACTGATCAGGGAACCTAAATGTAGACACCCCAATTTTGACCAAACGTCGAATTTAGGAGAGTGTCACCTCCACGTCCGATGATGATAACGACCGAAAGATTTAGAAAATTTCAAGCTCTCCAGAAAGTTCTCCAAACGCAATAAAATTTCACAGAAAGAAGAAAATACTGGGTATTTAGGAGAATTCAGGTAAAAAACATCATTTCTGGAAAAGAACTTCAAAAATAAGCATCTTTAAGAAAAAGGAGGAAAGAAAAGACCTAAAAGGGGTAGTTCAACAAAAAACCGGCACACGGCAGGATTTTGCGGCACTCAATGAGTGCCGAACGGTATTCGGTGAGTGCCGAACGGCAATCACTGAATGCTGGTCCGACATTTACTGAGTGCCGCCGACAATCTCTGACTGCCGTTTGCTTTAACAGTCCGTATTTTGTGGTACAATACGTATGTGTATGCGAATAAAAACAAAAAAAACTAATAAAGTAAGGCTGACTAAAATGCGGCCATTAATAATTTTCCGCGGCTCTCAATGAGTGTCGCCGCGGCATTCACGGAATGCTGCAACGGCATCCACGGACTACCGCACAAGATTTTGGACTGCCGCCCTGTGTAGCAGTTTGTCTATTTTAAGGAAGTACGTATTGTACCATCAAATGAAACATTTACACCTGTCTTTTACTCCGAATTCACTGAAAATACTTGGTAATTTTGGTCTATAAAAGAAGGAGGATCTTCCTTTGGAAGAGATATACAAAAAAAAACATACAACAACAAGAAAATACAAGAAATTACTACCACTACACTAACACATATTTGAGAGAAATGGAGAGTTTTTTTTGGAGAGTTTGAAGAAGAGCTTGGAAGATCTTCAAATGAGAGAAACTTTGAGGATAGTTTGGAGGTGATCCTCTAACCATAAGTTATTTATTTGCATTCTTTCTTCTTGAATCTCTAATCCTCAAACTACTTTGTTTTCCTTTGCTTCATTTCTTTTGTTGTTCATACTCCCTTCTTGAGACTCTTAGGGATCCTCAATATCTCTCTTGAAATCTCTTGAGTTTGATCTTTTGAATCCTATGAAAGCTTATGCTTCACATGGGAGTCAAAGTTTGATCATCACTTCATTTTATAAGTAAATAGATGGATCCAAGTCCATACTTATGACTTGGGTCCACTAACTTGATGTTTCATGGAGTCCTTTCTATATTCCTTTGAGACTCATGAGTATTAGTTACATCTTCATCTCCAATGACCATCAAATGGTAGGAGAAACTAGTTTTGAGTCTAAGCCCATCTCCATGGTTTAGATTCATTATCTTGAAGATTTCATGAAGTCCATTCATACTTCAATTGAAATCTACAAGTATAAAGGTCTCTAGCCTCCAATGACCATCAAATGGTAGGATAAAATAGTTTAGTTTAAGTACAACTTCATAGTTTAATAGTTGGAGTTAACAAATGAAAGTTGAACTTGACAATGAAACAATGGGTTCATAAACCGGTTTTGATCAAGGATTTTTAGTTCGAGATCTAACGGTTGGAATCAAGTGAAACAAACGGGAAAATGTCAATAACACAATGTTTTTCCACTGCAATTTTTGTTTTGATGAAATTCCATGCCTAAGATGGTTTGGTCCTATGATTTTAAAACATGCAACTCTCTGTCCAAAATTTCAGAACAACGAGTCCATTTTGAAATTCATAAGTCAGAATCTTAATAGAGTTTCCGGGATCTCTAATAATTTTTTCTAGGTACCTTAATGTGTTAGGAATATCCCCTAAAAAGATCTAAGTGTTTCTCATCCTTTTACTATTTTTAAAAAATCGTACAAGATCTCTGGACAGAGAGTTGCAGATTCCTGAATGACGTCTAGTGTTTTCCATATTCCTAGAGATCTAACCGTTCAAACCTGGATTTTCTTTTTGGGTCATAAACTAGACTCACAGAGGCATATCATATCCAAAAATCGTTAAGATCAAACCGTTGGAAGTATAATTTTTCATTTCTTTTAGACCTGGTCTGCTCTCTGTAATTCATAAAAAATTGCTACTATTTTTTGTCTAATCTTATTTATTTCAACTCAAATGGTCTCCTAATGTCTTGAGACCCAAATCATACTTTGAATAATGATAAATTAGCTTAAATCCAGAGGCTAAGTGACCCAAATTAGTGAATAAATCCATGTTTTATTCTTGTTCACACTCATTTATTCATGTACATTAATGCTTATGATTAGAACTAGCTATTGAATAAAGTTGAATTTCATGCTTGATAGATCTAAGCTAGAGAATTAGGATTGATTGTTTGATATCATATTATTATGTGAAGCATGTGGACTAACCTTTCGTTTTGTAGCGCTATTGAGGTACGATTTCTCAACCCCTCTCTAGTTTATGGCATTATTTGATTTTAATTGATTTTTGACTTCAAGCGCGACACCTTAGAATTAGGACTTGCTTTACTTGTGTATATGGATTAGAGACTCTATTCCTAGGTTTTATCTACTTGCATGCATTTGCACGTTTAATATTCACGGCCGGATCCCGGGTAAATTCTCTAGTTCCCTATTTGCATATCATATTGCTTGCTACTTGAATTATGTGATTTTTGAATGATATTTTATCACTTTCAATCTTACACCCTTTAGACATACTTTTGTAATGTATACTTATACATATGTATTAGTTGAGGGCACATTTAAATTAATAAATCGATTAAAAAGATGTTGAGTAGAGGCCTATCGCAAGATAGGATGAGAAGGGGTGTTTTAGTCCGTTGGGCTCCTTCCCTTCTCATTCCATAATCCCCGGACCTAGTTTAATCTTTGGTTTCGCAAAAGATCAGTTGCTTTAGAATGGTTTCTTAATTTTTCTTTTAAAAATTAAGTGGCGACTCATTTGTTTCTGAATTTATTTTTGAAAAGATTTTAAAAGAAAAGCTGAGGGTAGAAAGAAAACTGTGATATCCACAATCTGGCGACTCTGCTGGGGATCGAACCCAGAATCTCTGGTTTCGCAGACCAGAATTCTGATTTTGGGTTCACCTGAGGATTAGACTTGAAAGCATCTTTTTAATCGAATTAATTAATCTTTGTGTGCCTGTTGTATTTCACTTGCATGTCCAGCCAGTCGATTGCACGGAACTATGGCCTTGGAGGCTCGGGTCAACCCGGTCGATCAAGTCATCATGGGACTGTGTGATCACCCTTGATCTCGTACCATGATTTGGTATATGAAGCATCCTATCGGGTGTGTGTCAAGGGTCCCTTATTTGACCAAAACCCAGCTTTTGCATAGTAGCTTCCATAGAACCTTTCAAAGTTACGAAATCAATTCGTGATTAGGATTATGTGCTAGGAAGTTTTGTATGCCCGGAAGGGATTACTTGAGATGATGACGATACTTGCTTGATGAAAGATGTATAATCTTTTAATCACCTTTTAGCAATTTCTCTTCATGTTACACGACATTTAGAGAACATGCTGAACCCTGATTATAAGATTATACTTCTTATATCATGTTTAGCTAAGCATCATTGACCTTGTATGTATCCGAATTCATGAAAAGTACGATGATAATCCGGTCATGTGATCCCCCCTACCCAAAGGATTTCTTTTTTTCCAAGGTTTTCATTCACCCGTTCAAACAAACAAAAAATCTTTTTCTGCCTTCAATTAAAATTCCCAAACTAAACTTTGTTAAGGCATATTTTCACTTGATCACTTTCACAAGAAATAAATTAGAAAATCCTTGAAATTATTTTGGGAAGAATGATTTTCAAAATAAAAAAAAGGGAATGTTTAACACCCTCAAAAGCATTCTCAAGCATTGTTTTCAAAATCTTTTTTACCATCCAAAAATTCTTCTCAAATAAATTTTGAATTTTTTTTTGAAGGAAGTGAGGGTCACAATAAAAGGAGAAATCAGCACACTTGACATTGGTGAGGATTTTATGTGCTTAGGTGCCTTATGTGTTAGGATTAGGATTTTCTCTTTTCTTTGGCATGTAGAGTAGGCACACACGCACACATGCATTGCATCCGCGTGACATATAAGAGGAAAGCTTCTTTAAAGTGTTTTTTATGTGATAAAATAAAAAAAAAATTTAAAGAGAAAATTTCAAAATTTATTGTAGGAGCGAAAATAGCAAATCGAGCGTGGTTTAGGGATCCCACGGCAAGGCTAGTAAGGAGAGGATACGCTGATATGGCCGAAGAAAGAAACAACGAAGAGATGGCCGGGTTAAGGGTACTGGTAGAACAACAAGCGGAGCAGATGAGGCGACATGCCAAAAACATGAACCGCATGATGGGGATGATAGAAGAACTGAATCGCCGACCGCCACACGTAGTCCAGCCTGTTATGGACCCACCTTTGGGGGGAGGGGAAGGTGATTGGTTCGATGATCAGGAAGCACAGTGGACTGATGTACTACGGGCCAACAGAGACAAAGAGAAAGCTGAGAAGGTGTTTTGGCTAAAAATTTAATTGACCGGGCGTGTCAGGGGCTTTGTACGAAGACCCAAACGTGTAACCAAAACGATCCCTAATCGTGGTTTAGAGGGATCAAGCGATGTTGGAAAGTAGGGATGACCCTTTCCTTAAGGTCCAACCACTCTGATACGAGCAATTTAGTTGAGTGATGAAACAAATGAAGAACAAGAATAGAAATTAAATCAAAACCGTAGCACAGAATAATAATCACTCGGCCTATGTGGAACTTGCCCCCCAACCGCCTTCTCGTCGTCACCAATACTAGCGTGAGGAGCATTAGCCGACATAGATATTATCGGCTTATCACTAAGAATTATTTCTTCGCCGTCTTGCCCCCCGAGTGGGTTAGACGGCGTAGAGCCAAGATCTATCTCTTGATTTGTGGAAGCGACATCGGCCACTTTTGGCCGTTTAAATTTTTTCGCGGCCTCTTCAAAAGTTGTTTTTATGGCCGCGATCATGGTTGTCCGTGTCTCTTCGAGATAGAGAGCATACTCTTTCTGAACATGGATCAATTCTTCAAACTTGGGAAGAAAAACGTTGACAAAGTCACACGAATCATTTGATAAGTGTTTTTCCATCATCACTCGGCGGTCCCACCGGGCGTGCCAAATTGTTTTGGCTAAAAATTTAATTGACCGGGCGTGCCAGGGGCTTTGTACGAAGACCCAAATGTGTAACCAAAACGATCCCTAATCGTGGTTTAGAGGGATCAAGCGATGTTGGAAAGTAGGGATGACCCTTTCCTTATGGTCCAACCACTCTGATACGAGCAATTTAGTTGAGTGATGAAACAAATGAAGAACAAGAATAGAAATTCAATCAAAACCGTACACAGAATAATAATCATATGTTGAGATTCAAAGTGGATTAAACAAACCAAAGAACAAATCTCGAAAATGTTACAAAGTAAATGGAAAAACACTGCGTATTGCTAGACTATAAAGCAAGAAAAAGACAAAAGCAAAAAGCATGGAAGAACACATAAACAGTGAGGGACTGTTTTAAGCCGCAGGGGCTGTTTGGCCGGTGTGTGAGCACTTTGCTTGTTGCATGGCATTGTGTATATATAGGTGCTGAAAATAACTTCTCCCTCCATGATCTCCCCACTATTGCAACTTTCCACTACTTGTTAGCCACCACCCACTAAGTTGGTAACCACCCCACTAGTGTGGTTAATTTGCCACTTGTACATAACATAAAACACCGGTCAAAATATAAAAATAGGGTGTAAACAGAAGGAGAAGCAACTGACCAAGAAAATAGAAAAGTTGGAAAGGGTGATGCACAAGGCTCAGGGAGTTGATACCTATCTAATGGAGTTAGAAGGCCTGTATGACAGGGTCCACGAGACGCTGCCCGTCGGGTTCAAAATGCCAGTTTTTGATAAGTTTGATGGCACCGGGAATCCTCGCAGTCATATCCGAATGTGCATAGGAGCTTTTCAGCCTAGCGGTCTAAGCGCTACCATGATGGCTGTTCTATTTCAACAAACCCTGACCGGGGCTGCTCTATCATGGTACCTTACGCTTGAGCCAGGTAAAACTAGAATTTGGGAGGAAGTGATTAAAGCATTTGTGGCGCAGTATGAGTACAATCAAGATTTGGATGTCACTGTCCGAGATCTAGAAACAACCAAGCAGGGAAGCAAAGAGTCATTCGCTGAGTATTTGAGCCGATGGAGAGGAAAGGCCGCAAAGATGGTGCAGAGGCCGTTTGAGAAGGACCAGATCCGAATGCTGATGAAGAATCTACAGCCGGTGTATCAAGAAAAGATGAGATTCCAGTTGATCAATACCTTTGCTAAGGTTTTCGATGTTGGGACGAGAATAGAGGATGCGATCCAAGAGGGGACCATCAAGAAGGAAGAACAACCGAACCGATACAGGAGGCCAAACTATGGATCCAACGGAGGACAAACGGGGGGTCACTCTGGCCCTACCGATGTCAATGCACTGAATGGGCCGGAAAGGAAATTCGATATAACACCGAGGAAAGGAGGGGATAAAACACCAAGGAAGTTCTCAGAATTGGGGGTGTCACTGTCAACTGCCCTCGATAGACTATTAGCAAAGGGGCATCTCTGCCAGTTGGAACCTTGCCCTCTACCAAGTCCGCTTCTGCCAAACTTTCAAGGGGACCTCTTTTGCAAATTTCATCAGTAGAAGGGTCACTCAACAGATAGGTGTATGAGATTAAGGCACGAGATTCAGGACCTCATTGATAATAAGGTGATTTCGGAACCCCCCACCAAAGCTCCGAATGTTACTAGAAATCCGCTTTCGAATCATCGAGCTGTGCCACCACCGCAAGGCCTTTATCTCTTGGGGATAGAAGAAGCAACCTTTGATCCGTCTAGGCTAATCACTAAGGCTGGGACACCAAGAAAGCCATACCAGCTGCCTAAGGATTCGATAATCTGTGCTTTGGAGGATCAGCCGGGACAGAATGGAAAAGGACAGTCAGACTGGTGGGTTAGAGGGAGTGATGATCGAGATGAAAGCCAGGTAGAAGATGATCTTTGGTACGAGAGTGACAAAGAGACAGAGGTGGTGAAGGGTACTTTGAAAGTTGATTCAGAAGTTGACAATCTATGGGCAAGGGAAGAAGTCAGTCATTTAACTCGATTGGGCAGACACTTTAAACCACACGAGCTAGAGGAGGATCATCCGGGGAGAGATCTAGACAAAGGAAAAGGGAAGATGAATGAAGAAGAGGAAGAAGACAGGGTTCTAAGGCAGATAAAGAAGACTCAGGCCAATATCACCATTTGGGGGTTGCTGATTGCCTCCAAACGCCACAGGCAGGCGGTCCTAGACGCTCTGAACCAATCTGACGTATCTATCGACACCACCCCTGAGGACCTCATAGGGCTGATCGGCAAAATCCCGAATTTTGGCTATTACCTTCTCATCAAATGACTTGCCTCCGGGAGGGCCCGTTTGTAACAAACCATTATATGTCACTGTCGAATGCTTGGGGAACGTCGTGCCTGCTTGCCTGGTTGACAATGGATCAGCCCTCAACGTATGTCCCTTCCGAACGACTAAGCGAATGGGCCTGGATGAATCGACATTTACACCATCTGAGTAAAGGGTAAGGGCCTACGACAACACTCAGAGAACAGTCATGGGGATAATCCTTCTTCATCTCGTTATCGGCTCTTTTGGAAAAGAAGTTGAATTCCAATTCATCGACATCCCCGCTTCCTTGAACCTGTTGCTAGGTAGGCCTTGGTCGGACAGTTTGGGTGCTATACCGTCAACGATCCATCAAAAGGTTAAGTATGTCTGGGAGAATAAAGTCTGTGATATCCTCGGGGACAGCTGGGTTCGTTCGTCTGAAGCATCATCAAGTGCACCGATTCTAGAATTACAGCTGCAAGAAGAAGAAGCCAATATGGGAGGGTTCGAGTTCATCAGCATGCTGGAAGAGGAAAAGCCAAGAGAGTTTCTACCGCTCCATTTTGATCAGTATGCCAGTCTAGCGGTCGCAGGGATCATGAAGAGAATGAGTTTCTTTCCAGGATTAGGGTTGGGGAAGAACCTTTAGGGCATGCCTGAATTCCTGCTCATTCCCACTTAGACCCACACTCACGGCCTGGGGTACCAGCCGACAAAGAAGGAACTGAGGGCAAAGAAAAAGGTCGTCGATGCACCACTCGACCCTTATAAAAAAAACACTCAACGGTTACTTCGTAAAGGAAGGAGAAGATTTCCCCTTCTGTGGCTTCCCAGAGCCATGGATGGACCAGAAAGACAAGTGTTTAATGCCGGGGTTTGAGATCTTTTTCTCCCATGAATTCTCCGAGTACAAAGACCCATTTTTGCAAATGCCTGAAAAGTCTGCTACCGTCAATGATTGGATTGGTGTACTGGACGGACCGGTCATGCAGAACCTGTTGAGCGAAAAAGGGGTAAAAGCCAAAGGAAAAGGGGAAGAAGACAACGGCCTAGAAGTCGAGATTGAGGAGGACAATGATAAGGATGTGCTGGAAGAAGAGCCGAAGCCAGAAAATGAAGAAGAGACAGAAACCGGAGGGCTTCCAGTTTGCAACACTATGGAACTCAAGCAGGAGGCCAACAAGGAGTGGGTCTTTGAGTCTAGTGATAAGTATCCTCCTCATCCAGAGTCTGTAATGGCCCAAATGAGGCATCTTACTATTGCTATGTCTGTTGTAATCACTCTTAACAAAGTCAATGAAAGTATGACCGATTCTGCCTACTCGAATGCGCTTAATAAATGTGATGAATGTGAAATACCTGATGAATTGCAAAAATTAATCGAAAAAGAAAAAGAATCTGCATGCAAAATCATAGAGAACACCCTAACAATTAATCTAGGAGATGAAAATAATCCTCAAAATGTCTTTATTGGCTCAACACTTAGCAATAAAGAAAGCAAAGAACTAATCAATCTATTAAATGAATTCAAAGATGTTTTTGCATGGTCTTATAATGATATGCCAGGAATTGATCCAAAAATAGTCCAGCACCACATCCCTATCTTTCCCAATTCAAAACCCAAAAAACAAAAATTGAGGCGAATGAGGCCAGAATGGGCACTTAAAGTAAAAGAGGAGGTTGAAAAGCAATTAGAGGCTGGATTCTTGATGGTCACCGAGTATCCTGAGTGGATCGCCAACATTGTACCTGTCCCAAAGAAGGATGGTCGTGTTAGGGTTTGCATTGATTTTCGAGATTTAAACAGGGCAAGCCCTAAAGACGATTTCCCGCTACCCCACATCGACGTGTTAGTTGATAACACTGCGGGGCATGAGCTTCTATCTTTCATGGATGGATTCTCTGGGTATAATCAAATCCTCATGGCACCCGAGGATAGGGAGAAAGCCACGTTCATTACTCCGTGGGGGACGTACTGCTATAGGGTCATGCCATTCGGACTCAAGAATGCAGGTGCGACCTATCAGAGGGCTGCCACCACGTTATTACACGACATGATCCACAAAGAGGTGGAGGTATATGTGGATGATATGATTGTGAAATCCAAAGAGAGGGGAGGACACCTAGAGGCTTTGAGAAAGTTCTTTGAGAGATTAAGGGAGTTCAAAATGAGGCTAAACCCGCAGAAATGTACGTTCGGAGTCACCACTGGAAAATTATTAGGATTTCTCATTACTCAGAGGGGAATAGAGGTGGACCCCACCAAGATAAAAGCCATAACTGAAATGAACCCACCAAAAGGTGAGAAAGAATTGAGAGGATTCTTGGGGAGAGTACAGTTCATCAGCCGCTTCATTTCCAAACTTACCTTAACCTGCGATCCAGTTTTCAAACTGCTCAGAAAGGGAGAGAAATTTAAATGGGACGCCCCTTGCCAATAAGCCTTCGACAAAATCAAAACCTACCTCCAAAACCCACCTGTCCTGTCACCACCTTCACCTAGGAGATTTCCTGCTACTTTATCTCTCCGTATCCGAAGATTCGATGGGGTGTATGTTGGCCCAAGAAGGATAAGAGGGGCACGTGGAAAAGGCCATTTACTACTTGAGCAAAAGAATGGTCGGATATGAGTTAAAGTATTCGCCTTTGGAAAAGGCCTGCTGGGCCTTGGTTTGGTGTACCCGTCGCCTTCGCCATTACATGCTAGCCTTCCCTGTAATCCTGATATCCCGAATGGACCCATTAAAATACCTATTCGAGAAGCCCGTCTTGACCAGTAGGATCTCCCGTTGGACCATGTTGCTAGCTGAGTTCGACATCAAGTATGTCACTGCCAAGTCTGTGAAGGGAAGGGCTGTCGCTGAGTTTTTAGCCAACCTCGCTATAGAATCCAAGGACGAGGGAGAATTCAAGTTCCCAAATGAAATAATAATGGAGGTAAAGGAGGACCTGTGGAAAATGTACTTCGACGGAGCAGCCAACCAACTAGGTTACGGGGTTGGAATCATTCTCATGGCACCTGATGGGGCCCCCACCCCATTAGCCGTCAAACTCAAGTATAACTCAACCAACAACACTGCGGAGTACGAAGCATGCATAATTGGGATGGAAGCAGCCTTGGCCTTGAAAGTTGAACAGATTGATGTCTTCGGAGATTCCAATTTGATCATATCCCAAGTCTGAGGGGATTGGAGGGTAAAGCATGAGAAATTAAGACCTTACCACGATTACTTAGAAAGTCTGAAAGCGCGATTCAAGAAGATTTCTTTTTACCACCTTCCCCGAGAGGAAAACCAATTGGCCGACTCCCTGGCAACCCTAGCATCAATGATACAGATCCCCTCAAGAGTCACGATGATCCCGTTATCCATAGAAATTAGAAATCAGCCCTCATTTGAGACAGTCGTGGCCATAGAAGATGAAGGAGAAATACTATGGTATGTGGATGTGTGGAAGTTCATTAAAGAATGAGAATAACCCGAAGGAGCCTCAGAAAAGGACAAAAAGGCGATTCGACGATTCGCCTCCCAATTTGTGATTTATGCGGATAAGCTATGGAAAAAATCCTACACCGGGTATAATCTGGAGTGCCTATATGGGAAAGAAGCTAAGAGAATAATGGAGGAAATACATGAGGGAGTATGTGGACCCCACATGAATGGGCACATGCTGGCAAAGAAGAGCATCCGACAGGGGTATTATTGGACGACCTTGGACAAAGACTGTTGTGAATATGTTAGGAGGTGTCACAAGTGTCAAATTCATGCAAATCTGATGCATACCCCGCCATCACAACTCTATAGCATGACCACCCCTTGGCCATTTTCCGTATGGGGAATTGATATCATTGGTGAGATAGTTCTGAAGGCCTCTAACGGGCACCGATACATATTCGTGGCAATCGATTATTTTAAAAAGTGGGTAAAGGCAGCCTCGTATGCAACCTTGAAAGCCAAAGACGTGGTAAGTTTCATCAAGAAAAACATAATCTGCAGGTATGGGGTCCCAAATGAGTTCATCTCCGATCATGGCAGTCATTTCCAAGGAGAAGTTATCCCGCTCTTAGAGAAGTATAAGATCACTCGCCATCAGTCATCCCTGTATAGCCCCAGACGAATGGAGCAGTAGAAGCAGCAAATAAGAATGTTAAAGAAATCTTGGGAAAAATGACGGATACATACAAAGATTGGAATGAGAAGCTGCCATTCGCACTATGGGGGTACCGGACCTCTGTAAGGACTTCCACAGGAGCTACACCTTATTCGGACTCAAGAATGCAGGTGCGACCTATCAGAGGGCTGCCACCACGTTATTACACGACATGATCCACAAAGAGGTGGAGGTATATGTGGATGATATGATTGTAAAATCCAAAGAGAGGGGAGGACACCTAGAGGCTTGAAGAAAGTGCCTTGAGAGATTAAGGGAGTTCAAAATGAGGTTAAACCCGCAGAATTGTACGTTTGGAGTCACCACTGGAAAATTATTAGGATTTCTCATTACTCAGAGGGGAATAGAGGACCCCACCAAGATAAAAGCCATAACTGAAATGAACCCACCAAAAAGTGCGAAAGAACTGAGAGGATTCTTGGGGAGAGTACAGTTCATCAGCCGCTTCATTTCCAAACTTACCTTAACCTGCGACCCACTTTTCAAACTGCTCAGAAAGGGAGAGAAATTTAAATGGGACGCCCCTTGCCAACAAGCCTTCGACAAAATCAAAACCACTACAAGGAAAAAGGCCTTTTATGTCACTTAAAAAGTGACATAAATAGGTATTTATGTCACTTTTTTTTTCAGTAAAAAGTGACATAAATGGAGGCGACATAAATGTTTTAAAAGTGACATAAATATTTTCGAAAAAGTGACATAAATGTTTCATAAAACCAACACATTTGTTAATAAAAAGTGACATAAATACTTAAAAGTGACATAAATACCATTTTATTTATGTCACTTTTAAACTAAAGTGACATAAAAGTAGAAAAGTGACATAAATACCAAACAAAATTATTACATCAAAGTCTAAAAAGTGACATAAATACTTAAAAGTGACATAAATACCATTTTATTTATGTCACTTTTAACATAAAGTGACATAAAAGTAAAAAAGTGACATAAATACCAAACAAAATCATAACATCAAAGTCTAAAAAGTGACAAGCACATAGAAACTTAGCCAATAGATTCACATCTCCCATCTCAGCTGCACAATGCACAGGAGTACTACTAGTATTTTATTCATTTCGAATCTCTCCTTATATCTAGTATCCGTCGCATCTAACGGCGGTGATGATCAGAGGCACCCTTATAAGTGGGAGACCTCTCTTCTATAAAATAAAGATGACACTTGCAATAATGTGCATTCAAAGAAGAAAAGGAAGGAAAAAGAAATTGTTTTTCTTTGATGCTTAAATAGTATTGAAACTCAAAAAAATTTAATAAATAAAGAGAGTAAGAAAGTGATTCACAAGATTTTAGTTTACTCAAAGTAGTATTCAACTGCAGAAAAAGCCATTGGTTTCTTAGCTTGACAAATCTTCATTGCATATTGAATAACAGGCAAGGGATTTTTTTTTACTCAGACCCAAGTAATTTTCTGACTGTTTATTTATTCTTGAATTCTCCAAGAAGTAAATCAATCTTAGCTTTACTTGGACTAAGCTTTGCTTTCTGTGGGAGATTTTAAAATGCTTTCATAACATGATTTTTTTTATAGCTTGCAATGGAAAACACATTAATTGTTTGCTTTTTACATGTGTAAATTTACTAGTTTCTCTTGTCAATCTCAGCAAGTCACCTTGGATTCCTATCATTCTCTGATTTTCCGATGTATATAGAGCTTGCATATTGTATATACTAGCTTTTATATATCATTTTCATAGCCTGAACTAGCCATATATAATGCTGCTCTCTACTCTCACCATGTGATAGTGATACAAACCAACACAATTTTTTGTTAAGTTGTAGAGACTGATCACCTTTCGACCTTGAAGCCCCTACGCATAATGGGGTCGTCGCTCAATTTGTGATTTATGGGGATAAGCTATGGAAAAAATCCTACACCGGGTATAATCTGGAGTGCCTATATGGGAAAGAAGCTAAGAGAATGATGGAGGAAATACATGAGGGAGTATGTGGACCCCACATGAATGGGCACATGTTGGCAAAGAAGATCATCCGACAGGGGTATTATTGGACGACCTTGGACAAAGACTGCTGTGAATATGTTAGGAGGTGTCACAAGTGTCAAATTCATGCAAATCTGATGCATACCCCACCATCACAACTCTGTAGCATGACCACCCCTTGGCCATTTTCCGTATGGGGAATTGATATCATTGGTGAGATAGTTCCGAAGGTCTCTAACGGGTACCAATACATAATCGTGGCAATCGATTATTTTACAAAGTGGGTAGAGGTAGCCTCGTATGCAACCTTGAAAGCCAAAGACGTGTTAAGTTTTATCGAGAGAAACATAATCTGCAGGTATGGGGTCCCAAATGAGTTCATCTCCGATCATGGCAGTCATTTCCAAGGAGAAGTTATCCCGCTCTTAGAGAAGTATAAGATCACTCTCCATCAGTCATCCCCGTATAGGCCCCAGATGAATGGAGCAGTAGAAGCAACAAATAAGAATGTTAAAGCAATCTTGAAAAAAACGACGGATACATACAAAGATTGGAATGAGAAGCTGCCATTCGCACTATGGGGGTACCGGACCTCTGTAAGGATTTCCACATGAGCTACACCTTATTCACTAGTTTACGGTATGGAGGCCGTTCTCCCAGTCGAGGTAGAGATACCCTCTCTTAGGGTTTTGGCAGCGTGTGAGATCACCGACTCAGAATAGATACGAGGAAGGCATGAGGAGTTGATGTTGCTCGATGAGAAGAGGCTGGCCGCGATAAACCATACTCGGGGGTACCAGAAGAGAATAGCTCGTGCTTTCAACAAAAGGGTCCGCCCAAGGAAGCTTGCTGAGGGTGACCTAGTCCTCAAAGAACTGAAAGTGCCCGTTTATGACCCCAGAGGAAAATTCAAACCCAACTGGGTCAGGCCGTACATCATTAAGACTCTCCTTTCTGGAGGGGCGGCCTATCTCATGGACCTAGATGGAGTTGAATTTAAACAGCCAATCAACCTTTATCGCCTCAAGAAATATTTTGCTTGAAACCTTTCTTTTCAAAGCCTCCTACCTTGATAAACTACGCTTGACCTGATTCCCGCTAGGGGATACGTAGGCAACCTACTTGGTTCAGTCATTGAAAACAAAAACGCCCGAGCGGCGTCTTTTTTCAAGCCTTAAACCGAACTACTGCAGGCCTGATGCCCATTCCGGGATAAGTAGGCGGGCTCTCAAAAGCCTTCGGCCTATAAAACCTAAAAAGAAAAAAGCCCTATGCTAAACTAGGGGCAAACTGGCGTTTGCCCAGAACCCCTTCGAAGCCCTAAAACCAGGGGCAAACTTCGTTTGCAAGTCGAAGAACCCAGATACAAGACCCTCCTTTGGATCACCTGGCTATTAAAATAAGTACTATAAAGAAACAAACGAGAATTCATGGTATAGAAGGAATAAAGCTGTAAAAAAAAATAAAATAAAAAGGGGGGGGGGGGGGGGGGGGGGGCAAGTAAAGACATTGAAAGGAGAATTCTTCATAAAAGATTAATTGAAGGGGTGAGCACTTTGATTAAACATGTTAGAACTTTCCTAAAAGATGACACTACTTCTTGAAGAAAAATAAAGGAAATCACATTCGAAAGCGTAAAAAGAGTAGGCAGGGTCTGTCAGAAAGTTTTGTAAAATGGCACGCTTTTCCCTGTTTTCGTCTACTTTATTATGCATGTGTCTGTCAAGCTCGTTTCGCAACCAAGGCCTGGATCTCTAAAAGGTACTGGGCAATAGGCACAGTCAGAGCCGGAATCCTCGGTCACTGAGCAGCCACCCTACTGCGCCAAGCCTCAATAAAAGCCCTCACAATAGAAGGGCGCAAAGTGGACCCCCTGGTGAAATCAGCAGTCACGGATTCGGTAGTATCCTGCAAAAGTCCAAACTGACGGGCAACCCGACTTGGAATGTAGAAAGTAGTAGTACGCAAGCCCGATAGCCAGATGCCAGGTCGCCCAGAAAGAAGTACAGCAATAGAGCGATGAATCCACTGTGGACAAACCCAGCAGATATCACTGGAAGAGAGGCCCCGGAGCCAATCGAGCCATGCGTCGGCAGAGTGAAATAAGCTGTGAATCTCCATACGATCGTAAGGAAGTGACCCACGAAGATGGGGAAGGGTGTATAAAGAGGTCCAGAAGCTCCATGAGCCAAATCTGTAGAACAAAATGTGCCCCGACAGATAACATGGCCCCGGTAGCATGAGCACGATCCAATCCTATTAGAGTCTCGCCAAGAGCCAGCATGACTGCACTCTTCATCTCTCTCAAGCCGCAGGTAATGGGTATGAGAACGTCGAAGGACAACTGAAAGAGAAAGTAAGAAAGCATAGCAATCGATAGAGCACTACACTGTATAACTTGATACCCGCTGTTATAAGGATCCCCAATGAGAGCGTAAACCGAGGAGAGGCGCTCAAAGTTGACCTGTCTGTCATGAATGAAAGAGCCCGCGGCACCGCGGGATATATAGAGAAGAGCCGCCAAGTCATGAACATACCCGGCTTGCACCGGAGGAACTGTCAGGTCCGTAGAAGGGTCTGTATGAAGAATAGCACTGAATTCATCAAACAAAGGACAGATCTCTTGATGACTAAAACGGAAGACGTGGAGCGAAGGATCCCAACATTGGACAGCGGCTTGAAGCAAATTTTCGTTTAGGATCATTCGTCGGAAGGAGAAGAGATCATTTAGCCTGAAACACTCAAAATTGAGCCTATCGATACCGGAAAGGGTATCCATCCATGGGAAAAGGATTTGAGAGCTAACAGGGGCCATTTGAGATAGGGGAGAATGAAAGAAGGTGATGTTTTGCAGACATTTGAAGAAAAGAGGGTATAAATAGAAGTAGATCTGCTTGGAGTCAGGGCGGCGCTCGGTAAAGTAGAACGGCACTCGACAAAGTGCCGCACGGTAGTCTGTGAGTGCCGTCGCGACACTCTCTGACTGCCGCTGCGGCACTTACCGAGTGTCACTGAGACCTAGCTGAGTGCCGTTACGGGTTTTTCATTGGCCAGGATCTGTTTGTAACACTTTTAGCCCACCTGCAAACAGAAAACTAGATAAAGGACAATAAAACATGCGCTTCATGCAGCACGTGCAACAAAGACTAAGCCATAATCGCATACATTCATTCATTTCATTCTTGAATAAAAGAGATAAAAGCATTCCAAGATCAAATAAAAAGGGACCAAGCTATGGTCCCACATACGGAAAATGACCAAGATATGGTCGCACGTACGGTGAATATCAATGAAAAAGAAAAATATAATAATAGAGGTATTAAAAAAATGCTATCGTGGAGCCATCACCAAGATGAGAGTAAACATATACATATACAGTCCACCAAATAAAGTATGCATCCTCCCAAAAACACTCAAAAGAAATAAAAAGTAAAAAGGCAGGATCATCCTCGACCCCGGCCGTGAGTCTGACGGGTCACGCGCCTGAGGGGCTCCTCCTCCGACTCTGTCCCGCTGCCTCCACCGCTCCCTCCACCGCTCCCTCCACATCCACCGCTACCGCCGCCCCTACCTCGACCTCCGCTGCTGCCTCCGCCACTACCGCCGCCTCTGCCTCGACTCCCGCTGCCTCCACCTCATCCAGCATCACCATCCCCGGGAGTGTCACTGAGGGGAATGCTGAACTGCTGGAGCCGCTATTGAAGCTGCCCCACCTGCTGGGATAAGACTCTGATCTCCTCTGCCTGCAGTGAGAAAGAATAAGCCCGAAAAGTGTTAAAAGAATGAATTAAATACTAAGAATAGAGGGCAAGAATAATACCTGAGTCCTCAACTGAGCCGCAGCAGTCGCCCGAACTCCCTCAGCCTAAAAATAAGAACCAAGAATAAAGATTAATGAAAGGAGAGGCAATCAAAGTTAAAGTTAAAGTGAGAGGCGGGGGTAAGTTTCTTACCATCCACTCTCGCCCGAGAACCCACTGCCACACGCTGTGCGCATACGTCAAGCCCTCCTCCGTATATGCATGCGGGACGATGTCATAGTGGAGAGGAATAGTAGGGGCACCCTGTGAGAGCCAGGGGATCGTCGTCAAGAAGGGCTCGCCAAACGAGACGGTCGACATGGTCCAATCCCACTCAGGTAAGGGAGGAGGACGAGCCGCGGCTAGAACAGGCTGCAAACAAAAACAAAAAATAATAATAAGAATAAAACGTAAATAAAGAATGAAAGAAAACTCATAAAAGAATGAAGGAATCATTTACTCACCCGAGTCACTTCCATCAGAGGGAAGTTCGGCATCAGCTTAGCGGCGCGGAACGCTGGGTATCCAGTAGGGGGATCCACAAAGTCATGAATGCCCAAGCCCATCAGAGCAGCCGTCAGCTCGCTACCCTGGAGTGTGTCTGTGGCTCTCATAGAGTCGGGAGTAGGGAACGGCACAAAGAATCCCAGGGCTGCCAGTGACTGCCTAGTCACTCTCTCTCCCAAGTACCACGCCTGGCCCTCTGGCCATCAAGGAGTCGTCTCGTCGGATCATATCCAGCCGACTCTTGGATCTCCGCACGAGCCTCAGGAAGCACCCTAAGCCAGGGCTGCCAGTGAACATGTTGTTCCCTCAAGTTCGTCAGGAAGTTCCTGAACGAAATGAAGTCGTGGGCCCCAGTCTTCCGCCCAACCCTATCCTTCGCCCATTTCAGCCCCTGGGGCATGATAATGGCGTCTGCCTCACGCGTCTCAGGGGATATCATGCGGAGGTACTCCTGGGACCAAATCTGTAATAAAGGGGGGGGGGGGTTAGTCTCGCAATTTAAATAAATTTCTGAAAGTGTAATAAGCAGTGAAATGTAGAAAATGGTATAACTCCCACGCTCTCCAATAGCCGCCGGTGGAGGCCGGCCTGTCCCGGGAGATGTCACCCATATGCCTGTACAAGACGGCTAACCCTGCACCAGCCCAGTCATACTCATCAATTCGGTCCAGATGCTCTAGAGACGCCACCTGAGAAACAGAGACCCGATCACCCTTGGTGCTCAACAGAGAGCACCCCAACATATACATGAGAAAACCACGGGTCATCTGCTCATTGGTGAAACCCTGCTGACCCCTAAATATATCCATGAACCATCGGGCTGTGACCAAAGGCTCATCTAGAACCACTCCCAGTAATGACTCCACCTGGTCCCACTCCTGATCCGTCAGATACCGTAAGCGCTCTCCTCCGAAGGCAATCGCCGTGATCATCGAGAAGTCCAGGGGAGTCATCGTCATCTCCCCAAAGTCGAAATGGAAAGTGCTGGTAGTGTCCCACCACCGCTCCGACAATGCGTGAATCTGCCGCAGGTCATTGGAGCTCTTCGTCAAAAGTTTGACGAAGTCTCCAAAACCAGCAGCGTCCACCAAAGCTGTCACTGTCTCGCTCAGCTCTGTGTACCACTCATACCCGTGGGCAAGACTGTCATGCCCCTTTAGCACCTTGGGTTGCAGCTGCGAGAAAGAGTCACAAGTTTTGATGTTAGTAATTGGGTAAAAGAAAAAAAAATAATAATAATAATAATATGATAATAAATAAATAGACGGCAGTAAGGAAACAAGGAAAAGCGACATAAAAATAAAAAAGAAAAAGAAATGGAAAATCTGGAAAAACTCGCAGAAATTTCACAAGCATGGCACTCATTTGCGTTCAGTTCAGCAGATGTTCACAAAATCATGAGAAGAAGTAAAGCACTCAACGTTCCAGCAAGGCTTCACATTTTTTAAAATACATATGAAGGTGAAAAATAAATTTGAGTCCAAAGGAAGCGTAGTTTTAAAGAGAAGTATGTGATCACAAGCGGTCAAGAATCAGTTTTGAATGATAAAAGGCGTTTGGAACGCTCAAGAAAATTCACGAGTTCAGTAAACACGAGTGAAAATAATAAATTGTGATTCATCAAGCACGATATTCACAAAGTTCGTAAGAAGTACGATGAAATGCAAGCTCTTGAGTAAAGTACGCATGAAAACGCTACAAGCATGGCATTTGAAATAAGACATTAAAGTTATGATTCACTATACAAAAAGAAAAAGAAAAAGGGGAGCGTTTACCTCGCGCTTGAACGCGCGGGAAAATAAATGCTCATCCGGGTCCCGGAGCAAAAGTGTGGCGTCGGGATGATGAGTGGCCGTATACTTGGCCTTCTTCTTGTGCCCTGAACTGCTCGCCATGTTCTGTCAAAGAAAAGAGAGAATTCGTGCGTTAGATTCTTGGAAATTTCAAAAAAAAAATGAGTGAAGAAAAGAGATTAATCAAGCTTTGATCGAGTAGAACTAACCTGTAAGTACCGTATATCAATACAGAAGAAAAGAGAGGATGGGGGAAAATTTCTCCAGAGAGATTCCGAGCGAGAGAGGATTGAGAGAATGAGAAAAATGAATTGAATCCGCCGATTTTAGCCACTGCCGCTCAAATGCGGCACTCATTTTTTTGTGCGCGGCAGTTGGTAAACTGTCGTGTGGCACTCACCAAGTGCCGCAACGGCACTCCGTGAGTGCCGTACGGCAGTCACGAACTGCCGTGAAAAGTCGAGTGTGCCACGGTTATGTCGGTTCAAGGGATCTTTATTTTCACCCCAAGAATTCAAATCAAGTCCTGAAAATTGAATTTGAGCCCCCCAGAATTTACCCTCATTGCACTTTTGGCCCCCAGGGTCATTTTTAGGTTTAAATTGACTACAAATTTCAAAAATTAGATTGAATTTGAGCCCGCAGGTTTCAAATTTCAAAAAATTGAAATATATTTTGGCCCGTGGGCTCCCGGTTTTGAGAAACTTGAAATAAATTTTGGCCTGTGGGCTCCAGATTTCAAACGTAGAAATACACTTGAGCTTGTGGGCTCCAAATTTCAAAAAAGTTGAAATAAATTCAAGCCTGTGGGCTCCGAAGTTTTGAATTGATTTGAATTTGAGTCTGCGGACTCCAAATTCAACTACATACGATTCCCCTCTGTCTGAGAATATAACAGATTTATATTCTCGATCCTCGTAACAGACTTGCGTCGATCTTCATTTTGGGAGTGTAACGGATTTACATTCTCAGTTTCTGCAATAGATTTGTGTTAACCCTCTGTCTGAGAATATAACAGATTTATATTCTCGATCCTCGTAACAGACTTACGTCGATCTTCCTTTTGGGAGTGTAACGGATTTACATTCTCAGTTTCCGCAACAGATTTGCGTTGACCCTTGTTTTTGGGAATATAACAGATTTATATTCCCGATCCGCGTAACAGATTAACGTTGATCCTTGTTTTGAGAGTGTGACGGATTTACATTCTCAGTTTCTGCAACAGATTTGTGTTAACCCTTATTTTTGGGAATATAACAGATTTATATTCCCGATCCGCGTAACAGATTTACGTTGATCCTTGTTTTGAGAGTGTAACGGATTTACATTCTCAGGTTCCTCAACAGATTTGTGCTAACCCCTATTTTTGGGAATATGACAGATTTATATTCCCGACCCGCGTAACAGATTTACGTTGATCCTTGTTTTGAGAGTGTAACGGATTTACATTCTCGGTTTCTGCAATAAATTTGCGTTAACCCTTGTTTTTGGGAATATAACATATTTATATTCCCGATTCGCGTAACAGATTTACGTTGATCCTTGTTTTGAGAGTATAACAGATTTACATTCTCGATTTCCACAATAGATTTGCGTTAACCCTCTGTCTGAGAATATAACAGATTTATATTCTCGATCCTCGTAATAGATTTACGTCAATCCTTGTTTTGAGAGTGTAGCAGATTTGCATTCTCGGTTTTCGCAACAGATTTGCTTTAACCCTCTGTCTGAGAATATAACAGATTAATATTCTCGATCCTCGTAACAGATTTATGTTGATCCTTGTTTTGTGAGTGTAACGGATTTACATTCTCGGTTTCCGCAACACATTTGTGTTAACCCTTGTTTTTGGGAATATAACAGATTTATATTCCCGATCTGCGTAATAGATTTACGTTGATCCTTGTTTTGAGAGTGTAACAGATTTATATTCTCGGTTCTCACAACAGATTTGCGTCAACCCTCGAAATCAAATTAAAAGCATCTTCATGACCCCTGTAACAGATTTTGGATCAGTCAAGAATTAGGTGGTCTTCCCTGACTAACACGTCACGTAAAGTGCGTTGTACGTAGATAAGACATGATAAGCGGAACGCTTACATAACCAGGTCCATTCATGGATACCATTGCATAGCACTTGCATCACGACAAGATAGGTGCATTCATCCGTATGATTACTTGTGCTTGTGTATGTTTGGCTCCTGCCCGAACTACGTCTTGGTCTGATTCCTGGATGGATACGTAGGCAGCTCACCGTTGAGCACGACCAGCGTGAACCATTGCCGCGCGCATGTTCTCTTTTTGCAACGTATTTTGTTTTTTACCTAAATCCGACAGTTTGATCAAAGGCTTGTCTTCACACAAGCTTCGACATTCACTTGTGAAACGCGTTGCTCCACAAGCTCTGTCGAAGAGGGGCAAACGATAGACACCCCAATTTTGACCAAACGTCGAATTTAGGAGAGTGTCACCTCCACATCCGATGATGATAAGGACCGAAAGATTTAGAGAATGCCAAGCTCTCCAGAAAGTTCTCCAGACGCAATAAAATTTCACAGAAAGAAGAAAATGCCAGGTATTTAGGAGAATTCAGGTATAAAACATCATTTCCGGAAAAGATCTTCGAAAATATGTATCTTTAAGAAAAAGGAGGAAAGAAAAGACCTAAAAGGGGTAGTTCAACAAAAAACCGGCACACGGCAGGATTTCGCGGCACTCATTGAGTGCTGGACGGCATTCGGTGAGTGTCGAACGGCAATCACTGAATGCCGGCCCGGCATTTACTGAGTGCCGCCGACAATCTCTGACTGCCGTTTGCTTTAACAGTCCGTATTTTGTGGTACAATACGTATGTGTATGCGGATGAAAACAAAAAAACTGATAAAGTAAGGCTGACTAAAACGCGGCCATTAATAATTTTTCGCGGCTCTCAATGAGTGAACCGCAGCATTCACGGAATACCGCCACGGCATTCACGGAATGCCGCAGCGGCATCCACGCACTGCCGCACGAGATTTTGGACTGCCGCCTTGTGTAGCAGTCTGTCTATTTTCAGGAAGTACGTATTGTACCACCAAATGAGACATTTACACCTGTCTTTAACTCCGAATTCACTGAAAATACTTGGTAATTTTGGTCTATAAAAGAAGGAGGATCTTCCTTTGGAAGAGATATACAAAAAACAACATACAACAACAAGAAAATACAAGAAATTACTACCACTACACTAACACATATTTGAGAGAAATAGAGAGTTTTTTTTGGAGAGTTTGAAGAAGAGCTTGGAAGATCTTCAAAGTAGAGAAACTTTGAGGATAGTTTGGAGGTGATCCTCTAACCATAAGTTGTTTATTTGCATTCTTTCTTCTTGAATCTCTAATCCTCAAACTACTTTGTTTTCCTTTGCCTCATTTCTTTTGTTGTTCATACTCCCTTCTTGAGACTGTTAGGGATCCTCAATATCTTTCTTGAAATCTCTTGAGTTTGATCTTTTGAATCTTATGAAAGCTTATGCTTCACATGGGAGTCAAAGTTTGATCATCACTTCATTTTATAAGTAAATAGATGGATCAAAGTCCATACTTATGACTTGGGTCCTCTAACTTGATGTTTCATGGATTCCTTTCTATATTCCTTTGAGACTCATGAGTATTAGTTACATCTTCATCTCCAATGACCATCAAATGGTAGGAGAAACTAGTTTTGAGTCTAAGCCCATCTCCATGAATTAGATTCATTATCTTGAAGATTTCATGAAGTCCATTCATACTTCAATTGAAATCTACAAGTATAAAGGTCTCTAGCCTCCAATGACCATCAAATGGTAGGAGAAAATAGTTTAGTTTAAGTCCAACTTCATAGTTTAATAGTTGGAGTTAACAAATGAAAGTTGAACTTGGCAATGAAACAATGGGTTCATAAACCGGTTTCGATCAAGGTTTTTTAGTTCGAGATCTAACCGTTGGAATCAAGTGAAACCAATGGGAAAATGTCAATAACACAATTTTTACCACTGCAATTTTTGTTTTGATGAAATTCCATACTAAGATGGTTTGGTCCTATGATTTTAAAACATGCAACTCTCTGTCCAAAATTTCAGAACAGCGAGTCCATTTTGAAATTCATAAGTCAGACTCTTAATAGAGTTTCTGGGGTCTGTAATAATTTTTTCTAGCTACCTTAATGTGTTAGGAAGATCCCCTAAAAAGATCTAAGTGTTTCTCATCCTTTTGCTATTTTTAAAAAATTGTACAAGATCTCTGGACAGAGAGTTGCAGATTCCTGAGTGACGTCTAGTGTTTTCCATATTCCCAGAGATCTAACCGTTTAAACCTTGATTTTCTTTTTGGGTCATAAACTAGACTCACAGAGGCATATCATATCCAAAAATTGTTAAGATCCAACCGTTGGAAGTATAATTATTCATTTCTTTTAGACGTGGTCTGCTCTCTGTAATTCAAAAAAAATTGCTACTATTTTTGTCTAAACTTATTTATTTCAACTCAAATGGTCTCCTAATGTCTTGGGACCCAAATCATACTTTGAATAATGATAACTTAGCTTAAATCCAGAGGCTGAGTGACCCAAATTAGTGAATAAATCCATGTTTTATTCTTGTTCACACTCATTTATTCATGTACATTAATGCTTATGATTAGAACTAGCTATTGAATAACGTTGGATTTCATGCTTGATAGATCTAAGCTAGAGAATTAGGAATGATTGTTTGATATCATATTATTATGTGAAGCATGTGGACTAACCTTTCGTTTTGTAGCGCTATTGTGGTACGATTTCTCAACCCCTCTCTAGTTTATGGCATTATTTGATTTTAATTGATTTTTGACTTCAAGCGCGACACCTTAGAATTAGGACTTGCTTTACTTGTATATATGGATTAGAGACTCTATTTCTAGGTTTTATCTACATGCATGCATTTGCACGTTTAATATTCACGGCCGGATCCCGGGTAAGTTCTCTAGTTCCCTATTTGCATATCATATTTCTTGCTACTTGAATTATGTAATTTTTGAATGATATTTTATCACTTGCAATCTTACACCCTTTAGACACGCTTTTGTAATGTATACTTATACATATGTATTAGTTGAGGGCACATTTAAATTAATAAATCGATTAAAAGGATCTTGAGTAGAGGCCTATCGCAAGATAGGATGAGAAGGGGTGTTTTAGTCCGTTGGGCTCCTTCCCTTCTCATTCCATAATTCCCGGACCTAGTTTAATCTTTGGTTTCGCAAAAGATCAGTTGCTTTAGAATGGTTTCCTAATTTTCCTTTTAAAAATTAAGTGGCGACTCATTTGTTTCTGAATTTATTTTCGAAAAAATTTTAAAAGAAAAGCTGTGGGTAGAAAGAAAACTGCGATATCCACACCAGTCGACTGCACTGGTTACTATTTGGATCAGTAGCTAAAATCTACAGTAGTTCAGTCGACTGATCAAAGGTCCCCAGTCAACTGTGTTATGTAGAACCAAAATGCAACATTTTCAAAAGGGGTCTAGTCGACTGATTGATGGTACAGTCGACTGGTTTTGCCATATATAAAAGCAGTAGCGAAAATCAACAGTGACTCAGTCGACTGATCAAGGGTCTAGTCGACTGTTTCCATTACTATTCACTTTCAGTGTCTAAACCCCACGGGATTCAGTCGACTGATCTAGGGTCCAGTCGACTGCTCCCCTGCTGGGCAGCCCTGTGATGATAATACTAACACATGCTTCTCTAACATCCACACCAACCACAATCACAACCAACACCAAATACAACATCTAAATCATAACTACAAACGTTCAATTACAAAATTTCCAAACTACGAAACTAATCCATGATTCTATTACAACGTTTTACAATTTACAAATCCTTACACAAGATTAGGATTAAACCAAAAACATATACAATTGTGGTTCCCCGACGTTCCTCGGCCTCACTCCTCACAATTCTTCTTGTCTTTCTTCTTACCTGCAATGGAGTATATCTCCACTGCTCAGCTATATGTTGAGTGCACAATTCTAAATGTATACTTATATGACAGTTCATGGTTTAAGCATCTAAAACACATAGAAATAGTCTCTAGGGTGAGTGGTACGCATTCATCCGGTCGATGCCGTAAGAGGCCCACCTCTTCCACGCATCTCGTACACTAGTTGGGCCTTCCTCCATACCAGGTACCGTGTCCTGGTTGGGCCTACCTCCAATCCAGACACAACTAAAATTCCAATTCCATCACAATCACAATCAAAATTTTCAATCCTCAAAGTTCGAGGAGCTTACCCCGGATGAATTTGCACCAAACTCCCCTTTGACCCAAGTAGACACATAACATGCTCACATAAATAGTTAAACCATGTTTTTCACATAATTTCACGTGCATAATTAACGGACCTAATTAATACATGAATTTTGCCCGGATCCAAAGATATCAAAGTTGATGTTCAAAACATGAAAATCCATATATTTCATAAATCTAGAATTCATACCTCGTGTGATTCTCTTCAAACTTTGAAGGATTGTCTAGGGGGCTAAATAAACATCAAATTTCAAAATTTGAGATGTTTCCTACAAGTTTTACTGGGTTTTCCCTAAAAGTCTAGAATTAAGATTTTAAAAAAAATTGGCCAAACACAGCCTAAGTAGTATCAAAACGTAGCTCTTACCTCCACGAGTTCAAATATGAAATCTGGGGAAAATTTGACGGACAAACGGTCGTCGATCGGTGTCGCAAAGCCCGTTGGCTCCAATCTCCCTTCTCTCTCCTCTCTCTAGATATTTTTGGAAAGTTTTTCGATGAGAATGAATCTCATCCACATCCATTACTATATATAGGCAAACCTTTCAGAAATTGCGTTTACCTCCCCACGAGTTCCTCAAACTTCTAATTAGCTCTCGAAACTTTGCACATGTTCATTTTATGCCTTTACGAGTCAAAATTATAAATTTCAAAAGTTTCCGACTAGGTTTCGTTTGGGTCCAAAAATAACGTCCGAAAACTATATTCTGTGGAATCTCTACCCAACCTACCTTTTTAATTAACGTATCACTCACGTTCTCACCACAGTTCTCAAAATGATATACTAAAGTATCCAAATACCAGAATTATACTACACAGGTATAATTACTATTCACAGGAATACCAGATAAAGTCAAATAACATTTAAATCATATAAATGTCATTTAGTCATGCCAATGCAAAATGTGAAATTCCATATTCTCGTGTCCTCACTGACACCTCACCGTTGACCCACGTCAACCTCAACTCAAATTATTAATAACATTAATAATTCCACAATCTCAAATTATGCATTTTCAAAATCATAAATTTCTGGAACGGGTGTGACACTCTCAACATCATTAATGAAATTTGCCTCTGATTGATCTAATTGCACTTGAGTGATGAAAACACTAGCAACAACATGATCTGGTTCTACACCTAACCTATTCAAAACTAATGTTACATCTTCTTGGACACCAGACTGGACGACACCACGATCACCCAATTGGTACTCTTCTTGGACGGCCACTTCCGTCATGTCTACATTTTCATCTATCATTGTCACTTTCGTAAAATCATACAAATTTCTTGGCTTTATTTTCTGCACTATGCCAATCACCTTTGTATTTTGTATCTTTAAGATAAAATACTTGCTTTGCTTGATATGCTAGCATGCAAGGATCATCGTTATAACACATTGAGGATGTATTAATACTTGTGAAGTGTGTATCGATAGGTATTCTAGTCCTAATGTTACCGACATCCCACCAATCACACTTTAACAAGAGTACGGAGTTATTATAATAATAATCTAGCCTTATAATATCTTTGATAACTCCATAAAACTCGAACTCCTATTTTCCTCGTATACCCCTTCGACCACAACACAACTATTTGGCGTTTGCCGGTGCATTTCATGTTCCTTGGTGTGAAACCTACTGCCATCAATAGTTCATCCGGTGTATCAATTGACTCGTTTATCAGGCTCAGATGCTAAGGCAAATAGTCTGTCATTAGCTTCAGGCGAATTTTATTCTCGTAACAGTTTAATCTATTATCAAGGCACAGGCACATCAAAATTAATTTGTTAAAATGTGATAAAAGTTGTGTGGCAAATTCAATTATTCATTCAGCCTCAACACGTACTCGATTCCCAAACCATTTAGCAAACTGCTATTGTTGTGCTTGGTCTATATCAGTCATGTTTTGTCACCTTAATTCAGCCATATCTTCCATGTATTAGCAATTAATGTTATGATTTCAATTAGAATTGCATTCAATAACACAATTAGTCCATTGAGAATTCTTCTAGTACTAGGGAAAACCCAACAACAAAAGCATTTTTTCGCAAGTACGTATTTTGCATTTTTATGTTTTCTATGAACATATTTTGCAAGTTCAAACATGATAAATAAATTAAGATTCAATACTAAATTTCTACATCCAAAAAAAGGACAAGATCCTAGTGTAGCTTCTTCTAAGTAGGAATTGCTTCTTTCTTCTTCTTCCTCCTCTTTTTTTTTCCCTCTCTTTCTTATAAGTAGGAATTACTAGTTATTCTACAAAGTTGTCATCCTAAACCAGGCCCAAGAGTTAAAAGTAAACACCATATAAGCCAATTTCCAAAATGAATATATATAGGAAGCAACATTGGATGTAGAATCATAAACTTCAAACATTAAAAGTATTGAAAGTGCAAAACATGGAACAAGTTAGGGAGTTTGAGGCACATAGGGTGTCAGATCTGCTCAACCAATAATTTCTGGTCATTTGGTAGGCTTTGGACTTTGCTTTTTTGTCTTCTCAAACATATCCTTCAATAAAGTTGATACCAAAGTCATCCACTGTAGCACTGCATATCATTTGAAAACTATAACAAGCTCATCATATGATTGATTCAAGTTGAACATCCTATCTTTTTCCACACATTGAGGAAAAAAAGGAAGAACTGTAGGACCAATTTTTTTCTTTGTGCACTTTCATATCATGATGTTTTGATAAATTAAGCAATAATTGTCAAAACCTTAATTCACTACAATAAATCAATGGAGGATCAGGAGGGTGAGCAAAGAGTGAACATTTTTGAGGTGAGCAAAAATGTATTCATAAGGAAAAGATGTCAAGACTTACAAAGAAAATCAAAATTTTTGTTGACTTGGTTGTTAATAAGAGTATTCATTTCTTTAAAGTGCCATAATCCCTAAAAAAATTAATAGACATGGCATACATGGCATTAAAAAATCGAATCACCAACTTTAAGGCATTAAAAAATTGAACCATCACATGCTTGGACCCAAGAAAGCACCAAAGTTTTACATATTGAGTTATATTGATAGATATACCTAGGAAGCACCATAGATATATATACATACTAATTAGATACACCATAGCAAGATAGCTCAACAACAATTTCAAACTTAACAAATTTTTTTTGAACAAGCAGCAAATTTATTGATTAGCCAAGAAGGCGAAGAAAATTACAACAACTATGGTTTTTTTTTTTTTTTTTATGCTAAGCATCAAAGGTTTTATTAAAACAATGGCGCAAGGCCAAAATAGTACACCAAAGAACCCAACAACTTTGGCACAGGCCAACACTCAAAATGGCTAAAACAAGAAACCAAGTACTCCAAACCAAAGCCAAATAAAAAACTATCAAAAGCAGACCCCACCCATTAAGAAACTGAGATCTATAGTACAACTAATTAAATAAAGAGCTCCAAAATTCACCACTATTTCTAACAAATATGACGGCTATCAACAAAGAACTCAGCACGATAAAAACCCAAGCACGGCCCTTACCCCAACAAACAGAAACCAAACCAAGCTAATACTGCACTTGATATGACCAAAACTGAAGACCCAATAGAAATCATAGCTCCTTTGAAAATAAGACAACTTGGAAGCCTCTGGAGAAAGAGTGAGCAAATTTTATGAGTAATTCTGCATTATCACCTTCTGCTCAAAGCAACGTCTACACCTCTAAACTGGGCTCGCATCTCAAGCCATGAAAATTTAAACCAGATGACAAGGATATCACACATCCAATTACACCTCAAAGCAAACCTCCCACAACCAAAAGGTATGGACCCCCAAAAAACACTCCCAGCACTCCCAGCAAGACCAAACCACACGTAAGGTAGCTATTACAAGAACTGGGCAGCACATATAATGATGCTACCATTATCCTCTCACAAAATGAGCTGCCCTTTCTTATTCCAGCAAAAAAAACCAGGAAGTGAGCTCTTGACAATATGTCTGTCACCAACCTGAACCAAAGAATTGCAGCAAATCGACCTCTTAACAACATGCCCCCAAACCAAGGCAAGAAGAAATCCACATATTAGCTCAAAGATTGTGGTAGCCAAAGCTAAATTTCAGCACACACACACCCCCCCCCCAACTAAAGGCGCTAGCAAAATATTTTCCAAATTGAAATTCTACATGAAATCTGTTACCAGCAAATTGAGAGAAACATCTCCAAATCAAGAAAATTGTAATAAGAAACAGCTCTTGGCATACTACATGTATCACAAATAAGGTCCAGTAATTGGTCAAACAAATTTGTTTGCGACATCTGCAAGTGTGTCACAAATACTAACATGCGTCACAAATAACAATCTTTTGTGAAGCGTTTGTGCGTCACAAAAAAACTAGGTTTGTTGTAGTGGAAGATCCCTAATTTATATAGGGTTTTAAGTGTAAATGATGACATATCCGAAATTCAGAGAACTAAGAAGAGTTTAGAATTGGGGCATTTGGGTTAGGATCTGTTTGGGGAAAAGAATTAGGGTGTCTATGGGACAGGGGCAGAGGCAATTGGGCTGAGTTTTGTTTTACTTTACCGGGCTTTAGAACGTGTGTGGGCTGAACTACTAATACTAGAGATCTACTTGAAAATTTTTGGGGCGGTAAAATTTTGATGGGATTTGGGGCTAAGCAATGGCTTTCTTGGCCTATGGCAACGGCCCGACCTGAGTATGTTGTAGTAACAATCTTTTAAGTTTAGCTAATAGCTACAAAATTACGAGTAATGTTATGTTTTTAAAATTTTTCAAATGATTTCAAAACACACGTGATGTAGACTTGAATTTCATATTCGGGAAGAACTTTGAAATTAACATTAGTAAAATGCTTTTTTAATTATGAAACAAGAAGGCTTACAATGTTACATTTAATTTCAAAGTTGTCGTAGACATACCAACCGATAACCTTATCTTAAATTATTTATATATTATAGAATGGAATCATTATTTTCATAAAATGGTAATTAATAAGAATAGCAATAATATATGTTAATCTACAAAATTTGTTTCCTCTTCACCTTTTCATTTTTTTTATAACTTTTGAACTTCTGAATATCTTTATGTTATACCTCAGTGAAATTTCTTTAGACATCAATTAATTAAAGGGTAACTTAGGGTGCGTTTGATAAAACTAAAAATTAAGTACTGAAAATTAAGTGCTGAATTTAAGTACTGAAAATTTTAAGTGATTTGTATTTGCAATACTGAAAACAGTGTTTCAAGAATTAAAATAGACTGCATTCAGTGATTATTTTCAGTAGAAAGTTTTCACTTAACGTTTTCAGTGGATTTTTCGCTGCTTTTTCAATTAAGTGGTACATTATCAAACGCGCTGAAAAAAATTAAGCGCTGAAAATTTTCATTTTTACCACTTAATTGGGTTATCAAACACACCCTTACTCTGACCTCCCACGGCTAAGCTCAAAATATAGGATTACTCCCTCATGGTTTGCCTAATTACACTAACCTCCCTTAAGGTTTGGGATTGAGTTATAACACTCTCTCCCTTCAATTAATCAGTGGTCACTTAACCGTTAATTTGATTGTCAAAAATTTTCACAATAACCAAGTTGCCCTAACTAAAGCTAATAAAAATTTCATATAATATTATTTCTCTAATATTAATATGCAAGTTTTGTTTTTCCAAAATGGAAAACTGGCGGATGACTACGTGTAAATATTTAAAATAATAGGTTATATTTTTTAAGGTCATCTTGGTAATTCTGCATGTTCCATTAACTTTTTAGATATTTATCACTGATCTGGGATGTCAGTGAAATTATGCAAACCACAAAAGATTCCTGTTGTTTGAGCTCACCTCAAGGGAGATCAATGTAATTACACCTAATTAATTAAGATACTATAACTTTTTTTTTATGGGAATTAAAATACTTGATAATGCAAAAAATTGGTAAGAGTAAAGTAGAGCAGATTAAGGAGAAAGAGAGTGAGAGACTGGTTTTTTGTATGTGGTTCGGCCCTGTTAATGAAAATACCTACGTCCACGTGTGTGTCTGAGCATGTTCACTATACTGTAAAAGAGTCGGGGGCCTGTGGTGAACCAGCAAGTCTGGAACTACCGTAGGCCGGCCGTGCATGTTGATGAATGCTATAGAGATGCTGTGTAGACTAAAAAGTCGGCCCCTTCAACGGGGGGTAAGAGGTCTCTTTTATAGATGTAAGAGACCGACTCGTACATGGATAAGGAAATATAATCCAATTAGGATGTGACTGACACCAATCAAGTAAGTTTCCTAATTGTATTAGGATTGATTGACATTAATTGTGGGAGTTTCCTAATTGGATTAGGAAATAGTTTGCACTTTCCATTAGTCTCCTAGCTTGAGTAGGAAACTGCCCGGAATGCTCAGGATCATGCCTGTGGGCCCGGATGAGTTGTTCCCGCGGTGGGATGTGCCTGTGCAGTCTTCCCGACCTGTTGGCCGGGTCGTGGATGAACCGCTCGGGATGATGAGTTTCGGGTAGACTAGACCGCTCGGGCTGATGCTTGTCCGAGAAGTTGTGCATGATTTGACCGGGACATGGATTGGCTACTGATTTGAACCGCTCGGTCATAGGATAGAGCCAATTTTGGGTGTATCAGCTGTCCCCATTTCTAAGGTTGGCCAGATGCTATATCGGGGGCAAGTTTGGAAATTATTTTGATGTTACTTGCCACTATCTGAGTGCTTGGGGAAGCTGCCTAGGGGCTTCTGACACTAGTGAGTCCTCAGGAACTGACTGAGAGTTGAGACTCAGCCTAGCTCGGAACCTTTAAGTGCTCGGGAACTGACCGGGAGTTGAGACCCAGCCTAATTCGGAGTCTTTGAATGCTCGAGAAGTGACCGAGAGTTGAGACTCGGCCTACTTCGGAGTCTTTTTGCTTGAGTTAGCCTCCAGGATGGTTATCCTCTGCCCGTGAACCTTCGTCAAGGTTGTGGGTAGAAGAATTTTACCATGTTGGAAAAGCCGACCTAAAGCATATGGCTTTAGGGTCCTTTTCTGTTAACTCCCCAGGATGGTTGTCTTCCGCCCAGCCAGCCTTCGTCAAGATTATTGGGAGAAAAGCTTGACCATGTTGGTGGAGCCGACTTAGAGCGTGTCGCTGTAGGGTCCTTTTTACTCCTCTATCGTGGGCCAACTGACACGACTAAAAAGTTATGCGCTCTTGTGCAACACCCAAGTGTAGGTGATCGTGCAAGTAATACTGGATAAGTCCAGGTCGATCCCACAGGGAAGGAATAGGAAGAATGTCTACTAAGTTATAACCTAAAGAAAAAGAAAATAAGAATGAATGATTGGAGGTGTACCAACAAATCCTAATTAATTAAATTAAACTAAATAATAAACTAAACATAAAGAAACATAATAATTAAACAACTAAATTAAAGGTGTTGGAAACACGTGAATCCACATTGATCCTAACCATCTACCATGCATACTCATTAACGTTCTTTGGAGTTCATTCCTCTTCAGTATTCCGTATTTTTCTAAAGATAAAGAATCAGTAGCCCTTTCATGACCGGGACTACATCATCACAGTTGATTTAAAATACTTGGAAGACGGTTTAAAACAATGGCAATTACTTGCACTCTAAATGGTGTTAGCATTCAAAGTGGTTTTCAAAAGTCATTGAAGAAAATAGCCTTAAGGCTTTAAGTTCTAAAAACTGTTGTGACAAACTGAGCTTATTGGGACAATTTGATGACAGATTTCTAAAACAGAAAGTCATGGAATACTTAAAAGAATAATCTCAGGAATTAACATGTTCGATCGATCGAAGCGCTCTCGATCGATCGGACAACATCATCCTTCAATCGATCGAAATGTCTTCGATCGCTTGACTATCCCTAGTTCGATCGATCGAAATACCTTCGATCGATCGAGCCCAAGGTTTCTAAAGATTGCATGGCAGAGGCTGGGATTCAATGTTTCATCACATATTCCCAACGTCTAAACTACAGAAACATGATTAAACTAATACAGGAATAACAAACTAGAGTAATCATAGCATATAAACTAATAGCAATCAAATAACAAGGATTGGAAAGAGAAACCTGGATATAATCTGAAATAAACTTGAAATAAACATGAAAGAAACTTGAATCTTCAATAATCTTCAGTAAATCAATGGAAAAGAGGAAGAAAAACAAGAATCTAACCTAATCTACACCTAATCTAACCCTAAAACTACCCTAAAACTGTTGTTTTCTGCGTTCTGGAGCGTCCTCCTTTTGTCTGGCGTCAAAACGACGTATATATAGGGTTCCCACAGAGTTTACGCAACTTTTGGGTGAAAATAAGGTTCGATCGATTGAACTCTTCTTCAATCGCTTGAACTCTCTGATTTTGACAACTCTGCGCACCGATGGGAGAATGGCCATAACTTTTCACTCGGACCTCGGATTGACCTCCCGTTTGCGGCCACGCGACCGTAACTCAAAGATCTACATTTCATGTCTCTGGGAAAATCTTCCAAATCTGAAGTCTTCATTGTCAAAATTGGCGTTTTCTCAGCTGCTTCCGCTATTCTCTTCACCAGAATCACTTTCTATGCAATGTTTGCTTTCCATGACCTGTAAAATAGTGTAAAAACACATGTTTGAGTCTCAACATCATAGAAAACACTTAATCATTGATATGCATCTAAATCTAGGGACTTGGGGATAAAAGTAAGCATAAAAGACCGTGTAATACGCTATAAACATACACTTTTCACCTCGAATCACACCCCCCAACTAGCTCGTTGCTAGTCCCTAGCAATGAAGCGAACTACAGTAATGTTTAATTAACTCTAAAAATTGAAAACAAAAGAAAATAAAAATCCTAACTCACTTTCGCAGGAATCACGATTGCATTTAGCGTATGCAACAAGCCTTTAAACCCCTAGGTTCCCCCTAGTGGACGAGTGTTGTCTCGTGAGAGTTTGCAGTGAATCTACCCACAAAATTCATATTTATGGTAATGGTTCTAGTTTAAATGTTTTCAAGAAATTTTTCCTCTCATTTAGCAATATAGTTAAGCTCAACAATATTATGAAACTCTCTAGTAAGCCATAGCAATGCAACACACACATTACAGTTAATCTACTATCAAAGTCATTAGAATATTCCATACCTATTAATCTTCAAGTGTGTGTGTGAATGGACAACCCAAATACAAAACTTTAATTTCAAAGCTCGCATAACCTAAGATACTATCAAGACGTTCATTTTGACTCAACTCTCACTAGGATTACACTCTCAATATGAAATCAGTCCGAATTAGGTGTAATAATTGTCACTCATGATATGGAAGCTATAAAGAGTAATTGTAAATGGAATCTAATGCTTCTCATATCTAAATTGAAAAACGAAAATTTTATAGTGCACAAAGTCTCATGAAATGATACTTTTCACTAGAAGAGCGAGATACCGTGGATAACTCTCTCATTACCTTAACTTCAAATCCAATTTACTTAAAATCATCAGGACTTTGAAAAAGAGGTGTTAGATTAAGAAGAAAAAGGCTCGTGATATTCAATTAGGTCAAAGGATGTGATTGGAATGTCTACTAAAACTTTTCAAACTTTCCACATCTCCAATCTCTCTCTTCTTCTTTTCTTTTTTTTATTTTTTTTTTCACACTCTTCTTTTCATTCCTTTTTTTTTCTTTTGTAACAACCATTGGCATTTTTTTTTTCTTTTTCTTCTCATGCTTTTCCTTTTTTCTTTCATTTTTTCTTTGCCAACTTTCCCTTATTCACACTAACATACTTCTTGTTAACGCAACACATCCCAATCACTTCGAGGTAGAGAAAAGAAGCTCAAACTTGTATTTTGGAGTTGGGCTTAGATTTAAGGAATTGTAATGACAATGCAATTATGATAAGGCTCCAGAGGTGAAGTAAAGGAATAGCACAGAGGTAGGCCAAGGTTTTATTATGCATGTATGGTCAAAAGATGGCCTAAATCATCTTCTAAGTTAATAGGATAATTCATTTCAGTAAATTCAAGAGCTCTAAAGTTTGGTAAATCCTGAACGTTCTCTTCTAGTGATCAGTCAAAATGAAGAAGAAAAATGAGACTTTCAACGAATTAATACGCTTTTCAAAAAGTAAGAGTAATTTTATAAAACCCTCAAAAACAAAGAATGGCACAAAAGCTCACTTGGGTTATTAGTCTCCACTACAGTCTTTCAAGACACTTAAACTATGCTTACTAATCCATTTTAGCTAAGTACAAGGTTGTCACAACGTGCTCAAAGTTGTTTGAAGATTAAAAAGCATAAAATATACTATAACTAAGATAGTAAACAAACTACCATAGTGTATCACATACTAATAACATATAGAAAATAACACTAATGCATCATAACTGACTACATTAACTATGAGAGAAATACAAGAACCATTTTATTATCTTTAAAAAAAAAAATTAAAAATTTTAAAATTTTTGACAGTTTTTAATTTACTGAGTCATGTTGCTAAGCAGGTATATTGACACGAAACCATAAAAAGAAATAAACGAGGCATGCAATGACTCACTCCCCCCAACTAAAACTAAACATTGTCCCCAATGTTCTAAACTAAGCACATGGACATGTAAAGTAAAGCGAGGGAAGGAAAGATTTTACCTCGAGGCATTAATATCCAATTTTTTTTCAAGTTACCTGCAAAATCATTAGTAGCAACAAGGAAAAATAGAGAACATAATATAACAACTCAGTTAATAAATTCGGTTAATCAAGATACTTATCATAAAGTAACAACCGAAATTTTTGAGGATCTTCCCAGTGAAATAATTTAACAATGACAAGACTTTTGAGATCCTCATAAAAATGCAACTCCCCCCAACTAATGTCAGGCTCAAGGTCAGAGGAGATAATGCAAAACCAATGGCTTCCAAATTTGTTGGGCATAGTTATAAGAGGAATACCACACTTTTTAGGAATTATATGCAAGAAACGATATTTGGTGTTGGTATTTCCTATAACAGCCTCTATTTTAATACTAAAAACAGGGGGAGGCCATGGTTCAGTAAAAGGGGCAGGGTCGAAGTGATGTTCTAATGAAGCTTCACCACCCTCCGCTTGTCCTAGAACAGAATCTATGGAGATATAATCATAGGAATTGAATTTCTGTTCTATGCACATGGTTTTGGACTGGACTTGGATAAAGCTATCTATTTGGGCCTCAATGTCATAATCACTCAAGAAGGTCAAGCAGTCTAGAAGAATGCTAGCTTCTTGTTGAATTTTAAGATCATCTAAAGTGGGCCCAATATTTTCCAAGTCTTCTCTCAAAGAATTTTGAAAGTTAAAATTTTGTGAAGAACATGTGCTAGTATCCTTACCATCCTCTTCCACAACACATTCTGTTTGTTCACGAATGGGGTACACATAACATTCAAGCTCAGGACGAGAGCTTTGATTGATAGCAAGGATAGGTGATGGGCAACTTGGTGACACCACCTCTTCGGTCGAAAGAGGTGAGTGTTCATGAATATCACAAGAATCTAAATCAGATTTAGATTTTTCAATTATGTCCTCTCTAGGGTCACTTTCAAAAGTAGAGGTAGAGTCAACAGGGGACTCTTCCTTTCCTAATTGCGTGCAATCACCTAAACTCTCGTCATCTTTTAAAACTTCATTCTCATCCTTGTAACTCTCCTCACTATATATGTCATCTATTGAGGTGCTCTGGACAAAGAGATTGTGCAGTTTTATCCAGGCAGTGAAGGAGTTGATGTCTGGGGTTGTATGTTGAGGAGAAGATGGTTCTACAACTTCATGCTCAATGGTTTGGTTTTGGAGTTCTTGTTGGGTTATCACTTTCTCAAATGAGTTGTTAACCTCACTCGGTATGAACCCATCATTGTCCTCTAATTCCATTCCATTGTTAGTGTCTTGAAATTCAGGTTGTAGCGTTGAAGGACTGGTATAGTCTTCTAAAGGTTGGCTATCAAATTCTTGTTGATATCTAGCTCCTAATTTATCAATTGCACTCTCTAGCCTTTTCATTTCACTAAGCAGCAATTCTAACATACCATTATCCTCAACTTGGTTATTCTCCTCATTATAACTATATGAAGTTTCACCCCATTGTTGTTGGTAATAGTCCCCTTCCCATTGTGTTTGTGTGCAAGACTCCCTAGAAGGAAAGTCTTGGTACATTTGGTAATCGTGGGAACTACTACTATATCCTACACTATCATTTTGGTTATATCCCCATTGCGATTGATAGAACTCTCCAGGTGGAGGTTCTTGATACGTTTGATAACATGGGGGACTAACACGATGGTTTTCCCATTGTGGTGATTGGTAGCACTCAGGTTGATAATGTGCATCATATGTGGGTGCTTGCCAACTCGGGGTATAGTTCTCATTACCTAATGTGTACCCATTCGTGGTATTTGTGTTGTATGGAGGGTAATATGGATAAGACATGTATACCCAAAATATTTAAACAAAAGGAATTTTTTTTTTTCTTGTGAGAGAAAAAGTCCAATGATTTTTTTTTTAAAGTAAAAGAAGAAAAATGGAAAAACTTAGTAAAATCCTAACCTAGTTGCCTTCCCCGGCAACGGCGCCAAAAACTTGACACGACTAAAAAGTTGTGCGCTCTTGTGCAACACCCAAGTGTAGGTGATCGTGCAAGTAATACTGGATAAGTCCAGGTCGATCCCACAGGGAATGAATAGGAAGAATGTCTACTAAGTTATAACCTAAAGAAAAAGAAAATAAGAATGAATGATTGGAGGTGTACCAACAAATCCTAATTAATTAAATTAAACTAAATAATAAACTAAACATAAAGAAACATAATAATTAAACAACTAAATTAAAGGTGTTGGAAACACGTGAATCCACATTGATCCTAACCATCTACCATGCATACTCATTAACGTTCTTTGGAGTTCATTCCTCTTCAGTATTCCGTATTTTTCTAAAGATAAAGAATCAGTAGCCCTTTCATGACCGGGACTACATCATCACAGTTGATTTAAAATACTTGGAAGACGGTTTAAAACAATGGTAATTACTTGCACTCTAAATGGTGTTAGCATTCAAAGTGGTTTTCAAAAGTCATTGAAGAAAATAGCCTTAAGGCTTTAAGTTCTAAAAACTGTTGTGACAAACTGAGCTTATTGGGACAATTTGATGACAGATTTCTAAAACAGAAAGTCATGGAATACTTAAAAGAATAATCTCAGGAATTAACATGTTCGATCGATCGAAGCGCTCTCGATCGATCGGACAACATCATCCTTCAATCGATCGAAATGTCTTCGATCGCTTGACTATCCCTAGTTCGATCGATCGAAATACCTTCGATCGATCGAGCCCAAGGTTTCTAAAGATTGCATGGCAGAGGCTGGGATTCAATGTTTCATCACATATTCCCAACGTCTAAACTACAGAAACATGATTAAACTAATACAGGAATAACAAACTAGAGTAATCATAGCATATAAACTAATAGCAATCAAATAACAAGGATTGGAAAGAGAAACCTGGATATAATCTGAAATAAACATGAAAGAAACTTGAATCTTCAATAATCTTCAGTAAATCAATGGAAAAGAGGAAGAAAAACAAGAATCTAACCTAATCTACACCTAATCTAACCCTAAAACTACCCTAAAACTGTTGTTTTCTGCGTTCTGGAGCGTCCTCCTTTTGTCTGGCGTCAAAACGACGTATATATAGGGTTCCCACAGAGTTTACGCAACTTTTGGGTGAAAATAAGGTTCGATCGATCGAGCTTAGTTCGATCGATCGAAGGTTCGATCGATTGAACTCTTCTTCAATCGCTTGAACTCTCTGATTTTGACAGCTCTGCGCACCGATGAGAGAATGGCCATAACTTTTCACTCGGACCTCGGATTGACCTCCCGTTTGCGGCCACGCGACCATAACTCAAAGATCTACATTTCATGTCTCTGGGAAAATCTTCCAAATCTGAAGTCTTCATTGTCAAAATTGGCGTTTTCTCAGCTGCTTCCGCTATTCTCTTCACCATAATCACTTTCTATGCAATGTTTGCTTTCCATGACCTGTAAAATAGTGTAAAAACACATGTTTGAGTCTCAACATCATAGAAAACACTTAATCATTGATATGCATCTAAATCTAGGGACTTGGGGATAAAAGTATGCATAAAAGACCGTGTAATACGCTATAAACATACACTTTTCACCTCGAATCACCAACCTAAGAGATTTTAGTCACCTCTATCGTCGGTTTGGACCTAAGTGGAGTTAATTCCTCTGAGTACTGTAGGTGCTCGGGTTGTCCAAGATTTTGACTTGGTTATCCGCGAGGCCTGTAGATACCCGGTGTGATTGCCTGTTTAGTTCACTACGCCGTCTTGCCCCCCAAGCTTTCGCTAAGACGAGGGTCTTACAGAGGCTATGACTATAGGTAACCGACCTGGAACATGGTGGTTGCAGGGTCTTTTGAAGCTTACCATCATCAGCCACCTAGGGGGTTTGCCCCCATTGTCGGTTAGACCTAAGCGAAGCTTGTGCCTCGGGGTTAGGACCAAGGTCTTTGTATGCCTCGGGGTTAGGCCCGAGGTCTTTGTATGCCTCGGGGTTAGGCCCGAGGTCTTTGTATGCCTGGGTTCGGAGCCCAAGGTCTTTTTAGTACCTCGGGGTTAGGCCCGAGGTCTTTGTGTGCCTTGAGGTTAGGCCCGAGGTCTTTGTATGAGCTCTCTGACAATCGGTGGAGCCTCATGTGGTGATCAAGCAAGTACCACTGTAGTCGGGCTCATCTAGAATGATGGAGACAGGGGGTCGGATCAGGATCGTCGGGATCCTGATTTCTCTGTGCTGGAGGCAAAGTCAGAACTGCTTGATCCTGACCGATGTGAACTGGAGGTCGGGTCGGGACTGCCGAACCCTGCCTGCTGTGAGCTGGAGGTTCGGTCGGGGCTGCCAGACCCGGACTGCTGTGAACTGGAAGAACTGTCAGAACTCCCCGGCTGATCTCGCTTTCGCTTACTTCTGGAAGACTCGTTGCGTTCTTGCCGGTGTCTTTGGTCTTCAGAAACTCTTTAGTGTCAATGTATTTTCCAACCCTCTCAGAGAGCTCAACCAAAGTTTTCGGTCGATTTCTGTGGAACAACGCGGCGCACTTGGTGTATTGAACTCCCGAGCAGAAGGCTATGATGGCGATTGTCTCGTTCAAATTGCGGATTTGAAGTTTCTGTTGGTTGAACCGGTCGGTGAACTCCTTGAGGGACTCATTATTCCGTTGTCTGACCGTCAGTAGCTGCATGTCTGGCTTTGGCCGTTCATGCATGCCGGCGAACTGGTTTATGAACTGCTTGCTGTGTTGTTTGAAACTGCAGACCGATCGGGGCTCCAAGGAGTAGAACCACTACACTGTCGGGCCTTTCAAAGTGCTGGGGAAGGCCAGGTAGTGTAGTTCATCGGAGTTAGTGGCTAGGGCCATCTGAGCCTTATAGGCCCGAACGTGGTCAACCGGGCTTCCCGAGCCGTTATAGGGATCTAGACGAGGCTGCTTGAATTTGCGCAGGATGGAGAATCTCGTGATCTGGCTAGAGAACGGGGACTCTGTCTCGGTATTGGCCTGATTCTGAGCACGGGTTTGACCAAGCTTTTTGGCCACTCTATCAATCTGCTTCTACAAGTCCTTGATTCGGGCTTCCACTCTTTCACCACCGGTATCTGAGGGGTTGGTTGGGTCGGTGGAAGAGGCTTCTTCTTCATGGCGGGGTACTGTCCTCTGGGATCGGGCTTGGCTATGACTCCGGTTCATTGCGTGCCTAGGGACAACTCGGCTCTTGACCGAGTGACCCTGGACTGATTCCCGGGCCATATGCTCCTGCCTTTCCTCTCGGGCAGTACACCTACTATTGATGTCTCTGACATGCTCAAAGTGGGACGGGTTGGCTTGGGCACATTGTCTGGTCAAGATCGGTTCCCAACCGTGCGCAACGTTCCCTGGTCGTTTCCCGGCCACTGTAGGACTGCTTTGCTGGGCTAGCAGGGTTTCGATCTGTTGCTGAATTTGACGCTGGCCCTTCAAGAGTTGTGCAAGGGTCGCGGTGATCTGCTCAAATGTCATGACTGTCGCAGCCGGTGCCGGGGCCGGCGGAACATCCCGGTTGGCTTGCTGTGCTGTCATCTCACTCTTCTTCGGAGGCATGGCTATCAGCCAAGAGATTTGTTGATGAAGAACTTGTTGTTCCCACAGACGGCGCCAAACTGATGATGCCAAAAATTGGTAAGAGTAAAGTAGAGCAGATTAAGGAGAAAGTGAGTAAGAGAGTAAGAGACTGGTTTTTTGTATGTGGTTCAGCTCTGTTAATGAAGGTACCTACGTCCACGTGTGTGTCTGAGCACGTTCACTATACTATAAAAGAGTCGGGGGCCTGTGGTGAACCAACAAGTATGGAACTACCGTAGGCTGGCCAGGCATGTTGATGAATGCTATAGAGATGCTGTGTAGACTGAAAAGTCGGCCCCTTCAACGGGGGGTGAGAGGTCTCTTTTATAGATGTAAGAGACCGACTCGTACATGGATAAGGAAATATAATTCAATTAGGATGTGACTGACACCAATCAAGTAAATTTCCTAATTGTATTAGGATTGATTGACATTAATTGTGGGGGTTTCTTAATTGGATTAAGAAATAGTTTGCACTTTTCATTAATCTCCTAGTTTTAGTAGGAAACTGCCCGGAATGCTAGGGATCATGCCTGTGGGCCCGGATGAGTTGTTCCCGCGGTGGGATGTGCCTGTGCAGTCTTCCCGACCTGTTGGCCGGGTCGTGAATGAACCGCTCGGGATGATGAGTTTCGGGTAGACAAGACCGCTCGGGCTGATACTTGTCCGAGAAGTTGTGCATGATTTGACCGGGACATAAACTGACTGCTGATTTGAACCGCTCGATCATAGGATAGAGCCAATTTTAAGTGTATCAATACTATATAATTATATAATCCATAAAAAAACAATAACACCAAAATCATCATGTAAACTACTTTAATGGATTACATGGACCTACTTTAATAAAAAAAAAAAAAAAGGTTAACCTACGGGTTTGAAACTACTTTAATAAACTAAATTTCGTGCACTTAACAAGTTAACATTTTCTTTTAAACAATTCTTTTTTGGGTTAATTATACTCACATCCCTGTGGTTTGGCTTAATTACACGGATCTCTCTCGTAATTTAAGAATTTACATGGACCTCCCTTATGCCTAGTATTTTGTAACACTTTAAGGGAGGAAAGTATTATTGAATATTAATTTGAAGAGAGGAAAGTGTTACAGAATACTAATTTTAAGCGAGGTCCATGTAATTTTCTAAAATATGAGGATGGTTCGTGGAGTCATTTTCTATTTATTAGCAGTTGTTGAGGTCAAGATTTTGGCATTGGTTGTGATTTACTGTTTTCAGGGAGTGTATGGCTATTTTGTGTTTGGGACACTTTGTGCGGTGTGCTATGGGCTCCTTGTTGAAACTCCCAAATAGGGATGTGTCTCAGAAGGGATCTGTTGCTTTAGGGAATTCTAGTTGGTTTGTTTTAGGGTTGTCCATCTTCTAGGGTTTGGATCGTATACTGTTGGCGTTTTGTCATAACATATTTTTTATAGAAATATAAGATATAGTCCCTCATAATGGGTCAAAGGAAAGTTTAGTGTATTTGATCTTTTTATAGCTTAAATTTATCCTTAATCAATAAGATATACTATAAATTAGTCATTTTCCCCAAATAGCTATATTTTTTATGGACAAAATTACCCTTCACTAAATATATATATATATATACATATCTATGTATATACAATCAACTTAAAATCAGGGATTTTAATTTAAAACCCAAACAAATTAAGATCTGTTTTTCTCTCTCTAATTATCTCTCATGGAGTATTTTCTTTTTTCTTTTTTCCTGACCAAAGGAACCACAGTCTCAAATTTTTAATTTTACTCTATGATTATCTTAAGAAGCAATCTGAAAAAGCAATCTGAAAAGCTCGAGGTTATGAAGACGTGGGTGAAGCAATCAATTGAAAGGGCTGAAATATATGCAGAACACATAAAACCCGAGGTCCAAACATGGCTCATGAAGGTGGATGAGATCACAATACACAAGTGAAAAAGATTGAAGATGAAATCAAATTCAAGTGGATGTAATATTATGGTTGGTGTCCCAACATCTTTTTGTCGATACATACAGTGATATATATATATATATATAGAGAGAGAGAGAGATTCAATGTTGCCGCCGGTGGTGGAGGGGTGGAATGGCCAGGTTCGTGGTGTGTAATTAGGTTGTCGATCTGGGCAAGGGTTTGATTTGGGAATTTTTTTTCTTCAACAGAGAGATAGATCGGTAATGTGTATTATGTATTCGCCGTCCGGTAGCAAGAGAGAGCGGTCGCCGTCCTGCGACTTGGTCTGCTCTGTTCTAGGGCTCCAATTTTTTCTAGAGAGAGAGAGAGAGACTGAGAGTACGTGTAGTGTGTATTGTGTGTTTTGTGTGTGGAGTGGGCCCCAAATGTTTCAAGTATTTGCTAAGAAGTACTTGGTGTCAAATTCCATGTCAAATTCAATGTCAGCCTAGCATTTTGTAAGGTACACTGCAATGCTTTATATGTTTATAAGTTATCTATTTAATGGAATTTCTTAGAAACTCTGTACTATTATGTGAATTTTTGATAGTGAGAAATTTCTGTGTGAATTTTTGATAGGGGTGGCAATTCGGGTTATCGTGTCATAATCGTGTCATTAATCGGGTTGTGTGCTTTGGGTTTAATTTTTAGTTTCGAGTGCTATTCATCTATAATAGAAACTATTTTAAATTAATCGTGTCATGTCGTGTCGTGTTCGGGTTGTCTCTGTAAAACGGGTTGTCGTGTCAAAAATTGCCACCCCTAATTTTTGATAGTTAGAAATTTCTCACAAAGTGTGAAATTTTACTTTTGAGTTTTGAAGGTGAGAAATTTGTTTTAATTTAGATAGAAAAAAAGGTGAGAAATTTCTCACTGTAATAGATAAAAAAAAGTGAAAATTTTGCTTTATTTGGTGAGAAATTTCTCATCAAATACGTTAAAAATGTGAGAAATTTCTCACTATAACCGATAAATTTCTTTGTAAATTCTCTCTCTCTCTCTCTCTCTATATATATATATATATATATGTATGTATAACAAATCAGGGTTTTGGATTTAAAACCCTGATTTATGGGAGTTAGGATATTTATTAAATTTTTTATTTTAATTCTCTCTCTTTCTATATATATATATATATAACAAATTTGTGGGTTTTGAATTTCAAAACCTGATTTATGGGAGTAGGGGTATTTTGGTCCTCAAAATAGGTGAGGGACTAACTTTTAAGTTGACTTATAGAATGTATCAATTTCTAGATACAGATACAATAAAGGACTGAAATCTGAAGGACCCTATTTTTTATTAATGAAACTTGCCATTAAAAAAAAAATTTAAGACAAATCACATGCAAGGTGAGTGTAATTTATGTTGATGCGATGCATATCAAACCTATCGAAAAGGCAATTGCTTGATTTAATATTTTAGGAGAGAGAGAGAGAGGGAGAGGGAGAGAGAGAGAACAAAGTCTTGAGTGCATAATCCATATATATGCATCAAACAATACATATATTATTATCCAAAGAGGAATATATCAACCACCACATTTAAGTTGTTCCCCGAAATTAAAAGTTTCTAAACGCCAACATTTTGGCTTATTTAATATCAACACACACACAGTACGTACACACAAAAGGATCAACACTCTTCTTCCACAACCACTTAATTGACACCAATCCAAGCCATATATATATATATATATATAACGTTTGATGTGTCTATTACTTCAGGTGATGAGTTTCAATATCTTTAGTGACAGCAATACAGAAGTCCATCAATGTCACGGGATCTGGGACATCCTCACGCAGCTTCTCATATTCAAAAGTCCACGTCACCTCGTTGTTCTCACCCTTTGTATCAACATGTACCTTGATTATCATAGTCTTAAACTCCTCCGTGAGATCTCCTTCAATTACCTTGAATGTCACTAACTTTTTCTCCTCATCTATTGCTTCTACAACTTCCTTTGCCACCTTATCTTTCCCATCTATATAGTATGTACCATGCAAAATCAACATATATATACATATATATAGAAAAGAATGATGTCCATAAAAAGTAAATTTAATTGGTTCGAATTATGTTTTGCCCTACACTCGTACTTATAAATATTGAATACCAAGTATTAAGGGTAAGTTACATTCACTTCCACTGAGTTTCTGACAATTACAAATGGATCCTCTCGTATATTCCAAATTACATCACATCCCCTTTACTTTGGCGGTTAATTACAGATTTCTTGATCATGCTATGCTAAAAATAGGAGTAAATATTGGACCAGAGATAAAACAAGATGGAATATCTACATCTAACATAATAAAATCCTCATAAGTAGCTCTATGGTTGCATGGGATTGGGTTCTTTTGCTAGCTTTTGGTTACTTTATGATTGTAATCTAGGAAACACCAGTTCGGATGCAGGACGCGAGGACGAGAAATCAAGTGCGGAGAGTTTGCTAATTTTACCAAAATCACCTGTGAGCGTACGACAAGGGTACTTAAGTAAAATATTAAAAACATGTTTTATATAATATTTATATAGTGGTATATACAAACTACTTTACCACTATCTATTTATTTCAAATTTAACAATATAATTATTTATCCATAAAAATTAATAAGTTGAGAGTTTAAGCATAAATACTGAAGAAAGAAATGTTTTAAAAGAAAAAAAAAAAAAAGCAAATGTGTTGAGACCCAGTGTAGGGCTTAAAGTCCCTTTCACGCTACAGTCTTTCAGAGAGAGAGAGAGAGAGAGAGAGGAAGAAGAAGAAGAAGAAGAAGAAGCAAAGTTGAAGAAGAATAAGAAGAAGAAAAAGAAGAGTTGCAGAAGAAGAAGAAGTAGAAGCAAAATGGAAGAAGAAGAAGAAGAAAAAGTAGAAGAAGAAGAAGAAGAAGAAGAAGAAGAGGAAGAAGAGTCGAAGAAGAAGAACGCACCTTGAATATCCTTTCTTCCCTCGTTTTTTTTTTTTTTTTAACCTTGAATCTGGCGCACTCAGTCACACCCTGCCGCACTCAAACATGATGATGAAGAAGAGGAAGAAGAGTCGAAGAAGAAGAACGCACTAATTACGCACTAAAGCCGCGGCCGAACTCACCTCGTACTTAATTCGCGTGCGTCCCCAATATTGTCACACTAGTGCTTCTTAGGTTGTACTGCTTTTGTCATAAATAAAATTTATCATTGTTGAGTAAAAACAAAAAATCAAAAAGTCTGATCAACCCCGAGATCAGCTTGTTTGTACGTAATGATTTTCAATTACAACATTGGATTTTATTTTTATTTTTTATGGGAAACACCATTTGATTAAATTTGAGGGAACCTTGTATGTTAGTTTAATATATGTATGTAGTACCAATGAATGAATCTGCCAGAAAGGACGTAGAAGGAAAAAAAAAAAGGCTTCGTAATGTCTACAATTGCTGAAAACTACAAAAAAAAATACAAATACAAATAAAAAATACAAAACATAAAATATCAGCATAATTTATGATAAATCCATACCAAACTGCCAAACTCCATGACACAAGAATTTCAAATGAGTAAGTCTTTGGACACAAACAAACAATAAATTTTTTTTTGGTAACCGTGGGTGTTCGGGCCAGTTTACGCACACCTCGACTAATTTCACGAGGTCAGGGTGTCTGGGTGAATCACCTGTCGCCACCCCTTAAGATTCGAACTTGAGACCTCTGGGTATAACACCTAGAGACTTTGCCATCCGGCCACAAGGAAAGTGGTTCAAACAAACAAATTAAATTTCACAAACACAATCCACAAATAGCACAATTGTGGATTGTAGATTATGTTTGTGAGATTTATTTGTGCTAATTGTGGTATTTGTGTATTGTGTTTGTGAAATTTTGTTTGTTTGTATCTAAAGACTTACACAACACAGAGAGAGAGAGAGAGAGAGAGAGAGAGAGAGAGGAGCCTCACCGTGGAAGTAACTCCAGTTGATGACAGAGCCCACAGAACCCCATTCACCCTCATGCAATTCAGCACCCTGTATGTTACCAGGGCTTATGGTAGATATGTGATGTGGTTTGTACCTGAAGAGCTCATGAAACACATCACCATCTGACTTGATCTGCACTTGCCTCACAATTGTACCTTTAAGACTCATAATTTCCTTTCCCGAGAAACAAACACTACAATACAAATAGTAGAAAGAAAATGTGAATTGAGGGATGAAGAAAAGTGTTTGCTCCCCTTCAACCCTTATATAGAAAGTCTGTGAGCTAGCAGCCAACTCTACTTTTCCTCCAGTTTGTACAATGACCACTCATAACAAGCCACTACATACTGTTGGAATTATTGAATTTCCTCTTATTTAGACAATGGTTTTTTTATTTCAAAAATGCAAACAAAGTTATTTACATTGATGTAACTAGTATCTTGTATTAATAATATAGTCATTGGAGACTATTAAATCTATTAACTCCAATATTAAAAATATGGCTGTTGGAGGTTATTAAATCTATTAACTCCTATATTAAAAATATGACCGTTGGAGGCTATTAAATCTGTTTTTAATAAAATGACCGTTGGGCAATTTGTCTAATATATATAGCCTTCCCTCTTCCCATTTACTAAATGAAAAAATTTCTCTCTTTTGTGAGTCTTCAAAAAAAAAATATTTCATTATTTTGGAGCAATTCTGAGCACTCATATATTCTTCAAATTCGAGTGCACGTTTGGAAGAAATTGATTGATGAATCCTTGAGAGCATAGTGCTGTGACCTTGTGCATCGAGTCATGACTCCGAGGGGCGGAATTGTTCTTAAGGACAGTGCAAACTGTTGCACGCCTCAATCAGTATCATAGTCGTATCCTTCCAATTTTCCAACAATCTTAAGAACAATTATGGATGCTGCTTTAATCGACGCAAAACGATTCAACTCAAGATCTGTTAAAGAGGCTACTAATCCGGTAATATTCCACTTCTGTTTATTATATTATGACATAATATTTTGCCATGGATTATAGAGCATCCTTTAAGTCCCTAGTCCTCTAGTGTCCATATTTAGTTGAGGATCTTCGAAATAAGAGGTGGAAAAAGATTTTTTTTTAGTTACAAAGAAATTGGAATTCTTTTTGTGGTTCTCTGTTTATGTACTTGGAAGACCATTCAAGCAAATAATTCAATTAGCAGCAAACCTATGGTTTTTTTTTGTTTCTTGTAGAGGTGTCTCGATACACAGAGATAATTGATTTCTACGTTATGGCTAGCTCTCAGTGGACTAAGGGTTTTGCATGTTAGTTTAATGCCCACTGCTCAATGGTTGTGTGTTTTATTGTTGATTAGTTACTTGTCCTTGATTAAGAGTAAGTATCTAAAGGTCAAATATTTTTTGTGACAAGAAGGTTATACATGGATATATATATATATATTCGTATAGATGAAGTTAGAGAAGCTGGTTTTATCTTTGGCATTCTGTTTTTTTTTAATATACATATTTAAATATATACATGGGCCCGCATGTATTTACCTATGAGATTACTCCATTGTGTCATATGGGAGTGACATGCAGTGTTGAATGTTTGTTTTTGACATAAATAAAAATGCATAAATTTATTTTTGAAGCACTTATTAATCAAGGAATTTTACAACTTTGTTCCAGAAAGTTTAAAGCTAATTCAAATGAATTGATTTATCAATTCTCATAAACTTTCCAACGGATAAAAATGTGGTATTAAAAGAATCCTTTATACCCACACTTACTCAGTTGATAGGAATTGAAGACCATAGATTGAGGTCTTTCATGTCACCCAATGTACAGGAGCTACTTATATCTACAAGTACACATACATGTTTTCAGTAGACTAATGGATTGGGTTTTACATCTCCCTGACTTGAAAGATTCTATTAGTCAACCAATAGTATATATATATATCATACAATTACATGTACATGATGGCCCGCTATGTGAGACACGTTTGGAATGTTTTGTGTCTAAGACATTTTATTAGAAAATTTTCTGGAGCAAGCTTTATAAAAGTGCGTTGTTTTGTTTTTGTTTTTTGTTTTTAAAGAATACCACATTCTAAACAAATGTTACTCTTTTTGAGTATGGGAGAATAGAAAACTCAATTTCTATTATTATCAAATTCTGAATTATGTGGATAAAAGTCATAGTGGGGGATAGAACAGTGGATTTTATTTGAATATGGGAATTTGTGCTTACTAAATTTTTATTTTGAGTATACTCGAGCTTAGAATTATTATAGACATGTTGGCACTTTTCTACCTAAGATATTTTCTCCAAATTGTTGATTTAGAGGCCGCTTATGCATTTCTTTTCTTATGAAAAGAGAAATTGAGATAAGTAAGTTTTTTCAAATGAAGGAGTTTTAGTGCAAAAAGCTATTTTTATTTTAACAAAACATTATGCTCATTTGGTGTAATTTGAGAATCTCAATTTTGTACTTGTGAGAAACCATGACTTTTCTAGGAGGAGAAATTTGTGGTACCTACTAAGAAAAATTTTGAGAATTGAGAAAATAAGATTTATTTGGAAACAAACTTTCCAAACTGTGTATATTTGGTTTTGTAAGAGTACCCCACCCTAAAATCAAAATTACTCTTGTTTAGCATTCAAATAAAATCCAATTATTTTTTAATATTGGGTTAGTTGGCTTTTGTTAGGATTTTTAATCTTAAGGGAATGCTAGTAAAGCCATAAAATATTTCTTTTGGGATATGCATTTTATAGTAATGTCTCAAATTTTAAAAATATAAAAATTGATGTGACTTTTGAATCTATTGGTGATTATTTTTATGAGTATTTATCTTTTTATAAACTGAGGAATAGTGGAGGTTCTTAGCCTCTTAATTTTGTCACATCTAGATATATTGAATATAGAATGCATGACTGAAATCATGACATAGATTTTGAACCACAGAAGAGTAAGTAAGCTAAGTGCTAAAATATTTATCCATTTACTTAGAATGAGATCCTATTTATTTAAAGGAAGCACTTACTTTTTTAAACTTTTATCCTAAAATATTTATCCATTTACTTTTAGTAGCGTTGTGTTTTTAGCTTAAAGAAATATGTTGGTTTTTTGGATACGCATTCTCATGTTTTACTTCCATTAAAATGATTTCAAAATGTTTTGTTTTGAATAACTAATCAAGCTCTTTGGTCAAGAATTGGAAAAACATCAATTTGTTCCCAGGTAAATGTGTCCGAAGAACCATTTTGTGGCTATATTTGTGGAAGTAAAGTTAGTAGACAAAATTTGGAACATGTTTAATTAATTTGAGGGCTTGTAGGCATATGTGTAACAACACAATTGTTTACTCTTCAAGGGAAAATGAAGTGTTTTACTAGATGACTCGATTAGTACCAATGTTTTGGTACTAGAGACTTAGAGTTAAATATCACCATCGTGAAGAAATTTTTTTTGAAAATGTTGTATATCCGGAGATAATGAAGAACTTATTTTTGAAAATGTATTGCATACTTCAACATTCGAAAGAAATTAATTTTGGTTTTTTCAAGGCCAAATTTTAACCAAAATTTTTGGGGGAAGAAAGTATGTATTTTCAAAAATCAGTGATGCAAATTGGATTTCGGATTCACATAAGACAAATTCAATGAGTGAATTTGTTTTTTCACTTAGTGGAGGTGCAGTATCTTGGAAGTTGTCCAAGCAAACTTGCACAACTAAGTTAATGATGGAATATGAGTTTGTAGCTTTTGAGAAAACTAGTTTTAAGGCTAAGTAGCTTAAAAGCTTCTTGGCAGATATTCCTATTTGGAATAAACATTGAGATAGTCAGGCTGTAAAAGACTGAGCTATGAAAAAATCCTATAATGGCAAGAGTAGGCATATACGCCTAAGTCATAATATTGTGAGACAGCTGTTTGAGATAAAGTTTGTCTCTTAATTTTGTAAGGCCAGAAGTGAGTTTGGTTGATACTTTAACAATACCACTAGGGAGAAAACTAGTGTATGAAACATCGAGGGGAATGGGGCTTATGCCTATAACAAAAATCAACAATGATTGTAACTCAACCTATGTAATTGGAGAACCCAAGAAATAGGTCCATATGGGTAATAAAAAGTCATTGGTTGATTTGAGATGCACTATAATTTGATTATCTTGTTGTCCATTCCTATGGTGTATAGTGCAATTGCAATGAAAAAAGGTTGAGTTAAACTCTTAATGAATTTCATAGTCCTTACTGAATGGATGGTACGTCTAATTGCAATGCATACTTGATGGATTCACCTATATAAGTGTGAAAGTGGGCCACTTTCTATGAAAACGTAGGCAAGTTTTCTAGAGCACTTATGAAAATTCAGGAGTGGCACAGGGCCTAGAGGTGCCACACCGATTAGAGTTGCTCAGATTCTGAGTAATCAATGTGGGTATAAGACGACTGGTTCACGTTAAGGGATTTTGGTTCATAGAAATTTGATTTCACCAAATTCCTGTAAGTCACTTCTTATATTCCTAGGGACTGGTTCATAGCCCTAAAGGCACCAGTTCTGATGCATTGAATTCTCTTGCTCCATTCTTTTATTTGTTGTTTAAATTTTTGAAATAGGGGGGGATTGTTGGAATTATTGAGTTTCCTCTTATTTGGGCATTGGGCTTTTTATTTCAAAAATGCAAATAAAGTCATTTACATTGATGTGACTAGTATCTTGTATTAATAATATGGTCGTTGGAGACCATTAAATCTATTAACTCCAATATTAAAAATATGGCCGTTGGAGGTTATTAAATCTATTAACTCCTATATTAAAAATATGATCGTTGGAGGCTATTAAATCTGTTTTTAATAAAATGACCGTTGGGAAATTTGTCTAATATAAATTGCCATCCCTCTTCCCATTTACTAAATGAAAAAATTTCTCTCTCTTTTGTGATTCTTCAATAAAAAAACATTTCATTATTTTGGAGCAATTCTGAGCACTCATATATTCTTCCAATTCGAGTGCACGTTTGGAAGAAATTGATTGATGAATCCTGGAGAGCATAGCGCTGAGACCTTGTGCATCGAGTCATTGACTCCAAGGGGCGGAATTGTTATTAAGGACAGTGCAAACTGTTGCACGCCTCAATTAGTATCATAGCCGTATCCTTTCAATTTTCAAACACATACCACGAATTGTACTGCCTATAACCGTGCAAAAATTATTGAATGGTTGTGACCAATAAGGGTGGGTGGTGGTTCTGATCAACAGAAGATATTAATATGTGCATAGGGATCGTTGAAAAAAAACAGGTCCCATCGAGACCCCACCCCACCCCTAATAGAACTGGTTTAATTTTGAGGAGATATAACATATAGAAGCAAAGGCAGGTTTGGAAGTTAAAAGGCAAAACCCTATAAAAGTCAGGGTAGATGTGGTATATCTTTTTCACAAACACTCCACCAAAATCCGCACCGCCCCAGTTATAATATAAATTTGCTACTACACCCTTAAATTTACATCTTCTTTAGTATATTTTTGGAATAATACGTTTTTTTGGCTCTTTGATTTTAGACACTTTGATATAAGTGTTAAATAGTAGTGGACCTAGTGGTTCGCTGTAACGCCCCAAAAACCAAGCCACGTGGATGAGGTCAACGAGACAGGTGCTATAAAGGAAAGCAAGGGATAGTCCTACGTGGACCAATCCAACAAGACGGATGCATAGGGGAATCCTACGTGGATTCCGAAGAAAAGTCAATAAGTCAAGGATTGACCCACGGGAACCAAACGGGTCAAATAGGGCCAATCAAAATAGATTTGACTTAACACATTTTGAAATAAAGGTTGTAAATTTAAACGGGAAGGATAAAGAATTTAAAAGAATTTTAAATGAAAGGAAACCTTAAGAAAAATATAAGGGTTTTAGGGTACAAATTGTTCCTGAAGAATGTCCAAGAAGGTCCTTAAGAAGGTATAAACATAAGCAGAATGGATTTAACACTATAAATTCAAGGTACAGACGAATCCTGAGGAAAGTCCAAATGATCCTTAAGAAGGTACAAACATAAGCAGAATGGATTTAACACTATAAATTCAAGGTACAGACGAATCCTGAGAAAAGTCCAAATGATCCTTAAGAAGGTACAAACATAAGCAGAATGGATTTAACACTATAAATTCAAGGTACAGATGAATCCTGAGGAAAGTCCAAATGATCCTTAAGAAGATACAAACATAAGTAGAATGTAATCAATACTTATGAATTCAAGGTACAAACGAATCCTGAGGAAAGTCCAGATGATCCTTAAGAAGGTACAAAGAAGAGGAGGTAAACATGTAAGCTTAGTAATCTAAATCAACGTCCAAGATTCAAATTTCATCTATTACAATTTCCTCAATTCTAACTATGTAATGAATACATTTTTAAAACAAGACTCCACAAGGGATGTCTTCAAAAGAGTTCACTGGATTGACTATTCGTGGGCCTTGCCCTTGTCGACGTCACCTGAAATAAAATGGTTTTATAGATTCATTAAGCACGACGGCTTAGTAGATAACATTGAAGAAATGTACTACTACTTCTAAAATCATGCTAAGACATGCGGTGCAATAATTTGCCGCCGTGGCAATGCAATTAGCCGTAAGGCCAAACCGTGCAACTTCCCAATACCAAATTGCCATAACCACTCACTCTCAACACCGGATGCGAGACACTCCAACGTGAGTGTAGCATACAAGATCTCCGGTAGCTAGCCGAATATGACCTTGCGTTTTCGAATGTTTTAAGGATCACAAACAACCTTCCTCACCTTACACCCGCTTCCGGAATTTCATCAATTTACAACCCCAAACGGGGATTCAAAAGAGCATTCCCCAATCGTGGGAATTCTAACAAAATTCATACTCCCAAGCCAATGCCATGAATGTTTTGCTGACTTGGCGACTATGAAATGTGACCACAATGATTATGCAACTACAATGTCATTTCTAAGATTTTCAATATCAAGAAATTATACGTAGTAGTCCATGATACCTTAGCTAAATAATTAGGAGGAAATCATGTGAAGCATAATCAACGACTTAAGCACATAAGATATTTGTAGCAACTTCCATTTAATTGAAACTTAGCAATTAAATAACATTTAGGTTTAGCATAATATTCAACTAAATCACATAAGGCATGCAAGCATATAAATGAAGGTGTAGGAAAATCCTAAACTAGATTAACAAGTATTAGGTATAACCCTACACATAGCAAACCATGAAATTAGATCTAGGAGTGCACTTAGTCAATGAAATCTACCTCTTGAGTATTTAGGAAAAATACTCTCACCAAAGAGACCCAAATGGGAAAAATCATCAACTCTAGAAAAATCCATAAGCTATCAACACCTAGTTAAATAAAATCACATTAGGAATGGGAACACCAAGGTGTATCAAGAAAAATCAAAACTAACCCTTGAGTATACGATCAAGAAGTAACAAACCGTAGACCTAACGGAGGATCCGAGAACACCGCTGTGAAGGTCTTGGTGAGATGAATAATTTTGCCTCTAATGGTCAAGCTCCAAATATGGCTCTAAGGTCTTCAAAGTTGAGCTTGAAGCTCTAAGCTTCCATGGAGATTTGATCTCCTAACCAAGAGAGAGAAATGAGGGATATAGAGAGAGAAAAGAAAAGAAAAAAAAATGAAGAGAGAGAGAGAGGGAATCGGATGATGAGGGAGAGGGGAGGAGAGAGAAGAAGTTGTGTTGGGGAAGTTTCCTAGAGTAAGGGGAGTGGTTGGGTGTGGTGCCCACACACACACAAAAGCACATACACACACATGTGTACCCACATGTGACCAATTAAACCACTAAAGATACCCACTTGAACAAAAACTTAAATTTATTGTCCCAACCCAAGACCCACATTGATCCAAAATTACTAAATTACCCTTAAAAAAAATATGGGTTTCTACAATCTACCCCCCTTAAAAGAATTTCGTCCCGGAATTCGAACAAGAATGAAAGGAACTCAATCTAAGAACGGTCCACGACCACACCAAAACACTAAAGTGTCACAAACAACGTGAACACTAGTACAACGTGAGAAAATGAAAACATCTCATACATTGATTCCAGAAAGGAATGGAAAGCTCAGTACAACGGTCAGTGAGCACACCAAGGGTGCTGAGGAACAAACGCAAGGGACATATGAGGTTCAACATTAAAAGAAGGAGTTAACTCCAAAGATCGATAATAATAATGGACATGAACCTCCAAACCATTGGTTCAACCAAAAATGTACTTGAATGAAAAACAAAGTACAACCGGATGTCTCAAATTCATCGAATCAAAACAAAAGTGATCCCTTCAAAAGGAATACGTGATCCAAGAACACGACGGGTTGTTGTATACCCAAAATTTGTCTCAGAAATGAATAAGCAACAAGTATACAAAGGATATGTATGCCAACAAAAGATATGATCTAATCATCAACCTAAATCCCAATCTAACGAACAGAGGGTAACTCGTAGAATGGAAATAACATTCTACAACCATCGCTCATGATGAAAACATTCGCAAGCCCCATGAAATAAATGGGATAAGCTTCAATCGATATATATAAAAAAAATCGAAGGAAGATATTACACAAGCTTGAATATCATAGAGAGATCAAATTACAATTAAACACAAGATTCTCAAAGCAAATCGATGATATACTATCAAAGAATCGTCATACTCAACAAAAGTATGATGTTTCGAGACACGAGTTCCAAAATGAACTGAATAACTGGGTCAACCCCCAAGGAATGATCCAAACACTTAAGAATGAAACCAAAGAAAACTTTACAAAGCAAATGATACACTCGGTACTAAAGATCGTAATGACTCAAAGCTATGTCCTAACCACATGGGAGGTACGAGTTACAAAGACTTACTCGTAGTACATTGCTCCTCATGAGAAGACAATGATCAATATAGAAACAAAAGTCTACAACAATATCAACAGGAAGTCGATAGAAGAAATGATTATCACATCCCAAAACATAACGTCGCTATAGTCAATTATAACGATTTCACTAATAGATGGATCTATTGAGAGATCCCATCTCAAAACAATATGGCAAAAGAAATGCCACTGCCAAAAGTCAAAGGGTCACCCAAGGAAAAGTGTCTAAGAAGACACAATGATGCCGTCAACAAGACAATAATAAATCAAACAGGTGAACGAACAGATAGAAACCAACGAGTTTACCATTATTCGTTGTCGTACGCGATAGCAAAAAAAATATTTCAAAGAATTACGCCTTGACCCAATACAAGAAACATATGGTCATAACGATATCAAGCTCTCAAACCTTCAACTATTGAAAGCCCGATTCCCATCAAAATGAACTAAAATTCCCCGAATTGGGTGACCTTGAAGTGTCACACGAAAGATTGAAGCAAACCAGGCGACATGCCTAAAACAAGAGTTATAACAAATTCATGTCACAAACGAACCACAGATAACGAAAGTGTTTAAGGAAACATGGTCGAAGTTTCTCAATAGAATGAAGACAACTCTATAGAAGTTGGCCACATTAGCCGAACATGACCTCAAAACAAATGATCACTAAGAATCCTCCTATGCTCAAAGAAAGGATGAAATTGAATGGTCTCAACGATCTCAAACAAAGCACAATCACCATAACCTCAGGACAGGGTAAGGAAAAAGGAATCACTTATCACAATAAACAAGGTATGCACCAACTGCATGAATAAACTTGTCAACAATGACATCAACAACAATCCCTCAAGAAGACATGAAAGAAAAATCTAGGGATCCGACCATCTATCGAAAGTCCGTAACCCAAACATATGGACCTAGAAGTTCCAACCACAACAAGCATAGAATCTCACACAATCCACCTCTAAACACGAAGTAATTCGCAATTACTAACAGAAGAATATGCCTTACACATAATCTTAACACTGATACATAAGTAAGGTGGATAACATCAAGCAGATACTTTCATTCGAATAACAGAAAGAAAGAAAATCAACGAAAATAGACGATGAAACTCAGTATAATCAAATGTATACTCCACAGAGTCAACTAAATTCCCCTACGGAACAATCGTAGGATCATAGGCATAACAATGGGTTACATCGATAGGCCACCTCAATAGGCCACAAAATTAGGCAATTGCCAATAAGTCCAAAATAATATGGAAATTCAAGTTATGAAATACCATCAACATTCTTTAACAAGGACAAGGTACGCTTGAGTTCAACATACAGCAGGATCGGAGCACTCACAAGTGACTTTAAAGTCTAAAGGGGTCCCTGGTCAAAACCACCGACACTCAAGAAAAGAAAGAATCAATGAATAAGGAACACAATCCTTAGAACCATAGTAAAAGGACACATCTTATGCAGATTTACACAAAACTCTGACGCACTCCAACAATAAAATACTATGCGAACAACCATAGTATTCAAAACGTAAAAGATTATGCAATTGCAAAACAACCATAAGCCAGCTTCAAGGCGTACAATCAAACGCAATCGAAATTTAAGCCTTAGTAAACAATATATTAAGGCTACCAATCAACAAAGATCTACTATACGAAAGAGACCATACTCCGAAAAAAAGAAAAATGGTATGATCTTGGATTCGCGAAGATAATAAATCGAGAACCTCAACAAATAAATCATCTAATAACATTTATCCCCCAAGAAGTAGGGAAATATCCGAGTGTTCAACAACTCAAGTTTAAATTCAATAAATAAATTTTAAGAATTTAATAAGGCAAAAATGTCAGAGAAAGATCAATTCAAGAGTCAACGAGACCAAAGAAAAAGGTCATCACAGCACCACAATGCGACACACTCAAGTTCAAGACTTAAGGGTGAACTAAGCAAAAATCAATATGCTATAGTCAAGAGAATCGAATCAATAAGGAACAAACGTTCTTTCAAGAAAAGACATGGAACAATGGAACGACAACGCTCTAGCAAGAGCTCAAATATCATAAGGATCAAGAATAAACTCACTTCCAAGAAGTACGACAGAAACGAGAATCCATACTTACTCACAAGGGAATAAACACTAGAAAGTACGTGTTTCTAAGACCAACGTCACAGCATTAACCATACAATGTTAACAACGAATCCTTAATGAAAATCATAACAAAAATTGATAACGATCGATAAACAACTTATAGAAAAGATTTCAGTACCTATCAATAGGATATGCAGTCTCGAAAGAAGAAACAATCTTCAGAGTTGTGGTGTCACGCCCCGACGTAGCATAAATAAGGAAAGCGTTTAATTTCCTTTATGGACCCGTAGGTCGCGACAGTTTGAAGGATCGATTCCGTCCCAAACGTCAAACAACAAAACATAATAATCAGAGTAAAGCAATCAAGGCTTACAAAAATTTTCTATCTTATTACATCTTATAAACCGGGGTCAACTAAGGCACAGACCGCCTTGAAAATAAAATAATATCTTAAAGTCTGTTACAGTCATCCTTAACAGCAAAACAGTTTAAAACTTCAACAAATAAACTTAATGCATAAAATAAACAGTTTCTTTATTCCAGATGCAGCCATTCTCAATTAGCATAGTCGTATGATTCCTCCTGATTGTAACCTGAAAAGCCTGAACACGAATGTCCAGGACGCATCAACGTCGTCAGCTTCAAGAAGCTGGTGAGTATTAAAAACATGACTTTGAATGTAAATCGTACCCATTTACCTTTTTCCATTATTAAAATACTGAAAGAATTTATTTTATAAAGCAACAAGGAATATAATAAAAGTCTTGCATTCATAAATACAGATACTCGTGAAATGAGACAATGTACCACACTCATCTCGCCGACTCTTTTCTCTCGACATCCACAACAACCCACTATCCTACTCCTGGTATCTTTGAAACACTCAGATAGCCACACTTTAGCAACGGGGCGCCAGGGAGTGTCCAGTTTGCCTCACACTTTGGTCCGGGGTACCAGGGAGTGTCCAATGCCTCACACTTTGAATACCCTAACCGCCATGCAAATACCGGGGCGACCCCTCACACAGTATCCAGACTTGAGTTATCAGGGAGTGTCCGTAGGCCACACTTTAGCACTACCATGGGTGCCAGGGAATGTCCGAGTTCGGCTTCACACACTTTAACGCTTCCATGGGCGTCAGGGAGTGTCCTTATTTGCCACCGTCGCATTTCAAAGATACCCTCTTCCACAAACTCTACCACAACCACAACCACAACCACGACCACAAACTCATACTCAACCATAACCACAACCACAACCACAAACACAATCTCATACCCTTTCCACACTACCATTACTCTTTTCCACACAGACTGACACCCCTATGCATGTACCACTGACCCACATGAATGGTATGCACTTAAACAAAAATGCAGAATTAAGAAACAACACGCGTACGGAGATTAATGAGTTATACTACAATGTTTAAATCACTTAAAACATAACCAAATAGAGTTCTGATCAACTAAATTCCCAAACAGAGCCTTAACAGTATGTAAATTTCATCCAAATAGTCCCTTAACAGAAAAACAGACAAAAATAGAAACTGCACTACCTCGCGCGCGCGGGCCGCTCGCGCGAAGGGTCGCTCGCGCGGGCCGCTCGCGCGATAAGCCCATTTTCATTTTATTAATAACCTTTTCTGTCTGCCTGAGGAAAGCAGGGTCGCGCGCGCGGATCGCTCGCGCGAAGGGGTCCTCGCGCGACCCTCGCTCGCGCGACCAGCCAATTTTCAATTATATATATATGAATTCTTACGTATGCCTGGGGAAGGCTACCTCGCGCGCACGGGCCGCTCGCGCGAAGGGTCGCTCGCGCGGGCCGCTCGTGCGATTCTCGCGCGCGCGATCGTGGCGCGAGATGAAGCTGAGGCTTCGTCTTCTTCCCCCAGACTTCCCTGTTTCAGCAAAACAGGGGTCTTTTTGACCCATTTCAGTTCTGTGATCAACCAAGCCTTATCTTATATGATTTTCTTTGTTTTTAAATGAGGATTAAGATTCCAAGGTTAATTTTACAAGAATTAAATCATATCTCTTGAATTTTATGAAAAACTAAAACATGTCAAAAACTAATTCTTAATATACTTTCTCCTATGAACGAATTAAGCTCTAATTTTACAACCATATACTCTACTCACTACAATCTATCATATTCCATTCACAAAACTGATTTTGGTTAAGTTTTGGAAATCCATGTTTTCAAGCTTTGAAGTTCATACCAAAATTCATCAATGGTGATTCTCAATATACATATATAATCAGTACTTAAGCATGAAATTACATTGGTAGTGAGTTTAGAATACTCACTGTGATTGAAGAATCAAATAGATGTTGAGAAAGAAAAGCCAATAAGGAAAATTCCAATGAAGCTTGCAAGCTATGGAGGTGAAGTTCTTACTCTCTCTCTAAAATTCTAAAATTCTATTCTCTGAACTCTCTCTAAACTCTCTGTAATACTCAAATGCAGATTGTGTGTATGTAGTGTACATATATAAAGGAAGCCAATTGAAGGACTTGGGCTCCAAGCAAATTCTTAAACACTCAACAAATTGGGTTTAGTTCTCAATTCCACAGAAATTAGGAGATACGTAGGTGTATATGCACTGATGTATACAACTATACAGTTAATCCAAGAGTCACCTAGGTGTGTAGGGGCCAAATTGAAATGTTTGGGAAACTTAGTTTTTGGCACAAGATGTACACATATAAGTTATACATTCCCAAACATTGTCTTAGCCAATGATCACTTGCCATAAATGGCAAATAAAGCAAATGTCCATATCGGTCACTTCCAAAATCTGTGTAAGTTTAGCACAGTGCGGACAGTTTTGGACATAAACTGGTACTTTCGGGGCGCGGTGTTCACCACAAAAATACAGAAAATTCATTTTAACGTAAGAAACGATTTTCTGGTTTTATAAAAATACTGATTTAGTCAAGAGTAATCTTTTCCACCGTTTTGAAATACAGTTTTGAAATCCAACACAGGTATTACAATTTTTTTTGTAAAATTCCAATTTGACCCCAAAAGAATTTTGAATATGAAACATAATAAGAAATAAATTCTACACACACAAATTGAAATTAAAAAAATAAAAGCAGACAATATCGCATGAAATAATTATAACAATGCAATTACAATTTAAATATGAAAATGAAATGAAAATGCAGGTTATTACACCCTTCCTCCCTTAAACAGGATTTCGCCCCCGAAATCAAGACTAACTAGTCCTGAAATAATTCCGGGTACTTCATCCTCATATCAGCTTCAACTTCCCACGAGGCTTCATTCTCGTCATGGTGATTCCACTGAACCTTCACCAATGGAATTTCTTTGTTCCTCAGCCTCTTGATACTTTGATCCAGAATCTTCACCGGTCTCTCCTTGTAAGAAACGTTATGACTTGTCTCAATGTCGTCATAACTAACCACATGTGAGGGGTCTCGTATGTATTTCCTCAACATACTTACGTGAAATACGTTGTGAACCCCGGACATCTTCGGTGGTAGCGCCAGTCGATAGGCTACTTTTCCGACACGTTCCAAAATCTCAAATGGTCCGATGAAACGCGGAGCTAACTTTCCTCTCTTGAGACCAAAACGTACCACTCCTCGGGTTGGTGAAACCTTGAGAAGCACGTGATCCCCAACACTAAACTCCAAATCCTTTCGGCGTCGATCAGCATAACTCTTATACCGGCTCTGAGCGGTTCTCATCCTCTCCTTGACCAAAGTAATCTTCTCATTGGTTTCTCTTACCAAATCTGGTCCCAGCAACTCTGTATCCCCAACTTCAGCCCAACACAAAGGGGAACGACATGGTCGTCCGTACAGTGCTTCGAACGGAGCCATACCGATACTCGTGTGATAACTGTTGTTATAGGCGAATTCAACCAATGGCAAGTGTGTCTCCCAAGATTCTTCGAAATCGATCACACAGGCCCTGAGCATATCTTCCATGATCTGATTAACACGTTCAGTCTGCCCATCTGTCTGAGGGTGAAAAGCAGTGCTCATCTTGAGCGAAGTTCCCATAGCTTCTTGCAGACTTTCCCAAAATCCAGAGGTAAAACGTGCGTCACGGTCTGACACAATCGACACCGGTGCACCGTGAAGTCGCACAACTTGTTGTATGTACATCCGGCTCATCTTCTCTACCGGGTACGTCATACTATAAGCAATGAGATGAGCTGACTTCGTCAATCGATCCACGATTACCCAAATAGCGTCATGATTCTGCTGCGACCGGGGTAATCCTACTACAAAATCCATCGAAATGTGTTCCCACTTCCAACCAGGAATAGGTAGCGGTTGCAACAATCCTGACGGTCTCTGATGTTCAGCTTTGACTTGCTGACACGTCAAACACTTGGATACAAATTCGGCCACGTCTTTCTTCATACCTTTCCACCAGAAATTTCTCTTTAGATCCTTGTACATCTTCGTTCCTCCCGGGTGAACTGTATATCTCGACTTATGTGCTTCTTCCAGGATATCCTTCCTTAACTCTTCATTACCTGGCACACATAATCTATTCCTGCACCGGTATCCTCCATCGACTCCCACTTTCCATTCTGTCGGGTCTTTTTCTGACATTTTTACGAACCATGCCTGAAACTTCTCATCTTCTTTCTGAGCCCCAATGATGCGGTCGATAAGAACAGGCTGTAGGATAAGACATCCGAACAATTGTCCTTCTCCTTCTTCAGCACTCTGTACATCGAATTCCGCCAACGTCTCCAAAGCTCGCCACTCTCTAACCATTAAGGAGGCGATCGTCTCACGAGTCTGTCGACTCAGGGCATCAGCAACCACATTAGCTTTACCCGGGTGGTATTCTAACGTGAAGTCATAATCTTTAATCAGCTCCATCCATCTGCGCTACCTCATGTTCAACTCTTTCTGTGTGAACAAGTACTTTAGGCTCTTGTGATCAGAGAACAAATCAAACTTCTCACCGTAGAGATAGTGTCTCCAAATCTTGAGTGCGAAAACTACTGCTGCCAATTCCAAATCATGAATGGGATAGTTCAACTCATTCGGCTTCAGCTGTCTGGATCCATAGGCGATCACCCTGCCATCTTGCATAAGTACACACCCTAACCCTTGATATGATGCGTCACTAAAGATAGTGAACTTCTCATCAGGCTTGGGTATTGCTAGTACCGGTGCGGTTGTGAGTCTCTCTTTCAACTTTAGAAAGGCTCGCTCATGCTTCTCTGTCCATTCGAACTTCAAATTCTTCTTCGTCAACCCAGTTAAAGGTGCTGCTATTTTTGAGAATCCCTCAACGAATCTCCTGTAATAGCCTGCGAGTCCAAGAAAACTCCAAACTTCTGTAGGGTTGCTCGGCCTAACCCAGTTTGATACAGCATCGGTCTTGGACAAATCCACAGAAATTCCTTGAGATGATACCTTGTGTCCCAGAAATTTCACTTCTTGCAACCAGAACTCACACTTACTGAACTTGGCATACAACTGATGGTCTTTGAGCGTCTGCATCGCAATCCGTAGATGTTGCTCATGTTCTTCTCCTGACTTAGAATAGATCAAAATATCATCAATAAAGACGATGACAAACTGATCTAAATAAGGCTTGAACACTCTGTTCATCAAATCCATGAATACTGCCGGGGCATTCGTCATTCCAAACGGCATCACCAGGAATTCATAATGACCATATCGGGTTCTGAAAGCAGTCTTAGGTATGTCTTCTTTTCGTACCCTCAACTGATGATATCCCGACCTTAGGTCTATCTTGGAAAATGTCGTAGCTCCTTGTAGTTGATCAAACAAATCATCAATCCGAGGCAAGGGATACTTGTTCTTGATAGTCACACGGTTCAGTTCTCTGTAGTCGATACACAATCTGAGTGTCCCGTCCTTCTTCTTTACAAATAACACCGGTGCTCCCCAAGGCGATGTACTTGGGCGTACAAAACCTAGGTTCTCGAGCTCTTGAACTTGTTCCTTCAATTCCAATAGTTCTGTGGGGGCCATTCTGTAGGGAACCTTGGTGATCGGTACGGTACCCGGTATAAGCTCGATACAGAACTCTATACTTCTCTCGGGCGGTAGACCAGAAACATCTTCAAACACTTCTTCGAAGTCCTTGACTACAGGTATAGATGACGCTGTCACCTCTGTACTGACGACTTCGATGTTGGCTAAGCATCTCGTGAGGAACATATCTCCCGTAGGGTTACATTGAAAATCAAAGGGTTGATTCTCATTGTCGGGGAATGTAATTCTCTTCCTCGCACAATCCAGCTTTACTTGATTCTGAGAGAGCCAATCCATTCCTAGGATTATGTCAAACTCCTTCATTGATAGGACAATCAATCTAGCAGGGATTTCATGGTCTCCTAACCGTAAGGGACAATCCTTGCACACGTGTCCTAATCTGACCGCAGCTCCTAATGGCGAAGTAGCCTTCAAAGCTTTCTCTAAGCGATGAGGTAAAATACCCAATCTTCGAATTGTATTAACAGATATGAACGAAAGAGCAGCACCCGTATCAAATAACACTTTAACATGGGAGTTAAACAGAGTTAATGTACCTTCTACTGCTTGCTGATCAGGTTGAGCTTCTCCATAATCTCCTTCTTCATACGCAGTTCCATCATATCCAGCGGCATCAGGGATAACAGCATTTAAGCGAGTCTGACCCTGTTGACCATAAGTCACCTGCTTAGGAGCAGTACAGAACCTGCTGATGTGACCTGGTTCACCACAGTTGAAGCAGACTATCCCTTGCTGAGTAGCACGCCTTGGTGCCTTGCAATCACGAGCCAAATGTCCAGGGTTGCCACAATTGAAGCACTTTCCACCACTACTCCCTTCTCCTACTCGAGGTTGAGTCGGATAGGTAATAGCCTGGGTCTTCTTGCTTCCGTCGAAATTCCTCTTCTGCCCTTGGGTACGGTTCATTGGTGGTCTATTCCCAAAATTACCCCTTTGAGGCGGTCGGAATTCAAATTGTTTTCGGCTCACTCGAGCATCTTCTTCCAGATCAGTAGCCAAACCAACAAGTCCTTCAAACGATTTATCCAAGTGACCGAGGGTCAAGCGGCGAATCTGCGGTGTTAGCCCTTGATTAAACTTCCGGATCTTCTTCTCCTCGGTATCAACCAGGTGTGGGGCAAACCGAGACAGTCTTTCGAACTGTGTGGTGTACTCTTGCACCGACTTGGTTCCTTGCGTCAGATCCATGAATTCCTTCTCTCTTCGGTGCCTCTCCGTAGCCGGGAAGTACTTCTCTAAAAATCTCCCCTTGAACGCAGTCCACGTCATCCCCGTTGCAGCTCCATTCCCGATAGTAGCTATGACCGAATCCCACCAATCTGCGGCAGCATCGGTCAGCTGAAACGTAGCCAATCTTCTCTTGTCTATCTCGTTACATTGGACAGCTTCAAACATCCGGTCCATCTGTCTCAACCACTGTTCCGCCTTCCAGGGTTCCGCGGTACCCGCAAACTGTTCGGGTCTTAGAGCACGGAATCTTTCTAGCAACTTGTCTCCCGTTTGACGGTCCCTTCGGTTGTTGTTTGTATTACCGATCCTTTCTAACCGTCTGATAAACGCTTCAAACATCCCGGTAGGATCAGCAGCTTTGGGTGCTCCCTCGATCAGGTTCCTGTTTCTCCTGACTCCTCCAGCCATTCTATGCATGATAGTGGTAGTAGAATGAGAAACATGCATGCAACAGTGATATGAAGTAATTTAAACGACAACAACATTCAAAAGAATATATCTTATATATATAACTTCTGCCAAGTAGATACAAAAAAACATGTATGGTCAGATCAATGCCTACCCTATCTGCATGGGTTAGGATGCATGCAAGAGTTAATGTTACAAAAATGGGGTCATTGCCCTACACTCTAGTGCATGTAATTACAGTTGCAAAAAGAGACAGAGCTAATAGTTAAAAGTAGTTAATATGTACAAGTTGTAACTAAAACGTCAATCATCTCCATAAGCGGCCATCAGGAGATCTAGCGAATCGACAGGGCGAAAACGCTGAACAACGAACGGTCCAACCCCGTCATAGCTGTGAGAGGTGGACGATGAAGCAGGTACAGGAGCATCCGCCTCATCTACCATCTCCTCAGGCAGGGCTAGCTCAAGTGCTAGCTCAGCCTCGAGCTCAGCGGCAAGATCGTCCAGACCTATGCCGTCCTCTAAGATCTCCCCACCTACTGGGACCACGTGGACAACCTCTGCATCGTCCTCAGCAATGGGTACAACCGGCGGAGGCATCTCCAACTGAGCCAGGTGGGCATGCACGACCTGGATCTCGAGGGGTAGGTAGAAAGCATCGCTATCGACCAACCGCAGAACCTCGACCAAAACTAGACGCTGAGCCTCTGCGAAATATCGAAGCTCAAAATGGATACGGGTCAGGTCAACTAGGCCTACCATGTGGACCTGGTGCCAAACCTCAGATACAACCGTCGTCACGGCCAACTGCTCTACGGCCGTCTGATATAAGTCAATAAAAGCTGGGATTACTGCCCCAGGTAATACGAAGTGTCCTCCGAACCTGTCTGGTACATAAAGTGGGGGAGCTGGATCCATACCTGAAAAGGTACTACTTAAAGTCAGAACAGAATAATCTTAGGCGTTTGGGTTCTGAGTCTATCCTCCCTGTCGTATCATCGGGTGTGTAACACTTAATGGAATGTGGAATCGGGTCTATACTGGTAAACCCTAACCTGGCTAAACTATCTTGTGATAAATAATAACCTGGCTCTGATACCACTAAATCCTGTCACGCCCCGACGTAGCATAAATAAGGAAAGCGTTTAATTTCCTTTATGGACCCGTAGGTCGCGACAGTTTGAAGGATCGATTCCGTCCCAAACGTCAAACAACAAAACATAATAATCAGAGTAAAGCAATCAAGGCTTACAAAAATTTTCTATCTTATTACATCTTATAAACCGGGGTCAACTAAGGCACAGACCGCCTTGAAAATAAAATAATATCTTAAAGTCTGTTACAGTCATCCTTAACAGCAAAACAGTTTAAAACTTCAACAAATAAACTTAATGCATAAAATAAACAGTTTCTTTATTCCAGATGCAGCCATTCTCAATTAGCATAGTCGTATGATTCCTCCTGATTGTAACCTGAAAAGCCTGAACACGAATGTCCAGGACGCATCAACGTCGTCAGCTTCAAGAAGCTGGTGAGTATTAAAAACATGACTTTGAATGTAAATCGTACCCATTTACCTTTTTCCATTATTAAAATACTGAAAGAATTTATTTTATAAAGCAACAAGGAATATAATAAAAGTCTTGCATTCATAAATACAGATACTCGTGAAATGAGACAATGTACCACACTCATCTCGCCGACTCTTTTCTCTCGACATCCACAACAACCCACTATCCTACTCCTGGTATCTTTGAAACACTCAGATAGCCACACTTTAGCAACGGGGCGCCAGGGAGTGTCCAGTTTGCCTCACACTTTGGTCCGGGGTACCAGGGAGTGTCCAATGCCTCACACTTTGAATACCCTAACCGCCATGCAAATACCGGGGCGACCCCTCACACAGTATCCAGACTTGAGTTATCAGGGAGTGTCCGTAGGCCACACTTTAGCACTACCATGGGTGCCAGGGAATGTCCGAGTTCGACTTCACACACTTAAACGCTTCCATGGGCATCAGGGAGTGTCCTTATTTGCCACCGTCGCATTTCAAAGATACCCTCTTCCACAAACTCTACCACAACCACAACCACAACCACGACCACAAACTCATACTCAACCATAACCACAACCACAACCACAAACACAATCTCATACCCTTTCCACACTACCATTACTCTTTTCCACACAGACTGACACCCCTATGCATGTACCACTGACCCACATGAATGGTATGCACTTAAACAAAAATGCAGAATTAAGAAACAACACGCGTACGGAGATTAATGAGTTATACTACAATGTTTAAATCACTTAAAACATAACCAAATAGAGTTCTGATCAACTAAATTCCCAAACAGAGCCTTAACAGTATATAAATTTCATCCAAATAGTCCCTTAACAGAAAAACAGACAAAAACAGAAACTGCACTACCTCGCGCGCGCGGGCCGCTCGCGCGAAGGGTCGCTCGCGCGGGCCGCTCGCGCGATAAGCCCATTTTCATTTTATTAATAACCTTTTCTGTCTGCCTGAGGAAAGCAGGGTCGCGCGCGCGGATCGCTCGCGCGAAGGGGTCCTCGCGCGACCCTCGCTCGCGCGACCAGCCAAATTTCAATTATATATATATGAATTCTTACGTATGCCTGGGGAAGGCTACCTCGCGCGCGCGGGCCGCTCGCGCGAAGGGTCGCTCGTGCGGGCCGCTCGCGCGATTCTCGCGCGCGCGATCGTGGCGCGAGATGAAGCTGAGGCTTCGTCTTCTTCCCCCAGACTTCCCTGTTTCAGCAAAACAGGGGTCTTTTTGACCCATTTCAGTTCTGTGATCAACCAAGCCTTATCTTATATGATTTTCTTTGTTTTTAAATGAGGATTAAGATTCCAAGGTTAATTTTACAAGAATTAAATCATATCTCTTGAATTTTATGAAAAACTAAAACATGTCAAAAACTAATTCTTAATATACTTTCTCCTATGAACGAATTAAGCTCTAATTTTACAACCATATACTCTACTCACTACAATCTATCATATTCCATTCACAAAACTGATTTTGGTTAAGTTTTGGAAATCCATGTTTTCAAGCTTTGAAGTTCATACCAAAATTCATCAATGGTGATTCTCAATATACATATATAATCAGTACTTAAGCATGAAATTACATTGGTAGTGAGTTTAGAATACTCACTGTGATTGAAGAATCAAATAGATGTTGAGAAAGAAAAGCCAATAAGGAAAATTCCAATGAAGCTTGCAAGCTATGGAGGTGAAGTTCTTACTCTCTCTCTAAAATTCTAAAATTCTATTCTCTGAACTCTCTCTAAACTCTCTGTAATACTCAAATGCAGATTGTGTGTATGTAGTGTACATATATCAAGGAAGCCAATTGAAGGACTTGGGCTCCAAGCAAATTCTTAAACACTCAACAAATTGGGTTTAGTTCTCAATTCCACAGAAATTAGGAGATACGTAGGTGTATATGCACTGATGTATACAACTATACAGTTAATCCAAGAGTCACCTAGGTGTGTAGGGGCCAAATTGAAATGTTTGGGAAACTTAGTTTTTGGCACAAGATGTACACATATAAGTTATACATTCCCAAACATTGTCTTAGCCAATGATCACTTGCCATAAATGGCAAATAAAGCAAATGTCCATATCGGTCACTTCCAAAATCTGTGTAAGTTTAGCACAGTGCGGACAGTTTTGGACATAAACTGGTACTTTCGGGGCGCGGTGTTCACCACAAAAATACAGAAAATTCATTTTAACGTAAGAAACGATTTTCTGGTTTTATAAAAATACTGATTTAGTCAAGAGTAATCTTTTCCACCGTTTTGAAATACAGTTTTGAAATCCAACACAGGTATTACAATTTTTTTTGTAAAATTCCAATTTGACCCCAAAAGAATTTTGAATATGAAACATAATAAGAAATAAATTCTACACACACAAATTGAAATTAAAAAAATAAAAGCAGACAATATCGCATGAAGTAATTATAACAATGCAATTACAATTTAAATATGAAAATGAAATGAAAATGCAGGTTATTACATGTGGAATTCACTCAAACATGAAAATCATCGAATAAAGGAACTAATAGACTCAGAACAACACAAATATATTCCTCACAAAAGTTAGAATCCTCACAACGATTCATATGATAGGATTTGATCATATGCAACGATCACATAGTGAAATGATGATTTGATTGTAAAAATCTAAGCAATCACCATAAATTTAGGTCTATAGACCAACCACAAGATAGAAAACTCGTAATCTACACAAAAGAGTAATTACAATGTCAAACTGGCATCCGAACAATGAAATTTTCATAAGACAAAGAGTATGACAATCCTATAAGGAGGAAGAACTATTCCAACGATAAACGACAATTATTCGTAGCCACAGGAAATATACATGGACTACCAGTCACAATCGAGGGCAATCAATATAGAATGCTCTCGCTAAGATCAACATAGCCTTTTGAGAGGCTTTGTATCACGTGCAAAATAAAACCTATGCCACCTGGAGGTAAGCATCTCGAGAATGTACACGATAACGTAGGATTACCCAAGTCTGAAGACACAACCTATATAAGCCGTCTAATAATACGTAACGTCGCGTTATTAGAGCCAGTAACTTATTCGTCAGGTTAGAAAACATCTTTTAAGTACTTCGAAATTACATATACATGTAGGTTTTCAAATATCCGCAACATATTATCATGTTGGTTTTTACGAGTTTAAAACTTATCCTCTATATTTTCTACCCAAGAAATCTTATTATGAAATGCCGATAAAAGTATCTATGAGTACGCATATGAGCTACTATAAACACGTAAAATATGAAATATTATCTCAACATGCTATTGTTATCTTGCTTTACACTTAAGTGATATTGAAACAAGTAATCAAGAAAGCATATGTGCACATTAGCATGTTATCGCATAATCCCGAAGGCAAGTATGCATACTTTTCATCCGTTTCATTTATAACATGAAAATCTATTGTGTAAAGTGCTAACCAATACATTATATTACAATAGTGTAAACACATAAAATATATGCACGAAAGCATATAGGCACATAATCTCAAAGGCATGTAGCATCTAAGCATGGTCGCTTAACATTTTCCAACTTAAAGAAAATCGATGACAATTTCATCATATTGGCATGCAATACTAAAGCATGTTTCCTCAACAACGCAAACGTAAACAACGAGTAATATAAGTCCAATAAATATATTTGAGATCTTTTAGCATACATCGATGTAATGTACTAATCAATACCTAATTATCAACCCTACAAGGCGCAGTACGTCGAACGAATAATCCAAACAAGGAAACCCTCATGTATATACCTTTTAACCTTGAACGGTCAATGATTAAATATCAACATATAATCATACCAAGATGTAATACAAAAGTCAGTTCTAATGAGTATAGCATTAAGGTGAAACAAAAAGTAAGAATCACCTCACGTTCACAAATAATATAGTCAAGATATATAGGCATGTGATCACATAAACACATAAGCACTTAAGCATGTTACCACGTAATCTCGTAGGAAAGTAAACATGATATCATAATCAACTCATCACATAAATAAAATAAAATGATTCATTTAACTATAAATGATTGAAATCAAAAGAAGTGCAACGGCCACACACGGACCCAATTAATTCCCAACGTACCAAGGTATTCGAACCCGGTTAGCTCTGATACCATTCTGTAACGCCCCAAAAACCAAGCCACGTGGATGAGGTCAACGAGACAAGCGCTATAAAGGAAAGCAAGGGATAGTCCTACGTGGACCAATCCAACAAGATGGATGCATAGGGGAATCCTACGTGGATTCCGAAGAAAAGTCAATAAGTCAAGGATTGACCAACGGGAACCAAACGGGTCAAATAGGGCCAATCAAAATAGATTTGACTTAACACATTTTGAAATAAAGGTTGTAAATTTAAACGGGAAGGATAAAGAATTTAAAAGAATTTTAAATGAAAGGAAACCTTAAGAAAAATAAAAAGGGTTTTAGGGTACAAATTATTCCTGAAGAAAGTCCAAGAAGGTCCTTAAGAAGGTCCAAACATAAGCAGAATGGATTTAACACTATAAATTCAAGGTACAGACGAATCCTGAGGAAAGTCCAAATGATCCTTAAGAAGGTACAAACATAAGCAGAATGGATTTAACACTATAAATTCAAGGTATAGACGAATCTTGAGGAAAGTCCAAATGATCCTTAAGAAGGTACAAACATAAGCAGAATGGATTTAACACTATAAATTCAAGGTATAGACGAATCCTGAGGAAAGTCCAAATGATCCTTAAGAAGGTACAAACATAAGCAGAATGGATGTAACACTATGAATTTAAGGTACAGACGAATCCTGAGGAAAGTCCAAATGATCCTTAAGAAGATACAAACATAAGCAGAATGTAATCAATAGTTATGAATTCAAGGTACAAACGAATCCTGAGGAAAGTCCAGATAATCCTTAAAAAGGTACAAAGAAGAGGAGATAAACATGTAAGCTTAGTAATCTAAATCAATGTCCAAGATTCAAATTTCATCTATTACAATTTCCTCAATTCTAACTATGTAATGAATACATTTTTAAAACAAGACTCCACAAGGGATGTCTTCAAAAGAGTTCACTGGATCGACTATTCGTGGGCCTTGCCCTTGTCGACGTCACCTGAAATAAATGATTTTATAGATTCATTAAGCACGACGGCTCAGTAGATAACATTGAAGAAATGTACTACTACTTCTAAAATCATGCTAAGACATGCGGTGCAATAATTTGCCGCCGTGGCAATGCAATTAGCCGTAAGGCCAAACCGTGCAACTTCCCAATACCAAATTGCCATAACCACTCACTCTCAAAACCGGATGCGAGCCACTCCAACGTGAGTGTAGCATTCAAGATCTCCGGTAGCTAGCCAAATATGACCTTGCATTTTTGAATGTTTTAAGGATCACAAACAACCTTCCTCACCTCACACCCGCTTTCGGAATTTCATCAATTTACAACCCCAAAAGGGGATTCAAAAGAGCATTCCCCAATCGTGGGAATTCTAACAAAATTCATACTCCCAACCCAATGCCATGAATGTTTTGCCGACTTGGCGACTATGAAATGTGACCACAATGATTATGCAACTACAATGTCATTTCTAAGATTTTCAATATCAAGAAATTATACGTAGTAGTCCATGATACCAAAGCTAAATAATTAGGAGGAAATCATGTGAAGCATAATCAACGACTTAAGCACATAAGACATTTGTATTAACTTCCATTTAATTGAAAATTAGCAATTAAATAACATTTAGGTTTAGCATAACATTCAACTAAATCACATAAGAGCATGCAAGCATATAAATGAAGGTGTAGGAAAATCCTAAACTAAATTAACAAGTATTAGGTATAACCCTACACATAGCAAACCATGAAATTAGATCTAGGAGTGCACTTAGTCAATAAAATCTACCTCTTGAGTATTTAGGAAAAATACTCTCACCAAAGAGACCCAAATGGGAAAATCATCAACTCTAGCAAAATCCATAAGCTATCAACAACTAGTTAAATAAAATCACATTAGGAATGGGAACACCAAGGTGTATCAAGAAAAATCAAAACTAACCCTTGAGTATAAGATCAAGAAGTAACAAACCGTAGACCTAACGGAGGATCCGAGAACACCGGTGTGAAGGTCTTGGTGAGATGAATAATTTTGCCTCTAATGGTCAAGCTCCAAATATGGCTCTAAGGTCTTCAAAGTTGAGCTTGAAGCTCTAAGCTTCCATGAAGATTTGATCTCCTAACCAAGAGATAGAAATGAGGGATATAGAGAGAGAAAAGAAAAGAAAAAAAAATGAAGAGAGAGAGAGAGAGAGAGAGAGAGAGAGAGAGAGAGAGAGAGAGAGAGAGAGAATCAGATGATGAAGGAGAGGGGGGAGAGAGAAGAAGTTGTGTTGGGGAAGTTTCCTAGAGTAAGGGGAGTGGTTGGGTGTGGTGCCCACACACACACAAAAGCACATACACACATGTGTACCCACATGTGACCAATTAAACCACTAAAGATACCCACTTGAACAGAAACTTAAATTTATTGTCCCAACGCAAGACCCACATTGATCCAAAATTACTAAATTACCCTTAAAAAAAATCTGGGTTTCTACATTCGCATATGTATATATGACTTTATCTTTTGAGTTGTATTATAGATACCAAGATTGAAATTTTTCTAATTAAATTGGGTGGGACAGTGATGTCTGGGTGACCGTTATTAAATGGAGTAGGATTCAATATTTCTCATTAAGCAATTAAGGTGGAGAGAAGTCGGAGTAGTACATTAAATATAGTAGGAGTTGATAAAGGTGGACTTCGCCGTTACTGTGTATGCATAAAAATAAATATGAGCCTTTTTTTTTCTTTTTCTTTTTTCCGTAGTTAAAGAAACATGACAGCTTTTTGCGAATTCGTTAAATGTGCGAAGTTTTTTGGATTTTGTACTAGTAAAGCTATAAATTATGGGCTCGCATGATAACGTTTTCTTTTTTCAAGTTTCTTTTTTTTTTTTTTTATGATAATTAAACTTGTTTGCTAATATTGCTAATTTAAATATATATATATATTAAAACATAAACAAGAAATGCATTTGTTACGGTGTGAATGTCAAATGTATATTTCAAAATAAGGAGTTTTAGTCAAAAGTCCTTTAAAATAGACTTTTTTAGTATTTGGTCCAATATATATGTTTCTCTTTTCAATTGCACATGGTTATAACTGGTCATCCAAATTTGAACTGATGGACTCTCTTCTAAAATTAATGGGTGTATATATATACATATGTGTATACAAATTTATTGGTATATGTATGTATCGACTCATCCAAGTATCCAGACTCCTATAAATAAATACATACATGTACATACATACATACATACATACATACATACATAGAATTATAAAGCAAATTACAAACACAAAGGGGCTAAATCTACGGCTACCGTAGAAAACGTGGATGATTAATAGGAAGAAGAAGAAGAAGAATGAGGAAGGTGCAGAGAGATATTCGTGCAGGTGAGAGATGTTAAATTGGAGCATCCAACCCAAAACCAATTGGTAATGGGTGGAGTACTAGCCCCTTGAACTTACATATTGAGTAGCTAGGTTATAAGTTCCCGATGAGGGACAGACAATCTCAACACGCCCCCGCACGTGTGGCATGTCTGACAGCCAAATATGTGGGTTACTGAGATAGGGTGACATGGAGCACACATGGACAAATTGGTCCAACAATAACCTGCTCTGATACCATGTTAAATTGGAGCATCCAACCCAAAACCAATTAGCAATGGGTGGAGTAGCCCCTTGAACTTATATATTGAGTAGCTAGGTTATAAGTCCCCGATGTGGGACAGAGAATCTCAACAAGAGATCTATAGAGAGAGTGTGAGTATGTTTGAAGTGAAAGTGACTCGAACAAAATGTCATGTTAATTTTTTTATAAAAAAAGTGGTAAAATGAGTCGATAACACCTTATCGGGACTCATTTCCATTTTTATTAAATTTGAAAACAACTTCTTATTGTTTTCGATTCAGCCCAAAATTTTGGGAACTTTTTTTGGGAACTTTTTGGCGATGAAAAAAAAACGTTACTACAAGAAAAATGACTTTTAGTGACAAAATTTTCGTCACTAAAAGTCTGATTTTTGTCACTAAAGGGCTTCCTCGATGAAAAATTTTCTTCATACATTCGTCACTAATTCCTCGACGAGAAAGGTTTAGTGATGAAAATAAATTTCGTCTCTAAAAGTACCCTTTAGTGACGAAATATTTCGTCGATAAAAATTAAATTCCCGATGAAACAATATTTCGTCACTAAAGATCACCTACTTTTAGCGACGAACTTTCGTCGCTAAAAGTGCCATTTAGTGACGAAATATTTCGTCAACAAAGAGAATATTTATCGGCGAAATATATTTCTTCAAGAAAGGTCAGCTACTTTTAGTGACGAAATTTTATAGGGAAGAAGAACTGTTAACGACGAAATATTTAGTCGCTAAAGGTATAATATGATTGACGAAATATTTCGTTAGTAAACCTGACTAATTCCCGACGAAATATATTCGTCGATAAAGAATAACTATTACCGACTGATTATTTCATCTCTAAAGATGACTATTTGTCTACGAATTATTTTCGAAGTTAAAAGATAATTATTACTGACGAAATGTTTCATCACTATTAGTAAACTTTTATCGATGAAATAATAATTCGTCACTAATAGTATATTGTTACCTATGAAATCATTTCACGGGTAAAAGGCCACTATTAGTGATGAAATATTTCATCACTAAATGTTAGAAGAATAATGAGATGTGAACCATTAATGACAAAATATGAACAATTAGTGACGCAAATTTCGTCACTAAAGTTGCATGCCCTTTTTGGGAATATATTGCATTTAAGACTATTTTTTTTGTCCACCTGCTAATTGAGTAATCTAAAAACATTCACAACATCCACAACATTCATATTAAATGTAGCGCCCCGCCCCGCCCCGACACGGCACGGGTCCCGAAGGCGAGGGGGTGCTAATAAGAATACAATAAAATACAAGAGGGTGCGGAAGGACTGAACATACTTGTAATGCTTTGAGTCCTAGACCCGAATCTTATCTGAAAAACTTTCTCTTTAGAAAAACAAACGTTTAAAATTTAAAATGATTTAAACTCCAAAGCTCTGAAACATTTCAACTTTAAAACCTCAAACTTTGATACCACTTTACAATGCCCCGAGTCCTAGACTCTGAGGGTTGCTGCGGAAGCATAGAATAGCCTTTCAAATCTTTTATGGGAAAACAAAATCTTTAAAGATTCACGGATCTGAGTAAAACTATAGCGGAAGCATTCAACTAGTCTTTTGAAAAGTTTTGCTTGTCAATTTAAAAGACATTAACAGAAAATCTATCTTTATCAGTTCATCAAATGAACAACAGTGCAGCGGAAAACATACAGATCTGGTAAACATTTATCAGACTTCTTCACCAGCTTTATAAAACAACTTTTAAATAGGAACGCAAACTTGGTTTCACTTATCGAAAAGTAATACAATGACTTACTGTCTTTTTCTCAAACGTTAGAAACTCTTATAATAAAACCCAAGGTTTTTTTAAGAATACAAAGTATCACGATCTCACAATTTCTTCCCTAAACGGGATCATTACGAGTAAACTCTACTCCGGGCTTGAAAATTATATTCATCACTTGGAAAACAATAATATAACAGAAATCGATTTTTCATTTGAAAACTATCCTTTCTTGAAACAAATCATTTTCAAGATAAGCAACGAAAAAAAATCAGAGTTAAGCTATCATGCTATTTAAAAGCGGGTGGACTAACACTTGTCCAATTAAATCATAACATGCTCTTTGAACCAACATGTAAATTAAAATCCCATAAACTCGACCTCCAAACAAAGCAGAAGTTCATCAAATCTCGAGAGCCTTACCCTTATCTATATCACCTGAAAAGGAAAGGGTTGATAGTCCATAAGCCAAAAAGGCTCGTATAGTCATATAACCGCACAATAACATCTGTTATATAACATGCGTGAGTGCAATGAATGCCAATGTCATGTATGAAAAATCACTTTTCGTGCCTTTTCAAACACTCACCCTCAATCGTCAATATCATTTACCCGGACCATGGGCTTCCCGTCCACGTAGGCCTAGCCTCAAACGTGCGGGACTTTGGGCCTTACGAATTACACAGAGGCCTAGCCTTTACCGTTACGGGGGTTTCTTGCAGCACATCCTGCAATTCGAGTTCCTAGTGGTACCCATCTCACACGCCTACCCACAAATTCGGGATTTCTATATTTTCAAAAACAAAATCCCTCCTAGAGGGTTTTATGCATGGAAGCCTCTAAGGTCTTCCCTTTTTAAAACCTGGAAGCCTCTAAGGTCTTCCCTTTTCAAAAATTGAAAGCCTCTAAGGTCTTTCATCCCAAAATCATTTTCGTGATTTTCGTGTTCATGCTCATGCTTATGAAATGATATGACATATGCGAGCTCTAAGCATCCAGACATATTCAACATTTCATAAATTACATATCAAAACATGCTATCGATTAAAGCAACACAATAGACATGCTGAAATCACCTAGGTAAACACGTAAGCATAGCAACTCAATTAACCATTTAAGGCATAGCAGCTCAAGTAAACATGTAAATATACTGTTAACATGTTATACAACTTTATTGAGGGTTATACGGAATTACCGTTCACCGAGGATTGACTGAATAAGAACTCGGAACAGAAATCGGGACTGCTCAATCTGTTACAAATCTCGATATACAATAATGCGCGTATATCAGTGAGGTACAACACCTCTAAGCACAAGTACAACTATTATTATAGTGAGGTACAACTCTTAAAGCATAGGTTACAAGGTTCCTTAGCTCAGTTCTGGCTCAAGGACAACAAAACAGAAGTTTTCAACAAACTGCCTCAAGTCGCTCGCGCGGGCCATTCGAGCGGGACCTCGCTCGCGCGGCCACTCGCGCGAGTCGCTCTGGCGAGTTTTGCTCAGAAAGGCCACGTGGTAATTTAAAAACAGATTTCAAAAATAGCTTGGTCGCGCGCGCGGGCCGCTCGCGTGACCCCTCGCTCGCGCGGGTCGCGCGCGCAAGATGTCACAAAAACGTCTCCTTCCTCTTTTCTTCCCCTGTTTTAAAATCAAAGGCTAATTTTTTTACCCATTTTGAAAACTTAACTAAAACAGGACTTCAATATATGAATCTCTTTCTTTTTCCGCGTAGATTTCAAATATGAAATTGATTTTTCATGAATCAAAACATAGCTCTTGATTTTATTGAAAAATCGAACGACGACAAAACTTTAAATCGACTGTTCATCGCAACTGTTGCGAATTATCTTTTGAAATTAAAAAGGGAGCCTCGTGGGATCGAGACCTTTCATTTGGTATAAAGAAATCAAATTTCTGTGACTGTTTTTCTGCTCGCTATTTTCGGACCCTTAATGATATATATATATATATACATGGAATCTACAATCACAGTTTGTATAAACTAAATATAAACTGAAATTAACAAAGAAGCTTACCCAATTATAAAATCCAAAGCTTTGATTTTTTTATCTCCGTGTAAATATATATATGTGAGCATATATATATAATTTTTTTCTATATATATCTATCTACAAAACTATACAAACTGAAATCAATATGTAGAATTGATTTAAAAACTTACCCATATTCAAATTATAGATAGAATAGCAGAGAAATCCAAATAAATAATAATCCCAGCCTTTGAATTCAATTCCCTTGAATCTATAAATGTTTCTGTCTATATATATGTGTGTGTGTGTGTGTGTGTGTGTGTAAATATGTAATTATATGTCTGTGTGTGTTTGTAGCCGAGATAGTGGCGGAGACAATGGAGAGTTAAGAGTAGTTGAGAGTATGTGAGTTGTAAAGATTAAGAGGATGAGGTGTGTATATATAATATCTAGTATACTTGGCCACCAAGTGGCTTCAAGAATAAGCTCCCTACACATACACACGAAACACATACTACACACTCCTACACACACTGCACACACTGTACACAACTTATTCCTTTGGCTCCAAGTTCAACAATCCTTGTGTGTGTTGAGCTCACGCAATGATACACACACACACAGGTAAATATTATACTGCAAAATTTCAAATCTGGTATTTTTCTCTGACAAAAATAAAATTAAACCTTTTTAAATTTCTGGGTCACTACATTAAATAATCAAATGTTCATTCATTAATAAAGTCACCTACTCGATCCAACATAACAAAATAGTATATTTAAAATCAAAAATGCATAGCAAATACAAATTCAAAACGAAAAATCAAACGTCAATCCCGTAATACAAATATTACTTCAGTCCAAAAAGATCAAAATACAGCGTTGAATTCAGTCCTTGGGATGCCCGTAAATCTGCAATACAAAAATCTGAACATCAATATCAAAAAAAAAAAAAAAAACCTATGTTTGGAACATTGTTTTTTATGTCCTTTAATGAAAGAGTTAAGGTTTTAATAGAATTTAGAGTAACTTCTTAAACTAAAAATTAACTAACCATGTAGAAGAAGCGGGAGATGGTTATGGATTCTGCCTCATGAGTTGGTCTAGCAATTGTTTCATTTACTCTTGTTCTGTTGCCATCCGACATATCATATCTTGCTGGCTCTCAACAATAACATGTAAGGAAATAACCTCTGGATCGGGTTCGCTAGATACCGTCTGAGATGCGCACGACGTTGGCCTAGGCCCATGACCAAGACCTTTAACATAACCCGACTTCTTTCCCAACACACAATTAGCAACCTCATCCTCTGTCGAGTGGGTCCCTCCCTCAGATACAGGCTGGTTCAACCTCTCCTCCATTTCCTCCTACAAATCATGTGGAAACTTATAAGCACTCATTGTGGGTAGTCATTACCACTTTTGACCAAGTTTAATAAGATATAACTAGTAACTTACATGTATCACCCTAGCCTGGTCACAACACCAACCATTGGCTTCCGTGTAATGAGAGCATTTCTACCATTCACAATGGCCAAGGGGCCTTCCACAGTCCTTTTCCTACAATTGAAAAAAAACTAAATAGAATCGCAAAGAAATGTTATTAATTTGAAGACTTGTATAAACAATATTTACCTCTTTTGCTTTGCCTGCCACAAATAATAGTGATCTCATATAATGAGTGATAGTCTGGCTAGCTCTGCTCTTCTCATTTGTCTTAGACCGTTTCTTCAAGAGTAAATAATTTGAAGTAAGTGAACAAATATAAATGTCGTTCTCAAATCTTAAGATTAAACTTGTAATTGTACCTTAAAGGCTTTTGACGAGAAATAGTCTCATTTTTATCCCAATCAGACTGACTCAATTCAATGGGGCAATGGGCACATGCGTCAGCCACTAAGCTGTACTTTTGAAATAACTTGTGCAACTCGTAGTTGCTACCCCTCCTGCATGCCATTGCGAGCTCAATTCAGGTTCACTTAGCATGAGGTGTAGATGTATCCACATCAATCCTTATCTACAAGTTCAAAAAAAATCAAACATGTAAAATAAAAATAAATAAAAAACATATCATTGTCAAATATTTATATGTAAAGCTTTAATAACAAACACTATATAATATACTTTCAAACAGGTGAACAACTCCTCTTGATCTGTTTCAGGCACTTCACTCCATTTGTTGTATTTCTTTACAATGTTCTGCCTAGTAAAAACAACAATCTCATTAGAGAGCTTGGCAGACAGAACTTCATCGGTTGGTTTACCCAAAATAGGGTCTATGTCAATCGTTAGCTTTCTGCCTTGACTTCGTATTAGCTTATCTAGCCCCTTACCTCTAGTGGGCCCACGACCACTCACGGTAGAACCTATAATAAACAAGTAGAGAGACATATTCACAAATATGTAATCCGCATAACTGTAAAGAAAATGAGTATGTATTAGACAATATATTATTGCTAAAAATAAAATATATAACATGATTAACATTACCAACAGATGATGGTGTATGCAGAGTAGAAGGCTCTGATGGTATACTCACCTCGCCTACCGAGTGATGGTAGACATAGGCATCATGGGGTGAAGATAACTCCGATGGCCCACCTCCACAACATCTACTCTGATCATCAACTACCAATGGCAATGATTTAGACAAGTGCCGCTTTTCGAGTGCCATAGTTCAACCTGTGGCAAATGTGGATGCACATAATGGGACTAAATAAATAACATCATGCATAGAAATTGAAAAAATGAGTTCACATTTCCAATACAACAAAAGACTGTATAGTAAACATGCGTATTAACTAATCAAATGTTCATACATTAATAAAGTCACATACTTTGGCTTAGTTTGGCACCCATTTTGGTGCTTCTCCTTTTTTAAAGCACAATTTCATGTTAATTCATTTGGTAACTAGTTTATGAGCTTTATAAAAATTGAACTTACGGCTTTTTTGAGGGAGCTTTTAAAAGCTCTAAAATGGAGCTTTTAAAAGGTCAAGGTTGCTTTTAGGTTTCGTGATGTCTTTTTGAAGAGCAGTGTGTCACTTATATAAAATTATCAAACAACTTAGTAATAAATTTCATAAGCTCCTTTTAAAATGCCACCAGGGGGCGAAACTAAGCCTTAATCCACAAAACAAAAAAAAAATCTTCACACATCCAAAATCCAAAGCAAATACAAATTCAAAAAACTGAGATTAAAATATGGCGTATATTTCAGTCATACGCTCCAAATGCTTGTAAATCTGCAACACAAAAACATATATATCAATGTCAATATAATAAAACAAAAGAAACAAATTTTGTATATTTATCAAATATGTTATCTTTTAGCTACAAAATTACCTCACATATTAATGCCATTGTCATCATCATCAGCAGCACACAAGTGATTATCGGACTCATCCATATACTCAATCAATGTTTCATCCTCTTCATCGCCTTCATTCTCTTCTTCTACCCCTTCGTTATCATGACATATTAAGTCATAGGTAGTATTTCCTCGCTTACTTGTTTGCACAATCCTAGCATCAACCATTTCAGGAGGAATATCTTCCATATTTAATGCCCCAACTTCGTTCTCATGAACGTGGACAAAGTTCGATGACTCATTTTCTTGGTACACCTCTTCAGTGACCTCGTTTACAACATCAACATCCATTTCTACAATTACTAACTCTGGAGCATCATACACATGCCTATGAAGAATCTCCTGAACAATTTGCCAATTTGTACCCAACTTCGGGTCATTTAGGTAGAAAACTTGGTTCGCTTGGAGCGCTAGCACGAATGGATCATTCTCGTACCACTTTTTATTTACATTTAAGCTTGTAAAGTAATAATCTTTTTGTATCCCCTTTTTCTTATCATCAATGTGAAACCAAGTACAACCTGATTGTCCACTGGATAATCCAGTACAAGGACTTCTTTAAGAACTCCATAGAAGTTGATTAATTGGTCATCATGCTCCCCCTCTACAACTTAGCCACTATTTTGATTCTTACGTTGACTATCACGATCTCGTGTATGGAATCTAACTCCATTAACTATGCAGGCAGTATATGATCGGGCCCTAAAGTCTGGACCCAAAGCTAAGGCATATAATTGATCATTAGCTTCATTTGATCCTTCCTGACGCAATTGTTTCATCTATTAAAAATTGTGGATATAGTCATATATTTGGGTATGTTAATTAAATTCACTTCAATCCAAATCATATCAAATCTTACATATTTTTAAACCAACTAGCAAATTCCTGTAGGTGCCTCTCTTCTACATTTTGTTGACTTTGAGTCATCAAGTATGTCTTATGCTCACTGGATACACAATCAACAATAATTAAATTATGCAACAATAATGTTCTAACTTCATAGACATCGATGCTTGCAGTGATATATGTACAGTGCTTACTTGATGTACTTGTCTAAACTGTCATAATTATTTAGCACGTATCTATGTAGAGTATCATAGTCATGCTCTGCCATCTCAAAATAGTGTCTTGCTCCAAATGGACGTACTTTCGGTGTGAAAACTAACAATTTGCTATCTTCCTCACCATTTCCTCCATCATAATTTCGTTCATTTTTGTTGAACTTAGTCTCAATTCCATGGAGATACATGGATACATTGATCCTTCGGGACGAGCTTGATTGGTGACATAGCCCTTAAGGGAACACAAGTACCTACAAATATATGGACAATTTGCAAATAAAGATATGAGTTTTTCAATAACCATATACATGAACTTCAATTTGCATCACTACTTTCACCTTTCAATTGTATACATCCAACGGTACTGCACTGGTCCTGCAAGTATTGCCTAATGTGGAAGGTGAATGGCTAAGTGGAGCATGACATCAAAGAATGCAAGTGGGAAGATTGCTTCTAGCTTGCAAAACATTTTTGCAATATTGATCCCAAGTTTCTCAAGCACTTGTAACTTCGAAGTCTTACAGCATAGTTCTTTGAAGAAAAAGCTTAGCTCAACTAGCGTGGTATACACATCCTTTGGTAAATATTTTTGGATCACAACAGGTAAAAGTCATTGTAGTAGAATGTGACAATCGTGGCTTTTCATTCCTGATACCTTATGATCCTTATCGCTCATGCAACAAGCAATGTTGGATGCATAACCATCTGGAAATTTTACTAACGTAAAAAATTCACCAATGTCTTGTCTCTCATTAGGGAAAAGTGTATAACATGCGGGTGGTACGACATATGAGTCTCCCCTATGTTTTGGACGTAATAATGCCCTTATGCCCATGTCAACCAAGTCTAGTCTCGCTTTAAGCGTATATTTTGATTTACATCTATGTTCAACAATGTTCCCAACGCACTCTCACAAATGTTCTTCTCAATGTGCATCCCATCAAGATTATGGTATAGCAATTGCTCGTGCTAATATGGAATTCAAAGAAAATGCTCTTTTTCTTCCAATTCAACTCCTCAGGTCTTTGATTTCTCTTTTTACTAATAATCGGATGCTTCCTCGGTTGACATCTTGAACATGATGTAGCTGTCGTAAGATTTTTTTCCCCAGAGTGCTCCTTGGGTTTTAACCCATGTTCTGTCTTACCGTCAAACTTTCTGCTCCTTTGCCAACTATGATTTTGAGGAAAAAATCAATGGTGCCCCGTATAACCTCTCTTACCTCTCAATTTCCTTAAAAATATATCCTCATTGCAAGTAGGGTATGCCTTGTATCCCTAAGTACTCCAACCAAACAAATTAGCATATGCAGGAAAGTCATTTATAGTCCACAGAACCGCAGCACGTAACTAAAAACTCTCTTCAGCATATGTATCATATGTTCATGCACCATTCCCCTACAACTCTTTCAATTCATTAATCAGTGGCTGTAGATACATATTAATGTCCTTAATTCCCAAGTGCAGTTGGTCTAGGTATAAGCAATGACATCATAAAAAATGGTTCCTTCATACATTTCCAACGCAGTAGATTGTATGGCATAAGTATCACATGCCATATATTGTAGGAGCTGGACATATTACCAAATGGGTTGAAAACGTCACTTGCTAGACCAAGCCTGACACTATAAGGATCTTCCGAGAATAGTGGGTAGGCCTTGTCAAACTCTTTCCAAGCTTTCGAGTTGACTGGATGTCTCAATACGTTGTCATCATCAACACATTTTTCTTTATCCCACCGCATATCTTCAATCATTTTTTTTTACATAAATAACTTTTTGGAGTCTCGGCTTCAACAGACAGTGACGTAGAACCTTGTGACATACTGGACACTCCTCCAAATCTGCATTCTCATTCCAGAATAGTGCACAATCATGTTTACATGCATGAATCAATATATAACCCAATCCAAGATCCCGCAACATCATTTGACCTCGTAGTGTGACTTAGGAAGTGTTTAACCTTTCGGAAAAGCATCCTTCAATAAGTCAATTAACGAGTTAAACGACTTGTTGCTTCAATGATTCATTACCTTCAAATGAAACATCATCATAACAAATGACAATTTTGAATACTTCGTACAGTCTGGATAGAGTTCACTCTGCACCTCTCTCAAAAGCTTATCAATTGGTTTCCATCATCATCATGCACAGATTTGGCAAAGTGACTATTGAAGTCATCTATTGTAGAACTCTCAACGAAAGTAGCCCATCTTACATCCCGTATAGCTTCAACCACCTCATCCCCTTCTTCGTCATCATTATCTTCTGTTCCATACTTGAACTCATCCTCATCTTCGTCAATGTCATCGTGTATAGTTTGAAGTACTTCCCCATGATGTATCCATTCCGTGTAACCCCCCATCATCCCTTTAATAATTAGGTGATCTTGAACGTCCTTAGGAGGTCTAAGTGGCAATAAATTTAAACAATCTCGACAAGGACATCACATAAGACTATTACTACCCAAATGATCACATGCAAACTCTATGAATGACCTAACGCCCTTGATGTAAATTTATTCGAGCCTATGAGGATTTTGCATCTAACTCTTATCAATAATGATCCCCTTTCTTATAGTAAAAAAGAAATATAAAAGAAAATAGTTAATTTTCCAAAAGCAGGTAATTTGATAAAAATTTGGCAGAGTGACCACGCTAAATATCTCCCAAGTTTTCGACGGCACATGATATGGTCAACACAAAAAACGTTTTTAGCAACCAACAAAAAAAAGAGTCATCGCACAGTAAATCTCACAAAGTGCAATCCAATAAAAAAAGTTCACTAATAAACACCAACATGCCTTGTAAACAAAAAAGAACCCTCAGCTTCCTTAATAGTTGTGGCACACATTTGGCTATCTAGGTACAAAGCGCCTCTCTCTCTCTCTCTCTCTCTCTCTCTCTCTCTCTCTCTCTCTCTCTCTCTCTCCTTAGTATTATGATATACAATCATCAATATTAAATACATAAATCATAATTGCATAGATCCAAAACACATAAAGCGCCACCCCGCAGGCATACTAATACTAACCTGGATAAAAAAAATGCACTTGTTGATTTCACCATTTCTGACCCCTTCTCAGCTAAACCTGGATAAGGAATCACACTTGTATAGTATAGTTTTATATAAAAATAAATGAGAACATCAAAAGTATGATTTTATATTACAACATTCACGAACAGAACAAAAAGTAACCATCAAGTGTTATACAATATTAATATTTGAAGTCGCTTGGATATGTCCTAAGTTTTAGTGCACAATGTCACTCCTAAAGCAGATGAGATCAAGTCTGAAAATTATTACTAGCAGGAAACTACCACAAAGTTCTCAAAAATAGATTGCAGGTTATGAGCATAATCCAAACATAGAAGACTGTAAAAGAAATTTATGCTGAACACAAATTGTGTATTGGACTGATTACTTTAAAAAAAATGGAATCTTGATAATGGTTTTTTTTACCTCTTGGTTAACCAAGGAACTTTTTTGTACCTCTTTGTTAACCATGAACTTTTTGCTAAGGACATTACGTGAATTGGTTTGTGAGATTGGAAGACATTGTGCTGCTAAAACCTATCTTGTTTCAAAATAAAAGTTGCCAATCACAAGTCAGAATCAGGATTAACATTTTCTCTTAATAATCAAATGATCGAGAGAATTAGGAGTTGCTTTACCGATTAAACGAGGCCTCATTAAATTATGCCAATGCCACTCCACCTACGATTGCTGGAAGGGAAGGAAATACCCAGATACTTGGTACCTATGTGCATAGGATGCTGAAATTGAAAGTTAAAATGACTTTACTCTATAAATTATCCAAGAGAGCATATAAATTTAATTTTCACATGTTTACCTAAAATTTGGGCTAGCATAAACTTAAACAGGAAAACAACGAGGGCCTTTTTGTTTTTTTAACTTTAATGTAAGCAATAGGTTTCAGGCAGAGTAACATACAATGGGCATGGAATATATGAGTTCAAATCCTCCAATGCAAATAAAACATGTTTATATAAATCAATGAAAATACCTTGATGAACTCCTGGTGTAGGATTTCTAACCAATGGATACTCACCCTACTCAAAGAGATTCAAGCAAAAAATAGAAATTAAACTTAGAACATGTTTATATAAATCAGTGAAGACCAGTAAATCAATGAAGAATAGTTATCAACTCCGAAACCTAGCCGAACACCAAAGTTGCAATCAAACATAGCCGCACAAAAAAAAGGCCCTAGATCAACGGAAAGCTTGAAGAGAAAGTGCATCGGAGAACTATGAATACGATTGGAACAATCCATATATATATACATATATATAGTTTTGTATGTATATCTCCCTTTTCCTCGAATCGATTGAGAGAGAGATAGTGAGAGAGAGAGAGAGAGAGATAAATAAAAGTACCTTTGAGGCAAACAGATCGATCTCGTCAGAGAAACAGATCTGGTACAGTTCGGCTGGAGGAAGTGCAGCTTGGAGGAAAAGGAAAGTAAATGTTGGGTAAAATTGGCACAAGTATTTTAGCAATGATACCACATGTATTAAAATAAAGTCAAATTATTAGCTCAAAATATCTTTCAGAATTATTTATTTTAGATTTAACTTTAGATGAGGAAACTCATTTTCTCGTCAAAACATGTAATTAGCGAAGAAAGTTTGTTTTACTCTTTTTTTTAAGAGTGTTGTTATACTGAGCAAATTTTGCTTCACAAATGGTTCACAAATGCATGTAACAATGAGACCACATGATTTTGATTGAATGATGTTAAAGTGACTCCACTGTGGCACCATTGCCACATATAATTGGGAAGTATTTGGGATACAAAATTTTGAGAAGCATAACATTATCGGTTATTTAAGAGAATTTTTAAAAATAATTTCATACCTCAAAAAAAAAAAATTTTAAAAAATAGTTATCAAAGTTACCAAACTTTGGTATGCAATTGCCCTTTTGGTACGTATTGACATCTACTACAATCGATTTAGACTATATAGTACTATGTAGTACTGAATTACTGATTCAATTGATGCTAGGCCTTAAATACCATTTTTGAAATAATCCTATACAAATGCTTTATTAGTTATGGTACAACGTACCTATATACAACTATCACATTATGTGTTACGTACAGTTAGATCATATATTATCAATATTATCACTTAAGATTTGTGATTTTACATTTGCTCAGTTGTATGATTTATCAACGGAAACTGCCATAACTTTATCATTTTCTGGGCTCTTTGTGTAATTTACTTTTAGTGACGAAAAATTTCATCGGTAAAGCAACATATTTCGTCGCGTAAAGTAAAAAACAATTCTTGACAAACCTATTTTGTCACCAAAAGTGACATTTCCGGATGAAAATATCTCATCACTAAAGGTTAACCAATTGCCGACAAACTACTTCTTCGCTAATAGTATAAACAATTCTTGACGAACCTATTTCGTCACAAAAAGTGACAATTCCCGATGAAAATATTTCGTCACTAAAGGTGCAACAATTATCACTAAAAGTATGACAATTCCCGACAAAAGTATTTCGTTACCAATCGTAACAATTCCCGGCAAAAAATAGTTTGTCAATAAAGATTAAATAATTCCTGACGATATAATTCATCACTAAAAGTAAAATAATTACTGACGAAAGTATTTCGTCACCAATTGTTACAATTCTCGACGAAATCGTTCGTCTAGAAAGGTTAAACAATTCTCGACAAAATACTTTGTCACTAAAAGTAAAATAGTTACCGACGAAAGTATTTCATCACCAATTGTTACATTTGCTGACGAAAATAGTACATTAAGAAAAGATAAATAATTCCCGACGAAATATTCATTCACTAAAAGTAAAACAATTACCGATGAAAAAATTTCGTCACAAATTGATAATGTTTCGTCGCTAAAAACTTCACCACCAAATATTTGGCTAGGGAAATTTCCCGCCAACTATTAGCGATGAACTTTAGTGACAAAATGAATTTTGTCTTCAATTGTTCAACTTTTACCCGCGAAATTGGTTTCGTTGGGAAAGGTAAACAGTTTTGCCGATGAATGATAATTTCGTCACTTACTATTAGTGATGAAAAAAAATTTGCGAGTAAAAATTTCGTCACTAAAGGTCAGATTTGTTGTAGTATCCCCTATTTGCTAAGTGGACATCAACAAGATTTTTTAGTTAACTTCTTAGTGGCACCTAGGAAATGGTTGTATGATAAGCAAAGATGTATTGAAAATTTTTGCTGTTGTTTTTCACACATATAAGTTATTTATTATTCATAATTTAAGTTCCTTTTCACAATAAACGCTTCTTACGTGCAAATGACGCTAAATCACTTGATTGTTTATGTCATTTTAAATAGGCTTTGATAAAAAAATCTGCGAATATATATCTTCATTTTCTCTCTACTTAGTTTATCTATATAATATGTACATACCTGCAGGGCGGATCCATTATGGTCAAAGGACAGCTGATCACCCCAACCAATTGTGAATTCTTTGTTATATATCTAAAACAAAAATGTATATTTAAGTCCTCCCTAAAATTTCAGAAAAGCACTCTATTTGATGATAGTTTATGTTTTTGAGTTGATTTTAATGGAATTTATAATTCTATGCCTATCCGACTTTGAAAAAAAAAATTGTATATTGAATCATATTATAATATTTAGGATAAATTACACAAACCTCTCCTGTGGTTTGCCTTAATTACACGGATCTCCCCTCTTGTTTAAAAAATTACACAGACCTCCCTCGAGGTTTGAATTAGGTAACAAAACGCCCCCTCCCCTAATGGTCCTTTAGTTTTTTTTACATTAGCCTCCCCTAAAAATTACAATTAGCCCCCCTAATATTATAAAATTGTCATACTAAAGCCCCATTTCTCTTATATTTTTGTGCTAATTATAAAATCCCTCCTCCCTCCTATGTTTTTGGGTTAATTTTTTTAACATTAATTTATATCTACACAAAATATACACAAAACATATATAAATAGGTCCAAATTTTTTTTTTCCCCAGAACAAACCTCTATCAAGCCCCCCCTGTATTAATTTTCTAGATATGCCCCTGTCCCTATGCTTCAAAAGTGGACACTTAACCCCCTGTGATTGTGGACTAAAATGGAATTGTTATGATTTCACTCAAAACTGACAAAAATTCTAAAATTGGTTAAAAATATAAACACTTAATCCATTTGTGATGTTAATTTTGGGGTTAACGCTCTTTGAGTGAAATCATAACAGTTCTATTTTAGTCCACAATCACAGGGGGTTAAGTGTCCACTTTTGAAGCATAGGGACAGGGGCGGATCTAGAAAATTAATACAGGGGAGGCTTGATAGAGGTTTGTTCGGGGGAAAAAAATTTGGACCTATTTATATATGTTTTGTGTATATTTTGTGTAGATATAAATTAATGCTAAAAAAATTAACCCAAAAAATAGGAGGAATGAGGGATTTTATAATTAGCACAAAAATATAAGAGAAACGGGACTTTAGTATGACAATTTTATAATATCAGGGGGGCTAATTGTAATTTTCAGGGGAGGCTAATGTAAAAAAACTAACGGACCATTAGGAGAGGGGGCGTTTTGTTACCTAATTCAAACCTCGAGGGAGGTCTGTGTAATTTTTGAAACAAGAGGGGAGGTCCGTGTAATTAAGGCAAACCTCAGGGGAGGTTTGTGTAATTTACCCTAATATTTATATTGCAATACTAAATAGAATTAAACGTGGCAAAAATTAGGAGCCAAGTCATAGATGTTAAATAAAGAGCAACTAAACTTATATTAACACAATTGTAATTCAACTCACCCAAAAGAATTAGTTAAAACACATTTTGTTCTCGCTTCTTAACGCTTGTTTTTTTCCTCTCCCAAATGTCACTTTCAGGCTCTATTCCATGCTAAGCCCCTAACTTTAAATTTCTACACCCACCCCTGTATAGGTATATGTATATCCTGTTAATTGATAATAAGATCAGGAAGGACCGTGGAAGAGACTTTCCCAATATAGTTTCACATCATATATACATATACGGTCAGACTCTTAATTGAACATGATTGAGTGAACATACCAGTGAACATGATTTTTTCGCGGGACAGCCCACTGGTTCTTTTAAACTAAAAAACATGTTCACTGTGTATGTTCACATAATCTTGTTCACTTAAGAGCCCCAACGTATACATATATATATAATATAAAGTGGAATCATAAGCCTGTCACATGGCAGCTCTATGATTTTTCTTATTTTTATTAATTTTTCTAATTTTTTCTTAATAAATACAGATATGTATGTGTATCTCTTTTTTTTTTTTCTTTTTTTAATTTTTTCCTATATCTTTCTTTATCTCTCACTCTATATCTCTTATATATACATGTATGTATATATAATTCATCAATATTTAATCAATCTAATATATTTTAATATCTATACACAAATATCTCCAAATACACAAATAAATGATACAAACTAAAGTAATTTACTTGAATAATATAACTACAATATATATAAAATAACAACACCTCTAACAAATTTACATACAAAATTTATTTAGCAAAAAATACGTATGATAAATTTGAATATATATTTTCATACATCGCACGAATATTGATTATAATTTTCTTTTAGAAGTGAAGATAGTAATGACGTGACATAATATAATGCATAGTGGAGTGTCGCTGCAACAATTATTAGAGAAGCTAGATCCCAACCCATACCGCATGATTCATATTCAAATTTTTTTACTCCTTCTGTTCCAAAATAAGTGTCCACTACACTTTTACACAAACTTTAAGAAATATGTATTATATTCATTTTTATTGTCAATTAAATGATACTTTCCTCTTTACCCTTGATGTGATGGGTGTTTCACTTTCCTACTCATTTTTGGACCACATATGAATGCTACTTATCTTTATTATAACAGTATTTTAGGAAGTTTGTGTAAATATGTATTGGACTTTTAAAAGCGGACACTTATTTTAAAACATCCAAAAAAAAAAGAAAAAAATAAACACTTAATTTAGAACAAAGGGATTACATATTTTTAAATTTGTGGTATGATGATATATGAATCATATGATTGAACCAAACATTTAATTTGCATAGACGTGGCCATCTCAGTAATCAATTTCTTTTTCTTTTTTCCTTGAGAGGGACATCAATAATTAACACACATTAAATTAGACTGCCCCACTTCGTTGGAGTGTGGGTTTGATGGAATGCATTGTACGTTGAGATTTGCTGTTTGTTTTCCCTCTTTCTTTTTTCTTTGTTTTCTTAGTGTAAATTACATTTTTGACCTGTCCTGAGATAATGTCAAGATTTGACCCTTAATACTTGAGTCATCGATCAATTAACCTTTAATTTGTTTATTAATTTTTTTTAAGAAATGACCCATTTACTCGTACCAAATTCAACAAAAAATTTCATACAATATTCTTCTCCAATAGTAAAATGAGAGTAAGTTATTGAGTAAAGATTGGAATACACTCAAAGTCACAACTTTGGTATACATCTCAAAAGATGTGTCTATATCTCTTCTTTGATATCACTTGACCCCACAATAACACAGGAGAGAGATAAACACATCTCTTGAGTTATGTACCAAAAATTGTGTGTTTAGATGTGTCCCAAGTATTACCATTATTTATTTTCCGATGATTAATTGTTCATTGATAAGGTGCTGATATTTCGTATTACATTCATATTTTGTGTTAGGAGTAACTAGATAAGTTTACAAGAATTATTAACTTTGTTAAGTATTCATTCGCATAGGGGATCAGGTTAGTGAAATTACACATACCACAAGGGTGGTCCGTGTATTGGATTTTTTTACATTGGTTTTCAAGTTGAGGTTTATCTATGAAAAGTGCAATATGAAGCAGAATCCAAAAAAAAACCATCCGTCCACCACCTCCACCATCTCCGGCTAATAAAAAAAAATGAAATTTTAGTTGTTATAGTCAAAGCTAAGTGAAATTTCACTTGATATAGAAAAAAATAAGTCAAATTTCACTTAACTTTTCATATAACAAATGAAATTTTACTTGTTTTTTTAGTCGCCGGAGGTGGTGAGGTGGTCACCGGAGATGGAGGGAGTGGTGATCAGAGGTGGTAGGGGTGGTGGTAATTGTGGTTTGAGTCACACAGAGAGAGAGAGAGAGAGAGAGTATTTACCTAGGAATGTTTACCAAATATAAGTTTCAATTAGAGTGACTTTTTAACAAACTAAGAAATCTTTTAGACCCTAAACTCTTAAGAGTCACTTTGAGAGATTTTCCACTAATTTTCCCTATATGAGCTTCTTTTTTGTGTAAATAATTTCATTCTCTTTATCTCTTAAGATTACAACAGAGAAAATTACTCATTCAAATTCACAATCACTAAATTAAATTTTGAATGCGTATAATTAGTCAATGATAGCACTTAGAAGATATGCATTACTCGCATTCTATACCAGTTTTAGAAACTAAAGATCTCTGGACTTTGTACTTTCAATATAATCTTGTTTGTTGAGCTAAAAAAAATTGAAGTGATGTGTGAGTGGGTGGGTGGGTGGGTGGGTGGAGAGTGAGATATCACGTCGTATTCATTAGCAAAGGATGTGTATTAATGAAATTGTGGGTTAATTATATCGATCTTGCCTGAGGTTTTGTGAAATTAAACAGATATTTTTTTTATATTGTAAAATTATACAGACATTTTCCTCTAGCATGAATTTATTATTTTACCTTTACTTTATTTACTATTTAATTAAACTACACACATCTCTCTCTACTCTCTGTACTATGTGTGTAAATATATAGATATAGATATAGATATAGAGAGTCAAGCTCCAGCGTGCACTGGGTAAGTGCACAAGACGAGCGCGCGGAGATTTTCAGTCCAAAAAAACCGCGAGCCGACCCACTGACCCGAGCCCCGTACCGACGGCCCGCTGACATGCGATTTTTTTAGGCTTAAAAGCCCTTTGCATTTACCCAGTGCGCACTGGAACCGGACTCTAGATATAGATATACAAATACATAGTTAGGCTCCAGTGCGCACTGGATAAGTGCACTGGGTGAACGCATTGGACTTTTAAGCCTAAAAAATCCGTAGGCCAGTGGGGCAGCAGGATGGGGCACGGGTTAGTAGGGCGGCTACGGTTTATTTAGGCTTAAAAGTCCAGTGTGTTCATACAGTGCCCACTGGAGTCGGACTCTACAAATACATGCATAATAAATTGACATACATATGTGTATAGGGAGATGCTATTAGGTGCACTAGGTAAGCAGGGTGGCGGGATGTGGTGAGAGTCAGCGGGACAGTCCGCGGATTTTTTTAAGCTTAAATGCCTAGGCTGTCAGCGCACTTACCCAATGCACCTAAGAACCTCTCAATATATATATATATATATATGTATGATTATGAATTTGTTCAAAAAATTAAAATTTTAAACCCAAAATCAATTTATTCCAAAAACTAATTTGTTCATAAGATTTAAACTCAAAATCAATTTGTTCCAAAAACCTAAGATCTAAACTCAAAATACCAAACACACCTAAAAAATGTATACAAGTATCTATGTACATATGTATTCAATAACTAAATTTGTACAAATATATATACATATATGTATATATGGTGTATGTATGTATGTATGTATGTATGCATGTATGCATGGCTCATATATATAGTGGGTATATATGTATGTATTTACAGTAGAGGGGGCGGGGGGGTGTGTGTGGTGTGTATGGGATTTTATAACTAAGGGTATTTTTAACATTAGCAAATTAATAAGTGAAGTCTCTATAAATTTTGTAATTTAGAGAGGAGGTGTGTGCAATACAAATTCAAACCTCTAAAAAAATCTGTGTAATTTTGCAATATAGAAAAAAGATCCATATAATATTGTCAAACCTCAGGGAGGCCCGTGTAATTAACCCATGAAATTATTTATCTCCAAGAGTGAATGATTGAACTCCGTAATACAACCAAATCCTTCAAAAGAGAGAAAAAAATCTGCTTGTGGGGGCATGCATCTGTATTTTTTCAACTCTATCTTATTTGTTTTGTCATCTTCTTTTTTTGTTTTGTTTTGTTTTTTTTAAATAATTTAATATAGGAATTTTTGGTAAAAAAATCCCTTAAAATGAGATAGTATAAGTAAAAACTCAAATTTGTTTTTTGGGTTTTTTAGTTAATATCCTTCGCTACTTTTTGGTACTAATTAGTTATAGTCATTACTCTTTTTTTCTTATTTTTAAGCTTTAGACTTTTATAACTTCCAATATTTTAACTCACTTTTCATAATATTTATATTTTTAGAATTGTAAAATCGAGATCTTTAAAACAAGATTCATTTATGATTCAAAATTCTAAAATACATGTATATATACAGTGAGGCTATTAAGTGAACATGCTCAATGAACATGTTTTTTAAGCCTAAAAGAACCCGTGAGTCAACGGAGCGTGCGGACCAGCGGGGTAGCCCGAGGGTTCTTTTAGGCTAAAAAACATGTTCACTGGGTATGATCACTCAACTCTACTCACTTAAAATCCTGACCGTATGTATATTGAATTTTCAGTTGGTTGTTCAGCGTAAATAGATAACTAATTATTTAAATGTTAACTTTAAAATGGCTATAACTTTCTCACTTTATAGACATTTTGGGCAAATTATTTTTATTATTATTATTACTATTATTATTATTGTTATTATTATTATTTTGATTACATATACTTTTAGATATCTACGCGTTAGACTTTGAAATTGTGCAAAAATCTATAATTTGGAGTCTCGTTTTGAGCCTTTATCAGTTTGAATTAAAGAACCATAACTTTCTCATTTTCAGCCTTGATGGGTGTTTTTTTTTTCTCTTTCTTCAAAATTTTTTTTTATGCATTTTATCGATATCTACATACATGTTGATTTCAATTTTACAAAATGAGTACTCTTTCCACTCCTAAATAAGTGTCAACCTTACTTTTTTTGAATGTCCAAAATAAGTGTCCACTCTTGAAAGTCAACTACACACATTTTACATAAACGTTCTGTAATCAATAATGGTAGGTGTACACAGTACTTTTGTACACACTTTTTGACACATTCTTTTAAATGTGTATACCCTATACCGTGTAAGTGGTGCACAGAAAAATGTGAAAAAATGTGAAAAATTTAAACAGAATAAGGTACATGCATTTAAAGTAAACTGTGTCAAAAAGTGTGTACAAAAGTGTGTACACCTAGCATTATTATTCTGTAATACCCTTACAATAATGACAAATAACATTTATGTATGGTCAAATGAAATGAGTAGGAAAGTCAAGCACTCATCACATCTAAGAGTAAAATAGGAAGTAGTTATGTCATGCCTCGGAGTAACAAAAATAGAGAAAATAAAATTCATTTTTAAGTCCGTAGGCCATGACTGGTGAAGTCACTTAATTGTTCACACCAGACTGTTCTAAACAATAAAATAATAAAGAGTCAGCAGTAATAAACAACATCTGGCATGACACAATAATAAGTTACCAAGTTATTACAACATCGTCTGAAATAAAAACTGTTGAGGTTATATCACATGTGGGATAATCCCATTAATTTAGGGATTATGAATTGGCTAGATTCCTGTTATGATTTGGTTTCCTTTATGATAGAGTTATTTGTCCAATCCGTAATGAGTTGCAAACTCTATATAAGGGAATGTTGTATAGGAATTTAGGAAGCCCATGGTGTACCAAGTTGGGGGTGTCCCCATCATGGGAGTGCATGGTCCAGGGTGAGAGATATTAATCACTAGGGTTTTCTATGAGAGTTGTTCCCAATGATAGGGATGTGAGGTAGTGATGGGTATTTCTTTATCTCTGTGATTTCTCTATGTTACAGTGATTAATTGTGTCAGGTTCTTTGGGGTATTGAGTTGGGAGTATACAAGGGTCTTGTATTTGGGTTATGGGATTTAATCCATGTACCTTGGACCATGTTTTACTCAATAAAGAAATAATAGATCTCTCAGGGGTGGACGTAGGCAGGTGTTTGGCCGAACCACGTAGAAATCTGCATGTCTTTTATTTGGTGTGCATGTTCAATTACTGCTCGGGTGTGTGTGTTTATTTGGGGGGATTTGGTTCCACGTGTTAAATTCCCAACAAGTGGTATTAGAGCTATGGTTGGTCAGATCATGGTGGCAGAAGCGTCGGTGGCAGTTGGATTAGCAGCACGATGGTTAAAAGATAACACATGATAAAGAAAAAAAAGGAACAGGTGAACATGTTAATAACGTGATAGTGTAGACACCCCATTTTTTCGGCTATCAGATTTAGGAGACCTATAGCTTGGTGGTTCACAATGATCGAAAAAGACTCAAAAAGGACTCCTGGAAGTTAGTTCTATCTCTCAAAATGCTCAGAATGACCAAAATACCCCTGAAGCCCGAACGCTCCTGGATTCAGACCAAATGTTCTGGAAACGCGCTACGTCGTAAGAAAAATAATAAAATGAGTTCTAAAGCAAGACCGAATAAAATCGTCGGCTCCCAGAGACCCCCGGAAGTCCCGGAAGTTCCCGGAAAGTCCCCATTGATTGGTTTGACCAAGGTTTTACCAAATTTGACCAAGGTTTGACCGAAGTCATCCAAATTCGCCAAAAGTTCCGGGATCATTCTAGGTTATGTGGAAAGTATTAAAATGAGTTTTAAAAGAAAATCGAACGAAAACGTCAGCTCTTGGGAGCTCCTAGAGGTTTCCAGAACTTCTCGGGAATCCCAAGTTTGACCAGTTTGACCAAAAGTTGACTTTTAAACTGGAGCACCGTATTTTTTTTCAAATTTTTTTCATAGATACTAGAGGTCAATAGCTTTCTAACAGTATACCGCACATAAGAGTATCGTATCCTTCTCTCTTTGTTATTAAAATATACATGGAATTATATTAAGTGCCGATGACACATAGAGTTAAATACTGAGTGAATGCACGTGTGCTAGAACTTTTTGGTAGTGCATGTTCACAGGGTCTAACGTCGAAATAATAAAGGTGACTTTGTCAAATTTTTATGATGATATATTTTTTTTAGTTAAATAGTTTTACAGTTAAAAAAGCTTATGGTTTACAACATTTTACCCCCCTGTAGTTAGGCTCATTTTCACTTTACCTCCATGTAATTCAAAAGTGGATATTTACCCTCCTGTGGTTTTGGACAAAAGTGAAACTGTAAAGATTTATCTCAAAATTGATGAAAGTTCTAAATTTGGCAAAAATATTAACACTTAACCCAATTTCTGAGGTTAATTTTGGAATAAAACCCCTATGTGGGGATAATGCTACCATTTAACCCAACTATCTAGGGCTAATTTTTAGCACCCAACTCATTTATGAGGCTAATTTTGGGGTTATATGTCTATGTGAAGTTAATTTTGACACTTAAACTCTCATTCGTGGGGCTGATTTCAACATTAATCCCTGTGGGGCTATTTTGACAGAAATCTTAACAGTTTCACTTTAGTCCAAAACTACATGAGGGTAAATGTCCACTTTTAAAGTACAGGGGGTAAAGTAAAAATGAACCTAACCACAGGGGTAAAATATAATTAACCCAAAAGTTTATACTCCACATTTTAGGAATCTTTTTTTTCTGGTAGTGCCCTCGGGCACGGGCAATATCTAGTTAATTCACAAACTAAAACATAATTTGTAAGCACAGTCAACAAAGTCCATCCTAGTTGGCATCATAGTCATACAAATCCTATCCTAGTCATATTTCGTATGTCCTAGTCAGACAAAGTCCTCCAATATAATATAGATAGCAACAACATAATCATAAGAAATCCATAATATCCGTTGATAACATCCGCATCAGAAGATAAGAAATCCAGAATACTAATAGTAATAGATTCCGCATCAGAAAAGCAGTAGATAATCAATAGAGATAAGAATACCAGTTGATCACATAAGAAGTCCAAATATCCAATCTCTGCCTCCAACTCCCAAATAAGATTTTCAGTCCTTCACATAGATAGTCATCCACATTGCTACTCCATGAGCCAAAATAACACTCCCCTTGATAAGACCCCCAACGTTACAACCAAAGATGCATGCACTAACATGTAAATCTAAACAATATCATGTATGCTCCTATTAAGTCATCCCGAAAATGACATGCATTTAAGACTAACACGTTACAACGTACACTGTAGAACAAAACACACAATACCAGGAAACACATTATAGCACAAAGCAATAGAAGCACGAAATAACACATAATCCCTGTCCCAAAAAGACACAAACCTAAGGCTCTGACCAACCCATAAACCACATTCCGAGAATCACTTAGACTCGCTAAGCTAACCTTAAGCTCTGATACCAAAATGTCACACCCCGATTTTTGGAAAGACAAATATTCAATCAAGTGCATATCCTGATCAATATTCAACTGCCCAAAAATCCAAGGATGACAACCTATACCCAATTTTAAAAGACCATTTTAAGATAAACTGAATTTAATTGCTTTAATAAACCACATGATTTCTATTTAAACAAAACTCATTTATTATCAAACTCATTCCCAAAAACATTACAAGAAAAATCCACGTTTCAAATTTTCCCCATTCTCATTTATTACAAAATGAAAACCAAACGTTTTCCTTTACATAAAAATAATATAATTTTCTCCATCGAATTATAATAAAATTATCTGGTTATAATAATAAACGGAATAATTTCAACACTACACTATCTCAGGTTAGATCTGCTATAAACGTCGCCAAAAGTTCAATAATACAACTGAAATATAACTATATCTAATACAAGTTCTCAACCATGGCTCACAATGCCAACTAAATAAAAGAGTATCATATAGTAATTAAAAAATAAAAAGAAGGTATCTTCAACTTCACGAACAGATCGGCTGCTCCACAATGAACTCCAACTATACTATCCTGCACATGTCATCCGACTACGTTTCAAATAGAAACGCACCCGAATGCATAACACACTCATGTCAGTCACATGACTAGTATGAGTTAAACAAAACACAAGTCTTAGGGATCCAACTTGAACCCGTAGACTACAAATCACATTACAGCACTATTGGGCCAAGACATGTAGTTCCACACACATATTTGGACAAAAGGGTAGTTTCCATTTATGTGGTGGCAAGTAGTTTCTTGCCCAAAACCCAAAGCTACTACGATTTCATACTTACCCATCTACTTATGGTGAGCCAAACCTGTAAAACATTAGTGGGTCCACCATCCTGCAAATTGAATGATCACAAACCAAGCAAACAATTCCGTATACAAGTCGTCCACATTCTAACTCAAACGTCGCATTCATTTTTCCACGCTTATCAGTCTTATGAAATAATCCATGTTCATTACTTATTAACTTTAAATTTATCTTTGCATTCCCTAGCTTCACCACTTGGCCACCCTCCATGGTACGGCCTACACATATATCCCATGTGTGCCCGGACATACTACCAACATCCACTCCGGTGCCAGTTTGGTTGGGGTATCAACCAAACCAGGTATACACAACGGACGACTGGTCAATATGTCAAGACGTCTATACAATATAAGCCGAGCATAAGGCTTAGGCCAGCTTGATCACGAAGCCACTGGCAAAAGGTACACTCAACAAGTCTTAAGCCAGCTTGATCACGAAGCCACTAGCAAAAGGGTGCGAGCTACCAAAAACAATAACACAACAACAGGAGTGGTGAACACCAAAGAACTATGTTGCAATTATCTCTTATCATTCGTATTATCCCAATAATTGTGAATTTCGCGTTTATCACATAGTTCCGTCTTATCATCCAATCACATCTCTAACTTTTAGATGCATTCCAATTTCTTACAATAAAGGGTTTTATCAATTAACCCATAACAATCTTCCCTCAAAAATTTCCAATTAAATTACAAGATCCCCAATATACTATTCAGCATATCTAATTTACTCATTTTTATCAAAATGATCATACAATAAGGTTAGTTATTTCAGGTATAATAACTCAACCCAACATTCAATATTAGCATACATAAAGCACATAATAAGAAATCATATTCTCCAATTTTCACGTTGAACTATATTGAAAACTGCTACTGTAATCTTAAATTTCTGCCCAAACGGTGCAAAATCAGGAAAAACTTAAAACACCAAAAGTGTGCAGAATCGCGTTTTCTACAGGCCAACGCGGACAGAATATTCAAATTCAAAACCACGATTTTCTAATAATTTTCTAAAGTTTCTGCAACTGTGTGAACTACACATAAAACGAATTTAACATATATTTTCTAACAAACATGAATATTTCACCTATAGTTTTTATCAAACTAACGATTCCCCTAACCCTTTTGAATACTCTAATGTCATGATCGCTAAATCACACGAAGGGGAAAAGAAAATATCTAGATTACTTCAACAATAACAACGTATCCATTACAAAGGTTTAACCCTAATAATTAAATTAAACATGTACGTACTAATTTAATTACTCCCGTATATACATATACATACGTGTATATATATATGAATACACAAAGTTTAACTCACCGAGTTGATAAAAAATGGCAATCACGAATACCCCACGATCCACACGTGACCACGAACCCGGGACCGTTCTCCTTCTTCTCCCTTTTCTTCTTCTTCCTTCTTCTTCTTCTTTTTCTTCTCTCTCTCCCTCTCTCTCTTTTTCTTCTCTTCCCTTTTTGTTTTAATATGGGGGCTAGGGTTTTAAACATAAGTAGATATGTACACTACACACACAACACATGTCAAATAAACACACATAAATATATAAATCCCGTTTTTCTTCTTGTGGGCTCACAAAAGAGGCCTATATGAGCCCAGAATGCAGTACAAAGTGTTAAAATGAGTAGCCCAATGGGTACCCATGACCCCGGTACTAAGTTTTAATGTTAATTACATTATTTAACACATTCGCGGGCCTATAAACACTATATAACCAAAATACATATCAACCCTTCACTTTTTTTTTTAACAAATATAAATTAATAAAATATAACTCCCAAACTAAACGCGCTCACTCATGATTTAATTGATACGTCCACCAAACACTTAAATTTTTCAAACACATGTCTTACATAGGCACACTCATATATTATTGCTAAATGGAAAAAAAAATTTTAATTAAAATAGTTATTTACACACTTAAAAATTTTAGGGTTGTTACAGGCACCCCACACGCTACATTTAAGCCAAGAAGCACCTGAAGGGTGCTTGGGCTATTCATAGGTTGATTGAGCATGCGGGTATTATTCCATTGGTAGGTGATGTGACTGCTCAGTCTCGTAGCCGTTTTGGCGAGACTGCTTCCTGCCGGTCTGAGGCGTAGAAGAGAAAGAGGCGGGGCAAAGACAAGGAGAAAGTGGGAGAGAAGAGGAGGAGAGGAGGAGGGACCGACACTGAGGGTGCTGCTTTTAGAACGCCCACTGTGGCTGAGGAGCATGATTCGGAGGAGGAGTTAGATCCTGTTGAGGAGGTAGAGAGATTTGAGTTGAGACAGAGGTCTCAGGCACGTACCCAAGCAGAGTCTTCTTCTGCGCCTCTCCCGACTATTCATGAGTTACTTTTAGAGGAGAGAGAGGCTAGGATTCAACTTGAGGGTAAGGTGGATCTGATGACTATTTTGCTGGAGGCGATCTTGATACAGATCGGAGTCGACCAGGCAGCTCATATAGCTGCACCTACTGTACCCAGCGATCCACCTGCAACTGCTTCAGACACTTCCACCGTCCCGCCTACTACATCTGCTGTTCCACCATCCACCATTGGTCTATCATCTGCCGATCCATCTCCCAGATTGATACTACAGCTTCTACATCATCGGTATCACCGCTTGTTACGGAGATACCACTTCCACCTCCTCTTGTCGTGGCCGACACACCATTATCTATTCCAGCTGCCACGATCACTAGTGAACTAGCAACACCGACTATTGCTGAGGGTGGCGGTAGGGATGCTCTTGATGTTTTTATTGAGATATTATCGGACGTGGCCGATGATATCTAGTTTATGGGGGATTGGTGTTGTTGATTATTTTTTATTATTGGGTTGTTGGGATATTTTGATCATTGTGGTTGGATTTGGATGTGTTGGTCAGTTGTTGGATATTTTTGGACATTTATTTTTGTTTTGTTGGTTGGTTTGGATAGTGTCGGTTTTTGTTTGTATGGATATATTATCACTGTTATGTTCGTTCACTTTATTATATTTCCAGTGAGTAGTTCTATGTTATGTATGTATCTGATGCTCTATATTTCATATCTTTTTTATCTTTGCTGCTTGGAGGTTGTATGTTTTCTGTCCAGGTTGTTAGACTTGCGATTCTTATGATACTATCTCAGGTGATATCTCTCTATCTATTTTTGAAAATCACCTACTGAGGACATTGTAATTTTCAGTTGGGGGTGGGATGTAGATAGATAATCACCTGTGCATATTTTAACTTAGCAATCTGGATCACTCTATCTATTGCAAATGTCATACAATCTCCATTCGAAGTTTAAACAAATAAATTAAATTACAAAAATTTCAAAATTACAAAAAATTCAAAAATTCCAAACGATTAACCTGGTTTTTGAATTAAATTGGCAGAATAATTTTGAATATTCACTTCTATTTAGCTATTATCAAGCAATGACACACTCATTTTATTCTCAATCCTTTTATGAATTAAGTTCACGCGTTTTTCTAGTTTATCTAGGATGAATGCATATGTTGATCATTCTTGTATCCAAATCATTTGCACGTGTTAATAGCTATGCAGAAAATGTGAAATAAGAGTTAATACGACTTTTGTACTTTAAGGAATAAAGTAGTGGAAACTAGTTACCCTTAGTGAGCTTTTGAATCCAATCTTCAATTTTGAGGGAACTATCACATTAAATTCGAATGGTTTTTATTGAATAAGCGTAATGAATTCGTTGAATAGTATCTAATTCTTCATTTTGGCTGCTTAGTAGAGGAGAACATTCAGGATTTACCAACTAAACTCGATGAACATGTAAGTGTTAAAAATTAAGAAGTGGAGAAGATGATTTAAGCCATCGTTATTTACTCCTTATCTTTCCATATACCTGTATCAACGTTCTAACAATATGCGTTGCTCTTAACCCCACACCGAGTAAATACTCCAAAATTTATTATAAACTTCTAAATCCCTAATCCTATACTTTGACCTCAATGAGCCCCATTGCACATCTAAAAGTGATTAAACTGTTGAAGTATGTTATGAGGAGGGAGTAGTAGTGGGAGGGGCTCCAGGTTAAAAAAAAAATGGGAAGAAAATGGAGTGGTTAAATATATATATATATATAGAGGATGGTTGGAAGAAAGTAAAGAGGAAATTACTCAATTCAATCACATGATAAAGATGTGCAACTTCTTACCCTTTCATTTCTACCCTACTGAATAAAAAAAAAAAATTTCGTCAAGTCAAAGTCTTAATGATTTTCAATAACTTAATTTAAACACGAGCGTGTAAATTGAGTTATCCACGGTATTTCGCTCCTCTGGTAAGTAGTATTCCTTTCGTGAGACTATACACTCTAAAATGTTTGTCTTTTATGGAGTCGAGTATGAAAGCATTAGTATCCGAAAAATCACTCCTATGAAAGCTTTCATATCATGTGCGATCATTATTAACCAAGTTTCTGTGAGATGTTTATTTTTGAGTGTGACAACCATGTGAGACTTGAGTTAAAGCTACAAGTTCTGAGAGTGTGATAGTCTAAACGACTCTAAATAAAGTTTGATGTATAGCTGTTAATTTCACACACACACACGGATACATGGATGTGACGCATATGTTATTTTTATCTTGGCAACATGAGGAACATGTGCATTTCTTTCATGGTTTGAATGAGGATGTTATGTTTTGTAGAGCTAAATCAATAGTTGAATGAGAAGGGAATGTTTATAAGTTATTCTATATCTTTTTGAGCTTAAAATCAGAGAATTTTGTGGGTATATTCACTGCAAACCCTCACGAGACAACACTCGTCCACTAGGGGGAACCTAGGGGTTTAACGAATTGTTGCATTCGCTAAATGCAACCGCGATTCCTGCGAAAGTGAGTTAGGTAGTTTCTTTTTTAGTTTAGTTTACCTTAGTTTATGTTATTTTATTTTAGTCATTGTAGTATTAGTTTAGCTTGTTTTTTTTATTTTTGCTCTATTGCTAAGGACTAGCAAATCGCTAGTTGGGGGTTGTGACAAGGGGGAGTATATGTAAAATACAACAGCGCTAGAAGAGGAAAATATACTTATTTAGTCTACAATTCCCTTGTTTATCTGCAATTTAAATTACAACGCCAGTTTGTACACAATTTGATTAATGTATGATAAGTTGTGTGTTTTAGCTGTATTTTGTGCAAACTACAGTTGCTGTGTGAAGAATTGAAAGATAATGATAAAAGGAAGTGTTGGATTTTAATGAAGACAATTAAAAGCTAAAATACAGAGTTCGATCGATTGAAGACCATTCGATCGATCGAAGGTTCGATCGATCGAAAGAAGCTCAAGCGATCGAAGACCCAAAAGTTCAATCGATCGAAGGATGTTCGATCAATCGAACATGGCTTTTATCAGAATATACGCGCACGCAGCAGTTAACGGGATTTTAACCCTAGCATTAGGTCTCTGCTATATATATTCGTATTATAAACGTCCAGAGTGATGCCCACTTTACTTTTATCAATTTTTAGAGAGAGAGATAGAGGTTTTATATGTTTTTGTAGGTTTACAAGCTTGGATATTGCTTTTGGATTGGTTTTTCTTTAGTTTAATCAAAGTTTATCTTTCCAAGTTACCTCTTTATTGTTTATTTATATTCTGCACTTATTTTAGAGTAGTATAATCTGTTGAATACATAGTTTTGCATGTTAGATACGTTTATACAAATAGTTTTCATAGTTTGCATGATTAAAACACAAACAAACAAAACTTTAATGGACTTTTACGTTAGAAACACATCTGTGACACTCTGGACCATGTCTGAGTAGTCTCCAGGTTGGGAGATCATGATGAAACTGTGATCTCAGGCCTCTTCCATGCAGTAGATTAATTCCTGTGTTCGATCGATCGTAGTTAGTTCGATCGATCGGACCGTTCGATCGATCGGACCAGAGACATTGTCGAGCGATCGAAGACAGTTCGATCGATCGAGAGAAGAAGATGTTCGATCGATCGAAAGCGCGTCGATCGATCGAACTCCCTTTTTCTTGAGGACATTCTATGTAGTATTCGTAGACTTTCTAATTTACTGGATTGTTATCAAATTGTCCTAAAACGCTCAGTTTGTCAAAACAGTCTGTAAACTTTAAGCCTTGAGGCATTTTTCTTCAATGCATTTTGCAAACCACCCTCAATGCTAATACCATTGTAGGTGGGAGTCTAAACTATTGTTTTAAACCGCTTTTATGTATTTCAAACTCCATTGTGATGATATAGTCCCGGTCATGAAAGGACTATAGATTCTTTATTTTAAGAGAAATACGGAATACTGTAGAGAGTGTGCTCCATTGAGCTTCAACGAAATTGCATGGTAGATGGCTAGGTCGCGGTGGATTCGTGTAATTCCAACATTCCTTTTCAATTAAGAAAAACACATTTTAAATCATCGCTTTAATTAGCTAAGTTAGTAATTAGTTAATCTAGTTTAATTGCTTTACTTTTAGTAGTTGTTAAACCGTGGGACTTTGTGTTCTACGCTCCTTTAAAATATTGAATTTTATTTTCCCTTTTTGAGATTAATCTAAGTAATTAGTTTAACACCTTCCCTGTGGAATCGACCTGGACTTATCCAGTATTACTTGCACGATTACCTACACTTGGGTGTTGCACAAGAGTGCACAACTATTTAGTCGTGTCACTTGCCAACAAAAGTTAATGACTTTTGGAGTACATCTTGATTTCCATAGTCGTCTAAAATCTGAGGAATGGTATTGTAGTTGGGTTTCCAGAGAGAGACAAAAGTTCTTTACGGAATAGTGATCCTTTGCATCAAGCTTCCAAATCAGTTTATCTAGCCTTGATTGACACAAACTAATTGATCAATCTACAATTTAAAGTTATTCCACTGTTTAACTTCCCATCCGAAGAGTGGACTTCTGAGCTTAAAATTCCATGTCCAAATTGTGCTAGTCCAGAATCCATAGTTCGATATTGTCCTAAATTTATTATTTGACAATGCATAAACCCGCGGATAAACTACACATATAGGTTCATCAGCAAGCCAACAATCTTGCCAAATTTAATCAAAGAACCATCTCCAAGGCTAAGACCTAAACATTGAGTAATGATGGATTTGTAGATAGAATCTGAAGATAGAAGCTTGTGAATGGTCTTCATGAAAGGAGAATGATTTGAGCTTGTAGGAGTCATCCACCATGGTGAGTTTTGGTTCATTAAGTACTTGGAGCAAAACATCCACCTCCAAAAGGCAAGTCTCTCTGATCTGAATCTCCAAACCCAATTAAAATGAAGGGCCTTATTTTTGTGTTCTAGATTCCCGATACCCAGACGACCTAAAAATTTTCTTCGACAAACATGTGGCCAAATAACCCAATGATGCTTTCTATGCTCTGAATTTCCTCCCCATAAAAATTTTCGCTGTAGCTTTTCAATTTCCAAGACAACCGATTTAGGCATAAAAAATAAAGACATGAAGTAAAGCAAAACACTGTTGAAAAATGCTTTGATAAGAGTGCACCTGCTAACTATGGAGAGATGATTCATTTTCCAAGCACATAATCTATTTTTGACTCTGTCAACCACTAGTTTCCATGTTGAGATTCGATTTGGGTTTGCTCCAAGTCTAGAGATTGCTTCGAAACATCTGAAAATTCTTTTGAGAAGGATCACCTGGTTGAGGTCTGGATTGGAAAACAGCAGAGTATCGTCAGCAAATTGTAAGTGAGTAAGGGACATACTTCCTTCCCTGAGTTCAACCCCTTAAAGTAAGCCTTACTGCACTGCTTTGTGGAGGAGTATATTTAGACCTTTAGCTGCAATATTGAAAAGAAATGGAGAATGAGGATCGCCTTACCTGACCCCCCTTAGCATCGGAAATCCTCCTGTTGGAGATCCATTAACAAGGATGGAGATGGAAGCAGTAGACAGACATTCCTTGATCCATTGAGTCCATTTCAAGCCAAAACCAATGGAATTATGTATGTCTAGGAGATAGTCCCAATTAACGCAGTCAAAAGCCTTTTCAAAATCTACCTTAAAAATTATGCCACCCCTTCTAGATTTCTTCATAGAGTTAACCATTTCTGAAGCTAATAGCATGTATCGAGAATTTGTCTATCTTTGATGAAAGACATATGGTTTCCTCCTACCATGAAAGGCATGACTCCTTTGACTCTAAGAGCCAAAGTTTTTTAAAGGAGCTTATAAATACAACCAACAAGACTTATTGGCCTGTAATCTGAAATCTGAGCTGGATTTGATTTCTTTGGGATTAGAGCGATGAATGAATAATTGATTCCATTAGAGATGATGTTGCTCGAATGAAAGTCATCAAAAAAACTTCATGAAGTCCAATGTAAGAAGATGCCACTTTGTTTGAAGAAATTACATTGTAAATCCATCCGGTCCTGGAGATTTATTACCATCACAGTCTGCTAAGGCTAGCTACACTTCAGCTAAGGAAAAGGGCTTTTCCAGCATGTCTTTTACATTATATTGAGAGATTGGAAACCATCACAATTCAACATTGGTCTAACTAATAATGGAGACTAATAGTGATTCCAAAAATGATGAAAGATAGCAGATTTGATGTGAAGAGACCCCGATAAGTCTCTCCCTTCAACTGATAGCTTGTAGATGGACTTTTTATGCCTTCTATTGGCTACGACCAAATGGAAAATTTTGGAGTTTTTATCCCCTAGATTTAGCCATTGCACTCTAGATTTCTGATGCAACTTTGCTTCCTGAAGTCTATAAGCTTGCCAAAGCTTTGCACAAAGAATTAGTTTCTCCTTAAGTCTTTCCATGTCGAATGGAAGATTTTCCTATTCAGTTTCCATCGCAAAAATAGTCTACTCAAGTTGCCTAATATTTGGCCGAAAAGAGGAGGAAGAGCAATTAATGGTTTCCTTGATTGCCCACTTTGAAAGTTTCAGCTTGTTTGAAATGGCCAGTCCTGGATTGCCAGCAAAACTAGAGGATAAATATGATTTCTCAATCTCCAAATTGATAGGTGTATTCTCAAGCCATATGTTGAAGAATTTGAAAGGAACAGGACCCAATTGCACATTTTGTCTGATAGAACCACTAGATTGTGAACTAAAAGGCTTCTTGGAAGGCACCACTGTGATAGGATGGGAAGACACAGACCCCATGAAGTAGAGACAAGAAATCTATCAAGTCTAGACATCACCTTAGATGATCTATTTTTATGCCAAGTAAAATTATTGCCTGACAGTTTTATGTCCTTCAATCCAGCACTTCTAATAAAATCTACAAAACATTGGTTGCTTCGAAGATTAAATAAGTCTCTAACTCGTTCTTGCCGATTCAAAACTTCGTTGAAGTCTCCTCCTACAATCCAATTAGTGTCAATGTTGAGAATCAAAGCAAACAGCTCCACCCAAAGTGCCTTTCAATCACCCTCGTCATTATGGGCATAGACATTGCATATTGCGCATCGGGAATTGGAAGATTTAATAGAACCTGAATAGTTAAGAATTTGGTAGCAAAGATTGTGTTGTGGACATTAATAAAATCATCTTCCCAAATGGAAATTAAACCCCCAGAGCTACCAACTGATTCAGTGAACCTGAAGGAGCGATTAGAGGATCCCCAAATTTGCTTAGTAGTTCCTTCAGTTATAGAACTCAGCTTTGATTCTTTAATAAGATTGATGTTTGGTTTTTTAGCTCGAACTGTATCCTTCACTGATCTGCGCTTCTCAATTTGGCTAAGCCCTCGAACATTCCAAGAGATTAATTTCATAATGGATAAAGGGGGGACAACTATTGCTTTAATGGAACTAAAAAGTTACTCATTTTCCCTTCTCTCAAACTCCTCCCAATCACGATTTTCCAAGAATTCCATAATATTTGCCCCATTAGAGTCCTTTCCATTAACATACAAACCCAGATTTTTTCCCAAATCCCAACATCCGTTTGCCTCCTTTAGAATTTCCAAATTTCTGCTCTGGGTACTATTATTCGAAATAGGATTGGAAGAGCTTTGTGTGTTCATTCGTGAACTCTTGAGAAGACTGATTCTTGGGCCATTAGGGGTTTTAATAACAGAAGACTTACCAGGTCCTTTGGATTTTGAGGCAACTTTTGCTTTGATCTTGATGAGTTTACCAGCTCCACCGAATAAAATAGGGTTTTCCAAAAAACATTGACTTATACTAAAAGCGTGGAGCAAGATAACTCTCCTATTTAAATACCAACAAAGGTTGGAAACTTGGAACTATTCATGCTATAAACCAAAGTCAGATTATAATTTGACATCTCCACTTAAACCTCTCCAGAGCCTATAAAAAGGAAAAAAATTGTCAAAACAATGGCCAAACCTTGATTATACTATGGTAAAATCTCAAATATTATGAAGACAACAACTTACATTTACAAAATTTCCAGGTAATAATTATGTCAACAAGCCCTACCCATATTGAATTTAACTTTTCTATTGTAGAAAGCAATATCCTAAAAGCAATTGTATGTGCCCAAAAGATTATTACTTGTAGAAATGTGTTGGCCCTTTATTTAGGCTTATATGGGCTGCTGTTTCAGCCTTAGTTAGAGAGGAAAACAATAACAAATGCAGTAGAGAGAAAAATAGGGAAATTATAGGACAGTAAAGAGGAAGAGATTTTTTTAAATCTAATTTTTTTTCTTCTATTTAATTCCATAAACTAGTACAGATATTTATACAAATTCTACAACATTTAATGCATTACAACTCTACCAAAAACCAACCACATATTAGACAAGTTCACCTAAATCTTCTACAAGTAGTCAATACTCAATTAGGTACAACACATTATTTCTAACATTCTCCCCTAATGTGATGTTCTTGAAGTCCCAAGGCTTCTCTGAAATATTCAAACTTTTCTCTAGGAAGAACTTTTGTAAATATGTCAGCTAGTTGTCCATTTGACTTGCAAAAATTCAGCTTCAACTGTCCTTCTTCATGTGCATCTCTAATGAAGTGGTGCTTGATTGCAATGTGTCTTGTTCGGCTATGATAAATTGGATTCTTGGACATAGAAATAGCAAATTTCTTGTCACCAAAAACCTCTGAAGCCTCCTCTTGCTTTTCACCAATTTCTTCCAAAATCCTTCTCAACCAAATAGCTTATGAGCTTGTCATTGCGGCTGAGTCATATTCAGCTTCTGCTGATGACTGGGCCATAGATTGTTGCTTTATTGAACACCAGAAAACACTCCAGATCCAAGAGAGAATACAATACCATATGTGCTTTTCATGTTATCAACACAACCTCCCCAATCACTATCACAAAAACTTAGTTATAAAAGGCCTAAGGAGATTATTTTGCATATTATCGCGTAACTTGCAAACCGTGTGTAGGAATTACATGCTGTTTGTTTCCGTATGTCGAGTTGGTCGTATGTGTGAGGTGTAGGTTCCAGTCTCGTGCATTTCTGAGTGTCGAAACTCATTTTAGACACCCAAAACCTCAAAACTTAGTTATAAAATAAAACTAATTACATGGAAAACATAACTTCCAATAGAAAAACTAAGCTTACCATCTCAAAGTGCTAACTATACACCCTGTTCTCCTGTATTTATCATATCCAGGCGAGCATAAACTGTGGCTATCTGCTCCTGCATTATCTCCTGCAATGTCGAGAGTGTTGGTCTCGTCATTGCAGCTTCTCTGATGGCCTATTGAGCCCTCTGATTTGTAGTCTCTGCTATCTAATTTATAGTCTGTGCTCTCTCATTTGCTTCATGTACTCGCACATCGGATAGAGTGTGCGTAATGGACCTGGATGATGGAGCAACCACCCTATGTCCGAGGCCCAGAGCACATTCGGGCCTATATTCCAACACTTGTTTGAATATTTCCATAGCGTTCAGTGGGGTGGATCCTTCTGGGGTGGGCTGAGAAATCTTGTATACCATGTGGTCCTACAAGTTGAAAATAGTTAACAAGTGTTTGAAAATGAAATGTAACATTGTAACATTGTAACAACTTAAAATGAAATGCTGCCCTACAAGAGTAATTAGTAATTATTATTAATACAACTATTTGAAAATGATATGTAACATTGCAACCACTTAAAAATTGCAACTTACATAATTATCGTGAGCAACCTCACTACCCCAATGACCGATTTTTGGGTTGTAATGCATTCTATGATACAAGTCTATATGGCTCATATCTGTCATAACCATCTCTATACCCGACTCTTTGCTTTGCGACTGAAGGTCCTTTAACTGTGTATTGAACATATTCTGTTATTTTAATCATCAAATATTTATAAGAATGAAGTTTAGTTCACATATATATTTAACTCAGCACATGCAATTACCATATTGTAACGGTGCTTAGCAAATGATGTAGATCCACCGGTGTGATGTGCCTTTTGCTTTGCCGACAGATAATATTTTGATCGCTAACGATTTGCAGTTACAGATAGTTAACAAGTTAGTTCACATGGCCTCAGCAATACAATTAAATAAGAAAGTAGTTAGATTATAGTTTACCTAGAACTCTTTACATGAATACCGTGCACAACAAACCATCCAATCCTCTTGTGACACACCAAGCGAAGGGTTATGGTAGGGATCCTCGCTACTCTTGAAATGCTTGTGGAGCTCGTGCATGTACGCCTAAACGGGATTGTATATATTTGTTAACTGCTGCTAAGGTATGGGCATTGTCAATGTCAATAGCAAACGATTGCTACATAGGCATTTACAATAAACATATTACTTACAGCAATGGAATTTATTTGAAGTAACATTTGCAAAGTTAAAAATATACTACTATTAGCTGGATTCATGTGTACCACTATAGTCGCAAAGAATTTGTGACCTCCTTCCAATTGGCAATAGTCGATGTGGCATACAATCGAGGAATGATGCCAAATTTCGTCTTGAAGACATCACAATACTCCCTTATTGGTAGCCATAGTTTCGGTGCAATCACAATCGATAGCGGGCGCCCACCATTTTCCACTATCTTTTGTAGCAATTCAACATTCTTTGACCTCCCTTGTCCCTGTCGGGTCCCTATCGACACTGTTGAAGGGTCTCTTAATAACAACTTGATATATTGAAAAAAACAAAACTGCAGTTTTATCCTCAAAAGATAATAAAAACATCTTACCAACGCTTGATTGGGGCTCAGTAGGAATCCATACACTGAGACGTCGCCCAAGAGGCATATATGCAGAATGAACACATGCAATAGCCATACTAACAACTATCTATAAATACATATATTGTAATTGATTGATGTTAATTAAAAAACATATACATTCCCAAAAGACTAAATGTGATAATGTCTGAATAACATAAAAGTACATTATCAATCATCTAAATCATTATCTTCATCTGTTTGGATTAGTTCCTTATCATCATCACAATACTCCATCAATGTTTCATCTTCAGCGTCACTCTCAACATCATTAATGAAATTTGCCTCTGATTGATCTAATTGCACTTGAGTGATGAAAACACTAGCACCAACATGATCTGGTTCTACACCTAACCTATTCAAAACTAATGTTACATCTTCTTGGACACCAGGCTGGACGACACCACGATCACCCAATTGGTACTCTTCTTGGACGGCCACTTCCGTCATGTATACATTTTCATCTATCATTGTCACTTTCGTAAAATCATACAAATTTCTTGGCTTTATTTTCTGCACTATGCCAATCACCTTTGTATTTTGTATCTTTAAGATAAAATGCTTGCTTCGATTGAGATGCTCGCACGCAAGGATCATCCTTATAACACATTGAGGATGTATTAATACTTGTGAAGTGTGCATCGATAGGTATTCTAGTCCTAATGTTACCGACATCCCCCCAATCACACTTTAACAAGAGTACGGAGTTATAATAATAATAATCTAGCCTTATAATATCTTTGATAACTCCATAAAACTCGAACTCCTATTTTCCTCGTATACCCCTTCAACCATAACACCACTATTTGGCGTTTACCGGTGCATTTCATGTTCCTTGGTGTGAAACCTACTGCCATCAATAGTTCATCCGGTGTATCAACTGACTCGTTTATCAGGCTCAGATGCTAAGGCAAATAGTCTGTCATTAGCTTCAGGCGAATTCTATTCTCGTAACAGTTTAATCTATTATCAAGGCACAGGCACATCAAAATTAATTTGTTAAAATGTGATAAAGGTTGTGTGGCAAATTCAATTATTCATTCAGCCTCAACACGTACTTGATTCCCAAACCATTTAGCAAACTGCTATTGTTGTGCTTGGTCTATATCAGTCATGTTTTGTCACCTTAAGTCAGCCATATCTTCCATGTATTAGCAATTAATGTTATGATTTCAATTAGAATTGCATTCAATAACACAATTAGTCCATTTAGAATTCTTCTAGTACTAGGGAAAACCCAACAACAAGAGCATTTTTTTGCAAGTACGTATTTTGCATTTTTAAGTTTTCTATGAACATATTTTTCAAGTTCAAACATGATAAATAAATTAAGATTCAATGCTAAATTTCTACATCCAAAAAAACTTCTTCCAAGTAGGAATTGCTTCTTTCTACTTCTTCCTCTTTTTTTTCCCTGTCTTTCTTATAAGTAGGAATTACTAGTTATTCTACAAAGTTGTCATCCTAAACCAGGCCCAAGAGTTAAAAGTAAACACCATATAAGCCAATTTCCAAAATGAACATATATAGGAAGCAAATTGGATGTAGAATCATAAACTTCAAACATTAAAAGTATTGAAAGTGCAAAACATGGAAGAAGTTAGGGAGTTTGAGGCACATAGGGTGTCAGATCTGTTCAACCAATAATTTCTGATCATTTGGTAGGCTTTGGACTTTGCTTTTTTGTCTTCTCAAACATATCCTTCAATAAAGTTGATACCAAAGTCATCCACTATAGCACTGCATATCATTGAAAACTATAACAAGCTCATCCTATGATTGATTCAAGTTGAACATCCTATCTTTTTCCACACATAGAGGAAAAAAAAAAAGGAAGAACTATAGGACCAATTTTTTTCTTTATGCACTTTCATATCATGATGTTTTGATAAATTAAGCAATAATTGTCAAAACCTTAATTCACTACAATAAATCAGTGGAGGATCAGGAGGGTGAGCAAAGAGTGAACATTTTTGAGGTGAGCAAAAATGTATTCATAAGGAAAAGATGTCAAGACTTACAAAGAAAATCAAAATTTTTGTTGACTTGGTTGTTAATAAGAGTATTCATTTCTTTAAAGTGCAATAATCCCTAAAAAATTAATATACATGGCATTAAAAAAATCGAATCACCAACTTTAAGGCATTAAAAAATTGAACCATCACATGCTTGGACCCAAGAAAGCACCAAAGATTTACATATTGAGTTATATTGATAGATATACCTAGGAAGCACCATAGATATACATACTAATTAGATACACCATAGCAAGATAGCTCAACAACAATTTCAAACTTAACAAATTTTTTTTTGAACAAGCAGCAAATTTATTGATTAGCCAAGAAGGCCAAGAAAATTACAACTATGTTTTTTTTTTATTTTTTATGCTAAGCATCAAAGGTTTTATTAAAGCAATGGCGCAAGGCCAAAATAGTACACCAAAGAACCCAACAACTTTGGCACATGCCAACACCCAAAATGGCTAAAACAAGAAACAAAGTACTCCAAACCAAAGCCAAATAAAAAACAATCAAGAGCAGACCCCACCCATTAAGAAACTGAGATCTATAGTACAACCAATTAAACAAAGAGCTCCAAAATTCACCACTATTTCTAACAAATATGACGGCTATCAACAAAGAACTTAGCACGATAAAAACCCAGGCACGACCCCCTACCCTAACAAACAGAAACCAAACCAAGCTAATACTGCACTTGATATGACCAAAACTGAAGACCCAATAGAAATCATAGCTCCTTTGAAAATAAGACAACTTGGAAGCCTCTGGAGAAAGAGTGAGCAAATTTTATGAGTAATTCTGCATTATCACCTTCTGCTCAAAGCAATGTCTACACCTCTAAACTGGGCTCGCATCTCAAGCCATGAAAATTTAAACCAGATGACAAGGATATCACACATCCAATTACACCTCAAAGCAAACCTCCCACAACCAAAAGGTATGGACCCCCAAAAAACACTTCCACCACTCCCAGCAAGAGCAAACCACACGCAAGGTAGCTATTACAAGAATTGGGCAGCACATATAACGATGCTAACATTATCCTCTCACAAAATGAGCTGGCCTTTCTTATTCCAGCAAAAACAAGCAGGAAGTGAGCTCTTGACAATATGTCTGCCACCAACCTGAACCAAAGAATTGCAGCAAATCAACCTCTTGACAACATGCCCCCAAACCAAGGCAAGAAGAAATCCACATATTAGCTCGAAGATTGAGGTAGCCAAAGCTAAATTTCAGCACAACCCCCAACTAAAGGCGCTAGCAAAATATTTTCCAAATTGAAATTCTACATGAAATCTGTTACCATCGAATTGAGAGAAACAGCTCCAAATCAAAAAAATTGTAATAAGTCCACCACAGAGACGACTCTTTAGAAAATCTGCACAAATCTCACACAAAAGCACGCACACACCCACGCACACAGCTAAGATCCAAAGCACACGCCACAAAGAACAAACACCACAAACCACATAGAAAAATTACACACACATACCAAAACTCACGCAAAAAAGAAGCTCGGCCAATATACGCATGCACCCACACATATATCCCGGAAACGAGAGTCCGTCTATCAGTGAAGCTTATGACAAAACCAACATTCACTGACCCAATAGACCATTAGACCCACCCCCTCACATAAGCTCCCAAATCTCCGCTTTTGTCTAGAAAACCATTCTACTTTTATTTTTTCTTTCTTTTTTTTTTCTTTTCTATTTTTTTCCTTATCTTCGATCAACAGAGTAATCAACCCTCAACAAGGCTCCTTGTAATCAACAATTTTTTAATAAACTCTCACCATTAAATCAGAATATTGCCCTTAAGCACATAGGTCATAATAGAAACGTTTAATCCCATACTCCCTAACAAATTTTCTAACAAGAGAAGCAAAAACCACAAAAGAATAAAGAATAGACACAACTAATAGACCCCAAATAGACTTCAATAAGCCCAAAAGAAATCAAGCCAAAACCAAAGAAAAATTCACTCACCCCATCATAGACCCCTTCGCAAGCTGCAGAGCAGTAGACTCAAAGCCAAAAAAAACCAATATAAATAAAATAAAAACAAAGCTCACACCCACTCCGAACTTAAACTCTACTCTAGACACAAGGTTCATAAATTCCCGTCAAGGACTAAAACCAACACTGATATTAAAACCCAAAATGACACTTACCACCAAGCTTCAAAAAAGGACTTTTTTCAGACCCCCAATTTTGCAAGTGAATCAGCAAAGCTATTAGCTTCACGAAACACATTAACAAAGGTTAACTTTTTTTTTTTATGGTGGCTATGCATTGATCAATCTCATTAAACACATTCCAAAGTTTCCATGGTCGACTCCCATTTCCATTAACCCATGCAACAACAATAGTTGAGTCGGATTCTATAATTACCTCCTTAGAACCCATCCAGTTGGTTTTTGAAAATAACCTCAATGCATGCCTAATTGCTTCAATTTCTGCCTCATTTGACTCCTTAATTCCCAAGGGGCCATAAAATAATCCAACTGCCTTACCCATCTAATCCCTCAACACCCCATCACACCCCGTCGGACCTGGTTTACCCAAACAGATCCTAGACTGAACCCCCAAGACCATAATAACCAAGTCGTTGGGGCAATACACCTCCAGAAAAACTCAAGTGGACAGCACCCCTATTAAGCTACCCAACCAATTAACACTGTGCCATTACATAGTTCAAAAGTTCAGAATTGAAAAACCTGGTAACAAAAGGCATTCTTGTATCAGCATAATGTGTGATTCTAAGCTAGAGAATGAAGCACAACTTCCAACCAAGAACAACTTCCAAACATGTTGCATCCATGTTAATTCCAAACTTTACAATTTTAAAGGGAATAAATTTTCTTGAATTGAAAAAAATAAATGAACAGAGAGAGAAAGATTGAAATTAAAAAGACTTACTTGAAAGAATTGAGTAATCTCAAATGGGTCTGCTCAATTTCTAAAACTTTGAACTTGGAACAAAAGATCTGAACCAGCAACAAAATAGTGCCCCAATGGGGGCTTCGGTCATCTAGGGCTTTAGGAATGTGATTTGAGAATTTCTTTTTTTTTTTTGGGAAAAGATTTTACCGCCTGGGAAATAGTGGGAAATTTTTTGGCTTCATTATTTGCAACAGAATCGCGCGTGGCTAATAATAATAATAATAATAATACTATTCTCCACGCTAATAATGCATAGCTGATAATTAGTTTAAGGTTTTACGATTCTTAAAAGGTTAAAACTTATTTTCAACGCACAATACACGTGGCAAAATATAACAAAACTTATTTGCCATGCACATATTGGGTCGCAAATAATTATCCTTTACTTTTCAGCAAACTAATTACCATGCTATGAAACGGTGTCGCAATTATGTTAGTGGATCACAGATAAATAGTATTTGCCATGCAGTCTGCGCGTGGCAAATAATGTGAGGCATTGAAAAGCAGATTTGTGTAGTATCAGTTCATGTTTTTCTTGCTAATTGTTCTATATTCCCATTGACTTATGTTTTACTATATCATTCATTGCTCTTTTAACATGAGCCAAATGATCAAATGATTTGAATTTTATGATATTGCTACTGTGACGTTACAAATGCACGAGTATATATGTTTGAATGTATATGTGTATCTATGCATATAAATACTTGAAGGGTAATTTGGTAATTTTGGACTAATATGGGTCTTGAATTGGGATAATGTATCTTAATTTGATACATGTTGGTATCAACTTTTGATTAGTGGGTATACATGTGTAGTTATATATCTTGTGGTTGGGTGTGTTATACACTAAAACCTAACCTATACCTACCCATACCTACCCATACCTAACCTATCCCATCAAAGACTATTGGGAGACAACTCTCATACCTCCTTTCCCCCATTTTGGCCGGCACTCTCTTCTCCCCTCCTTATCTTTTCTTTTCTTTTTCTTTTGGTTGATACAACTCTCTTTTTATATCTCTCATTCTCTATATTGATAGTGCAAAGTTCCTCCATAGAAACTCCTCTTTCAAGCTGCCATTTGGAAGCTTTCAAGTTCTTATTGGACCAAGACTATTAGAAGCTTTCTTGTTCCCCTTATCAAGAGCTCTCTATTAGTGTTCTTATTTTTCATTTTGGAGCTCCCTAGATCAAGCCATGGCCTAGAAGAAGAAGAGGGTCTTTGCTAATCACTTGTTCTTGGAAGCTCTACCATTTGGTTTTCGGGGCGTTACAAAATGGTGGCATTTGGCTTGGGAGTATGAATCTTGTTAAAATTCCCACGATGGAGAATGTCTTTTGAATCCCCATTTGGGGTTGTAATTTGATGAAATTCTAGAAGCGGGTGTGAGGTGAGGAAGGTTGTTTGTGATCCTTGAAACATTCAAAAACGTAAGGTCACATACGGTTAGCTACCAGAGACCTTGTATGCTACACTCACGTTGGAGTGGCTCATGTCTGAATTTGAGAGTGAGTGGTTATGGAATTTGGTATTGGGAAATTGCATGGTTTGGCCTTACGGCTATTTCCATTGCCACGGTGGCAAATCATTGCACCGCATATCTTAGCATGATTTTAGAAGTAGTAATACATTTCTTCAATGCTATCTACTGAGCTGTCGTGCTTAATGAATCTATAAAACCAATTAGTTTAAGTGAAGTTGACAAGGGCAATGCCCACGAGTAGTCAACTCAGATGTATCTTTTGAAGACGTCCCTTGAGGAGTCTTATTTTGATAAGGAACTTCATATATAGTAAATGGATAGAAAGGATTTGTAATAGGTGTAATCTAATGCCTAGACATTGATAGATTACTAAGCTTATATATTTCTTTCCTTTCCTTTTTAATATCCATTCAACTCATGTAGTTCTATATCTTAGATTTTGTAGCCGGACATATGTTTAGCCCTTGCTTTATATCTATTTCATTTAGATTGTAATGATCTTGTATATTCGGGAGGTACTACCTCTCTTATTCTTAAACTTGTTGTTTGGATCCTCTAAGATCCTTGTAAAATTTGTTCTTGAAGCTTGTTAGTAAGTTCGTAGCCTTGATACTTCCAAATTATAGAAAACTAATTTGGTTTATACTTAGCCCACGGTTACTCTTTTCTGGGAAAAATATTACTTTTGATTTCCTAAAGGCCGTCTGGCCATTATCTTTTGATACACCCAAAATTGGCTCTATCCTATGACCGAGCAGTTCAAATCAGCAGCCAGTCCAAGTCCCGGTCAAATTATGCACAACTCCTCGGACAAGCATTAACCCGAGCGGTCTAGTCTACCCGAAACTCATCATCCCGAGCGGTTCATTCACGACCCGGCCAACAGGTCGGGAAAACCGCACGGGCACATCCCACAGTGGGAACAGCTAATTCGGGCCCACATGCATGATCCCGAGCATTACGGACAATTTCATACTCAAGCTAGAAGACTAATGGAAAGTGCAAACTATTTCCTAATCCAATTAGGAAACCCCCACAATTAAGGCCAATCTATATCAATTGGATTATATTTCCTTATCCATGTAGGAGTAGGTCTCTTGCATCTATAAAAGAGACCTCTCACCCCCCATTGAAGGGGCCAACTTTTTAGTCTACACAGCACCTCTATAGCATTCATCAACATGCTCGGCCGGTCTACGGTAGCTCCAGACTTGCTGGTTCACCACGGGCCCCCGGCTCTTTTATAGTATATTGAACGTGCTCAGACACACCCGTGGACGTAGGTACCTTCATTTACAGGGCCTAACCACATACAAAAAATAGTCTCTCACTCTCTCTCTCTCTCCTAAAATTGCTCTACTTTACTCTTACCAATTTTTGGTATCATCAGTTTGGTGCCGTCTATGGGAAACGACAAGTCTTCTCATCAACAAATCTTTTGACTGATCGTCATGCCACCGAAGAAGGGTAAGAAGGTTGATCAGCAGTCCGACTGGGATGTTCCTCCGGCCCCGACATCGGTTGCAACAGTCATGACATCTGACCAAATCACCGCGACCCTCACACAACTCCTGGAGGGCCAGTGTCAAATCCAACAATAGATCGAAGCCCTGCTAGCCCAGCAAATCAGTCCTCCAGTGGCTGGGAAACGACCCGGGAACATTACGTAGAGTCGGGAGCCGATCTTAACCAGACAACGTGCCCGAGCCAACCCATCCCCCATTGAGGATGCTAGAGACATCAGCGGTAGGCGTGCAGCCCGAGAGGAGAGGCAGGAGCATATGGCCCATGAATCAGTCCAGGGTCACTTGGTTAAGAGCTGAGTTATCCCTAGGCACACGATTACCCGGAGTCATAGCCGAGCCCGATCCTAGAGGACAGCACACTGCCATAAAAAGAAGTCTCTTCCACCGACCCGACCAACTCCTCAGATACCAGTCGGGAAGGAGTGGAACCCCAAATCAAGGACTTGCAGAACCAGATTAACGGAGTGGCCGCTCAGAATCAGGCCAATACCGAGACAGAGTCACCATTCTCTAACCAGATCACGAGGTTTGCCATCCCGCGCAAATTTAAGTAGCCTCGCCCAGATCCCTATAATGGCTCGGGAAGCCCGGTCGACCACGTCCGGACCTATAAGGCTCAGATGGCCCTAGCCACCAACTCTGATGAACTACACTTCCTAGCCTTCCCCAGCACTTTGAAAGGCCCTGCCGTGTAGTAGTTCTACTCCTTGGAGCACCGATCGGTCTGCAGTTTCAAACAACTCAGGAAGTAGTTCATCAACCAGTTCGCCGGCATGCATGAACGGCCAAAGCCAGACATGCAGTTGTTGACGGTCAGACAACGGAATTATGAGTCCCTCAAGGAGTTCACCGACCGGTTTAACCAACAGAAGCTTCAAATCTGCAATTTGAACGAGACAATCGCCATCATAGCCTTCTGCTCGGGAGTTCAACACACCAAGTGCACCGCGTCGTTCCATAAAAATTGGCCGAAAACTTTGGTTGAGCTCTCTGAGAGGGTTGGAAAATACACTGTCACTGAAGAGTTTCTAAAGATCAAATACACCGGGCAAGAAAGCAACGAGCCTTCCAGAGGTAAGCAAAAGTGAAATTAGCCCAGGAGTTCTGACAGTTCTTCCAATTCACAGCAGACTGGGTCAGGCAGCCCCGACCTAATCTCCAGTTCACAGCGGTCTGAGTCAGGCAGCCCCGACCTGACCTCTAGTTCACAGCGGTCTGAGTCCGGCAGCCCTGACCTGACCTCCAGTTCACAGTGGTCTGAGTCCGGCAGCCCTGACCCGACCTCCAGTTCAGATCGGTCAGGATCAAGCAGTTTTGACTTTACCTCCAGCACAGAGAAATCAGGAGCCTGATGATCCTGATCCGACCCCCTGTCTCCATCATTCTAGATGAGCCCGACTACAATAGTACTTGCCTGATCACCATATGAGACTCCACCGATTGTCAGAGAGCTCATCCAAAGTCCTCGGGCCTAACCTCGAGGCATCCAAAGACCTCGGGCCTAACCCCGAGGCATCCAAAGACCTTAGGCCTAACCCCGAGGCACAAGCTTCGCTTAGGTCCAACCGACGATGGGGGCAAAAAGTAGGTGGCTGATGATGGCAAGTTTCAAAAGACCCTGCAACCACCATGTTCTAGGTCGGTTACCTATAGTCATAGCCTCTGTAAGACCCTCGTCTTAGCGAAAGCTTAGGGGGCAAGACGGTGCAGTGAACTAAACAGGCAATCACACCGGGTATCTACAGGCCTCACGGATAACCAAGTCAAAATCTTGGACAACCCGAGCACCTACAACACTCAGAGGCATTAACTCCACTTAGGTCCAAACCGACCATAAAGGTGACTAAAATCTCTTAGGTTGGCCCACGATAGAGGAGCAAAAAAGGACCCTACAGCGATACACTCTAGGTCAGCTCCACCAATATGGTCAAGTTCTTCTCCCAACAGTCTTGACGAAGCTGGCTGGGCAGAAGACAACCATCCTGGAGAGTTAACATAAAAGGACCCTAAAGCAATACGCTTTAGGTCGGATTTTCCAACATGGTAAAACTCTTCTGCCCACAACCTTGACGAAGGTTCACGGGTAGAAGATAACCATCCTAGAGGCTAACTCAAGCAAAAAGACTCCGAAGTAGGCCGAGTCTCAACTCTCGGTCACTTCCCAAGCATTCAAAGACTCCGAATTAGGCTGGGTCTCAACTCCCGGTCAGTTTCCGAGCACCTAAAGGTCCCGAGCTAGGCTGGGTCTTAACTCTCAGCCAGTTCCTAAGGACTCACCAGGGTCAGAAGCCTCGAGGTAGATTCCCCAAGTACTCAGACAGTGTCAAGTAATATCAAACTGATTTCCAAACTTGCCCCGATATAGTATCTGGCCAACCTTAGAAATGGGGGGCAACTGATACACCCAAAATTGGCTCTATCATATGACCGAGCGGTTTAAATCAGCAGCTAGTCCATGTCCCGGTCAAATCATGCACAACTCCTTGGACAAGCATCAGCCCGAGCGGTCTAGTCTACCCGAAACTCATCATCCCGAGCGGTTCATCCATGACCTGGCCAACAGGTCGGGAAAACTGCACGGGCACATCCCACCGCGGGAACAGCTCATCCGAGCCCACAGACATGATCCCGAGCATTACGGGCAGTTTCCTACTCAAGCTAGAAGACTAATGGAAAGTGCGAACTATTTCCTAATCCAATTAGGAAACCCCACAATTAATGTCAATCTATATCAATTGGATTATATTTCCTTATCCATATAGGAGTAGGTCTCTTGCATCTATAAAAGAGACCTCTCACCCCCCATTGAAGGGGCCGACTTTTTAGTCTACACAGCACCTCTATAGCATTCATCAACATGCTCGGCCGGTCTACGGTAGCTCCAGTCTTGTTGGCTCACCATAGGCCCCCGGCTCTTTTACAATATAGTGAACGTGGTCAGACACTCCCGTAGACGTAGGTACCTTCATTAACAGGGCCGAACCACATACAAAAAATAGTCTTTCACTCTCTCTCTCTCTCTCCTAAAATTGCTCTACTTTACTCTTACTAATTTTCGGCATCATCATCTTTTGCCAAATCTCTATTGTTATGGACATTTAAAAATCAAACTTTTTAATTTGTTTCTTTAAACTCTTGTCCTTTTTATCTTTTTATAACTCATTTCAAACCAATACCATGTTGATTGAACCTATTTGATCCGTTTGGTCCTCCAGGGTCAATCCTTGACTTATTGACTTTTCTTGGGAATCCACGTAGGATTCTTTTATGCTTCCGTCTTGTTGGATTGGTCCACATAGGACTTTTCCTTGCACTTCTTGGTAATGTTTGACTCATTGACCTTGGCCATGTGGCTTGGTTTTCGGGGCGTTACAGATTCACTGTAGCTATATCATTTTTATTTTATATATATGTAAATATACATATATATATATATATAACTCTTTGTTTCTCCATTCACTCAAATGCTCATAGATTTAGTATTTTAAACACAACAATCGCAGTAGTGGAGCGGATGTTGTCATCAAACTGAATGTCATCAGTAAATGTCAAACTAAGCATTACTTATTAAGCCCTCAAGAATACAACGAGTCATTCAGCTGCATCCGATTGCTTATTTTGAGGTTGTATTGATTAATTTAATGAATAAATTTCATGAGCCCATTTGTAAGCTAGTCCACACAGATGGATGGATTCAACTTCAAGTCATTGTGATGAGTCCACCAATTTTCTTTCTTTCAATAGTCCTTTAATTTTATTTTTTTTGGGTTGGTATTCTATGAATTGGTGGTTTACAGGTGCATGTTATGTGATAAATCCAAAACAATATGGGTCCTGAACTTGCAAGTGGTCCCTTTGGCAAAACATAGGAAGATAGTGTGAGTGTCCTTGCAAATACAACAGCTTCTCAAACTTTTTTTGGCTTGTCCATATCTAGATAGCTCGGCTCTTCAGTAATAAAATTTTTTCCCGAACTGGTTTTTGTTCAATCAACTCATGGACTCCTAAAGGGATCTACATGCTACATGAATTGAGTTCTTTATCCATTATCTAGTGTACTTGAATTTCTAGATGATTGAAATGTACACTTTTAGGACGGTTTCATGATTGACTTTATAAATTGATTTCCCTTTTCTGTCTATTGGTTTATGTGACCTTTGGTAAAATAAATAAATAAATAATAATAATAATAATAATAATAATAAAAGGTTTGTTGAGTAAATTTTTGACTTATCATGCTTGTTGCCGTAAGAGTTTCCATTGCTATTTTCAATCAAGCTTCCAATGTTACCAAATTTACACTTGTCAGTATCACAACTTCTTTTGTTGCTGAGGAAGATACAGTGGGTAGATTAAACAGTGAAGCAGCAAATTAAAAGGGGAGAACTTGGAGAAGGGTTCTGGCAAAAACCACGAATGGTAGACTTGGATCCAGAAGATGTTAAGACTTTTTTTTTTTTTTCGGAAATCGGTAAATTAATTCAAAAAAAAGGATGTACAAATGTACAAGGGGCATACCCCAGGATAAACAATAAAGTGCAAAGCAAGAGGACAAGTGGTAAAACTACGGGCTACAACAAACAAACAAACAAACTAGCTAATCAAGGGAAACACAACCCAAACAACCAGAGAACATCTATGTCCATGAAGAAGCAAAAAATTCAAGTTGGGAATGATATTTCCACATTGACCTAATCTGGAGATTAACTTGAGAGACCAAATTTTGCCGCAATTGTTCCTTAGGAGTAGAGGAACCACGAAAAGTTCGATTGTTCCTTTACCTCCAAAGGCCATAGAGTAACCCCAAGGCAAAGTTTCAGAATAGTATGATGGAAGCAGTTTCCCTTCCAGTATTGTGCCATCCAAAGAACAGTAGTATTCCAATCTGTCTTGTTCCAAGTAAGCCCACACCTAAGCATCAAATTTTACCACAAAAGAGGCAAAATTACAAGCAAAAAACTTGGGAACTTGGAAAATCGTTCAGCCGAAAAAAATAGTGAAATGAAAGAGTTGGTGCCAGAAGAACGTATTCATTCTCTCTGTATGCATGTCGGTACAAGAAGTAAGGGGTGCCCATAAGCCAAGCTCGGGCCACCACTAACGATACCATAATGTGTGTTTTACCAAGCCAGGTCTGGCCTGGTTCTGCCAAAATCGTTTCCCCAAACCTAGCCCTAAAAAATATTCATTTGCTTAATTGGGTCATCCAACCAGCCTATCCTTTTTTTTTTGGGTTAATTACACTTTATCCCCCTATGGTTTGGTTCGATGTTACTTTACTCCCCTGTGGTTTAAAATTGACCACTTAACCCCCCTGTACTTTCGGGTAAAGTGTCACCACTAAAATTAGTGTCAAGTTGACACTTTGCCTCTAAAGCACAGGGGTTAAAGTGTCATCGGGCTAAACCATAGGGGGGCAAAGTGTCATCGGACCAAACCACAGGGGGTAAAAGTGGTCACTAATTTTAGTGGTGACACTTTACCCAAAAACACATGGGGGTGAAGTGGACAATTTTAAACCGCACGGGGTAAAGTGACATCGAGCCAAACCACAGGGGGTAAAGTGTAATTAACCCTATTTTTTTTTAAGTTGTTGATACTTAGATAAAGGATTCTATACAAATTCATTAGAAAGATAATATCAGTGGCATTTGAGTATTAAATTAACTTTTAAACTACAATTTTTTGTCACTAATTTGTTTGCATGGTCATACCGAAACTTTTGTCACTAATTTGTATGCATTCCTAACATAAAATTGTTCTTCCCTACGGCATTGGTAATTACGATATCAGCAGTCATTTAATTAGCAGGAAAGTGTTGGCTTCATTCTCTATGGTTTGATAAATCATAATATTGATCCTCTCCCTAAACATTAGAATTTTCTCCGTCCAAGTGGATGTTTCACTGAACGGGTGGGTGTTTCATTGAATTAGATGATCTAGATCCCATTAATTAGACGAACTAAACTGAATTTTCTTCTACTAAAATTCCTACAAGTCATGGTAAAGATAATCTTGAGGACATTTCTACTTCTCTATAAGCTTTTCAAAGTGGAATATACGTAAGGTAAATTTTGTTTTGCTGAGTTGTTTCACTTTAATATTTTTAGTCCTTTTTCTTCCATTTTCTTATTTTTTTTCTTTTGATTAATGCTAGACTTCTCAAATTTGTATCTTAAATATGGCCGGACTGTAACACCCCTCTTTTTATTTTAAATAATTCATAGTGTCTTAATTAGAATTTTTAAGATTTTTAATTACATTATTAATGTGGTCAATATAGGAATAACCGGCGTGAGTGCTTTACACTATAAAAAAAATTAATGTAGTAAAAAAAAAAAAAAAAAAAGAGAAAACGTGCAAGTGTGTGTGCAGTTGTGTATGCATGTGGTAGTATTAATATATAAATATATGTGGTATGTATCATATATAGGATATAATATAATATTAGATTAGGTATGATATATTAAAATATTAGGTTAGAAAACAATAAGAGAGAACTCCTTTTTTTTTTACACAGCCGCCGAGAGAGAGAGAGAGAGAGAGAGAGAAGAAAATGAAGAATAAGAAAAGGGAGAAGAAAAAAGAAGGGGCTCGGGTCCGTGGTCTCGCGTGGAATCGCGGAACGTCGTTACTGTCGATTTTCTTTCATCGAACGAGGTGAGTTAAATTTTGTGTATCCGATTATATATATATGTACACGTATGTATATATGTATACGGGAGTAAAATTAAATTAGTACATGTTAAATTTAATTGTTAGGGTTAAATCTTTGTAATAGATCAATACACGTTATTATTGAAGTAATTTAGATATATTCTTTCCCCTTCGTGAGACTTTGTGATTATGATATTAGGGTATTCGAAAAGGGTTAGGTAAATGGTTAGTTTGATAAAACTCTATGTGAGATATTCATAGTAATTAAGAAATATATGTAAAATTCGTTTTATTTATTTCACATAGTTGCAGAAACTTTAGAAAATTATTGTAAACTTGTGGGTTGGAATTTTAACATTCTGTCCGCGTGTCCTGTGTAAAACGCAATTCTGCACACTTTTTGTGTTTTGAGTTTTCCCTGATTCCGCACCGTTTGGGCAGAAATTGAATATTTCAGTAGCAGTTTTTAGTGTATTAAAATGTACGAAATTAGGGAAACATGATTCGTTGTATTTTTTTTATTATTCGTATGAATTAACGAAGATTACTTGGAGATACATGAATTCTCCTATAATGTTTAGCTATGAAAAGAAATAGGTGATAGTCATTAACGTTGAGTCCGATTAAATTGTATAATTCCAAAATGAAAAAAATGTTTCAAGTTCCTTAGTTTTCACCGCTCCCAGTTGTGATATTGTTTTGGTAGCTCGACTTGTTGAGTGTACCTTTTTACCAGTGGCTTCGTGATCAAGCTGGCCTAAGCCTTATGCCCGGCTTATTTTGTTAGATGTCTAGGCATATTGACTGGCCTTCTGTGTGTATACCTGGTTTGGTTGATACCCCAACCAAACTGGCACCAGAGTGGATGTTGGTAGTATGTCCGGGCATACATGGGATATATATGTGGGTGTACCATGGAGGGTAGCCAAGTGGTGAATCTAGGAAATTGAATAACGAATCGTACATAAAAGTAAGAGAATTATTGTTAATAAAATTTCCTATGGGTTAAAGGATATAAAATGTGGATTTCCTCGTCTGTTGTTCTTTTCTTATACATTGTATTGGGACGTGTAGTGAGTAAATTGTGATAAGGATCCTTCATTTATCTTAGTACAAGTAGTTCTGCATATTCTTGTAGTATTTTGCTGTTATTAATCTTGTGGTTGCAGGATGGTGGGTCTACTAATATTTTGCAGGTATTGACTCATCATGGGACGTTAGGTAAGTATTACTTTATTTAAATTCGGGCGAGAACTGCATGGCCACCACATAAAGGAAAACTACCGCTCATCCCAATATGTGAAGTGGAACTACTCTCTTGCCCGAGTTAATATTTTGTGTGGTAGTTAAAGGATCAACGGGTGATCCTGAAGCTATGTGTGTTTGGTTTAACTCATACCAGTCATGTGACTGACCCGTGAGTTTTTCTCGCGGGTGCGTTCTTGTTGGAACGTAGCCGATCATAATTTGCAGGGCTAGTAGGGAGGTCGCGGCACCTGGCAGCAGGAGGCATGCGGAGTCTTGTGCTGTTTTCCTTATTCGTTTTTTTTATTAACTCCTAGAGAGTTTAGAAATAATTTCTGGCATTGTGGGCCAGTTAACAATTTAAGATATTGTTTTAGTGAAGTGTTCTTTTTTAGATTTTTTTATTATGTTTTAGAGTTTGATTTAAGGTTTGACTTTTTAGTTGGATGTTGACCGTTGCTTTAGCACTTGTGGGTAATGATTTTTTTTCAGTACAGACTGTGTGATATTATATTGCAAGCACCTTGATGATTGGACAGCTGGATATTGGTTGAGGGTTCTCCCTTGACTAATAATCAGTTGTCTAAAAATTGGGGTGTGTCAGTTTGGTATTAGAGCACATGGTTGCCCCAGACTAGAGAGTGTCTAGGTGATATTCGGAATGTGGTGAATGGGTTGTTAATTACAATGAACGAGTTTGTTTTAGATATTTATGTATGTGTGGTTGTCTTGTGAAGGTTATGGCTGGAGGCTACAATACCCGTTATGGAGCTTAGACTGGAGGTGTTGAGAGTTCTAGAGGAGCTGGGGCAGGAAATCCCAACTTAGTTCAGGTTGACGTGGGGGCTATGATGAACTAGATTTTCCAAGTTGTGCAGAACAATCAGCAGGGAAACCAGGGTGACCCGTTTGCTAAGAGGAAAAAGGATTTTGTTTCTATTGGCGGTCGAGCATTCGACGGGGAAAAGGGTCTGTTAGCAGGAGATGCTTGGATACGAAAGTGTGAGTTCGTGTTCGAGAGGATACAGGTCACAGAGGTGCAGAAACAGGAGTTGGCATCTCAACAGCTTGAGGGTGCAACTTTGCTTTGGTGGGAATCATTGAGGACTACTTATGACGTGGCAGAGATGACGTGGGAAGAGTTCAAAGTTTTATTTGAGGAAAATTTCATTCCCAGTGCAGTGAAGTCACAATTGGGTAGGGAATTCCAAGACCTCACTCAAGGTACCATGACTGTATGGGAGTATGTGAAGAAGTTCAACGAGCTATCTCAGTATGCTCCTCATCTGATTGATACAGAGGAGAAGAAAAACGAGAAATTTATTGATGGATTGGGACATCACTTGTCCAAGGCAGTGCTATCTGCAGAGAGTGAGCCTTTCAATAAAGTGGTGGACTTGGCTTTGAAGTTCGAGCGTAAGGAGCAGAAATTTCAGGCTGAGAGGTCAGCAAGGGCGAAGACCAATGAGAATTCTAGAGAAACTAGGCCTCAAACTCAGCAAAAAGATACAGGACGTAGTGGGAACAGATTTAAGCCTTATGATCAGGGGTGGAGAGGTCAGCAGTATCAAAGACAAGGATATGGCGGTCAGCGGTTCCCAGGAAATCAGGGGAACTTTAGGCAGCAGAACCAGCAGTGAAATGGTCAGGGTGGTCCACGTAATCAGGGTTTCCAGGGCCAACGTCAACAAGGTCCGCAGCCACAGATTGGTTTCCGTCGACCAGTGCCTCAGATTGGAGCACCACCGGTAAGAAGAGAGATGGTTGTAGCTCCTAAAGTGTGTTTCAATTGTCAGTTACCTGGGCATATTGCTAGGGAATGTCCTCACCATCCTAGGAATAAGCAGGCCACGAGACAGGGTCAACCAGCACCAGCCAGGGCATTTGCAGTGATGCCAGGCAATGAGAATGTGCAAGGTAGTCTCAAACTTTTTCATTCCGATGTTCGTGTCTTGTTTGATTCGGGTGCATCCTACTCTTTTATTTCTCGTCAGTTTGTTTTGAGAGAGAGTATTCCTGTTACGCCTTTACTTGTTCCTGTGAGCGTAGGAACACCTCTAAGGGGTTCAGTTACTCTATTTGAGCATTGTAAAGATTTTGTGATAGACTTTGGGGATAGGACTTTCCTTGTTAATTTGATTGTATTGGGGTTTGAAGGGTTTCCCATTATTTTGGGGATGGATTGGCTTAGGGAGAACCATGTTATCCTTGATTGTGCTAAGAGGACCATTCATATAGATACCCCAGGATTACCTCGTTTCTCTCATACGTATCCAGATAGTGGAGAATTGGTTATGTCTAGTTTCCTACATTCGGTGGAGATACCGAAGAAGGATATTAGTGATGTGGAAGTGGTATACGATTTTGAGGATGTTTTTCAGGAGATCCCTGGACTGCCACCTAAGAGAGAGGTGAAATTCCGGATTGATCTTGTACTGGGGTCTGCACCAATTTCTAAGACAGCATATCGTATGGCACCCAAGGAGTTGGGAGAGATGAAGAAGCAGTTGGATGAGATGCTTCAGAAAGGGTGCGTTAATCTTTCTTGTAGATTCATTTTCTTCGTAGTTGATCTTTCTTTCTAGTAGTGTAATTCTTTTGGGGTGTGTATGAATCAGGTTCATACGCCCTAGTAACTCACCGTGGGGAGCTCCAGCGATATTTGTATCCAAGAAGGATGGTAGTCTTCGTATGTGTATAGACTACAGGGAATTGAATAAGGTGACGATCAAGAACAAGTATCCTTTGCCCAGGATTGACGACCTTCTTGATCAATTGAAGGGAGCGGCGATCTTTTCACAGCTTGATTTGAGGACCGGATATCACCAGATGGGAGTGGTGGAAGAGAGCATTCTCCGTACAGTTTTCCATACTCGATATGGGTTGTATGAATTTGGTTTGACCAAGTCTCCAGCATTCTTTATGGATTTGATGAATAGGGTGTTCAGGCCGTATTTGGACCGTTTTGTCATTGTCTTCATAGATGACATTTTGGTTTATTCACGAACTTAGGAGGAGCATAGAGAGCATTTGAAGGTGGTATTACAGATACTTCGGGAACATAAGTTGTATGCCAAGTTCAGTAAGTGTCATTTTTGGGAGACCGCTGTGAGATTTCTAGGTCATGTTATTTCAACTGAGGGAATATCAGTAGATCCTGAAAAAGTCGCAGCAGTGCAAGACTGGGCACAACCTTCTAATCCGACAGAGGTGAGGAGTTTCTTGGGATTAGCAGGTTATTATAGGAGGTTCATTGAGAAGTTTTCTCTCGTAGCAGCTCCAATGACGAAGTTGACTCGTAAAAATGTGAAGTTTGTGTGGACAGATGATTGTGAGCAAGCATTTCAGAAGTTGAAGCAGCGGTTGACCACCGCTCCAGTGTTGACTATCCCGACGAAAGGAAGGAAGTTTGTAGTGTTCACAGATGCTAGTGGGACTGGTTTGGGTTGTGTCTTGATGCAAGAAGGGAAGGTTGTTTCGTATGCTTCTAGACAGTTGAGGCCACATGAGAGGAGGTGTCCCACTCATGACTTAGAGTTGGCAGCTATTGTGTTTGTACTGAAAGTGTGGAGGCATTATTTGTTTGGGGAGAGATTTGAGTTGCATACAGATCATAAGAGTCTCAAGTACTTGTTTTTACAAAAGGAACTGAATATGAGACAACAGAGATGGGTTGAGTTCATTAGTAGTTACGATTTTGAGATTCTTTACCATCCGGGTAAGGGTAATATAGTGGCCGATGCTCTGAGTCAGAAACACAGTGTGATAGCTTCTTTGATGGCTAGGGAGTGGAATTCTCTTGAAGTGTTAGCATCTCATGATATTCAGCTAGGGCATAAAGGTGAGAAAGCATATATTGGGAGTTTGGTTGTCCAACCGACTTTAATAGGGAAAGTTCGACAGATGCAGAGGTTAGATACAATTTTAGTTAACCGCCTCAATGACTTGGTAGTGGATTTGCTTGATGAGTGTCCGACGGATTGGTCCGTGGATGTAGAAGGAAGTTTATGTTTTCAAGGAAGACTCTGTGTACCAGATAGTGAAGAGTTGAAGAGGGAAGTACTTGATGAGGCACATCGGTCTCGATACACTATACATCCTGATGGGACTAAGATGTATCATGACCTGAAACGAACCTTTTGGTGGGAAGGTATGAAGAGAGATGTTGGAGAATATGTTTCTAAGTATATGCTGTGTCAGCAGGTTAAGGCAGAACATCAGAGACCGTCTGGCTTGTTGAAACCTTTAGAAATACCTGTGTGGAAATGGGAGTGTATCTCTATGGATTTTGTGGATGGTTTGCCGAGATCCAAGAAGGAAAATGAGTCAATTTGGGTGATTGTGGATAGGCTAACTAAGTCGGCGCACTTTATTCTAGTGAGTGTGCATCGGACAGCAGACAAGTTAATTGGCACAATTGTATATTCGGAAGATAGTACGTTTGCATGGGACTCCGGTCTCGATTGTGTCGGATCGAGATTCGTTATTTGTGGCAGAGTTTTGGGAGAGTTTTCAGAGGGCGATGGGGACCCGGTTAGACCTTAGTACTGCTTATCATCCTCAGACCGATGGGCAGACTGAGAGGGTTAACCAGATTCTTGAGGATATGTTGAGGGCTTGTGTTCTCGATCTCGGTGGTAGTTGGGAAGAACATTTGCCATTGGTAGAGTTTGCTTACAATAACAGTTACCATTCTAGCATAGGAATGGCACCTTTGGAAGCATTGTATGGGAGGCCGTGTAGATCTCCAGTGTATTGGACAGAAGTAGGGGATGTACCTATTTTGGGTCCAGAGATAGTTCGGGAGCAACTGAGAAAGTGAGTGTTATTAGAGAGAGGATTAAGACTGCTCAGAGTCGGCAAAAGAGTTATGCGGATAGGAAGCGCAAGGGTGTGGAATTTGAAGTTGGAGATTTTGTGTTCTTGAAGGTATCTCTTATGAGGGGTGTGATGCGATTTGGTAAGAAAGGGAAGCTTGCTCCGAGGTTTGTAGGACCTTTTGAAATTGTCGGAAAGGTTAGAGAGTTGGCCTATAGAGTATTGTTGCCACCGGCATTGGCGACAATCCATAACGTGTTCTATGTATCCATGTTGAGGAAGTGTGTGAAAGATCCTGAACAGATTGTTCGTCCGACAGAACTTGAGATTAATGATGACCTCACGTATGTTGTTCGACCTATCACTATTGTCGATCGAGATGTGAAGTATTTGCGGAGAAAAATAGTGAACCTTGTGAAAGTGCAATGGAGTGAGAGAATTAACGACGTTACGTGGGAACTTGAGGAGAAGATTCGGAAATCGCACCCTGAGCTATTCGAATAGTGTTCGTGTGTTGCAAATCTCGGGACGATATTTTCTTTGAGGTGTGTATAATGTAACACCCCACTTTTTATTTTAAATAATTCATAGTGTCTTAATTAGAATTTTTAAGATTTTTAATTACATTATTAATGTGGTCAATATAGGAATAACCGGCGTGAGTGCTTTACACTATAAAAAAATTAATGTGGTAAAAAAAAAAAAAGAGAGAGAAAACGTGCAAGTGTGTGTGCAGTTGTGTATGCATGTGGTAGTATTAATATATAAATATATGTGGTATGTATCATATATAGGATATAATATAATATTAGATTAGGTATGATATATTAAAATATTAGGTTAGAAAACAATAAGAGAGAACTCCTTTTTTTTTTACACAGCCGCCGAGAGAGAGAGAGAGAGAGAGAGAGAGAGAAGAAAAGGAAGAAGAAGAAAAGGGAGAAGAAAAAAGAAGGGGCTCGGGTCCGTGGTCTCGCGTGGAATTGCGGAACGTCGTTACTGTCGATTTTCTTTCATCGAACGAGGTGAGTTAAATTTTGTGTGTCCGATTATATATATGTACACGTATGTATATATGTATACGGGAATAAAATTAAATTAGTACATGTTAAATTTAATTGTTAGGGTTAAATCTTTGTAATAGATCAATACACGTTGTTATGATTGAAGTAATTTAGATATATTCTTTCCCCTTCGTGAGACTTTGTGATTATGATATTAGGGTATTCGAAAAGGGTTAGGTAAATGGTTAGTTTGATAAAACTCTATGTGAGATATTCATAGTAATTAAGAAATATATGTAAAATTCGTTTTATTAATTTCACATAGTTGCAGAAACTTTAGAAAATTATTGTAAACTTGTGGGTTGGAATTTTAACAATCTGTCCGCGTGTCCTGTGCAAACGCAATTCTGCACACTTTTTGTGTTTTGAGTTTTCCCTGATTCCGCACCGTTTGGGCAGAAATTGAATATTTCAGTAGCAGTTTTTAGTGTATTAAAATGTACGAAATTGGGGAAATATGATTCGTTGTATTTTTTTTATTATTCGTATGAATTAACGAAGATTACTTGGAGATACATGAATTTTCCTATAATGTTTAGCTATGAAAAGAAATAGGTGATAGTCATTAACGTTGAGTCTGATTAAATTGTATAATTCCAAAATGAAAAAAATGTTTCAAGTTCCTTAGTTTTCACCGCTCCCAGTTGTGATATTGTTTTGGTAGCTCGACTTGCTGAGTGTACCTTTTTGCCAGTGGCTTCGTGATCAAGCTGGCCTAAGCCTTATGCCCGGCTTATTTTGTTAGACGTCTAGGCATATTGACTGGCCTTCTGTGTGTGTACCTGGTTTGGTTGATACCCCAACCAAACTGGCACCAGAGTGGATGTTGGTAGTATGTCCGGGTACACATGGGATATATGTGTGGGTGTACCATGGAGGGTAGCCAAGTGGTGAATCTAGGAAATTGAATAACGAATCGTACATAAAAGTAAGAGAATTATTGTTAATAAAATTTCCTATGGGTTAAAGGATATAAAATGTGGATTTCCTCGTCTGTTGTTCTTTTCTTATACATTGTATTGGGACGTGTAGTGAGTAAATTGTGATAAGGATCCTTCATTTATCTTAGTACAAGTAGTTCTGCATATTCTTGTAGTATTTTGCTGTTATTAATCTTGTGGTTGCAGGATGGTGGGTCTACTAATATTTTGCAGGTATTGACTCACCATGGGACGTTAGGTAAGTATTACTTTATTTAAATTCGGGCGAGAACTGCATGGCCACCACATAAAGGGAAACTACCGCTCGTCCCAATATGTGAAGTGGAACTACTCTCTTGCCCGAGTTAATATTTTGTATGGTAGTTAAAGGGTCAACGGGTGATCTTGAAGCTATGTGTGTGTGGTTTAACTCATACCAGTCATGTGACTGACCCGTTAGTTTTTCTCGCGGGTGCGTTCTTGTTGGAGCGTAGCCGATCATAATTTGCAGGGCTAGTAGGGAGGTCGCGGCACCTGGCAGCAGGAGGCATGCGGAGTCTTGTGCTGTTTTCCTTATTCGTTTTTTTTATTAACTCCTAGAGAGTTTAGAAATAATTTCTGGCATTGTGGGTCAGTTAACAATTTAAGATATTGTTTTAGTGAAGTGCTCTTTTTTAGATTTTTTTACTATGTTTTAGAGTTGGATTTAAGGTTTGACTTTTTAGTTGGATGTTGACCGTTGCTTTAGCACTTGTGGATAATGATTCTTTTCGGTACAGACTGTGTGATGTTATTATACTGCAAGCACTTTGATGATTGGACAGCTGGATATTGGTTGAGGGTTCTCCCTTGACTAATAATTGGTTTTCTAAAAATTGGGGTGTGACAGTTTGGTATCAGAGCACATGGTTGCCCTAAACTAGAGAGTGTCTAGGTGATCTTCGGAATGTGGTGAATGGGTTGTTAATTACAATGAACGAGTTTGTTTCAGATATTTATGTATGTGTGGTTGTCTTGTGAAGGTTATGGCTGGAGGCTACAATACCCGTCATGGAGCTCAGACTGGAGGTGGTGAGAGTTCTGGAGGAGCTGGGGCAGGAAATCCCAACTTAGTTCAGGTTGACGTGAGGGCTATGATGAACCAGATTCTCCAAGTTGTGCAGAACAATCAGCGGGGAAACCAGGGTGACCCGTTTGCTAAGAGGAACAAGGATTTTGTTTCTATTGGCGGTCGAGTATTCGATGGGGAAAATGGTCCGTTAGCAGGAGATGCTTGGATACGAAAGTGTGAGTTCGTGTTCGAGAGGATGCAGGTCACAGAGGTGTAGAAACAGGAGTTGGCATCTCAACAGCTTGAGGGTGCAGCTTTGCTTTGGTGGGAATCATTGAGGACTACTTATGACGTGGCAGAGATGACGTGGGAAGAGTTCAAAGTTTTATTTGAGGAAAATTTCATTCCCAGTGCAGTGAAGTCAAAATTGGCTATGGAATTCCAAGACCTCACTCAAGGTACCATGACTGTGTGGGAGTATGTGAAGAAGTTCAACGAGCCATCTCAGTATGCTCCTCATCTGATTGATACAGAGGAGAAGAAAAACGAGAAATTTATTGATGGATTGCGACATCACTTGTCCAAGGCAGTGCTATCTACAGAGAGTGGTGAACTTGGCTTTGAAGTTCAAGCGGGAGGAGCAAAAATTTCAGGCTGAGAGGTCAGCAAGGGCGAAGACCAATGAGAATTCTAGAGACACTCGGCCTCAAACTCAGCAAAAAGATACAGGACGTAGTGGGTGTTAAGTTACCAACTGCTCCAAAAGCTTAAGCTGTTAGAGAATGGGCCCAACAATGTATATCAAGCTTCAACACCCTCCCTTACGTGCAACCCCGACTTGCACGTGGAGAGCAAACAAATCAAACTCCATCATATTGGAGACAAATAACAAAGTGCAAATATGCACAACAAAGCGGGGATGGAGAGTCGAACCCAGGACCTCCCACAAACAAGGCTCTGATACCATGTTAAGTTACCAACTGCTCCAAAAGCTTAAGCTGTTAGAGAATGGGCCCAACAATGTATATCAAGCTTCAACAGTGGGAACAGATTTAAGCCTTATGATCAGGGGTGGAGAGGTCAGCAGTATCAAAGACAAGGATATGGCGGTCAGCGGTTCCCAGGAAATCAGGGGAACTTCAGGCAGCAGAACCAGCAGTGGAATGGTCAGGGTGGTCAGCATAATCAGGGTTTCCAGGGTCAACGTCAACAGGGCCCGCAGCCACAGATTGGTTTTCGTCCACCAGTGCCTCAAATTGGAGCACCTCCGGTAAGAGGAGAGATGGTTGTAGCTCCTAAAGTGTGTTTTAATTGTCAGTTACCTGGGCATATTGCTAGGGAATGTCCTCACCCTCCTAGGAATAAGCAGGCCGCGAGACAGGGTCAACCAGCACCAGCCAGGGCATTTGCAGTGATGCCAGGCAATGAGAATGTGCAAGGTAGTCTCAAACTTTTTCATTCCAATGTTTGTGTCTTGTTTGATTCAGGTGCATCCCGCTCTTTTATTTCTCGTCAGTTTGTTTTGAGAGATAGTATTCCTGTTACGCCTTTACTTGTTCCTGTGAGCGTAGGAACACCTCTATGGGGTTCAGTTACTCTATTTGAGCATTGTAAAGATTTTGTGATAGACTTTGGGGATAGGACTTTCCTTGTTAATTTGATTGTATTGGGGTTTGAAGGGTTTTCCATTATTTTGGGGATGGATTGGCTTAGGGAGAACCATGTTATCCTTGATTGTGCTAAGAGGACCATTCATATAGATACCCCAGGATTACCTCGTTTCTCTCATACGTATCCAGATAGTGGAGAATTGGTTATGTCTAGTTTCCTACATTCGGTGGAGATACCGAAGAAGGATATTAGTGATGTGGAAGTGGTATGCGATTTTGAGGATGTTTTTCAGGAGATCCCTGGACTGCCACCTAAGAGAGAGGTGGAATTCCGGATTGATCTTGTACTGGGGTCTGCACCAATTTCTAAGACAGCATATCGTATGGCACCCAAGGAGTTGGGAGAGATGAAGAAGCAGCTGGATGAGATGCTTCAGAAAGGGTGCGTTAATTATTTCTTTCTTGTAGATTCATTTTCTTCGTAGTTGATCTTTGTTTCTATTAGTGTAATTCTTTTGAGGTGTGTATGAATCAGGTTCATACGTCCTAGTAACTCACCGTGGGGTGCTCCGGCGATATTTGTATCCAATAAGGACGGTAGTCTTCGTATGTGTATAGACTACAGGGAATTGAATAAGGTGACGATCAAGAACAAGTATCCTTTGCCCAGGATTGACGACCTTCTTGATCAATTGAATGGAGCGGCGATCTTTTCACAGCTTGATTTGAGGACCGGATATCACCAGATGGGAGTGGTGGAAGAGAGCATTCCCCGTACAACTTTTCGTACTCGATATGGGTTGTATGAATTTCCAGTGATGCCATTTGGTTTGACCAACTCTCCAGCATTCTTTATGGATTTGATGAATAGGGTGTTCAGGCCGTATTTGGACTGTTTTGTCATTGTCTTCATAGATGACATTTTGGTTTATTCACGAACTCAGGAGGAGCATAGAGAGCATTTGAAGGTGGTATTACAGATACTTCGGGAACATAAGTTGTATGCCAAGTTCAGTAAGTGTCATTTTTGGGAGACCGCTGTGAGATTTCTAGGTCATGTTATTCAGCTGAGGGAATATTAGTAGATCCTGAAAAAGTCGCATCAGTGCAAGACTGGGCACAACCTTCTAATCCGACAGAGGTGAGGAGTTTCTTGGGATTAGCAGGTTATTACAGGAGGTTCATTGAGAAGTTTTCTCTCATAGCAGCTCCAATGACGAAGTTGACTCGTAAAAATGTGAAGCTTGTGTGGACAGATGATTGTGAGCAAGCATTTCAGGAGTTGAAGCAGCGGTTGACCACCGCGCCAGTGTTGACTATCCCGACGAAAGGAGGGAAGCTTGTAGTGTTCACAGATGCTAGTGGGACTGGTTTGGGTTGTGTCTTGATGCAAGAAGGGAAGGTTGTTTCGTATGCTTCTAGACAGTTGAGGCCACGTGAGAGGAGGTATCCCACTCATGACTTAGAGTTGGCAGCTGTTGTGTTTGCACTAAAAGTGTGGAGGCATTATTTGTTTGGGGAGAGATTTGAGTTGTATACAGATCATAAGAGTCTCAGGTACTTGTTTTCACAAAAGGAACTGAATATGAGACAACAGAGATGGGTTGAGTTCATTAGTAGTTACGATTTTGAGATTCTTTACCATCCGGGTAAGGGTAATGTAGTGGCCGATGCCCTGAGTCGGAAACACAGTGTGATAGCTTCTTTGATGGCTAGGGAGTGGAAGTCTCTTGAAGTGTTAGCATCTCATGATATTCAGCTAGGGCATAAAGGTGAGAAAGCATATATTGGGAGTTTGGTTGTCCAACCGACTTTAATAGGGAAAGTTCGACAAATGCAGAGGTTAGATACAATTTTAGTTAACCGTCTCAATGACTTGGTAGTGGATTTGCTTGATGAGTGTCCGACGGATTGGTCCGTGGATGCAAAAGGAAGTTTATGTTTTCAAGGAAGACTCTGTGTACCGGATAGTGAAGAGTTGAAGAGGGAAGTACTTGATGAGGCACATCGGTCTCGATACACTATACATCCTGACGGGACTAAGATGTATCATGACCTGAAACGAACCTTTTGGTGGGAAGGTATGAAGAGAGATGTTGGAGAATATGTTTCTAAGTGTATGGTGTGTCAGCAGGTTAAGGCAGAACATCAGAGACCGTCTGGCTTGTTGAAACCTTTAGAAATACCTGTGTGGAAATGGGAGTGTATCTCTATGGATTTTGTGGATGGTTTGCCGAGATCCAAGAAGGGAAATGAGTCAATTTGGGTGATTGTGGATAGGCTAACTAAGTCGGCGCACTTTATTCCAGTGAGTGTGCATCGGACAGCAGACAAGTTAATTGGCACAATTGTATATTCGGAAGATAGTACGTTTGCATGGGACTCCGGTCTCGATTGTGTCGGATCGAGATTCATTGTTTGTGGCAGAGTTTTGGGAGAGTTTTCAGAGGGCGATGGGGACCCGGTTAGACCTTAGTACTGCTTATCATCCTCAGACCGATGGGCAGACTGAGAGGGTTAACCAGATTCTTGAGGATATGTTGAGGGCTTGTGTTCTCGATCTCGGTGGTAGTTGGGAAGAACATTTGTCATTGGTAGAGTTTGCTTACAATAACAGTTACCATTCTAGCATAGGAATGGCACCTTTCGAAGCATTGTATGGGAGGCCGTGTAGATCTCCAGTGTGTTGGACAGAAGTAGGGGATGTACCTATTTTGGGTCCAGAGATAGTTCGGGAGAAACTGAGAAAGTGAGTGTTATTAGAGAGAGGATTAAGACTGCTCAGAGTCGGCAAAAGAGTTATGCGGATAGGAAGCGCAAGGGTGTGGAATTTGAAGTTGGAGATTTTGTGTTCTTGAAGGTATCTCCTATGAGGGGTGTGATGCGATTTGGTAAGAAAGGGAAGCTTGCTCCGAGGTTTGTAGGACCTTTTGAAATTGTCGGAAAGGTTAGAGAGTTGGCCTATAGAGTATTGTTGCCACCGGCATTGGCGACAATCCATAACGTATTCCATGTATCCATGTTGAGGAAGTGTGTGAAAGATCCTGAACAGATTGTTCGTCCGACAGAACTTGAGATTAATGATGACCTCACGTATGTTGTTCGACCTATCACTATTGTCGATCGAGATGTGAAGTATTTGCGGAGAAAAATAGTGAACCTTGTGAAAGTGCAATGGAGTGAGAGAATTAACGACGTTACGTGGGAACTTGAGGAGAAGATTCGGAAATCGCACCCTGAGCTATTCGAATAGTGTTCGTGTGTTGCAAATCTCGGGACGAGATTTTCTTTGAGGTGTGTATAATGTAACACCCCACTTTTTATTTTAAATAATTCATAGTGTCTTAATTAGAATTTTTAAGATTTTTAATTACATTATTAATGTGGTCAATATAGGAATAACCGGCGTGAGTGCTTTACACTATAAAAAAATTAATGTGGTAAAAAAAAAAAAAGAGAGAGAAAACGTGCAAGTGTGTGTGCAGTTGTGTATGCATGTGGTAGTATTAATATATAAATATATGTGGTATGTATCATATATAGGATATAATATAATATTAGATTAGGTATGATATATTAAAATATTAGGTTAGAAAACAATAAGAGAGAACTCCTTTTTTTTTACACAGCCGCCGAGAGGGAGAGAGAGAGAGAGAGAGAGAGAGAGAGAGAGAAGAAAATGAAGAATAAGAAAAGGGAGAAGAAAAAAGAAGGGGCTCGGGTCCGTGGTCTCGCGTGGAATCGCGGAACGTCGTTACTGTCGATTTTCTTTCATCGAACGAGGTGAGTTAAATTTTGTGTATCCGATTATATATATATATATGTACACGTATGTATATATGTATACGGGAGTAAAATTAAATTAGTACATGTTAAATTTAATTGTTAGGGTTAAATCTTTGTAATAGATCAATACACGTTGTTATGATTGAAGTAATTTAGATATATTCTTTCCCCTTCGTGAGACTTTGTGATTATGATATTAGGGTATTCGAAAAGGGTTAGGTAAATGGTTAGTTTGATAAAACTCTATGTGAGATATTCATAGTAATTAAGAAATATATGTAAAATTCGTTTTATTAATTTCACATAGTTGCAGAAACTTTAGAAAATTATTGTAAACTTGTGGGTTGGAATTTTAACATTCTGTCCGCGTGTCTTGTGTAAAACGCAATTCAGCACACTTTTCCTGTTTTGCGTTTTCCCTGATTCCTCACCGTTTGGGCAGAAATTGAATATTTCAGTAGCAGTTTTTAGTGTATTAAAATGTACGAAATTGGGGAAATATGATTCGTTGTATTTTTTTTTATTATTCGTATGAATTAACGAAGATTACTTGGAGATACATGAATTCTCCTATAATGTTTAGCTATGAAAAGAAATAGGTGATAGTCATTAACGTTGAGTCCGATTAAATTGTATAATTCTAAAATGAAAAAAAATGTTTCAAGTTCCTTAGTGTTCACCGCTCCCAGTTGTGATATTGTTTTGGTAGCTCGACTTGCTGAGTGTACCATTTTGCCAGTGGCTTCGTGATCAAGCTGGCCTAAGCCTTATGCCCGGCTTATTTTGTTAGACGTCTAGGCATATTGACTGGCCTTCTGTGTGTATACCTGGTTTGGTTGATACCCCAACCAAACTGGCACCAGAGTGGATGTTGGTAGTATGTCCGGGCACACATGGGATATATGTGTGGGTGTACCATGGAGGGTAGCCAAGTGGTGAATCTAGGAAATTGAATAACGAATCGTACATAAAAGTTAGAGAATTATTGTTAATAAACTTTCCTATGGGTTAAAGGATATAAAATGTGGATTTCCTCGTCTGTTGTTCTTTTCTTATACATTGTATTGGGACGTGTAGTGAGTAAATTGTGATAAGGATCCTTCATTTATCTTAGTACAAGTAGTTCTGCATATTCTTGTAGTATTTTGCTGTTATTAATCTTGTGGTTGCAGGATGGTGGGTCTACTAATATTTTGCAGGTATTGACTCACCATGGGACGTTAGGTAAGTATTACTTTATTTAAATTCGGGCGAGAACTGCATGGCCACCACATAAAGGGAAACTACCGCTCGTCCCAATATGTGAAGTGGAACTACTCTCTTGCCCGAGTTAATATTTTGTATGGTAGTTAAAGGGTCAACGGGTGATCCTGAAGCTATGTGTGTGTGGTTTAACTCATACCAGTCATGTGACTGACCCGTGAGTTTTTCTCGCGGGTGCGTTCTTGTTGGAGCGTAGCCGATCATAATTTGCAAGGCTAGTAGGGAGGTCGCGGCACCTGGCAGCAGGAGGCATGCAGAGTCTTGTGCTGTTTTCCTTATTCGTTTTTTTTATTAACTCCTAGAGAGTTTAGAAATAATTTCTGGCATTGTGGGTCAGTTAACAATTTAAGATATTGTTTTAGTGAAGTGCTCTTTTTTAGATTTTTTTACTATGTTTTAAAGTTGGATTTAAGGTTTGACTTTTTAGTTGGATGTTGACCGTTGCTTTAGCACTTGTGGGTAATGATTCTTTTCGGTACAGACTGTGTGATGTTATTATATTGCAAGCACCTTGATGATTGGACAGCTGAATATTGGTTGAGGGTTCTCCCTTGACTAATAATTGGTTGTCTAAAAATTGGGGTGTGACACGGACACATGTTGATTTAGTCTAAATATTATTAAAGGTTGTCCCGCTGTCATATGTGTTGGGAGCCACATTTGGAATACAAGATATGGGACGCATAATTCATGTATTTTGAGTTAATATCAGCAGGAGTTGTTTAAAAAAAAAAGGAGCATTGGGGTGAGGGTGTTGCATTCTCACCATACCATTGCTAACATATTTTATAGTCTAATCATTTTTGTTAACATGCACTTCTAGGTTTCATTAATGCACCATGTTTAAACAAATCAGTTGGGGTTATATCACATGTGGGATAATTCCATAATTTAGGGATTGTGATTTGGCTAAATTTCTATTGTGATTTGGTTTCCTTTATGATAGAGTTGTATTACTTGTCCAATAAGTAATAGGTTGTAAGCTCTATATATAGGGATGTTGTATAGGAATTTATGTAATCCCTTGGTGTACCAAGTTGGGAGTCTCCACTCATGGGGGTGCATGGTCTAGGGTGAGAGAGATTAATCATTAGGGTTTTCTGTGAGGGGTGTTCACAGCGTTATAGGGATGTGAGGTAGGGATGTGTATTTCTTTATCTCTGTGATTTCTCTATGTTACAGTGATTAATTGTGTCAGGTTCTTTGGGGTATTGAATGGGGAGAGTACAAGGGTTTTGTATTTGGGTTATGGGATTTAATTCATGTAACTTGTACCATGTTTTACTCAATAGGAAAAGAATGGATCTCTTAGGTGTGGACGTAGGCAAGTGTTTGACCGAACCACGTAGAAATCTCTGTGTCTTTTCTTTGATATGCATATTTAATTACTGCTCATGCGTGTGTGTTTATTTAGGAGAATTTAGTTCCGCGTGTTAAATTCCCAACAAAATCAAGTGTGGAGGTGATTCAAATAGGGGCTATGAAGAGTCAACAAAGGTATGGCTTACTACCATTTCTTTGGCTCTTTGTAAATTGTAGGTTGATCGCTTCTGGAGGTGTACACCTCATTCCTTTATGATCATTTTTTTCATTATGCATCGGGGATTTTTTTTATATTTTTTTTTACATTGTAATGGTTTCCTAATCTTTATATCCCAAATTTGAATCCCAATATAATGGTCCTACTTTGGCTTTCTTAATGGTTAGCCTTCAAAGTCAATATTCGACAAAGATGCATTAGTTGGTAAGAATAAAAAAATTGGTTGATAAGAACCATCATGACATAGATGCATTAGTTGCATATCATGAAAAGTCAATATTAGACATCATATTCAACATAGTATTAGATTTTGTTAATTCAAGTTATTATGTTAACACTTACCATTATTTCAGTTAGAATTTTTTCTCAACTTTCTTAGTATGGATATCCGCAAGTCTTTTTTTATTTCTTACATCACTTTAATCGAAGTGGTAAATGACATTAAAAAAAGTTGAGTGATTTTATTTTTGGAAAATTTAGATTAGTTACAATGACCAACCTACTAGAGATTTATTAGCATACATATTAGCTGCTGGAGACATATTTCTTTTACTTGGTTTTGCTGTTGAGAAAGTGTAGGAAAAGAAAAGAAAAAAAACAGTCTTTGTGCTCGCACGTGCATGGAAATGATTGGTAGTCATTACTTGGTAGCGCTTGAGCTTCTAGCATCACTCACAAATATTGGTAGTCATTACTTGGTTTTGCCCAAATGTTGGTAGTCCTGGTGGTATATTCTTTTGCAATGCCATAAAATCTTAATGACCATGTATGAATTATGATTATGTCTTAACTCTTAACTCACGACAAGTCAAAATTTGCAGTGAATGGGATCAACCATCAAACAAGATGAGACCCCAATATGCTGAAAATGCTAAGTTACAAATGGGCTTTTTGTAGTGCCTTGAGGTTGATAGAGAAATGCCATTTAATCGGTTCTCTTACTTTTGTTAATTGTTTGTGTCTGGAAATTGGAAGATTGAATTAAGGATCACGAAAGTATGATTATGACTTTATAATCAGTTTGGAGTAATAAAATAAGGATCGGGAAAGTATCGTCTTTTAGTTATGTGATTCAACTAAATCAGCACAATACATGTTCTATGTGAGTGTAAGACTAGCACAGACAAAGTTCCGGACCTTTTTTATACAGCTCAATTTCTTTTAGCTTCAGCCAAATTAAACTAGAGGTAATTTGAAGCACAAGCACATTTTTTTTTACTGTTATAAATCGAATCTAGGAAAATCAGAAGCGATTAAACTTTGGGATTAGTGTTGACTTAAGACATGAATTATGGGGAAGTGATTTGTTGCATGCCCTCAAAAGTGAGAGATGGGGCTGAACAGAGAGTTGTTCCCCTGAATTTGTTAATTGTCTAAAGAGCAATGACTCACTGGTTTGTTGCCTTTGTTGTTTAACATTTCAAATTAAACAATTAATTCAAAAATGATAAGAAGTGATTGTATAGGGACAATTACGTGTTTTCCTCCGAATGTATATATGTTAAGAGTGCCATCAAAAGTTTTAGGGGTTGTTTGGTTGTCACTTGAATTTGAACAGTTTCATTCAGATTTCATGTTGAATTTTAGAGCAAAATTCATCATCATGAATGACTTCATTTATAAAAGGGTAAATATCATCTAGACCCCCTGATGGTTGCTCTAATCACACTTAGACCCCTCACATTTCAGTTATATCACTTACAACCCCTGAGCAGCTTTGCAATTATAAAAATGATCCAAGGCTTTGATTCTTTATTTCAAACATTAATTGTAAATCGTTCTTGAGTAGCTTCTATATGAACTGTAATTATAAACAGTTCTTGACGTCGTTGGAACTGTGAAAGACGGAGAAGATTTCTCCTTTTGATCTAAACTTTTGAGATGAGAATCAATGAGACCCAGAATCAATGAGACCCAAGCTGATAAGATTTCGTGAGGGACATCGATAGGATTTCATCCACAAACAGAGACGAGGAGAGAATTAGAAATCCGCAAGCCAACGCTTCGTTTCTCTTTGTTTTTAGAGATTGGACCTCAATCAACATACATGGCTATCCATATCGACCCACAACTCAAATTAAGTGAACCTGAAACTGCTTATTACGGGTTGTTATGAACGGGTTTGCGAATATGGGTTTCAATTATCATATCTAGTTTAGATTTAGGGATCTCTATCACTATTATCAGTAAAATAATAGTAGGGATTTTATTTGTAACGCACCATGTGCGTTAGAAATAGTAGATAGTTTATTTGTGGTGCACCATATGCGTCACAAATAGTAAGGATTTTATTTGTGCCGCACAATATGCGTCGCAAATAGTATAGATTCTATTTGCGGTGCACCACATGCGTTAGAAAAAGTAGAGATTTTATTTGTGGCATACTACATGTATCACAAATATGGTCCAGTAATTGGTCAACCAAATTTGTTTGCGGCATCTGCAAGTGCGTCACAAATACTAACACGCGTCACAAATAACAATCTTTATGAAGCGTTTGTGCGGCACAGAAAAATAGATTTATTGTAGTGGAAGATCTTTAATTTATATAGGGTTTTAAGTGTAAATGATGACATATCCGAAATTCAGAGAACTAAGAAGAGTTTAGACTTGGGGCATTTGGGTTAGGATCTGTTTTGGGAAAAAAATTAGGGTGTATATGGGATAGGGGCAGAGGCAATTGGGCTGAGTTTTATTTGACTTTACCGGGCTTTAGAACGTGTGTGGGCTGAACTACTAATACTAGAGATCTACTTGAAAATTTTTGGGCTAGTAAAATTTTGATGGGATTTGGGGCTAAGCAATGGCTTTCTTGGCCTATGGCAACGCCCGACCTGAGCATGTTGTAGTAACAATCTTTTAAGTTTGGCTAATAGCTACAAAATTACGAGTAATGTTATGTTTTTAAAAAATTTCAAATAATTTCAAAACACATGTGATGTAGACTTGAATTTCATATTCGGGAAGAACTTTGAAATTAACATTAGTAAAATGCTTTTTTAATTATGAAACAAAAAGGCTTATAATGTTACATTTGATTTCAAAGTTGTCTGTAGACATACCAACCGATAACCTTATCTTAACTTATTTATCTATTATAGAATGGAATCATTATTTTCATAAAAAGTTAATTAATAAGACTAGCAATAATATATATTAACCTACAAAATTTGTTTCCTCTTCACCTTTTCATTTTTTTTTTTAACTTTTGCACTTCTGAATATCTTTATATTATAACTCAGTGAAATTTCTTTAGAGATCAATTAATTAAAGGGTAACTTAGGGTGCGTTTGATAAAACTGAAAATTAAGTACTGAAAATTAAGTGCTGAATTTAAGTACTGAAAATTTTAAGTAATTTGTATTTGCAATACTGAAAAACAGTGTTTCAAAAATTAAAATAGACTGCATTCAGTGATTATTTTCAGTAGAAAGTTTTCACTTAACGTTTTCAGCGGATTTTTCGCTGCTTTTTCAATTAAGTGGTACATTATCAAACGCGCTGAAAAAAATTAAGTGCTGAAAATTTTTATTTTTACCACTTAATTGGGTTATCAAACACACCCTTACTCTGACCTCCCACGGCTAAAGTCAAAATATAGGATTACTCCCTCATGGTTTGCCTAATTACACTAACCTCCCTTAAGGTTTGGAATTGAGTTATAACACTCTCTCCCTTCAATTAGTCAGTGGTCAGCTAACCGTTAATTTGATTGTCAAATTTTTACACAATAACTAAGTTGCCCTAACTAAAGCTAATAAAAATTTCATATAATATTATTTCTCTAATATTAATATGCAAGTTTTGTTTTTCCAAAATGGAAAACTGGCGATTGACTACGTGTAAATATTTAAAATAATAGGTTAAATTTTTTAAGGTCATCTTGGTGATTCTGCATGTTCCATTAACTTTTTAGATATTTATCACTGATCTGGGATGTCAGTGAAATTATGCAAACCACAAAAAATTCCTGTTGTTTGAGCTTACCTCAGGGGAGATCAATGTAATTACACCTAATTAATTAAGATACTATAACTTTTTTGTATGGGAATTAAAATACGATATAATTATATAATCCATAAAAATAACAATAACACCAAAATCATCATGTAAACTACTTTAATGGATTACATGGACCTACTTTAATAAAAATAAATAAAAAAAAATAATAAAGTTAACCTACGGGTTTGAAACTACTTTAGTAAATTAAATTTCGTGCACTTAACAAGTTAACATTTTATTTTAAACAATTCTTTTTTGGGTTAATTATACTCATATCCCCTGTGGTTTGGCTTAATTACACGGATTTCCCTCGCATTTTAAGAAATTACATGGACCTCCTTTATGCCTAGTATTTTGTAGCACTTTAAGGGGGAAAGTATTATTGAATATTAATTTGAAGGGGGGAAAGTGTTACAGAATACTAATTTTAAGCGAGGTCCATGTAATTTTCTAAAATATGAGGATGGTCCGTGGAGTCATTTTCTATTTATTAGCAGTTGTTGAGGTCAAGATTTTGGCATTGGTTGTGATTTACTGTTTTCAGGAAGTGTATGGCTATTTTGTGTTTGGGACACTTTGTGGGGTGTGCTATGGGCTCCTTGTTGAAACTCCCAAATAGGGATGTGTCTCAGAAAGAATCTTTTGCTTTAGGGAGTTCTGGTTGATTTGTTTTAGGGCTGTCCATCTTCTATGATTTGGATCGTATACTGTTGGCATTTTGTTATAACATATATATATATATTTTTTTTTTGAAACTCGATAGAGCGAGGAAGAATGTATTTAAATATAAACCAGAACACCAAAAGAGAGGGGGGCATAAGACAGAACCCTCCAAAAGCGACTAAACCAACAAAACAAAAACCAAACAAGAAAAACAGCCACTTCCAAATGGGTGATCAACCTCTGCCTAAGTGCAAAAAAGAGAGCAGCAAACCACTGAAGCTGGACAGCAGCCCAAGAAAAAAGCTAGGAAAAAAAACAAAAAACAGGGCACTGAGCCAAAAAAAAAAAAAAAAAAAAAAAAAAGAACAGAATATTGAGACCATAAAAGCCAAAAGAAAGCTGTGTATACGTGTATGTAGCCTAAGACTTTTAATTTTCCATGCTATAACATATTTTTTATCAATGAAACTTGCCCGTTCAACAAAAAAAATAAGACAAATCACATGAAAGCTGAGTGTAATTTGACAATTGCTTGATTTAATATTTTAGTCCAGATAGAGAGAACAAAGTCTTGAGTGCATAATCCATATATATGCATCAAACAATACATATATTATTATCCACAGAGGAATATATCAACCACCACATTTAAGTTGTTCCCCGAAATTAAAAGTTTCTAAACACCAACATTTTGGCTTATTTAATATCAACACACACACAGTACGTACACACAAAAGGATCAACACTCTTCTTCCACAACCACTTAATTGACACCAAACCAAACCAAGCCATATATATATATATATATATATAACGTTTGATGTGTCTATTACTTCAGGTGATGAGTTTCAATATCTTTAGTGACAGCAATACAGAAGTCCATCAATGTCACGGGATCTGGGACATCCTCACGCAGCTTCTCATATTCAAAAGTCCACGTCACCTCGTTGTTCTCACCCTTTGTATCAACATGAACCTTGATTATCAAAGTCTTAAACTCCTCCGTGAGATCTCCTTCAATTACCTTGAATGTCACTGACTTTTTCTCCTCATCTATTGCTTCTACAACTTCCTTTGCCACCTTATCTTTCCCATCTATATAGTATGTACCATGCAAAATCAACATATATATATATATATATAAAAGAATGATGTCCATAAAAAAGTTAATTTAAATTCGAATTATGTTTTGCCCTACACTCGTACTTATAAATATTGAATACTAAGTATTAAGGGTAAATTACATTCACTTCTGCTGAGTTTCTGACAATTACAAATGGATCCTCTCGTATATTCCAAATTATATCACATCCCCTTTACTTTGGCTGTTAATTACAGATTTCTTGATCATGCTATGCTAAAAATAGGAGTAAATATTGGACCAGAGATAAAACAAGATGGAATATCTACATCTAACATAATAAAATCCTCATAAGTAGCTCTATGGTTGCATGGGATTGGGTTCTTTTGCTAGCTTTTGGTTACTTTATGATTGTAATCTAGGAAACACCAGTTCGGACGGATGCAGGGACGCGAGGACGGGGAAGCAAGTGCGGAGAGTTTGACAATTTTATCAAAATCACCAGTGAGCGTGCGGCAGGGTACTTAAGTAAAATATTAAAAATATGTTTTATATAATATTTATATAGTAGTATATACAAACTATTGTACCACTATCTATTTATTTCAAATTTAACAATATATTTATTTATTCATAAAAATTAATAATTTGAGAGTTTAAGCATAAATACTGAAGAAAGAAATGTTTTAAAAGAATTAAAAAAAAAAAAAAAAGCAAATGTGTTGAGACCCAGTGTAGGGCTTAAAGTCCCTTTCACGTTACAGTCTTTGAGAGAGAGAGAGAGAGAGAGAGAAGAAGAAGAAAAAATCGAAGAAGAATCGGAGAAGAAGAAGCAAAATCTAAGAAGAATAAGAAGAAGATGAAGAGTAAGAAGAAGTAGAAGCAAAATGGAAGAAGAAAAAGAAGAAAAAGTAGAAGAAGAAGAAGAAGAAGAGTCGAAGAAGAAGAACGCACCTTGAATATCCTTTCTTCCCTCGGTTTTTTTTTTTTTTAACCTTGAATCTGGCGCACTCAGCCGCACCCCGCCGCAGTCCAGCCGCACTCAAACATGATGAAGAACTGAAATGGAGTCGACACGCACTTATTACGCACTAAAGCCGCGGCCGAACTCGCCTCGTACTTAATTCGCGTGCATCCCCAATATTGCCGCACTAGTGCTTTCTTAGGTTGTAATGCTTTTGTCATGAATAAAATTTATCATTGTTGAGTAAAAACAAAAAATCAAAAAGTCTGACCAACCCCGAGATTAGCTTGTTTGTATGTAATGACTTTCAATAACAACATTGGATTTTTATTTTTTATTTTTTATGGGAAACACCATTCGATTAAATATGAGGGAACCTTGTACGTTAGTTTAATATATGTATGTAGTATCAATGAATAAATCTGACAGAAAGGACGTAGAAGGAAAAAAAAAAAAAAAAAAGCTTCGTAATGTCTACAATTGCTGAAAACTACAAAAAAAAAAAAAAAAAAAAAAAAAAAAATTATACTCCCTCTGTCCTATTTTATGTGTCTATCTTTCCTTTTTTAAATGTCCCAAAACTAATGTGATAATTTTTTAGCTACTTTCCAAACTTATCCTTATTGATTTTGAAAATGTCCAACAATAAGTAAAAGGGAACAAAAAACAAATAAGGGTAATTTTGAAACAATTGCATTAATTACAAGCAATGATTATGTTCCCTTAAAAGTTGGCATCCCAAAGATGGACACATAAAATGGAACCGAGGGAGTATATATATATATACAAATAAAAAATACAAAACTTAAAATATCAGCATAATTTATGATAAATCCATACCAAACTGCCAAACTCCATGACACAAGAATTTCAAATGAGTAAGTCTTTGGACACAAACAAACAAATTTTTTTTTTTTTTTTTTTTGTAACCGTGGGTGTTCAGGCCTGTTTACGCACACCTCGACTAATTTCACGAGGCCAGGGCGTTTGGGGGAATCACCTGTCGCCACCCCCTTCGCCACCCCCTTGAGATTCGAACTTGAGACCTCTGGCTATGACACCCAGAGCCCTTGCCATCCGGCCACAAGGGAAGTGGTTCAAACAAGCAAAATTTCACAAACACAATCCACAAATACCACAATTGTGGATTGTGGATTATGTTTGTGAGATTTATTTGTGCTAATTGTGGTATTTGTGTATTGTGTATGTGAAATTTTGTTTGTTTGTGTCCAAAGACTTACACAACAGAGAGAGAGAGAGAGAGAGAGAGAGAGAGAGAGAGGAGCCTCACCGTGGAAGTAACTCCAGTTGATGACAGAGCCAACAGAACCCCATTCACCCTCATGCAATTCAGCACCCTGTATGTTACCAGGGCTTATGGTAGATATGTGATGTGGTTTGTACCTGAAGAGCTCATGAAACACATCACCATCTGACTTGATCTGCACTTCCCTCACAATTTTACCTGTAAGTCCCATAATTTCCTTTCCAGAGAAACAAACACTACAATACAAATAGTAGAAAGAAAATGTGAATTGAGGGATGGAGAAAAGTGTTTGCTCCCCTTCAACCCTTATATAGAAAGTCTACTTTTCCTCCAGTTCTACTTTTCCTCCAGTTCGTACAATGACCACTCATAACACGCCACTACATACCACGAATTGTACTGCCTATAACCGTGCAGAAATTATTGAATGGTTGTGACCAATAAGAGTGGATGGTGGTTCTGATCAACAGGAGATATTAATATGTGCATTGGAATTGTTGAAAAAAAAAAAAAAGGGCTCGTCGACACCCCACCCCACCCCTAATAGAACTGGTTTAATTTTGAGATATGATATATTGAAGCAGAGGCAAGTTTGGAAGTTAAAAGGCAAAACCCTATAAAAGTCGGGGTAGATGTGGTATATCTTTTTCACAAACACTCCACCAAAATTCGCACCGCCCCAGTTATAATATAAATTTGCTACTACACCCTTAAAATTACATCTTCTTTAGTATATTTTTGGAATAATACGTTTTTTTGGCTCTTTGATTTTAGACACTTTAATATAAGTGTTAAATAGCAGTGGACCTACTGGTTCGCATATGTATATATGAAATTTTCTTTTGAGTTGTATTATAGATACCACGATTGAAATTTTTCTAATTAAATTGGGCGGGACAGTGGTGTATGGGTGACCGTTATTAAATGGAGTAGGATTCAATATTTCTCATTAAGCAATTAAGGTGGAGAGAAGTCGGAGTAGTACATTAAATATAGTAGGAGTTGGTAAAAGTGGACTTCGTACCAACTCAACTCCGTTAATGTATATGCATAAAAATATATATGAGCCTTATTTTTTTTTTCTTTTTCTTTTTCTTTTTTCAGTAGTTAAAGAAACAAGACAGCCTTTTGCGAATTCGTTAAATGTGCAAAGTTTTTTGGAATTTGTACTTGTAAAGCTATTAATTATGGGTTCGCATAATAACGTTTCCTATTTTTAAGTTTCTTTTTTTTTTTTTTTATGACAATTAAACTTGTTTGGTAATGTTGCAAATTTAAAAAATATACATATACTAAAACATAAACAACAAATGCATTTGTTAAGATGTGAATGTCAAATGTATATTTGAAAATAAATAGTTTTAGTCAAAAGTCCTTTAAAATATATTTTTTTAGTATTTGATCTAATATATATGTTTCTCTTTTCAATTGCACATGGTTGTGTTTTGGCTAAAAATTAATTTGACCGGGCGTGCCAGGGGCTTTGTATGAAGACCCAAACGTATGCCAAAACTATCCCTAAATGTATTTGAGATGGATCGGGCGATGTTGGGAAGTAGAGATGACCCTTCCCTTGAGGTTCAACCACCCTGATGCGAGTGATTTGGTTGAGTGAGTGATGAGAAATAGTGAAGTAATTGGAAGTAGATTTCAACCGAACCAGACCCAAAAGAAACTGAATACGAGATGGTACAAGAATATTTCAATGAAGAAGCTGATAGCCAAATCTTTGAAACATAAATATGTTGAACAAACAGTACATAATCATGAGAATACAAACAATGTAAAGAAAAGAACTAAGACAACTAAAGTTGCCAAATCAAGGACACAGATTGTTTATAACATGAACTATAAAGAAAACAGTGAATTCAAAACAGTAGTTGGACTGTTTATAGCCGCAGGGGCTGTGTGGCTGTTGTCTAAGCCACTTGCATGTAGCATGGTAATGTGTATATATAGGCTGCTGAAAGTAACTTCTCCATCCATGATCTCCCCACTATTGCAACTTCTCCACTACTTGTTAGCCACCACCCACTAGTAAAGCTATTAATTATGGGTTCGCATGATAATATTTCCTATTTTTAAGTTTCTTTTTTCTTTTTATGATAATTAAACTTGTTTGGTAATATTGCTATTTTAAAAAAATATATATATATATATATACTAAAACATAAACAAGAAATGCATTTGTTAAGGTGTGAATGTCAAATGTATATTTGAAAATAAATAGTCAAAGTCAAAAGTCCTTTAAAATAGACTTTTTTAGTATTTGATCCAATATATATGTTTCTCTTTTCAATTGCACATGGTTGTGTTTCGGCTAAAAATTAATTTGACCGGGCGTGCCAGTGGCTTTGTACGAAGACCCAAATGTGTGTCAAAACTATCCCTAAATGTATTTGAGATGGATCGGGCGATATTGGGAAGTAGGGATGACCCTTTCCTTGAGGTCCAACCACTCTGATGCGAGTGATTTGGTTGAGTGAGTGATGAGAAATAGTGAAGTAATTGGAAGTAGATTTCAACCGAACCAGAACCAAAAGAAACTGAATACGAGATGGTACAAGAATATTTCAATGAAGAAGATGGTACCCAAATCTTTGAAACATAAATATATTGAACAAACAGTACATAATCTTGAGAATACAAACAATGTAAAGGAAAGAACTAAGACAACTAAAGTTGTCAATTCAAGGACACAGATTGTTTATAACATGAACTATAAAGAAAACAGTGAATTCAAAACAATAGTTGGAGTGTTTATAGCCGCAGGGGCTGTGTGGCTGTTGTCTAAGCCACTTGCATGTAGCATGGTATTGTGTATATACAGGCTGCTGAAAGTAACTTATCCATCCATGATCTCCCCACTATTGCAACTTCTCCACTACTTGTTAGCCACCTCCCACTAGTAAAGCTATTAATTATGGGTTCGCATGATAACGTTTCCTATTTTTAAGTTTCTTTTTTTTTATGATAATTAAACTTGTTTGGTAATATTGCTAATTTTAAAAAAAAAATATATATATATATATATATACTAAAACATAAACAAGAAATGCATTTGTTAAGGTGTGAATGTCAAATGTATATTTGAAAATAAATAGCTTTAGTCAAAAGTCCTTTAAAATAGACTTTTTTAGTATTTGATCCAATATATATGTTTCTTTTTTCAATTGCACATGGTTGTGTTTCGGCTAAAAATTAATTTGACCGGGCGTGCCAGTGGCTTTGTACGAACACCCAAACGTGTGTCAAAACTATCCCTAAATGTATTTGAGATGGATCGGGCAATGTTGGGAAGTAGGGATGACCCTTCCCTTGAGGTCCAACCACTCTGATGCGAGTGATTTGGTTGAGTGAGTGATGAGAAATAGCGAAGTAATTGGAAGTAGATTTCAACCGAACCAGAACCAAAAGAAACTGAATACGAGATGGTACATGAATATTTCAATGAAGAAGCTGGTAGCCAAATCTTTGAAACATAAATATGTTGAACAAACAGTACATAATCTTGAGAATACAAACAATGTAAAGGAAAGAACTAAGACAACTAAAGTTGTCAAATCAAGGACACAGATTGTTTATAACATGAACTATAAAGAATACAGTGAATTCAAAACAGTAGTTGGACTGTTTATAGCCGCAGGGGCTGTGTGGCTGTTGTCTAAGCCACTTGCATGTAGCATGGTATTGTGTATATATAGGCTGCTGAAAGTAACTTCTCCATCCATGATCTCCCCACTATTGCAACTTCTCCACTACTTGTTAGCCACCACCCACTAGTAAAGCTATTAATTATGGGTTCGCATGATAACGTTTCCTATTTTTAAGTTTCTTTTTTTTTTTTTTATGATAATTAAACTTGTTTGGTAATATTGCTAATTTATAAAAAATATATATATACTAAAACATAAACAAGAAACTCATTTGTTAAGGTGTGAATGTCAAATGTATATTTGAAAATAAATAGTTTTAGTCAAAAGTCCTTTAAAATAGACTTTTTTAGTATTTGATCCAATATATATGTTTCTCTTTTCAATTGCACATGGTTGTGTTTCGGCTAAAAATTAATTTGACCAGGCATGCCAGTGGCTTTGTACGAAGACCCAAACGTGTGCCAAAACTATCCCTAAATGTATTTGAGATGGATCGGGCGAGATTGGGAAGTAGGGATGACCCTTCCCTTGAGGTCCAACCACTTTGATGCAAGTGATTTGGTTGAGTGAGTGATGAGAAATAGTGAAGTAATTGGAAGTAGATTTCAACCGAACCAGACCCAAAAGAAACTGAATACGAGATGGTACAAGAATATTTCAATGAAGAAGCTGGTAGCCAAATCTTTGAAACATAAATATGTTGAACAAACAGTACATAATCTTGAGAATACAAACAATGTAAAGGAAAGAACTAAGACAACTAAAGTTGCCAAATCAAGGACACATATTGTTTATAACATGAACAATAAAGAAAACAGTGAATTCAAAACAGTTGTTGGACTGTTTATAGCCGCAGGGGCTGTGTGGCTGTTGTGTAAGCCACTTGCATGTAGCATGGTATTGTGTATATATAGGCTACTGAAAGTAACTTCTCCATCCATGATCTCCCCACTATTGCAACTTCTCCACTACTTGCTAGCCACCGCCCACTAGTAAAGCTATTAATTATGGGTTCGCATGATAACGTTTCCTATTTTTAAGTTTCTTTTTTTTTTGTGATAATTAAACTTTTTTGGTAATATTGCTAATTTAAAAAATATATATATATACTAAAACATAAACAAGAAATGCATTTGTTAAGGTGTGAATGTCAAATGTATATTTGAAAATAAATAGTTTTAGTCAAAAGTCCTTTAAAATAGACTTTTTTAGTATTTGATCCACTATATATGTTTCTCTTTTCAATTGCACATGGTTGTGTTTCGGCTAAAAATTCATTTGACCGGGCGTGCCAGTGGCTTTGTACGAAGACCCAAACGTGTGTCAAAACTATCCCTAAATGTATTTGAGATGGATCGGGCGATGTTGGGAAGTAGGGATGACCCTTCCCTTGAGGTCCAACCACTCTGATGCGAGTGATTTGGTTGAGTGAGTGATGAGAAATAGTGAAGTAATTGGAAGTAGATTTCAACCGAACCAGAACCAAAAGAAACTGAATACGAGATGGTACAAGAATATTTCAATGAAGAAGCTGGAAGCCAAATCTTTGAAACATAAATATGTTGAACAAACAGTACATAATCTTGAGAATACAAACAATGTAAAGGAAAGAACTAAGACAACTAAAGTTGCCAAATCAAGGACACAGATTGTTTATAACATGAACTATAAAGAATACAGTGAATTCAAAACAGTAGTTGGACTGTTTAGAGTCGCAGGGGCTGTGTGGCTGTTGTCTAAGCCACTTGCATGTAGCATGGTATTGTGTATATATAGGCTGCTGAAAGTAACTTCTCCATCCATGATCTCCCCACTATTGCAACTTCTCCACTACTTGTTAGCCACCACCCACTAGTAAAGCTATTAATTATGGGTTCGCATGATAACGTTTCCTATTTTTAAGTTTCTTTTTTTTTATGATAATTAAACTTGTTTGATAATATTGATAATTTATAAAAAATATATATATACTAAAACATTAACAAGAAATGCATTTGTTAAGGTGTGAATGTCAAATGTATATTTGAAAATAAATAGTTTTAGTCAAAAGTCCTTTAAAATAGACTTTTTTAGTATTTGATCCAATATATATGTTTCTCTTTTCAATTGCACATGGTTGTGTTTCGGCTAAAAATTAATTTGACCGGGCATGCCAGTGGCTTTGTACGAAGACCCAAACGTGTGCCAAAACTATCCCTAAATGTATTTGAGATGGATCGGGCGATATTGGGAAGTAGGGATGACCCTTCCCTTGAGGTCCAACCACTTTGATGCAAGTGATTTGGTTGAGTGAGTGATGAGAAATAGTGACGTACTTGGAAGTAGATTTCAACCGAACCAGACCCAAAAGAAACTGAATACGAGATGGTACAAGAATATTTCAATGAAGAAGCTGGTAGCCAAATCTTTGAAACATAAATATGTTGAACAAACAGTACATAATCTTGAGAATACAAACAATGTAAAGGAATGAACTAAGACAACTAAAGTTGCCAAATCAAGGACACAGATTGTTTATAACATGAACTATAAAGAAAACAGTGAATTCAAAACAGTAGTTGGACTGTTTATAGCCGCAGGGGCTGTGTGGCTGTTGTGTAAGCCACTTGTATGTAGCATGGTATTGTGTATATATAGGCTACTGAAAGTAACTTCTCCATCCATGATCTCCCCACTATTGCAACTTCTCCACTACTTGTTAGCCACCACCCACTAAGTTGGTAACCTCCCCACTAGTGTGGTTAATTTGCCACTATAACATAAAAAACCGGTCAAAATCTAAAAAATATATTTTTATATTTTAGGTAACTGGTCATCCAAATTTGAACTGATGGACTCTCTTCTAAAATTAATGGGTGTATATATATACATATGTGTATACAAATTTATTGGTATATGTATGTATCGACTCATCCAAGTATGCAGACTCTTATAAATACATACATATACATACATACATACATACATACATACATACATACATACATACATACATAGAATTATAAAGCAAATTACAAACACAAAGGGGCTAAATCTACTGCTACCGTAGAAAACGTGGATGATTAATAGGAAGATGAAGAAGAAGAATGATGAGGGTACATAGAGATATTCGTGCTGGTGAGAGATGTTAAATTGGAGCATCAAACCCAAAACTAATTGGTAATGGGTGGAGTACTAGCCCCTTGAACTTACATATTGAGTAGCTAGGTTATAAGTTGCCGATGAGGGACATACAATCTCAACACGCCCCCGCACGTGTAGCATGCCTGACAACCAAATATGTGGATTACTGAGATAGGGTGATGTGGAGCACACGTGGAAAAATTGGCCCAACAATAACCTGCTCTGATACTATGTTAAATTGGAGGATCCAACCCAAAACCAATTGGCAATGGGTGGAGTAGCCCCTTGAACTTATATGTTGAGTAGCTAGGTTATAAGTCCCCAATGTGGGACAGACAATCTCAACAAGAGATCTATAGAGAGAGTGTGTGAGTATGTTTGAAGTGAAAGTGACTCGAATAAAATGTCATGTTAATTTTTTTATAAAAAAAAAGTGGTAAAATGAGTTGATAACACCTTATCGGGTCTCATTTCCATTTTTATTAAATTTGAAAACAGTTTCTTATTGTTTTTTATTTTCCCCAAAATTTTGGAAACTTTTTGGTGATGAAAAACAAAACGTTACTAAAAAATTTTCACTACAAGAAAAAAGTCTTTTAGTGACGAAAAATTTCGTCAGTAAAAGTCCGATTTTTGTCACTAAAGATCTTCCTCGATGAAAATATTTCGTCATACATTTGTCACTAATTCCTCGACCAGAAAGATTTTAGTGATGAAAATAAATTTCGTCGCTAAAAGTACCCTTTAGTGACGAAATATTTCGTCGGTGTAAAAGATTTAATTTTTCCCGACGAAACCATATTTTGTCACTAAAGATCACCTACTTTTAGCGACGAACTTTCGTCACTGAAAGTGCCATTTAGTGACGAAATATTTCGTCAACAAAGAGAATATTTACCGGCAAAATCTATTTCTTCAAGAAAGGTCAGCTACTTTTAGTGACGATATTTCGTAGGGAAGAAGAACTATTAACGACGAAATATTTCTTTGCTAAAGGTATTATATTATTAACGAAATATTTCGTTAGTAAACCTGACTAATTCCCGACGAAATATATAACTATTAGCGACTGATTATTTCGTCTCTAACGATGACTATTTGTCTACGAATTATCTTCGAAGTTAAAAGATAATTATTACTGACGAAATATTTCATCACTAATAGTAAACTATTATCGATGAAATAGTAATTCGTCACTAATAGTATATTGTTACCTATGAAATCATTTCACGGGTAAAAGGTCACTATTAGTGATGAAATATTTCATCACTAAATGTTAGAAGAATAATGAGATGTGAACCATTAATGACGAAATATGAACAATTAGTGACGCAAATTTCGTCACTAAAGATGCATGCCCTTTTTGGGAATATATTGTATTTTCAGACTAATTTTTGTTTGTCCACCTGCTAATTGAGTAATCTAAAAACATTCACAACATCCACAACATTCATATTAAATAATCAAATGTTCATTCATTAATAAAGTCACCTACTCGATCCAACATAACAAAATAGTATATTTAAAATCCAAAATGCATAGCAAATACAAATTCAAAATGAAAAATCAAACGTCAATCCCGTAATACAAATATGACTTCAGTCCAAAAAGATCAAAATACGGCGTTGAATTCAGTCCTTGGGATGCCCGTAAATTTGCAATACAAAAATCTAAACATCAATATAAAAAAAAAACCTATGTTTGGAACATTGTTTTTTACGTCCTTTAATGAAAGAGTTAAGGTTTTAAAAGAGTTTACAATAACTTTTTAAAATTAAAATTAACTAACCATGTAGAAGAAGCGGGAGATGGTTGTGGATTCTGCCTCATGAGTTGGTCTAGCAATTGTTTCATTTACGCTTATTCTGTTGCCATCTGACATATCATATCTTGCTAGCTCTCAACAATACCATGTAAGGAAATAAACTCTGGATCGGGTTCGCTAGATACCGTCTGAGATGCGCACGACGTTGGCCTAGGCCCATGACCAAGACCTTTAACATAACCTGGCTTCTTTCCCAACACACAATCAGCAACCTCATCCTCTGTCGGGTGGGTCCCTTCCTCAGATACAGGCTGGTTCAACCTCTCCTCCATTTCCTCCTACAAATCATGTGGAAACTTATAAGCACTCATTGTGGGTAGTCATTACCACTTTTGACCAAGTTTAATAAGATATAACTAGTAAATTACATGTATCACCCTAGCCTGGTCACAACACCAACCATTGGCTTCTGTGTAATATGAGCATTTCCACCATTCACAATGGCCAAGAGGCCTTCCACAGTCCTTTTCCTACAATTGAAAAAAAAAACTAAATAGAATCGTAAAGAAATGTTATTAATTTGAAGACTTGTATAAACAATATTTACCTCTTTTGCTTTGCCTTCCACAAATAATCGTGATCCCATATAATGAGTGACAGTCTGGCTAGCTCTGTTATTCTCATTTGTCTCAGACCGTTTTTTTAAGAGTAAATAATTTGAAGTAAGTGAACAAATATAAATGTCGTTCTCAAATCTTAAGATTAAACTTGTAATTGTACCTTAAAGGCTTCTGACGAGAAATAGTCGCATTTTTATCCTAATCAGGCTGACTCAACTCAATGGGGGCAATGGGCACGTGCCTCAGCCACTGAGCTGTACTTTTGAAATAACTTGTGCAACTCGTAGTTGCTACCCCTCCTGCATGCCATTGCGAGCTCAATTCAGGCTCGCTTAGCATGAGTTGTAGATGTATCCACATCAATCCTTATCTACAAGTTAAAAAAAAATCAAATATTTAAAATAAAAACATATTATTGTCAAATATCTATATGTAAAGCTTTAATCACAAACACTATTTAATATACTTTCAAACGGGTGAACAACTCCTCTTGATCTGTTTCAGGCACTTCACTCCATTTGTTGTATTTTTTTACAATGTTCTACCTAGTAAGAACAACAATCTCATTAGAGAGCTTAGCAGACTGAACTTCATCGGTTGGTCTACCCAAAATAGGGTCTATGTCAATCGTTAGCTTTCGGCCTTGACTTCGTATCAGCTTATCTAGCCCCTTACCTCTAGTGGGCCCACAACCACTCACGGTAGAACCTATAATATACAAGTAGAGAGACATATTCACTAATATGTAATCCACATAACTGTAAAGAACATTAGTATGTATTAGACATTATATTATTGCTAAAAACAAAATATATAACATGATTAACATTACCAACTGATGACGGTGTATGCAGAGTAGAAGGTTCTGATGGTATACTCACCTCGCCTACCGAGTGATGGTAGACATAGGCATCATGGGGTGAAGATAACTCCAATGGCCCACCTCCACAACATCTACTCTGATCATCAACTACCGATGGCAGTGATTTAGACAAGTGCCACTTTTCGAGTGCCATAGTTCAACCTGTGGCAAATGTGGATACACATAATAGGACTAAATAAATAACATCATGCATAGAAATTGAAAAAATCAGTTCACATTTCCAATACGACAAAATATTGCATAGTAAACATGCGTATTAACTAATCAAATGTTCATACATTAATAAAGTCACATACTTTGGCTTAGTTTGGCACCCATTTTGGTGCTTCTCCTTTTTTAAAGCACAATTTCATGTTAATTCATTTGGTAACTAGTTTATGAGCTTTATAAAAATTGAACTTAGGGCTTTTTTGGAGGGAGCTTTTAAAAGCTCTAGAATGGAGCTTTTAAAAGCTCAAGGTTGCTTTTAGGTTTCATGATGTCTTTTTGAAGAGTAATGTGTCACTTGTATAAAATTATCAAACAACTTAGTAATAAATTTCATAAGCTCCTTTTAAAATGCCACGTGGGGGCGAAACTAAGACTTGATCCACAAAACAAAAAAAAATCTTCATACATCCAAAATCCAAAGCAAATACAAATTCAAAAAATTGAGATTAAAATAAGGCGTATACTTCAGTCATACGCTCCAAATGCTTGTAAATCTGCAACACAAAAATATATATATATATATATATCAATGTCAATATAATAAAACAAAAGAAACAAAGTTTGTATATTTATCAAATACGTTATCTTTTAGCTACAAAATTACCTCACATATTAATGTCGTTGTCATCATCATCATCATCACACTCATGATTATCGGACTCATCCATATACTCAATCAATGTTTCATCCTCTTCATCACCTTTATTCTCTTCTTCTACCCCTTCGTTCTCATGACATATGAAGTCGTAGGTAGTATTTCCTCGCTTATTTGTTTGCACAATCCTAGCATCAACCATTTCAAGAGGAAAATCTTCCATATTTAATGCCCCAACTTTGTTCTCATGAACGTGGACAAAGTTCGATGACTCATTTTCTTGGTACACCTCTTCAGTGACCACGTTTACATCATCAACATCCATTTCTGCAGTTACGAACTCTGGAACATCATACACATGCCTATGAAGAATCTCCTGAACAATTTACCAATTTGTACCCAACTTCGGGTCATTTAGGTAGAAAACTTGGTTCGCTTGGATCGCTAGCACAAATGGATCATTCTCGTACCACTTTTATTTACATTTAAGCTTGTAAAGTAATAGTCTTTTTGTATCCCCTTTTTCTTATCATCAATGTCAAACCAATCACATCGAAATAGTACAACCTGATTGTCCACTGGATAATCTAGTACAAGGACTTCTTTAAGAACACCATAGAAGTTGATTAATTGGTCATCATGTTCCCCCTCTACAACTTAGCCACTATTTGACTCTTACGTTGACTATCACGATCTCGTGTATGGAATCTAACTCCATTAACTATGCAGGCAGTATATGATCGGGCCCTAAAGTCAGGACCCAAAGCTAAGGCATGTAATTGATCACTAGCTTCATTTGATCCTTCCTGACGCAATTGTTTCATCTATTAAAAAATGTGGATATAGTCATATATTTGGGTATGTTAATTAAATTCAATTCAATTCAAATCATATCAAATCTTACATATTTTTTAAACCAACTAGTGAATTTCTGTAGGTGCCTCTCTTCTACATTTTGTTGACTTTGAGTCATCAAGTATGTCTTATGCTCACTGGATACACAATCAACAATAATTAAATTATGCAACAATAATGTTCTACTTCATAGACATCGATGTTTGCAATGATATATGTACAGTGCTTACTCGATGTACTTGTCTAAACTGTCATAATTATTTAGCACGTGTCTATGTAAAGTATCATAGTCATGCTCTGCCATCTTAAAATAGCGTCTTGCTCCAAATGGACGTACTTTCGATGTGAAAATTGACAATTTGCTATCTTCCTCACCATTTCCTCTTTCGTTCATCTTTGTTAAACTTAGTCTCAATTCCATGGAGATACATGGATACAAATGTTAGACATTCATTCACAACATAAGCCTCTGTGATTGATCCTTCGGGACGAGCTTGATTGGTGACATAGCCCTTAAGGAACACAAGTACCTACAAATATATGGACAATTTGCAATTAAAGATATGAGTTTTTCAATAACCATATACATGAACTTCAATTTGCATAACTACTTTTACCTTTCAATTGTATACATCCAACGGTACTGCACTGGTCCTGCAAGTATTGCCTCATATGGAAGGTGAATGGGTAAGTGGAGCATGACATCAAAGAATGCAAGTGGGAAGATTGCTTCTAGCTTGCAAAATATTTTTGCAATATCGTTCCCAAGTTTCTCAAGCACTTGTAACTTCAAAGTCTTACAACATAGTTCTTTGAAGAAAAAGCTTAGCTCAACTAGCATGGTATACACATCCTTTGGTAAACATTTTTGGATAACAACAGGTAAAAGTTATTGTAGTAGAATGTGAAAGTCGTGGCTTTTCATCCCTGATACCTTATGATCCTTATTGATCACGCAACGAGCAATGTTGGATGCATAACCATCTGAAAATTTTACTGACTTAAGAAATTCGAGAATGTCTCGCCTCTCATTAGGGAAAAGTGTATAACATGCGGGTGGTACGACATATGAGTCTCCCCTATGTTTTGGATGTAATTATGCCCTTATGCCCATGTCAACCAAGTCTAGTCTCGCTTTAAGCATATCTTTCGATTTACATCTATGTTCACCAACGTTCCCAACACACTCTCACAAATGTTCTTCTCAATCTGTGTAGTGACCCGGAAAATTTTAAAGCGTATATTAAAATTTTTAATTTCATTTTCGTCAGAGAAAATACCAGTTTTGATATCTGTACAGTATAATTTCTACCTGTGCACGTGTAATGGGGTGCGAGCTCACCACACCGGACAGTTGTTAGGTAACTTGGGGCCCAAATTGAAATTGTGCAGTGTGTGCGTGTGGGTGCTACGTGTGTGTGTTTGTAGTGTTTGCTACAAGCCTCTTGGAGGCCAAGCAAACATGTATATAAATATATATATACACACCTAATCTCTTAACAACTCTCATTCTCTCAAGAGACTCTACTGTCTCTCCACTGTCTCTCTCTCTCTCGTTATATATATATACATATACACAACACACATATGCAAAGATATATAGATAGATACATATTTAAATGCAAGGAGTTTGAGTTCTAAGGCTTGGATCCTCAATTCACTGTTGGAATTTACTTTGGGGTAAAATTTCTACATTTTTTTTTGGATTTCAGTTCATATTTACACACACACACATACACACACACATATATATATATATATATATATTCAGTGAATATTTAAAATCAAAGCTTGATTTTCTTATTTGGGAATTCTCTACTATTATCAGTCAATTGAAATTGGGTAAGCTCTTGTTCATTTCAGTTTATTAAAACTGTTAGTGTAGATATATATAGATTTTATATATATATATTACATTGAGAGAGATTAGTAAATCCCAATCAAAGCTTGGATTATCAAATTAATTTCTCTGCCTCTCTCTGTTAATTCAATTGGGTAAGTTTTCCAATGGTGATTTGTGAATTCAGTTTATTATAAGCTGTTAGTATAGATATATATATATATACTGAAATTCTATGTATATATCGTTAAGGGGCCAAAAATAGCGGGCATAAAAACAGTTAAGAAAACATGATTTCCTTATACTAAATGAAAGGTCTCGATCCCACGAGGCTGTTGTGGATACCGGGCTTCGGACCACTCCTCTCTTGTTTGAGATTGTTTTGAAATTGATTTGAATCAAGGAAAGAAAACGAAAGGTCTGTTGAAAACAGATACAGAGTCGCCACTTGGTCTTTAAGGAACCAAGAAACCTAATTTTGACTCACCCAAGCGGATAAGGGCACCGGCCCTTCATAACCAAAGAACTTGGTTCGGGGTTTTGGTACGAGTGAGGAAGGAGCCTTTGTCGCGACTAAAACACCCTCAACTCGCCCCGTCTTTCGACGGGCCTCAATTAGCATCCAAATAATCATCTTATACTATGTTTGGTTCGACAATTAATACTATTGTAGTATATTGCATCACATAAGAAAACTTGAAATTGGAAGATCAAAAGATAAGATATCATTCATAAGATCTAAGCCAAATATCATACAATGTAAAGTGAAAATCACACAAATAAACCTAGGAAAAATCGTCTAATCATATATCAATTAATAAAGTTTCCTAATCTAAAAGGGGCATGAATTGTTATTGAAACAAATAACCAAAGAAATAAAAAAGTGCTTAGCAAGGCTAGAATGATGCATGTTATTCTTTGATAAAAGAAGACCTCTCAATCCCCGGGACGGATGAGAAAGGATGAATAGATCAAAGGGGAAGCATGAACGAGTGATCGAGTTCATTCCTTATAATCTCCTTAGATTAAGAGTTATAAAAACCCCAAATCTTGCATGAATGCAATGCATGTATCTAAGATGTGCAAAGGTTGTAGTGTGTTTTGTGTACATGGATTTCTAGAATGACTTAGAAGTCTAAAATGTGTATGAATGAATGAATTAAATTAACATGGGGTGTGTACAAATGTAGTATGAACTACTTCCTAAGATATGAACTAATTTGGAATGCATATAAGCATCAAATCAAAGAATGAAAGTTAAAGTATACTTGCTGTGAATAGTGGACAGAACAGTAGCATGATCTTTTGGAATTTGAAAAGAGGGGTTAGGAATGTTTTCAATGCATGATTTTTTATGGAGATGTTCCTTATTGTATCTAGAACACAACCCAAAAAGCCAATCTTGAATAACTATCACAGATTGAGAGAAATTACACAAACAATAGAGGTCACTCAGAAACAGAGTTCGTACTGTCGTCTGAAATGTTGAAAAATCTTAGAAAATGAACACTAATGATCTAGAGGCCCATTTTATACAGAAAGTTCCCTACGACATTGAATTTTAAGGGAAAAATAAGTTAGGACCACCCCTTTTAGAAACGTTTTCTGTAAAAGAGGTCATAAGTTGACCTAGCTGCTGTGACAGCAAAAATAGAATGTTTGGAAGGAATGTTGGGACCCAAATGGACCATTTCTAAGTACTTTCAAGTCAAACCAAAAATCATGGGTGTTCTCCAATGAGTTAGGAAGACTTTCCAAGTGGCCTTGTATCCATATGTTGAGTATTGTGTTCTAGAAAAATCTTTGAACTCAACTCACTCACTGTTTTGACTCATTGTTTTGAAGATTTTGGAGAAAAACAAAGTTTAGTTTCTTGAAACCAAATGAGAGGGATTGAGAGGGGTTTTGAAATAGATGTTTTGAAAACATGTTTTCAACACTCAATGAGGATCATAGCCACTTAGAATACCTACATCAAACTCATCATTTAAGAACCTCCAAGATTGTTGGAGAGATTTATTTTATTTTTGGGCATAACTTCAATACATTCCAAGAATACCTTGGAAGTATTAAGGTTATGATCATCATCTATCAAACATGTTTTTGAGGTCAAGAGCTACTATCCATAAGGATTCACTCACCCCAAACTTCATGTCATCACTTAGATGATGATGAACTAGTAAGTAAATAAAGAAAAGAAAAAGAAATGAGATAAGGAGAGATGAACATATATATAATCAAAGCAAGTAAATAGCAATCAATAGATGATAATCAATGTGATTTTGGACTTGTAGCTTGGTGTTTCACTCATAGATTTTGACATTTGGACATGGAAGTAGCTTCCTATCTCATGAATGCTCAAGAATGAGGGTTGGAGTGGACTTTGAATGTGAAGTATATAGAAAGATGATGGAAGAAAACAAGAATAAAACTCACTTTCTTATGGAAAATCAATGGGAGAAGCTCCCTTTCTCTCTTCTAAACCTATCTCTATCTCTCTTCTTCTCTACAAGTTTTCAAGCTTTGCACTTGGCCCCCCCAAAATCAAGAGCAATGGGGGGTTTAAATAGGCCAATTTGGGGTGGTTTTGGGGTTTTAGAAGTACTCCCATTGGTCCCAAACAACTGTGAACATAAAACTATGTCGTTTTGGCTTTCAATTAATCAAATTGGACCCCCCAAAAAAATTACAAAAATGGACTCTGCGAGGTTTGAGTGCCGCGGCGGCACTGGGCCAGTGCCGCGGCGGCAGTGGGCCAGTGCCGCGGCGGCACTGCTCCTCAGAAGCCCAGAAAATTATGTTTAGGCCCCCAGAGGTTCCGGTATTCGCGAAAAGGCCCTATTTCGTCCGAAATTCACAGAAAATGCATACGAACTCCAAATTGAGGTTGTGATATACCGTTGGAAAGGTAATGGAGTCTACTTTACATAAAAAATAGTTTGGGGATAGGTCACTTTGAAAAGTTTTGCGGTATTCGCGATAAATGCTGATTTGATCGCCTTTTTCGCCTTCGAAAATTCAAAATAAATTCGTTTTAAATCCAGGAATTATGTGCGATATACCGTTGGAAAGCTATTGACCTCTAGTATCCATAAAAAATATTTGAAAATTGTTTCGGTGCCCCGATTCCAAAGTCAAATCTTGGTCAAACTGGTCAAACCTGGGATTCCCGGGAAGTTCTGGGAACCTCCGGGAGCTCCCAGGAGCCGACGTTTTCGCTCGATTCTCTTTTAAAACTCATTTAAATACTTTTCTAATGATTCCGGTGAATTCGGACGATTTTGGTCAAACTTGGTCAAACTTGGTCAAACTCTGGTCAAAACCTGGTCAAACCTTGGTCAAACCGGTCAACGGGGACTTTCGGGGAACTTCCGGGACTTCCGGGGGTCTCTGGGAGCTGACGATTTCATCCAGTTTTACTTAAAAACTCATTTTATCATTTTTCTTACGACATAGCATGTTTTCAGAACTTCGGGACCAAATCTGGGAGTTTTCGGGCTTTCAGGGGCATTTTGGTCAATCTGAGCATTCTGAGAGATAGAGCTGACTTCCAGGAGTCTTTTTGAGTCTTTTACGATCATTGTGAACCACCAAGCTATGGGTCTCCTAAATCTGATAGCCGACAAAATGGGGTGTCTACAGTTTGCCCCTCTTTGGCAGGAACTTGCGAGGCAACGCATGTCGCAAGCGAGTGCCAAAGTTTTGAAGAGACGGGTCTTTTGGAGGCTATAGATTTAGGATAAAAAGCGTTGCAAAAGATGCAATGATGCTGAGGCTAGTGCTGGTCGCGCTCTGTGTGAGCTGCCTACGTATCCCAAGGGGAATCAGACCAGGACGTAGTTCAGGGCACAAAGGAGCAAATCATACATGCACAACGAGACAGGCAGATGCTATGCTATGAGGATGATATGCAATGCATGGATGTGATATGAATTGTGTCATGAGTCCTATCATGCCTGGTGTTCTGATCCTAGTATGAGCTGGTGCTGTGGGGTGTACCACTCCAAGTGGACTTGTGTCGTGCTAGTGTTTCTAACTGTGATGCAGTTATTGACCCGAATAGGGATACCAAGGTGTGAAGACCCTAGGTCTCGGAGCAAACTTCTGAATTTTGGAAAGTGTGCTTCGTAAGCGAATGTAATTGGATATGGGGTCCCGGAGGACTATATTCGGAGATGCCGTTTGACAGTTAACCGACGGACACGGAAGCCCTGGAAATTAAGAGACGGACACAGAAGTCAAGAGACGTCAAGTGATGGACATGAAATCCCGAGATGTCAAGCGATGAACATGGAAGCCCCATTAATGGACATAGAAGCCTAAGATTTTGAATGAGAATGATGAACACGGCATACTTTGAATGAGAGTGATGGTAAACCAATGATGATTAATGAACTGACGATGTACGAATCGAGCTGATGAGTCGACAATGAACTACTGTGACTATCATGGATTGGATCAACAGTTGGGCTAACCGTGACCGGAAGAAGTGACGATGCACGAATCGAGATGATGAGTCAACAGTGAACTACTGTGACTATGATGGATTGGATCAACAGTTGGACTAACCGTGACCAGAAGAAGTGACGATGTACGAATCGAGATGATGAGTCAACAGTGAACTACTATGACTATCATGGATTGGATCAACAGTTGGACTAACCGCGACCAGAAGAACTGACGATGTACTAATCGAGAAGACGAGTCGACAGTGAACTAATGTGACTGTCATAGATTGAACTGACGATGTACGAACCGATAAGACGAGTCGACAGTGAACTACTGTGACTGTCATAGATTGAACTGACGATCGAACTAATCGAGAAGACGAGTCGGCAGTGAACTAATGTGACTGTCGTGATTGAACTGACGATGTACGAATCGAGAAGACGAGTCAACAGTGAACTACTGTGACTGTCATAGATTGAACTGACGATTGAACTAATCGAGAAGACGAGTCGATAGTGAACTAATGTGACTGTCGTGATTGAACTGACGATGTACGAATCGAGATGACGAGTCGACAGTGAACTACTGTGACTGTCATGATTGAACTAACGATGTACGAATCGAGATGACGAGTCGATAGTGAACTTACTATGACTGTTATAGATTGAACTGATGATGTACGAATCGAGAAGACGAGTCGACAGTGAACTACTGTGACTGTCATGATTGAACTAACGATGTAAGAATCGAGATGACGAGTCGATAGTGAACTTACTATGACTGTTATAGATTGAACTGATGATGTACGAATCAAGAAGACGAGTTGACAGTGAACTACTGTGACTGTCGTAGATTGAACTGACGATGTACAAATCGATATGCCTGCTGGGGATTAAACTGAATCTGTTGGGGAAGAAGCGACTCTTTCTGGGATCTCTCTTCAACTACTTCTCTTGACCGGGAACCAGGATTCAAATTTGAATCTCTCATAGTTGATCAAATCTTGCTGGCCCGGAACCGGGATCCATCAATAGCCACTCATGGACTTGTATTGCTTGGAGATGAAGGAAAATCAACAGCCACTCATGGACTTATGTTGCATGGACGAGGGAAGGTAATCAACAGCCACTCATGGACTTATGTTGCAAGGAGATGATGGTCAACTTTCGATGGTTTGGAAAGGGATGAAATTCGCATTTGCCCTAAGTTTGGACGCTTCTCATGCTGACGCCTTAACCGGTACAGTAATGGTGTTTGGTACTCCTGCTTGTATTGGCATGCTCTTTATAACTTGATTTGAAAATTTTATTAGTCACTGTTGACTTACACATTTGAGACTACAACAGACTCAAAAACTTGACAGACATTGACGCACGAGGATGACACATTTGACACAAACTCGTCTTGTCAAAACTTGATGTGCTTTTGTCATAAACGATGTACCATTTCTCTTTTGGTGTTCACCCCTCATCTTAACATGGTAGCACTTTGCGGATAAATCTGATTTTTGAAAATTCTTCCATAGTGATCTAGTCAATTTTCTGCTTCTCCCAGGAAGTGCTTTGAATTAGTGCCTTAGCTTTTAGAGTAAAAGATGCTCTATTTCAAAATTTTCAAAACAACTTGGTAACTTGAAAACTCGCCCTTGGTGTGAAGGGATTGTGTTAGGCAAACGGAGTTTGCCCCTAGTTTGAGGTGTACAAAGTGGGATTCATAAGCAAACGAGGTGGGTGACCGAAGTTTGCCCCTAGTTTGGATGATGGTTTATTGGAGGTTTTGGGCAAACGAGGTAGGTGACCGAAGTTTGCCCCTTGTATGAAGGGTAGATAGTAAAAGTCAGGCAAACGAGGCGGGTAGCCGATGTTTGCCCCTAGTGTGGAAGGTGATTTTCTGGCTTGAGGCATGGACCGTGACTTTAATCTCTCAAATGCTCATAACTTTTGCCTAGGCACCAGTGAGGTGACCTAGCAAGCTCTTTTCTCTCTTTTGTTATTGCTCACCTTGGATTTAACTCTAATTTTGCCTAGGCGTCCTTTCGGATTTTCGGCCTAGCGAGCCATCCTTCTTTTTTTCTTTTTTGAAAGTCTACCTACGTACCCCCAAGTGGGGATCAGGTCCAACGTAGTTCGGGCATGGTTGGGAAGAAGCGGGTTGATTTTTGGGTAGGTGGGGTGATCGAACCGATGCGGTTGCCTACGTATCCCCGAGTGGGAATCAGGTCGAGCGTAGTTCAAGGCAAAGCTTGAAGGAAATTGGTTTGATTATGATGGTGTTGACCGAACCGATGTGGTTGCCTACGTATCCCCGAGTGGGAATCAGGTCGAGCGTAGTTCAAGGCAAGGTCTTGAAAGAAATTGGTTTGGTTATGATGGTGTCGACCGAACCGATGTGGTTGCCTACGTATCCCCGAGTGGGAATCAGGTCGAGCGTAGTTCAAGGCAAGGTCTTGAAAGAAATTGGTTTGGTTATGATGGTGTCGACCGAACCGATGTGGTTGCCTACGTATCCCCGAGTGGGAATCAGGTCGAGCGTAGTTCAAGGCAAGGTCTGAAATAAGGGGTTTGAGGTATGAGGGTTTTTCAAACCAATCGTCAAAGAAGTTCAAACTTGAGCCACTTGTGGTAGCTTTGAATAAAAGGATTTAGTTTCAATCTCCCTTTCTTTTCTTTTTTCTTTTTCTTTTTGTTTTGTTTTGAGGATTGATCCTTTTCACTTTCGCCTAGCCAGTCAATTTTGCTTTTTAATGTAGTCGATTCTTGTGAAATCTTTCAATCGCAATCTCAGAATTTCCGAATGTGCATGTCAGCTCTCGGAATTTATTTGTGGTCATTTTGTGCCTTTTGAAATGTGATCTTGGCACGTTCTTAAGATGTATTTTGAAGCGTATGATTCTATCAAAATTTTTCCCCGACATTTTGACTGGCTAGGGTTAGATTTTGGAAATCAACACCTTTTTCAGCTCTAACTTTTGCCTAGGTGCCCTTTCGGGTTTTCAACCTAGCGAGCTTTCTCTTTTCTTTTCTTTTCTTTTCTTTTCTTTTTCTTTCTTTTTTTTTTTTTTTTGAAAGTGGAGATGAAACTCACTGAAATGTTTGGCTACCATCAAGGGCTAAGTTTGCATTGCTTTCAATCAGACAGATTGCGTGGTTCCCAATTGGATTGGGCTTAAGGCTTCGAAATGGTGGAAAAAGGGTGTTGGGCAAGCCCCAAGTCAGTTTCAAGTATGTCTTTCCAAGATTGAGGCAAGAGCATCTTTAAATTCATAAAGTAAGACTATTCAATTCTCAGCTCATCATCAGTGTTAGCGTGAAATCGACTTTAACCCTTCAGGATTCTTTTTTGTTTTGTTGTAGGAAAATTATTAGCAGAGTAATATCCATGGTAATTTGAAAAGTGACACTTCAGTTTAGTGATTCATGCATTTATGACTAGGCACATCAGATTAAGCAAAATGAGATTTCATTCCATCAATAGAGAAGGTTTACAGACTTATTAACAACTCGATGACAGACAAACTCGATCACAAGACTAGAATTGAAATGGACTCGGAACATAGAACAGACTCAACTTGACTCGACCCGGTCTCAAATGGAGTGTCTTTGCGACCCATTTATTATTCTTATTCTATTTTTTTTAGCAAAAGTTCCAAACACCATCACTTTACTGCGTAGCTTCAACATTCATTAGCATCGACGGAAGGGATCATTCGATCGGTTGGTCCAAGCCAAGATAGTGGATTGGATTAGGATGGGATACATCCTCTATGAGGTTCTGAATGTCATGGCGGAGGCGGATGCATTGATCGGTGGCATGGCCTAGATTTTGATGGTAAGCACATCGTAGGCTCATGTTGTAGTGGGAGGGTATGGGATCCGGTAGCGGTTTGTGAGGGAGGAGCTGTAGGTGGCCCTTTCTGAGTAAGTGGTCCAAGGCTGTGGAAAGAGGAACATCAAGTTTGGAGAATTCGCGAGGGCCTTTTGGGCGATTTGGCGGAATGGACTGGTATGGACGAAGGGCGCAGGCCATTGATTGGTTGCTAAGTGCATTGATATCCGGGGAGTCCAGGGAGTAGTTAGGTCTCTTGGACTGGTGTTGGGGTTCATCCTTTTTGAACTTTCCTTCTCTAATGGCATCCTCTATTCTGGTGCCTATTTCAAATAGCTCTTCGAATGTGGAGATGGATTGGTAGAATAGCTTGTCATGATATACTGGTTGCATGTTCTTGACCAGCATACGTACTTGCTCTTTCTCAACAGGTCTGTGGATCATTTGAGCCACTTTATTCCTCCATCTGTTCAAGAACGCAGTGAAGGACTCATTGAAGTTCTGCCTGGTAGTCTCTAGATCCCGGATGGTGATATCAAACTCTTGGTTGTAAGAGTAGTGATCAATAAAAGTTCTAGCAACGTCTTCCCAGACTCGGGTCTTGGAGGCTTCAAGGGTTAGGAACCAGGATAGTGCGGCATTCTTAAGGGTTTGCGGGAACAGCATCGCAATGTGCTCATGAGTGCAGCCCATCGATTGGAAGATGCTCATGCACAACTTGATGTGACTTTTTGGATTCCCTGTTCCGTCAAAACGGTCGATGGCAGGCATCTTGAAATTCTCTGGCAGTTTCAGCTTGATAGGCTCAAAGAGGCCTTCCAGGTCTAACATGTAATCATCGACCCCCTTACTTTTCCTCAGTACGCTTTCCAACTTGTCAACCTTATCCATTTTCTCTTGAAGCTTCTTCTCATACGCAAACGGTGGGACCCCTTGAAACCAGTCTTCCTCCCCATTATTCTCAGGTGGGGGTGCTTCAAACTCCGGTGGTGGAAACCCGGGCAGAGGTTGCGGCCGCTGCTGCTTCAATTCTTCCATGAAACTCAAAACTTGGGCCAGGCGATCAGATTGCTGGCTTATGGTTGTTCCCAACACAGTGACCTTATTTTCTAATTCTTCTTGATTCATGCTGAAGTAACTTGGTGGGCAGATCTTGACCAAACGACTGTTCGAACTTCTGACCTAAGACGAGGATCCTAGCTGCTGACTCCGGGAATCTATACTGACCTGACAGATTTTAAGAGGATTAGATCAGATTTTGACAGAGGCAATCAGACAGACAGTGACGGTGACAGGTATGGACAGACTTGTGTACAGACTGACTGAGACAGTGCGTACAGACTGGTAGGAATTGTGTATGCATATGAGACAAGCATGCGGATGCGAGTCCTAAGCTAAATGATGCCCCTACTTCTAACAGATAGCAGTTGAACAAATAAGGTCCTAGCCATACAGAGTGTGCTAACCTTACTTTCCAGTATGATCACCAAGGGATAACAGGGATTTCCGGGATACTTCGGGAATTTCGGATAGAGTTTCTGGGAGAAACATGGGATTGGAAGGTCCGGAGAAATTTCTAGAAGTCATTTGAGTTTCTAGGAGAAAAAAGGATTTCTGGTTGATTTGGACTGAGCTTCTAGGAGAAATTGGGAATCAGAATTTCTGGGAGAAATTGGTACATCTAGGCATTTTTGGGAAGTTTGGATGGAGTTGTTGGAATTTTTGGGAAATCTTGGAGATTTGGATAGAGCTTATGGGAAAACAGGTACTTTGGATATTTCTAGGAAATTTGGATAGAGTTTCCAGGGAAAACAAGTATATCTGGGCATTTCTAGGTGATTTGGGCAGAGATGCTGGGATTTTTGGAGAATCCGGGAGATTTGGGCAGAGCTTATGGGAAAACAGGTACTTTGGGTATTTCTAGGAAATTTGGATAGAGTTTCTGGGAGATAGTACAGAGTTTCTGGGAGAAACTGGTATATCTGGGAAATCAGGGAGATCTAGACAGAGTTTCTGGAAAAACTGGTTAATATGGTTGTATCTAGAATATCTAGACAGAGTTTCTGGGAGGAACATGTTATGATGGTGATCATACTGTCTAGCTAGTTTTCATACTCCTATATCCTAGGACCAACAAACAAGGTTTGCGGTGTATATCTTTATGAACATGGAGCAGACATCCTTGTCATGGTGCCTAGGCGGGTCAACTCAATGTGATCACATGTGAGTGATTGCCTTGGGGATCATAAGAAAGAGGTTTTGTTCTATGCCATATAAGCATCTACACCGCGCAGGTAATCCCGTCAGGGCATACAACAGTTATATCACATTGTCCTATCTGAAAAGATAAATGAACAGTCCTATGAAAGGTTCTACAGGAATCTATATGCAAAGGCTGGGTTTAGTCAAAGAGGGTCCGTTGACGAGAGTTCCAATATACCGTCAGGGAGACAGTACGGAGGTTTTTACTCTTTTTGATATACCTTGGAAGGTACAGTATCAACGGTGACTTGTGCCCTAGCACAGCAAGACCTGAACAATGTCAGCGCCGCGTTTCAGACACAGTCGGAGGGGGGAAAATGCAAGAGTGCAATGCGGTGAACCAAACACAGTAAAAAGATGATTTTAAGGATGCTTCTTATGAGTCAAACCTCTGTATTATTTTGTTTTAAAATAAAAATCCCCAGCAGAGTCGCCAGATTGTGGATACCGGGCTTCGGACCACTCCTCTCTTGTTTGAGATTGTTTTGAAATTGATTTGAATCAAGGAAAGAAAACGAAAGGTCTGTTGAAAACAGATACAGAGTCGCCACTTGGTCTTTAAGGAACCAAGAAACCTAATTTTGACTCACCCAAGCGGATAAGGGCACCGGCCCTTCATAACCAAAGAACTTGGTTCGGGGTTTTGGTACGAGTGAGGAAGGAGCCTTTGTCGCGACTAAAACACCCTCAACTCGCCCCGTCTTTCGACGGGCCTCAATTAGCATCCAAATAATCATCTTATACTATGTTTGGTTCGACAATTAATACTATTGTAGTATATTACATCACATAAGAAAACTTGAAATTGGAAGATCAAAAGATAAGATATCATTCATAAGATCTAAGCCAAATATCATACAATGTAAAGTGAAAATCACACAAATAAACCTAGGAAAAATCGTCTAATCATATATCAATTAATAAAGTTTCCTAATCTAAAAGGGGCATGAATTGTTATTGAAACAAATAACCAAAGAAATAAAAAAGTGCTTAGCAAGGCTAGAATGATGCATGTTATTCTTTGATAAAAGAAGACCTCTCAATCCCCGGGACGGATGAGAAAGGATGAATAGATCAAAGGGGAAGCATGAACGAGTGATCGAGTTCATTCCTTATAATCTCCTTAGATTAAGAGTTATAAAAACCCCAAATCTTGCATGAATGCAATGCATGTATCTAAGATGTGCAAAGGTTGTAGTGTGTTTTGTGTACATGGATTTCTAGAATGACTTAGAAGTCTAAAATGTGTATGAATGAATGAATTAAATTAACATGGGGTGTGTACAAATGTAGTATGAACTACTTCCTAAGATATGAACTAATTTGGAATGCATATAAGCATCAAATCAAAGAATGAAAGTTAAAGTATACTTGCTGTGAATAGTGGACAGAACAGTAGCATGATCTTTTGGAATTTGAAAAGAGGGGTTAGGAATGTTTTCAATGCATGATTTTTTATGGAGATGTTCCTTATTGTGTCTAGAACACAACCCAAAAATCCAATCTTGAATAACTATCACAGATTGAGATAAATTACACAAACAATAGAGGTCACTCAGAAACAGAGTTCGTACTGTCGTCTGAAATGTTGAAAAATCTTAGAAAATGAAAACTAATGATCTAGAGGCCCATTTTATACAGAAAGTTCCCTAAGACATTAAATTTTAAGGGAAAAATAAGTTAGGACCACCCCTTTTGGAAAAGTTTTCTGTAAAAGAGGTCGTAAGTTGACCTAGCTGCTGTGACAGCAAAAACAGAATGTTTGGAAGGAATGTTGGGACCCAAATGGACCATTTCTAAGTACTTCCAAGTCAAACCAAAAATCATGGGTGTTCTCCAATGAGTTAGGAAGACTTTCCAAGTGGCCTTGTATCCATATGTTGAGTATTGTGTTCTAGAAAAATCTTTGAACTCAACTCACTCACTGTTTTGACTCATTGTTTTGAAGATTTTGGAGAAAAACAAAGTTTAGTTTCTTGAAACCAAATGAGAGGGATTGAGAGGGGTTTTGAAATAGATGTTTTGAAAACATGTTTTCAACACTCAATGAGGATCATAGCCACTTAGAATACCTACATCAAACTCATCATTTAAGAACCTCCAAGATTGTTGGAGAGATTTATTTTATTTTTGGGCATAACTTCAATACATTCCAAGAATACCTTGGAAGTATTAAGGTTATGATCATCATCTATCAAACATGTTTTTGAGGTCAAGAGCTACTATCCATAAGGATTCACTCACCCCAAACTTCATGTCATCACTTAGATGATGATGAACTAGTAAGTAAATAAAGAAAAGAAAAAGAAATGAGATAAGGAGAGATGAACATATATATAATCAAAGCAAGTAAATAGCAATCAATAGATGATAATCAATGTGATTTTGGACTTGTAGCTTGGTGTTTCACTCATAGATTTTGACATTTGGACATGGAAGTAGCTTCCTATCTCATGAATGCTCAAGAATGAGGGTTGGAGTGGACTTTGAATGTGAAGTATATAGAAAGATGATGGAAGAAAACAAGAATAAAACTCACTTTCTTATGGAAAATCAATGGGAGAAGCTCCCTTTCTCTCTTCTAAACCTATCTCTATCTCTCTTCTTCTCTACAAGTTTTCAAGCTTTGCACTTGGCCCCCCCAAAATGAAGAGCAATGGGGGGTTTAAATAGGCCAATTTGGGGTGGTTTTGGGGTTTTAGAAGTACTCCCATTGGTCCCAAACAACTGTGAACATAAAACTATGTCGTTTTGGCTTTCAATTAATCAAATTGGACCCCCCAAAAAAATTACAAAAATGGACTCTGCGAGGTTTGAGTGCCGCGGCGGCACTGGGCCAGTGCCGCGGCGGCACTGCTCCTCAGAAGCCCAGAAAATTATGTTTAGGCCCCCAGAGGTTCCGGTATTCGCGAAAAGGCCCTATTTCGTCCGAAATTCACAGAAAATGCATACGAACTCCAAATTGAGGTTGTGATATACCGTTGGAAAGGTAATGGAGTCTACTTTACATAAAAAATAGTTTGGGGATAGGTCACTTTGAAAAGTTTTGCGGTATTCGCGATAAATGCTGATTTGATCGCCTTTTTCGCCTTCGGAAATTCAAAATAAATTCGTTTTAAATCCAGGAATTATGTGCGATATACCGTTGGAAAGCTATTGACCTCTAGTATCCATGAAAAATATTTGAAAATTGTTTCGGTGCCCCGATTCCAAAGTCAAATCTTGGTCAAACTGGTCAAACCTGGGATTCCCGGGAAGTTCTGGGAACCTCCGGGAGCTCCCAGGAGCCGACGTTTTCGCTCGATTCTCTTTTAAAATTCATTTAAATACTTTTCTAATGATTCCGGTGAATTCGGACGATTTTGGTCAAACTTGGTCAAACTTGGTCAAACTCTGGTCAAAACCTGGTCAAACCTTGGTCAAACCGGTCAACGGGGACTTTCGGGGAACTTCCGGGACTTCCGGGGGTCTCTGGGAGCTGACGATTTCATCCAGTTTTACTTAAAAACTCATTTTATCATTTTTCTTACGACATAGCATGTTTTCAGAACTTCGGGACCAAATCTGGGAGTTTTCGGGCTTTCAGGGGCATTTTGGTCAATCTGAGCATTCTGAGAGATAGAGCTGACTTCCAGGAGTCTTTTTGAGTCTTTTACGATCATTGTGAACCACCAAGCTATGGGTCTCCTAAATCTGATAGCCGACAAAATGGGGTGTCTACAGCTGTGTTTCGAATTTCAAACGCTAATTCGCAATGGTTGCGACGAACGGTCGATTTAAAGTTTTGTCACCATTCGGTTTTTCGATAAAATCGAGAGGTGCATTTGATTTCTTGAAAATCTGATTTCATATTTGAAATCTATGTGGAAAAATAAAGAGTTTCATATATTGGAAGTCTATTTTGATTAAAGTTTTTAAAATGGGTAAAAATTAGTCTTTGATTTCAAAACAAGGGAAGAAAAGAGGAAAAAGACGATTTTGTGACATCTCACGCGCGCGACCAGGCATTTTTCGAAAACTATTTTTAAATGGCCACGTGGCCTTACTGAACGCATTCCGCGCGAGCAAACCGCGCGAGCGAGGCCTCGCGCGAGCGAGGTCCCGCGCGAGCGGCCCGCTCGCGCGACCTCGGGCAGTTTAATAAAATCTTCTATTTTGTTATACTTAAGTCTGTTATGAGCTAATGGGCCTTGTACCCTATGCTTTAAGAGTTGTACTTTACTTTAATAGTAGTTGTACTTATGCTTTGAGGTTTTGTACCTCACTAATATACGCGCATTATTGTATATTGAGATTTGTAACAGATTGAGCAGTTCCGGTTTCTATTCTGATTAATTATTCAGTCTATCCTCGGTGAACGGTAGTTCCGTATAACCCTCAATAAAGTTGTATAACATGTTAATAGTGTACTTACATGTTTACTTAAGCTGCTATGCCTTAAGTGGTTACTTGAGTTGCTATGCCTTATGTGTTTACCTGGATAATTTCAGCATGTCTATTGTGTTGCTTTGAATTGATAGCATGCCTTAATAATCTGTCTTATGAAATATTAAATATGTCTGGATGCTTAGAGCTCGCATATGTCATAACATTTCATAAGCATGAACATGAACACAAAAATCACGAAAATGATTTTGGGATGAAAGACCTTAGAGGCTTTCAATTTTTGAAAAGGGAAGACCTTAGAGGCTTCCAGGTTTTAAAAAGGGAAGACCTTAGAGGCTTCCATGCATAAAACCCTCTAGGAGGGATTTTGTTTTGAAAGATAGAATTCCCGGATTTGTGGGTAGGCGTGTGAGATGGGTACCACTAGGAACTCGAATTGCGGGATGTGCTGCAAGAAACCCCCGTAACGGTAAAGGCTAGGCCTCCATGTAATTCGTAAGGCCCAAAGTCCCGCACGTTTGAGGCTAGGCCTACGTGGACGGGAAGCCCATGGTCCGGGTAATGATATTGACGATCGAGGGTGAGTGTTTGAAAATGCACGAAAAGTGATTTTCATGCATGACATTGGCATTCATTGCACTCACGCATGTTATATAACAGATGTTATTGTGTGGTTATATGACTATACGAGCCTTTTGGCTTATGGACTATCAAACCTTTCCTTTTCAGGTGATATAGATAAGGGTAAGGGTCCCGAGATTTGATGAAGTTCGCTTTGTTTGAAGGTCGAGTTTATGGGATTTTAATTTACATGTTGGTTCAAAGAGCATGTTATGATTTAATTGGACAAGTATTAGTCCACCCGCTTTTAAATAGCATGATAGCTTAACTCTGTTTTTTTTCGTTGCTTATCTTGAAAACGATTTGTTTCAAGAAAGGATAGTTTTCAAATGAAAAACCGATTTCTGTTTTATTAATGTTTTCCAAGTGATGAACATAATTTTCAAGCCCAAGTTTACTCGTGATGATCCCGTTTAGGGAAGAAATTGTGAGATCATGATTATTTGTATTGATTTTAGAACATTAATATAAACGTTGGGTTTTATTATAAGAGTTTCTAAAGTTTGAGAAAAAGACAGTAAGTCGTCGTATTACTCTTCGACATGTGAAACCACATTTGAGTTTTTGTTTAAAAGCTGTCTTATAAAGCTGGAGAAGGAGATTGATAAATGTTTATCAAATCTATATGTTTTCCGCTGCACTATTTGTTCATTTGATGAACTGATAAAGAGTTCTGTTAATGTCTTTTAAATTGACAAGCAAAGCTTTTCAAAAGACTAGTTTAATGCTTCCGCGATTGTTTTAATCATATTTGTGAGTCTTTAAAGATTTTGATTTCCTATCAAGGATTTTCAAAAAAAGGCTATTCCATGCTTCCGCAGTAACTCTCGGAGTTTAGGACTCGAGTCGTTGTAAAATGGTATCAAAGCTTTGAGGTTTCAAAGTTTAAATGTTTCAGAGCTTTGGACTTTAAATGATTTTAAAGTTTAAACGTTTGATTTTCTAAAGAGAAAGTTTTCAGGTAAACTTTGGGTCTAGGACTTGGAGCATTACAAGTACGTTTAGTTCTTTTGCTCTTGTTAATTATTTTATTTTACATTAGCACCCCCTCGCCTGCGGGACTCGTGGCGGGGCGGGGCGCTACAATCTGCATCACATCAAGATTATGGCATAGAAAATGCTTGTGCTAATACGTAATTCAAAGAAAATGCTCTTTTTCTTCCAATTCAACTCCTCGGGTCATTGATTTCTCTTTTTACTAATAATCGGATGCTTCCTCAGTTGACATCTTGAACATGATGTAGCTGTCATAAGATTTTTTCCCCAGAGCGCTCCTTGGGTTTTGACCCATGTTCTGTCTTACTGTCAAACTTTCTGCTCCTTTGCCAACTATGATTTTGAGGCAAAAATCGATGGTGCCTTGTATAACCTATCTTACCTCTCAATTTCCTTAAAAATATATCCTCGTTGCAAGTATGGCATGCCTTGTATCCTTTAGTACTCCAACCAAACAAATTAGCATATGCAGGAAAGTCATTTATAGTCCACATAACTGCAGCACGTAACTAAAAACTCTCTTCAGCATATGTATCATATGTTCATGCACCATTACCCCACAACTCTTTTAACTCATTAATTAGCGGTTGTAGATACATATCAATGTCCTTAATTCCCAGGTGTAGTTGGTCTAGGTATAAGCAATGACATCATAAAAAATGGTTCCTTCATACATTTCCAATGAAGTAGATTGTATGGCATAAGTATCAAAGGCCACATACTGTAGGAACTGGACATACTACCAAATGGGTTGAAAACGTCACTTGCTAGACCAAGCCTGACACTATGAGGATCTTCTGAGAATAGTGGGTAGGCCTTGTTAAACTCTTTCCAAGCTTTCGAGTCGGCTAGATGTCTCAATACGTTGTCATTATCAACACATTTTTCTCTATCCCACCGCATGTCTTCAGCCATATTTTTTTTTACATAAATAACTTTTTGGAGTCTCGGCTTCAACAGAAAGTGACGTAGAAACTTGTGACATATTGGACACTCCTCCAAATCTGCATTCTCATTCCAAAATAGTGCACAATCATGTTTACATGCATGAATCGATATATAACCCAATCCAAGATCCCGCAACATCATTTGACCTCGTACTGTGACTTAGGAAGTGTTTCACCTTTCGGAAAAGCATCCTTCAATAAGTCAATCAACGAGTTAAACGATTTGTTACTTCAATGATTCATTACCTTTAAATGAAACATCATCATAACAAATGACAATTTTAATACTTCGTACATTCTGGATAGAGTTCACTCTGCACTTCTCTCAAAAGCTTATCAAATTTGTTTCCATCATCATCATGCACAGATTTGGCAAAGTGACTATTGAAGTCATCTATTGTAGAACTCTTAATGAAAGCAGCCGTCTTACATCCCGTATAGCTTCAACCACCTCATCCCCTTCTTCCTCATCATTGTCTTCTGTTCCATACTTGAACTCATCCTCATCATCGTCAATATCATCGTTAATAGTTTGAAGTACTTCCCCATGATGTATCCATTCCGTGTAACCCCCCATCATCCCTTTAATAATTAGGTGATCTTGAACGTCCTTGGGAGGTCTAAGTGGCAATAAATTTAAACAATCTTGACAAGGACATCACATAAGACTATTACTACCCAAATGATCACATGCAAACTCTATGAATGACCTAACGCCCTTGATGTAAATTTATTCGAGCCTATGAGGATGTTGCATCTAACTCTTATCCATAACGATCCCCTTTTTATAGTTAAAAAGAAAAATTAAAGAAAATAGTTAATTTTCCAAAAGCAGGTAATTTGATAAAAAATTTGGCAGAGTGACCACGCTAAATATCTCCCAAGTTCTCGACGGCACATATGGACAACACAAAAAAAGTTTTTAGCAACCAACAAAAAAAAGAGTCATCGCACAATAAAGCTCACAAAGTGCAATAAAATAAAATAAAAAGTCCACTAATAAACACCAACATGCATTGTAAACAAAAAAGAACCCTCAGCTTCCTTAAGTTATGGCACACATTTGGCTATCTAGATACAAAGCACCCCTCTCTCTCTCTCTCTCTCTCTCTCTCTCTCTCTCTCTTTCCTTGGTATTATGATATACAATCATCAATATTAAATACATAAATCATAAATGCATAGATCCAAAACACATAAAACGCCACCCCACAAGTGTACTCATACTAACCTGGATAAAAAAAAATGCACTTGGTGATTTCACCGTTTCTGACCCCTTCTCAGCTAAACTTGGATAAGGAACCACACTTGTATAGTATAGTTTTATACAAAAAAAAATGAGAACATCAAAAGTATGATTTTATAATACAACATTCAAGAACAAAACAAAAGGCAACCATCAAGTGTTATACAATATTAAAATTTGAAGTCGATTGGATATGTCCTAAGTTTTAGTGCAGAATGTCACTCCTAAAGTAGATGAGATCAAGTCTGAAAATTATTACTTGTAGGAAACTACCAAAGAGTTCTCAAAAATAGGTTGCAGGTTATGAGCATAATCCAACATAGAAGACCGTAAAAGAAATTTATGCTGAACATAAATTACGTATTGAACTGATTACTTTAAAAAAATGGAATCTTGATAATGGTTTTTATTTACCTCTTTGTTAACCAAGGAACTTTTTTGTACCTCTTTGTTAACCATGAACTTTTTGCTAAGGACATTACGTGAATTGGTTTGTGAGATTGGAAGCCATTGTGCTGCTAAAACCTATCTTGTTTCAAAATGAAAGTTGCCAATCACAGGTCAGAATCAGGATTAACATTTCACTTTATAATCAAATGATCGAGAGAATTAGGAGTTGCTTGTACCGATTAAACGAGGCCTCATTAAATGATGCCAATGCCATTCCACCTACGATTGCTGGAAGGGAAGGAAATACCCAGATACTAGGTACCTATGTGCAAAGGATGCTGAAATTGAACGTTAAAATGACTTTACTCCTATAAATTCTCCAAGAGAGCATATAAATTTAATTTCCACATGTTTACCTAAAATTTGTGCTAGCATAAACTTAAACAGGAAAACAAGGAGGGCCTTTTTGTTTTTTAACTTTAATGTAAGCAAAGGTTTCAGGCACAATAACATACAATGGGCATGGAATATATGAGTTCAAATCCTCCAATGCAAAATAAAACATGCTTTGTCACGCCCCAGAACAGCATAAATAGAGAAAAATAAATTTCCTTTATGGATCCATAGGGAATGACTGGTGAATGTCACTACCTTCCACGCCACACAGTTCTAGACAACAGAAACACAACCCACAGTAATATAAAGGAAACCTGTTATATTGCCAACATCAGAGTTATTACAACAGAAAAGCTATAGCAGAAGTATATAAGGTTTGAAAGCAACATATGCCAAAGTACCAAATATAACAAAAAAACCAAACATAAATCAGAAACTAATAACTATCTCTAGATCTTTAGCTGGCATAAACATTAGCATTGTAGTCCTCCCTGGCATAGCCATCATCAGTAGGGCCACCCTCGGTGTATTCTCCTCCTGGATAGGAACCATCATTGTAGACTCTGTCACCTGTAAAATGAGGTACAAAATAGTCTGGATGGGGAAAATCCAGTCAATAAAAGGCCGTCAGCTTACTGAGAGCTGAGTGAGTATAAACTAACAAGGTACCAGTTATCTGAAGTAAACACAAGCTTATGAAAACGCACGTTAAAATCTTATTATAATGATAATCATAACTTGTTCCTAAATTAAACATCATAAACCAACCCTTATCGTCTGGTTACTCGAAGACCGATGATTAGCATATTCTCTTAGAAAGAACAGACTCAATCGTTTCACATATGTAGATATACCATCATTTTGTCCATTGCTCATTAAGGATATAAACCATCCACCGCATTCATGGACACCACGTCAATCCATCCCCCGCTCGTTAAGGATATAAACCATCCACCGCATGTTTGGGATATAACGCTTTGAATAACAGCACATCAAATCTATTGCCACGACTTATCGCTGTATACCAGTGATCACCCATCCACCGCTCGTTAAGGATATAAACCATCCACCGCTCGTTAAGGATATATCGTAGATCATCTGGATACCTTAGGACTACATGCCACCGCTCACTGCTCGTTAAGGATATAAACCATCCATCGCATGTGAACGCATATCATGACCAGACATCATCCCACGTACCATTCCAGAACTTATCACCTACCTGAGTTACGTTCTAATATTGACACATGACAATTCCCAATGTGGCCTGACTACTTAGATTTAAAAGAAAATGGATATTGAACTCATACAAGAATCAATGGGCTACCCACGTTATTACTTTTATCCATTCTATATAATTATACTTAACTTTGTTGTCACATTATCCCTGTTTAACCCAAAATCGCATAACGGAAGTCCAATCGAGAAACGAACAACCGAACCCTTAATCTAATAAACAGGGAAATGAATCCATGTTCTGCCCATACCAATCGATTCGTATAAGGTCTAATTAATTGGGATAAAAACTATGGCAATCAATTGAGAATCATGGCAATCGATTGGGAATTAAAAAAATGTCAATCGGTTAGGATAAAATAATGTCAATCGATTGCTACTCATGGCAATCAATTGGGTCCAGACTGATGGCAATCGATTGGTAATATGCCAACCGATTGGCACTTCGTCTTCACTACCAGATTGTAAAAACAACATATATAAACGTACACCACATGCATATTACACCTCTAAGCTTCATAACAACTTGTATATACATCCAATAAAGGAGCCAAGTGAGTTAGAAACTCACTAAGGGTGTGTTTGGGTGTGTGTGAGCTTAAATCCTCCAAGCTCTCTTTTTCCTCCTTCTCTTTCTCTCTTCTTTGTCTGTTCTTTCTTCTTTCTTCTGCTTTTCTTCTTCTCTTCTTCTTCTCCCAGCTGCCAAGGCAGTATGTGTGTGTATGTTGGTGTATATAGATATAAATATATGGATATATGTATATATCTCTCACAAGATATTTGTCTCTCTCTCTAAGCTACCAAAACTGGCCCAAAGCCATAATTGATGATATATATAGAGTTGAGAGAGTGCCACACGTTCAAAGCTAAAGAAAAGAAGAAAACTTATATCAGATTATGCCAATAGATAGGTATAAATGGCAATCGATTGGTAACAGATATTTGAAGGCAATCGATTGGAAAGGATGGCAATCGATTGGGATGTTGCCACATCATTACGTTTAGTCAGTATAATGGCAATCTATTGGGAAGATTGGCAATCGATTGGTATCAAAAAGTGGCAATCGATTGGTAACCAAAATTTACCAAAAAGAAAGAAAAGTTTATAGAATGAAGTTTTATTTATTTATACTCTCCAAAAATTCAGGGTATTACATCATCCACCACTCAACAAAAGATTTCATCCTCGAAATCAAACAGCAAACTAGGCTAAAACAAAAATGGAAACTTCTCACGCATCTCTGACTCTAGCTACCACGAAGCTTCTCCTTCATCATGATGCTTCCACTGAACCTTGACTAGCGGAATCTGCTTGTTTCTGAGCTTCTTGATTCCTCGATCCAATATACGAACTGGTCCTTCATTGAACATAACATTATCGCTGAATTCAATATCCTCGAAGTTGATCTCATGCGCTGGGTTGTGGGCACACTTCCTTAGCATACTGATGTGGAACGTGTTGTGTACTCCTGACATCTTTGGCAGCAATGCAAGGCGATAGGAAACTTTCCCAACACGCTCTAGAATCTCGAATGGTCCGATGAATCGCGGCGATAACTTGCCTCTTTTCTGCCCAAATCTGACGATGCCTCGAACAGGTAAAACCTTGAGTAGCACGTGATCTCCAACGGTAAACTCTAAGTCTTTGCGTCGCTTATCAGCATAACTCTTGTGTTGGGTCTGAGTTGTCTTCATCTTCTCATGTATAATCTGAATCTTCTCACTGGTTTCTCGTACCATCTCTGGTCTAAAAAGTTGAGTATCTCCGACTTCGGTCCAATAAAGCGGTGATCGGCAAGGTCTTCTGTAAAAAGCTTCAAATGGCGCCATCCCTATGCTCTAATGATAAGTGTTGTTATAGGCGAACTCGATCAAAGGTAAATGTGTCTCCCAAGAATTCTCAAAATCAATGACACCGGAGTCTAAGACGCAAAGCGCATCTCAGCCAATCAGATGATCTTCAAGACACCGGAGTATAAGACGCAAAGCGCATCTCAGTCTTTCATCACATTTCCTGATTCGGCACCGGAGTCTAAGATGCAAAGCGCATCTCAGCCAATCAGATGATCTTCAAGACACCGGAGTATAAGACGCAAAGCACATCTCAGTCTTTCATCACATTTCCTGATTCGGCACCGGAGTCTAAGACGCAAAGCGCATCTCAGCCAATCAGATGATCCTCGAGACACCGGAGTATAAGACGCGAAGCGCATCTCAGTATGTCAACATTCCCTGATTCGGCACCGGAGTCTAAGACGCAAAGCGCATCTCAGCCAATCAGATGATCTTCAAGTCACCGGAGTATAAGACGCAAAGCGTATCTCATTCTTTCAGCACATTTCCTGATTCGGCACCAGAGTCTAAGACGCAAAGCGCATCTCAGCCAATTAGATGATCCTCGAGACACCAGAGTATAAGACGCGAAGCGCATCTCAGTCTGTCAACATTCCCTGATTCGGCACCGAAGTTTAAGACGCAAAGCGCATCTCAGCCAACTAGATGATCCTCAAGACACTGGAGTATAAGAGGCAAAGCGCATCTCAGTCTTTCGGCATATTTTCTGTTTCAGCACCAGAGTATAAGGCGCTAAGCGCATCTCAATCTTCCAGCGTGCTACCTGATTCGACTATGGAGCGTAAGGCATAAAGCGGCTCAGTCAAACAGATGATTCTCAAAACTCGCATAGAGCATGCACGTATCCCCAGAATAGGACGATGTCATAATAGGAAAACTTGAGGTATTAGTGCATTTCTGATGCTAGGAAGGAGCATAGTTCTGTATCGTCACATTCGGGAGCATGGGACACCAATTTGTTGAGCATGGGCATCACGATAGGATAGGTGCATTCATCCATGTGACAATTTGAGTTTGTGTGTTGTTCCTTTGCCTGAACTACGTCCTGGTCTGATTCCCGTTGGGATACGTAGGCAGCTCACCATTGAGCACGACCAGCATTTGGCTATCTGCGCGCCCGATTTTGCAACGCACGTTTGTTTTTACCTAGATTCGATTGTTGGTCAAAGGCTTGTCTTTCACACAGGCTTTGACCTTCGTTTGTGATACGCTTGCTTCACAAACTCTGTCAAAGAGGGGCAAACTGTAGACACCCCGATTTTGACCAAACGTCAAATCTAGGGATTGGTTACCTCTCAAAGACCGATGATGACAATGACCGTGGCATTCGAAGATTTTCCAAGAAATTCAAAGTCTTCAAGATGTTCTTCAAGTTAAATTAATAAAATAATAAAAAGAGAGGGTTTGGGTATTCGGGAGAAACCCGAACGACGAAGAACGTGTGAGAAACCCAGTCTGGGAATCCGTTTTCTTTTAAAGAAAAGTGAATTAATAAACAAAAAAAAAAAGAGAAAAAAAAAAGAGAGAGAGAGAGAAAGAGGGAGTTTCCTTGGAAGAAAAAAAGGGAGGACAAAATAAATGAAAAGATTTTTTGAAAAAGAGAAAATACAAAAAGAAATAGTATATTCAAAAATATACCATGCACATGGGGGATCTTAATGCAAATATATACATACATAGAATGAAATTTTTTTGTTTACACCAACATATTTTTGAAAAATAAAAAAGAAGGACAAAATTCAGTTAGCCCCGGCACGCGGAAAACGCCGCGCCGGCACTCTCTGTTTGCCGCCCGGCACTTAGTGAGTGCCACCGGCACCCAGCGAGTGCCGCTGGCTGTAACAGACTGCATTTTCTCACATGTTCTAGAAGAAATCTTTGCACATGGGTCTCCACCCGAATTTACCCATTTATCCTTGAATTAATGGTCTATATAAACAAAACTTTCATCTTCATTTTTGGATATACTTGAATACACTTGAATCAACACACACACATATACTTAAAATTAGAGAGAAATACAAGAATCATATTGAGAGAATTGAGAAGAAAAGAGAAGTTTTCTTGAAGAACTTGAAGAATTTTAAGAAGAACTTGAAGATTTTGGAAGAAGCTTCACAAAGATAGAAGAAATCCTTGAGGTCTTAGAGGTAACCTCTCAATCACTTAATAGAATTAGGCAATTCAATCACAAATTCATAGTTCTAGGATCTTTACACATTTTCAAAACCTCTCTTCTTACCTCATTTCATCACACACCACATAGAATTTGTGATTGAATCTCATGATAATTCACTAGTTTGGATCTAAATGGACCTTGGATTTAAATGATTTGGGTTGGTTTCAAAAAGTTTGTTCTCATGATTTCTCTTAAGTAAACTTGGATTTCTAAATTCCAATTTTCCTTGGAAGATTCATAAGTTTTCATGTAAATTTCCCATTGAGTATTTCTTTTTCTTTTTTTATTTGGTTAATCCTTTGATCTCCTATGATTTTATGACTCATATGGAGTTTAAAGTTGATCATGGTTATATCTACACATAATTGGTGAGATTCAAGTCTTAACCCATGACTTGAACCTCCTCACTAAGAATCTTATGGAATTCATTCTATATTCCATAGAGGTTCATGTAGAAATAAATCTATATTCTCCAAGGACCATTAATTTGGGAGGAGGATTAAATCTATATTCTCCAAGAACCATCAACTTGAGAGGAGAATAAATTGACTCTATATTCTTCCATGATCATGTATTTGAGAGAAGAATTGGATGAAAATTTTCATAGTTTATATTTAAAATAAGTAAGACCTTAGGATTTTCTTGATAGATCTTCAACTATGAGATCTATGATAAGAATCCATCAAGGTTAAATCTATAAACATTATCCTATAACATTAAATTACCCCAATAATCACAACCATGCTTGGTTCTAGTCCTTTGTAGGATCATGGATCAAGTTGGTTTTAAGGTATGAACATTAATTTAATATTGGTGCAGTGAATCCTTAAACCCTTTGTGATCAAAGATTTTTCATAAAATCATGGTCCATTGGAATGGGATGAGACCAATTGGAGGGTGTTCATAACTCATATAAGTACCACTTTGATTGTTGTCTTGATAAGATTCTATACTTAGGATGGTTTGGGCTTATGATTTCCAAATAAGCAATTCTTTGTCCAAAATTTCAGAACAGCAAACCGGTTTTAAAATTGATAGATCAGAGCTCTAACCAAGTTTTCATAATCTTTAATAATTTTTTCTAAGAACCTTAATGTGTTAGGAGGATTCCCTAAAAAGAATGAAGCAATTCGGATTTGTTTGCTATTTTTAAAAAATCATACAAGATCTCTGGACAGAGAGTTGCAAAATTCTGAGTGAGGTCTAGTATTTTCAGTATTCCAGGAGATCTAACCGTTGAAACCTCGATTTTCTTTTTGGGTTAGAAACTAGACTCACAGAGGCATAACATATCCAAAAATCATTAAGATCCAAACGTTGGAAGTTTTTGATTCCTATTTTTGAATGTCTGATCTGCCGGGCTCCTTCCCCTTTCATTCCATAATCCCCGGACCCAGTTTATCTTTGGTTTCGCAAAAGATCAGTTTGCTTTAAAATGGTTTCTTAATTTTTCCTTTTAAAAATTAAGTGGCGACTCTTTTATTTGGAAAAGAATTTAAAAGAAATGCTGTGGGTAAGGAAAACCTGCGATATCCACACCTACATACAACTATCACATTATGTGTCACGTACAGTTAGATCATATATTATCAATATTATCACTTAACATTTGTGATTTTAAATTTGCTCAGTTGTGTGATTTATCAATGGAAACTGCCATAACTTTATCATTTTCTGGGCTCTTTGTGTAATTTACTTTTAATGATGAAAAATTTCGTCGGTAAAAGTAACGTCGCATAAAGTAAAAAACAATTCTTGACAAACCTATTTTGTCACCAAAAGTGACATTTCCGGATGAAAATATTTCGTCACTAAAGGTTAACCAATTGCTGACAAACTATTTCTTCGCTAATAGTAAAAACAATTCATCGTCACAAAAAGTGACAATTCCCGATAAAAATATTTCATCACTAAAGGTGCAACAATTACCACTAAAAGTAAGACAATTCCCGACAAAAGCATTTCGTCACCAATCGTAACAATTTCCGACAAAAAATAGTTTGTCACTAAAGTTTAAATAATTCCTGACGATATATTTTATCACTAAAAGTAAAATAATTACTGACGAAAGTATATCGCTACCAATTGTTACAATTCTCGACGAAAATCGTTCGTCTAGAAAGGTTAAACAACTCTCGACAAAATACTTTGTCACTAAAAATAAAATAGTTACCGACGAAAGTATTTCATCACCATTTGTTACAATTGCTGACGAAAATAGTTCATTGCGAAAGGATAAATAATTCCCGACAAAATATTTATTCACTAAAAGTAAAACAACTACCGACGAAAAAATTTCGTCACAAATTGATAAATGTTTCGTTGCTAAAAACTTTCCCACCAAATTTTTGGCTGGGGAAATTCCCCGCCAACTATTAGCGATGAACTTTAGTGATAAAAAGAATTTTGTCGGCAATTGTTCAACTTTTACCCGCGAAATTGGTTTGGTTGGGAAAGGTAAACACTTTTGCCGATGAATGATAATTTCGTCACTTACTATTAGTGACGAAAAAAAATTTGCGAGTAAAAATTTCATCACTAAAGGTCAGATTTGTTGTAGTATCCCCTATCTGCTAAGTGGACATCAACAAAATTTTTTAGTTAAACTTCTTAGTGGCACTCTAATTAGTAATTACATTAAACAAAAATTGTACGTAGCAAAATGGCATCAATCCGGTCAATTGACACCTAGGAAATGGTTGTATGATAAGCAAAGATGTATTGAAAATTTTTGCTGTTGTTTTTCACACATATAAGTTATTTGTTATTCATAATTTAAGTTCCTTTTCACAATAAACGCTTCTTACGTGCAAATGACGCTACATCACTTGATTGTTTATGTCATTTTATTTAGGCTTTGCTAAAAAAAAATCTACGAATATATATCTTCATTTTCTCTCTACTTAATTTATGTATATAATATGTACATACCTGCAGGGCGGATCCATTATGGTCAAAGGACAGCTGATCACCCCAACCAATTTTGAATTCTTTGTTATATATCTAAAATAAAAATGTACATTTAAGTCCTCCGTAAAATTTAAGAAAAGTACTCTATTTGATGATAGTTTATGTTGAGTTAATTTTAATAGAATTTGTAATTCTATGCCTATCCGACTTGGAAAAAAAAAATTTGTATATTAAATCATATTATAATATTTATATTGCAATGCTAAATAGAATTAAAGGTGGCCAAAATTATGAGCCAAGTCATAGATGTTAAATAAAGAGCAACTGAACTTATATTAACACAATTGTAATTCAACTCACCCAAAAGAATTAGTTGAAACACAATTTGTTCTCACTTCTTAACTCTTGTTTTTTGTCCTCTCCCAAATGTCACTTTCAGGTTCTATCCCATGCTAAGCTTCTAACTTTAAATTTCTACACCCACCCCTATATACATATATGTATATCCTGTTAATTGATAATAAGATTAGGAAGGACCGTGGAAGAGATTTTCCCAATGTTGTTTCACATCATATGTACATATACGGTCAGACTCTTAATTGAACATGGTTGAGTGAATATAACAGTGAACATGATTTTTTCGCGGGACAGCCCATGGGTTCTTTTAAACTAAAAAATATGTTCAATGTGTATCTTCACTTAACCCTGTTCACTTAAGAGCCTCAATGTATACATATATATATATATATAATATAAAGTGGAATCACAAGCCTGTCACATGGCAGCTCTATGATTTTTCTTATTTTTCTAATTTTTTTCTTAATAAATACATATATGTATCTGTATCTCTTTTTTTATTTTTTTTCCTATCGCTTTCTTTATCTCTCACTCTCTATCTCTTATATATATATATGTATATATAATCTCATCAATATTTAATCAATCTAATATATTTTAATATATATACACAAATATCTCCAAATACACAAATAAATGATACAAACTAAAGTAATTTACTTGAATAATGTAACTACAATATATATAAAATAACAACACCTCTAACAAATTTACATACATAAAATTTATTTAGCAAAAAATACGTACGATAAATTTGAATATATATTTTCATACATCGCACGAATATTGATTCTAATTTCTTTTAGAAGTGGAGATAGTGATGACGTGACATAATATAATGCATACTGGAGAGTCGCTGTAACAAATATTAGAGAAGCTAAATCCTGACCCATACCGCATGATTCATATTCAAATTTTTTTACTCCTTCCGTTCCAAAATAAGTGTCCACTACACTTTTGCACAAACTTTAAGAAATACGTATTATATTCATTTTTATTGTCAATTAAATGATAATTTCCTCTTTTACTCTTGATGTGATGAGTGTTTCACTTTCCTACTTATTTTTGTATCACATATGAATGCTACTTTGTCTTTATTGTAACAACATGTTAGGAAGTTTTTGTAAATATATATTGGACTTTTTAAAGTGGACACTTATTTTAAAACATCCAAAAAAGAAAAAACTGAACACTTATTTTAGAACAGAAGGAATACATATTTTTAAATTTGTGGTATGATATATGATTGAACCACACAATTAATTTGCATAGACATGGCCATCTCACTAATTGATTTTTTTTTCTTTTTTCCTTGAGAGGACATCACTAAATTAACACACATTAAATTAGACTGTCCCACTTCGTTGGAGTGTGGGCTTTGATGGATCCAGGAAATCCAAATGCATTGTACGTTGAGATTTGCTGTTTGTTTTTCCTCTTTCTTTTTCCTTTGTTTTCTTAGTGTAAATTACATTTTTGACCTGTCCTGAGATAATGTCAAGATTTGACCCTTAATATTTGAGTCATTGATCAATTAACCTTTAATTTGTTTATTAATTTTTTAAGAAATGACCCATTTACTCGTACCAAACTCAACAAAAATTTCATACAATATTTCTTCTCCAATAGTAAAATGAGAGTAAGTTATAGAGTAAAGATTGGAATATACTCAAAGTCACAACTTTGGTATACAACTTAAAAGATGTGTCTATATCTCTTCTCTGATATCACTTGACCCCACAGTGACACAGGAGAGATATAAACACATCTCTTGGGTTATGTACCAAAAATTATGTCTTTGAATGTGTCCCAAGTATTACAATTATTTATTTTCCGATGATAAATTGTTCATTGATAAGGTGCTGATTTTTCGTATTATATTCATATTTTGTGTTAGGGGTAACTAGATAAGTTTACAAGAATTATTAACTTTGTTAAGTATTCATTCGCATAGGGGATCAGGTTAGTGTAATTACACATACCACAAGGGAGGTCCCTGTATTGGATTTTTTTTTTACATTGGTTTTCAAGTTGAGGTTTATCTTTGAAAAGTGCCATATGAAGCAGAATCCCAAAAATATAAAAAAAATATAAAAAAAAAACCATCCGACGACCACCTCCATCATCTCCGGCTGTTAAAAAAAAGTGAAATTTTAGCTATAGTCAAAGATAAGTGAAATTTCACTTGATACAGAAAAAAATAAGTCAAATTTCACTTAACTTTTCTTATAACAAGTGAAATTTTACTTGTTTTTTTAGTCGCCGGAGGTGGTGGGATGGTCGCCGGAGATGAAGGGGGTGGTGATCGGAGGAGGTAGGGGTGGTGGTAATTGTGGTTTGAGTCAGAGAGAGAGAGAGAGTATTTACATAAGAATGTTTACCAAATATAAGTTTCAATTAGAGTAACTTTTTAACAAACTAAAAAATCTTTAACACCTTAAACTCTTAAGAGTCACTTTGAGAGATTTTTCACTAATTTTTCCTATATGAGCTTCTTTTTTGTGTAAATAATTTCATTCTCTTTATCTCTTAAGATTACAACAGAGAAAATTACTAATTCAAATTCACAATCACTAAATTAATTTTGAATGCGTATAATTAGTCAATGATAGCACATATAAGATATGCATTACTCGCATGCTATACCAGTTTTAGAAACTAAAGATCTGTGGACTTTGTACTTTTAATAAAATCTTGTTTGTTGAGCTAAAAAAAAATAGAAGTGATGGGTGGGTGGGTGGGTGGGGGAGATATCACGTCGTATTCATTACCAAAGGATGTGTGTTAATGAAATTGTGGGTTAATTATATCGATCTCCCCTGAGGTTTAGTGAAATTAAATAGATATTTTTTTTATATTATAAAATTATACAGACCTCCCCTCTAGTATGAATTTACTATTTTACCCTTACTTTATTTACCATTTTATTAAATTACACACACATCTCTCTCTCTACTCTCTGTACTGTGTGTAAATATATAGATATAGATATAGATATAGAAAGTTAGGCTCCAGTGTGCATTGGGTAAGTGCACTAGACGAGCGCACTGAGCTTTTCAGTCCAAAAAAACCGTGAGCCGACCAACTGACCCGAGCCCCGTACCGCCGCCCCGCTGACCTGTAATTTTTTTAGGCTTAAAAGCCCTTTGCGCTTACCCAGTGCGCAGTGGAGCCGGACTCTAGATAAAGATATACAAGTACATAGTCAGGCTCCAGTGCGCACTGCATAAGTGCACTGGGTGAGCGCATTGGACTTTTAAGCCTAAAAAATCCGTGGACCAGTGGGGCAGCAGGATGGGGCACGGGTTAATAGGGCGTCCTACGTTTTATTTAGGCTTAAAAGTCCAGTGTGTTCATACAGTGCGCACTGGAGTCGGACCTACAAGTACATGCATAATAAATGGACATACATATGTGTACAGGGAGAGGCTGTTAGGTGCACTAGGTAAGCAGGGTGGCGGGATGTGGTGAGGGTTAGCGGGACAGTCTGCGGATTTTTTTAAGCTTAAATGCCCAGCGCACTTACCCAATGCACCTAAGAACCTCTCAATATATATATATATATATATGAATTTGTTCAAAAAATTAAAATTTTAAACCTAAAATCAATTTATTCTGAAAACTAATTTGTTCATAAGATTTAAACTCAAAATCAATTTGTTCCAAAAACCTAAGATCTAAATTAAAAATACCAAACACACCTCAAAAATGTATACAAGTATCTATGTACATGTGTATTCAATAACTATATCTATACAAATTTATATATATATGCATATATGGTGTATGTATGTATGTATGTATGTATGCATGGCTCATATATATAGTGGGTATATATGTATGTATATACAGTAGAGAGAGAGACAGAGAGAGAGAGAGAGAGAAGGGGGAGGTGTTATGGGATTTTATTACTAAGAGTATTTTCAACATTAGCAAATTAAGAAGTGAGGTCTCTATAAATTTTGTAATTTAGAGAGGAGGTATGTGTAATACAAATTCAAATCTCTAAAAAAATGTGTAATTTTACAATATAAAAAGAATAGTGCTACATACACACACTTTTTGACACACTTTTTGACACACAGCTTTAAATGCATGTACCCTGTGTTGTGTAAGTGGTGCATAGAAAAATGTGAAAAATTCAAACAGCACAAGGTACATGTATTTAAAGCATATTGTGTCAAAAAGTGTGTCAAAAAATATGTGTACCAAACATTTTCCATATAAAAAAGATATCCATATAATATTGTCAAACCTCAAGGAGGCCCGTGTAATTAACCCATGAAATTATTTATCTCCAAGAGTGAATGATTGAACTCCGTAATACAACCAAATCCCTCAAAAGAAAGAAAAAAAAAATCTGCTTGTGGGGCATGAGCCGTATTTTTTCAACTCTATGTTATTTGTTTTGTCATCTTTTCTTTCTTTTTTTTTGTTTTAATTTTTTTAAATGATTTAATATAGGAATTTTTAGTAAAAAATTCCTTAAAATGAGATCGTATAAGTAAAAACTCAAATTTTTGTTTTGGTTTTTTAGTTAATATCCTTCGCTACTTTTTGGTACTAATTAGTTATAGTCATTACTCTTTTTCTTCTTATTTTTACCCTTTAGAATTTTATAACTTCCAATATTTTAACTCGGTTTTCATAATATTTATATTTTTAGAATTGTAAAATCGAGATCTTTAAAACAAGATATATTTATGATACAAAATTCTAAAATACATGTATATATACAGTGAGGCTATTAAGTGAACATGGTTGAGTGAACATACTCATTGAAAATGTTTTTTAAGCCTAAAAGAACCCGTGAGTCAACGAAGCGTGCGGACCAGCGGGGTAGCCCGTGGGTTCTTTTAGGCAAAAAAAATATGTTCACTAGGTATGTTCACTCAACCCTGCTCGCTTAAAATCCTTACCGTATGTATATTGAATTTTCAGTTGGTTGTTCAGCGTAAATAGATAACTAATTATTTAAATGTTAACATTAAAATGGCTATAACTTTCTCACTTTATAGACATTTTGGGAAATTATTTTTATTTTTATTACTATTATTATTATTATTATTATTACTGTTATTATTATTTTGATTTCATATACTTTTAGATATCTGTGCATTAGACTTTGAAATTGTGCAAAAATCTATAATTTGGAGCCTCGTTTTGAGCCTTTATCAGTTTGAATTAAAGAACCATAACTTTCTCATTTTCAGCCTTGTTGGGTGTTTTATTAATTTTTTTTTTCTCTTTCTTCAAATTTTTTTTTATGTATTTTATCGATATCTACATACATGTGTATTTCAATTTTGCAAAATGAGTACTCTTTCCACTCCTAAATAAGTGTCAACCTTACTTTTTTTGAATGTCCAAAATAAATGTCCACTCTTGAAAGTCAAACTACACACTTTAAATAAATGTTCTATAATCAATAATGCTAGGTATACACACTTTTGTACACACTTTTTGACGCATTCCTTTAAATGCGTATACCATGTGCTGTGTAAGTGGTGCACAAAAAAATGTGAAAAAATGTGAAAAATTTAAACAGCATAAGGTACATGCATTTAAAGTACAGTGTGTCAAAAAGTGTGTACAAAAGTATGGGTGAAATCGGTTCGGTCGATTTTAGGGGGGGGGGGGGGGGGGGGGGGGGGGATTTCCACCGACCGATCGGTTCAGTTTCGGTCGATTTTTTTGGTTTTAGTCTTAATTTTCGGTTCGATTTTCGGTTTTACACTGCACCTATCTCATAAAAACTGACCGAACCGATCGGTTCGGTTTGGTTCGGTGGTTCGGTTTATTCAGTTTTGCTTTCACCCCTATACAAAAGTGTGTACACATAGCATTATTGTTCTGTAATACCCTTAGAATAAAGACAAATAACATTTATGTATGGTCAAATGAAATGAGTAGGAAAGTCCAGCACTCATCACATCCAAGAGTAAAATAGGAAGTAGTTATGTCATGCCCCGGAGTAACAAAAATAGAGAAAATAAAATTCCTTTTTTAAGCCCGTAGGCCATGACTGGTGAAGTCACTTAATTGTTCACACCACACTGTTCTAAACAATAAAATAATAAAGAGTCATCAGTAATAAAACAACATCTGGCATAACATATAATCAGTTACCAAGTTATTACAACATCGTCTGAAATAAAAAGTGTTGGGGTTATATCACATGTGGGATAATCCCATTAATTTAGGGATTATGAATTGGCTAGATTCCTGTTATGATTTGGTTCTTTATGATAGAGTTATTTGTCCAATTAGTAATGGGTTGCAAACTCTATATGTCACATCCATTCCAAAAAGTTCATGGTTTTAACATGCATATTTGAATTTCGTAAATTATCGATGTTATTGATAATTGAGATAAGGAGTTGACTGTGAGTCAACGGTGAGGTGTCAGTACGGACACGAGAACATGATAATTCATTTTGCAGTGACATGAGTAAATGGCATTTATGTGATTTAAATGTTATTTGACTTTATCTGGTATTGCATGAATAGTGAATTTGACTGTGCAGAGTAAATTCTGGTAATTTTAATACTGTCAGATATCATTTTGAGAACTATGGTGAGAACGTGAGTGATACGTCAAATAAAAGGTAGGTTGTGTAGATATTCCACATAATTTAGTTTTTGGACGTGATTTTGGACCCAAACAAGACTTAGTCGAAAACTTTTGTACTTTATAATTTTCACTCGTAAAGTTATAAAATGGGCGTGTGCGGAGTTTCTGAAGTTAATTAGAAGTTCCGGGAAACTCACGGGAAAGTAAACGTAATTCCCGAAGAGTTTGTCTATAAATAGTTGAGGATGAGGTTGCATTATTTACAAACTTTACAAAATATCTTGAGAGAGGAGAGAGAAAAGGAGATTGATCCTACGGGCGTTGCGACGACGATCGGCGACCTTTCGTCCGTCAGATTTTTTCCAAATTCAAGATTTGAACTTGTGGAGGTAAGACCTACGTTTTGATAGTCATTAGGCCATGTTTGGAAAACTTTTATAAAAATCTAATTTCTAGACTTTTGGGGAAAACCTATCTAAACTTGTAGGAATCAACTCAAATTTGAAATCCGACGATTAATCGGCCCTCTAGTCGATCCTTCAAAGTTTGAAGAGAATCGCACGAGGTATGAAGTCCTAACCTATGAAATATAGGAATTTACATGTTTTAAATTTCGACAACGAAATTGTGATCCGGGCAAAATCCATGTGTTAATCTTAGGCCCGTTAATTATGCACGCGATTAAATGTGAAATGCATGTCTACGTTTACGCGAGCACGTCGAGTTATCTATGTGGGTCAAAGGGGAGTCTTATACAAATTCATGCCGGAGTAAGCTTCTCGATGTTTGAGAATTTTAGTAGCGATGGCTACTGTGCATGGTTTAATGCTTGGACTTGTCAGGGCACTTGGGGACGTAATGGTTATAGGCTTGAACTAGCCATTGACGCCGCGGTTTAAGTCTTGGACTTGCCGCTACCGGATGAAGGCGTATTTTTCTCCCTATAGCATGTTTTACCTTATATTGCATATGTTAGAACTTGTGCACTCAGCATATAGCTGAGTAGTGGAGATTTACTCCATTGCAGGTAAGAAGAAAGACAAGAAAAAGCCTGAGGAGTGAGGTCGAGAAATGCCGGGGGAATCACTAGTTTATACTTTTGTTTTAATCCTAAACTGGTATAAGGATTTGGGAAATTGTAATCGAACCATGGGTTAGTTGTAATCCTTAGTAAACATTTTGTATATATATGTCGAATCATGAATTAAAATCGTGTTGTTGTTAGAAATTGGTTTGGAGACCCTTGTGTTTAAATGCTGCAGAATTGGGCCTTTCTGAGAGAAAACAGTCGACTGATCCCTGGTTCAGTCAACTAGTTTGTGAGAAACAGTCGACTGGAGGGGTTTTCGGTCGACTGGTTTCTGCACGAAATCACCATGTTTTACATGCATAGTGTCCAGTCGATTGGAAAGGGCACCAATCGACTGATAATTCAAGGCACCAGTCGACTAGGTCACCGATACAGTTGACTGGATTGGCTCCTTGATCTTTTTACACTTTTTGCTTTTGGTCTTATGTCGATCGAATCCCCGACCCAGTCGACTGAACCTCTGCCTTCAAAACTGAATTCTTTTGGAACTGGTTCAATGGACAAAACTTTTTATAACTATAATTTTAATGGATTTTTATAATATTTTCTGCTGCTATTTTACTTTAATGGAACTGGATAAGCCTTGATGGCGTTCCACGTGTCCTATTTCCACGCGTTGTGGGATGGGTCGTGATATTTAGTGGTATGAGAGCTAGAGGTAACAAAACTTTGGAAACGTTCGATGACGAGTGGAGTGTTGAGTGATTTATCACATGTTCTAGAGTGCACCCATCATTGTAGAGATGATTGATGCATATGTATGTTGTTATACATACATGTTTTAAATATTGTTGTACATGCATAGTGTTTATGCACCGAGATTAACAGGTTGAACAATCATGGGTGACCGAGAATTATCACCACATACCTAACGAATGAATGAAATGGCAGAAATAATGGGAAATATGGGTGACATGATCCGAAATATAGTGGAGCGATTGCCTCCAACGCCTCCATTGTAGCTGGAACCGATAACCGTAGTGCATGCACCCAAAAATAGAGACATAAGATCAACATCCGAACAATTCGCTCGAAAGAAACCAATGGAATTCCATGGAACACCCGACCCAACGCTCGCAGAACATTGGATAATGGACATGGAACGAATCTTCTGATCTATCCCGATGACCGATAGAGAGAAAATGGAAAATGCAAGTAATGTACTGAAGGGTGAAGCCCAGAACTGGTGGGTAAATGTGCTAGATGAAGGAGCACCGATTACTTAGGAAGGGTTCAAGGCATAATTCAATCGCCGGTTCTTTCTGCAAGCCACCTACAATGCAAAGAAGCGAGAATTTGATAATGTGAAGCAGGGAGATATGATTGTAACCGATTATACTTCCAAGTACAACGCTTTGTTGAGATTTGAAAATGGTTCAGTGCTAGATGAGGAAGATAGGGCAAGGAAATTTGAAGAGAGTTTAAGGGAAAATATTCGTCTAAGGGTAGAAACCTACGAACATTCGACTGTGGCAGCAGTAGAACAAACGACGTTAGTGGCCGAGAGTGGAATAGAAAGGTCGAGGCAGAATCAGTACGGTAAATGAGGCCATGAGAGTAGAGATAGGAACCAAGGTGGATCTTTCAAGAGGCCATTTCAGAGAGGCTCTGGTTCTGGTTTCAGTGACTTCAAGAGAACTCCAAGTAACATACCTTTGTATTCACATTGCAACCGACCCCACTCAGGCCAATGTTTAATGACCAAATCCTAGAACAGGAACCAAGGAGGGGGTAGTGCAAATTCGACTCCCGACATGCGGGGTAAGTGTTACAATTGCGGAGTATTTGGACATCAAGCCAAGGATTGTCCGAGGAAGCATTCTCAACAAGGGGCTAGTTCGATGGCCTCCAGTGGGTCGAAGCCTAGACAGTCTAATGATAGGGGACAAAAGACAGAACAACGTCAAGGGAGAGCATACCAGATGAACCCAAGAGACATGGCTACTTCAAAGACAGTGGTCTCAGGTATGGTGCTTGTATGTTCGCACTTAGCACACATACTTGTTGACTCAGGATCTACGCATTCATTTGTATCACATGACTTTGTTGGACATTTGAATGTTAAGTCAGTACCTTTAGGATATGAATTATCTATTGCGGTACCTCTTAGTAAGCCGATTTTGACGTATATAATATATAAGAACTGTGAGATCAAACTAGGTGAACAATTGATGACTGTGGATCTTATACCAATCGTTCTGAACCACTTTGACGTAATACTGGGAATGGATTGGTTAGCCTTTAACTTAGCCACGATAGATTGTGAACGAAAAGAAGTTAATTTTCGATCACCGATTCATGGAGACTTTTGTTTCCAAGGGAATGGAGTGACACCACCTCCATATTTGATTTCGGCCATTCGAGCGGGTAAGTTATTGAGGAAAGGATGCCAGGGATTTTTGTGTTCAGTGACTGACACGGCAGTTATTGAATTGAAAAATAGAAGACATTCCGATAGTGCGAGAATATCAAGATGTACTTCCTGATGACTTGCCAGATGTTCAAATTGAGAGAGAAATTGTGTTCACCATTGAAGTAATGCCAAACTCAAGACCCGTATCCAAGGCACCGTATAGAATGGCACCAATAGAATTGAAGGAACTGAAAGTTCAACTACAAGAGTTACTTGATAAAGGGTTTATTCGACCTAGTATATCGCCGTAGGGAGCTCCAGTGTTGTTTGTAAAGAAGAAAGATGGTTCGATGAGAATGTGTGTAGACTATCGAGAGTTGAACAAATTGACCATCAAGAACAAGGACCCATCACCTAGAATTGATGACTTATTTGATCAACTTCGTGGAGCACAAGTATTTTCAAAAATAGATTTGAGATTGGGTTATCACCAGTTGAAGGTAAAGGTTGAAGATGTTGAGAAAACAGCTTTCAGAACACGCTATGGACACTATGAGTTTCTAGTCATGCCTTTTGGAGTTACAAATGCACCAGTCGCGTTCATGGATCTTATGAATCGAGTCTTCAAGGATTGCTTGGATGATTTTATGATAGTGTTTATTGATGACATTATGATTTATTCGGCAAGTGAGATAGAACATGAGAACCACTTGAGACTAGTACTTCAGAGATTGCGGGAGAAGTAACTATTTGGTAAATTTAAGAAATGTGAATTTTGGTTATCCAGTATTACTTTTCTTGGCCATATGATTGACAAGAATGGGGTTTCAGTTGATCTTCACAAGGTAGAAGCTGTATCTAATTGGCAGAGGCCGACATCGGTATCCGAAATTCGAAGTTTCTTAGGATTAGCTGGATACTACCGCCGTTTTATCGAGAATTTCTCGAAGATTTCGTTGCCTATGACAAAGTTGATGAGGAAGGGTATTACTACCTTTGAATGGAGTTCAGAATGTGAAGACAATTTTCAAGAGTTGAAAGCACGACTAACGAGAACACCTATCCTGACAATACCGTCGAGAACTGAGGGATTTGTGATCTACAGTGATGCTTCGCATCAAGGGTTGGGATGTGTGCTTATGCAAGGTGGCAAAGTAATTGCTTATACGTCTAGACAGTTGAAGACACACGAGATAAATTATCCGACTCATAATCTTGAATTGGCCGCCGTAATTCATGCATTGAAAATTTGGAGACACTACCTATACGGGGAAAAGTGTGAGATCTTTACGGACCACAAGAGTTTGAAGTATATTTTCACTCAATGAGACCTAAATAAGAGGCAGAGAAGATGGTTAGAATTGATAAAGGATTACGATCTTTCTATAGAGTATCATCCGGGGAAGGCTAACGTAGTAGCCGATGCCTTAAGCCGGAAGACACCAAGGAACTTAGCCGACGAACTAACACAACAAAAGGAATTGGTAAAGGAACTGGAACGTTTAGAGTTGGATGTAATTTCAGAGACGAGTGGTGGCTTAATGATGACGATCATAGCATACCCAGATATCATTGATGAAATCAAGAGGCAACAGTTTCATGATGTTTACCTGTGAAAAATGATGGATGAGATACCATTGGAAAAACGACCTGGTTTTGTGTTAGAACAAGGGATGTTGAAGCTTGAGAAACGACTATGTGTACCTAATGTGAAAGGTTTGAAAGAGAGGATTCTAGAGGAAGCACATAGTACTAGATATTCAGCTCACCTAGGAAGCAATAAAATGTATCGGAACTTGCGGGAGAATTTTTGGTGGAAAGGTATGAAGCGTGAAGTTGCCAAGTTTGTGTCCGAGTATTCGGCGTGTCAACAAGTCAAAGCAGAAAGATAAGTACCTGTGGGATTACTACAATCATTACCAGTGTCAGAATGGAAGTGGGATGAGATTACTATGGATTTTGTTTCGGGATTTCCATGATCGCTGAACAAGAATGATAAAATTTGGGTTATTGTGGACAGGTTAACAAAATTAGCACATTTTCTACCAATCAAGACGACTAAGCCATCCAAGTTAGCAGAATTGTATGTGAAAGAGATTGTAAGACTACACGGAGTTCCAGCAGTGATTGTGTCAGATCGCGACAGTAGTTTTACATCGAGGTTTTGGGAAAGTTTACAAAAAGCTATGGGTACGAAGTTGAGTTTTAGTACTGCGTTCTATCCTCAAACCGATGGGCAATTAGAGCGTATGATTCAGACATTGGAAGATATGCTTCAATTGTGTGTTCTAGATTTTGGGAGTGATTGGGAGAAACATCTATCTTTGATTGAATTTGCATACAACAACGGGTTTCATTCAAGTATCGGCATGGCACCGTATGAAGCTTTGTATGGGCGTAAGTGTCGATCACCGGTTTGTTGGACCGAGGTTGAAAAAAGAAAGTTACTAGGACCTAAGTTGATACAGGTGACTTCTGAGAAGGTAAAGCTGATTCAGGAGCGACTTAAGGTAGCCCAGAGTCGTTATAAGAGTTACGCGGACTCGAAGCTAGGACCAATGACGTTCAAAGTAGGTGACTTTGTCTACTTACGAGTATCGCCTTCGAAAGGCATTGTTCGATTCGGAAAGAGGGGAAAGCTCAATCCGAGATTCGTAGGACCTTTTGAGATCCTAGAGAGGGTAGGCCCATTGGCTTATCGATTGGCATTGTCATCAGAATTGGAACATGTGCATAATGTATTTCATGTATCGATGTTGAGACGATGTATGCAAGATACGAGTAAGATCATGGTACCAGAAACGTTACAAATTCAAGAGAATTTGAGTTACATAGAGCATCCAGTAGAGATACTAGATCAGAAGGAGCAGGTCTTGAGAACTAAGATAATTCTGATGGTAAAAGTGTTATGGCATAGCCATACAATCGAGAAGGCTACATGGGAGAGTGAGGAAGAGATGAGGAGGGAGTATCCGCATCTTTTCGACCGATGAGGTAGAAGTTTGGGGACAAACTTCCTTTTTGGAGGGGAGAGTTGTCACATTCGTTCCAAAACGTTCATGGTTTTAACATGCATATTTGAATTTTGTAAATTATCGATGTTGTTGATAATTGAGATAAGGAGTTGACTGTGAGTCAACGATAAGGTGTCAGTAAGGACACGAGAACATGATAGTTCATTTTGTAGTGACATGAGTAAATATTTATGTAATTTAAATGTTATTGACTTTATCTAGTATTGCATGGAATAGTGAATTTGATTGTGTAGAGTAAATTCTGGTAATTTTAATACTGTTAGATATCATTTTGAGAACTGTGGTGAGAACGTGAGTGATACGTCAAATAAAAGGTAGGTTGTGTAGATATTTCACATAATTTAGTATTCGGACGTGATTTTGGACCCAAACAAGACTTAGTCGAAAACTTTTGTACTTTATAATTTTCACTCGTAAAGTTATAAAATGGACGTGTGCGGAGTTTCGGGAGTTAATTAGAAGTTCTGGGAAACTCACGGGGAAGTAAACGTAATTCCCGAAGAGTTTGTCTATAAATAGTTGAGGATGAGGTTCCATTATTTACAAACTTTACAAAATATCTTGAGAGAGGGGAGAGAAAAGGAGATTGATTCTACGGGCGTTGCGACGATAATCGGCGACCTTTCGTCCGTAAGATTTTTCCCAAATTCAAGATTTGAACTCGTGGAGGTAAGACCTACGTTTTGATAGTCATTAGGCCATGTTTGGCAAACTTTTATAAAAATCTAATTTCTAGACTTTTGGGGAAAACTTGTCTAAACTTGTAGGAATCATCTCAAATTTGAAATCCGACGATTAATTGGCCCTCTAGTCAATCCTTCAAAGTTTGAAGAGAATCGTACGAGGTATGAAGTCCTAACCTATGAAATATAGGAATTTACATGTTTTAAATTTTGACGACGAAATTGTGATCCGGGCAAAATCCATATGTTAATCTTAGGCCTGTTAATTATGCACGCGATTAAATGTGAAAAGCATGTCTACTTTTACGCGAGCACGTTGAGTTGTCCATGTGGTTCAAAGGGGAGTCTTATACAAATTCATGCCGGAGTAAGCTTCTTGATGTTTGAGAATTTTAGTAGCGACGACTACTATGCATGGTTTAAGGCTTGGACTTGCCAAGGCACTTGGGGACGTAATGGTTGTAGGATTGGACTAGCCATTAACGTCGCGGTTTAAGGCTTGGACCTGCAGCTACCGGATGAAGGCGTATTTTTCTCCCTAGAGACTATTGGTATGAATTGTGAGAATAGAGCATGTTTTATCTTATATTGCATATGTTAGAACTTGTACACTCAGCATATAGCTGAGCAGTGGAGATTTACTCCATTGCAGGTAAGAAAAAAGACAAGAAGAAGCGTGAGGAGTGAGGTTGAGAAATGCCGGGGGAATCACTTGTTTATACTTTTGTTTTAATCCTAAACTGGTATAAGGATTTGGGAAATTGTAATAGAACCATGGGTTGGTTGTAATCCTTAGTAAACGTTTTGTATATGTATGTCGAATCATGAATTAAAATCATATTGTTGTTAGAAATCGGTTTGGAGACCCTTGTGTTTGAATGCTGCAGAATTGGGCCTTTTTAAGAGAAAACAGTCGACTGATCCCTGTTTCAGTCTACTGGTTTGTGAGGAAACAGTCAACTGGAGGGGTTTTCGGTCGACTGGTTTTTGCACGAAATCACCATGTTCTGTATGCATAGTGTCCAGTTGACTGGAAAGGGCACCAGTCGACTGATAATTCAAGGCTCCAGTTGACTGGGTCACCAATGCAGTCGACTGGATTGGGTCCTTGAACTTTTTACAATTTCTACTTTTGGTCTTCAGTCGACCGGATTCCCGATCCAGTCGACTAGACCTCTGCCTTCAAAACTGAATTCTTTTGGAACTGGTTCAATGGACAAAACTTTTTATAACTCTTATTTTAATGGATTTTTATAATGTTTTCCGTTGCTATTTTACTTTAATGGAATTGGATAAGCCTTGATGGCGTGCCATGTGTCCTATTTCCATGCGTTGTGGGATGGGTCGTGACACTACATAAGGGAATGTTCTATAGGAATATAGGAAGCCCTTGGTGTACCAAGTTGGGGGTGTCCCCATCATGGGGGTGCATGGTCTAGGGTGAGAGATATTAATCACTAGGGTTTTTTATGAGCGTTGTTCCCAATGATAGGGATGTGAGGTAGTGATGGGTATTTCGTTATCTCTGTGATTTCTCTATGTTTGTGGACACGCGAAATTCCACCTGTTTTGATTGGGATTGTTTTGAAAAGGAAACGAAAAAGTCTGTTGAAAACAGATACAGAGTCGCCACTTGGTCTTTAAGGAACCAAGAAACCTAATTTGACTCACCCAAATGGATAAAGGGCACCGGCCCTTCATAACTAAAGAACTTGGCTCGGGGTTTTGGTACGAGAGAGGAAGGAGCCTTTGTCGTGACTAAAACACCCTCAACTCGCCCTGTCTTTCGAAGGGCCTCAATTAGCATTTAAATAATCATCTTATACTATGCTTGGTTCGACAAATAATACTATGATAGTATATTACATCACATAAGAATCTTGAAATGGAAGATCTAAAGATAAGATATCATTCATAATATTTAAGCTAAATATCATACAATGTAAAGTGAAAGATCACACAAGTAAACCTAAGAAAAATCATCTAATCACATATCAAGTAATCAAGTTTTTCTAATCCAAAAGGGGACATGAATTGTTCTTGAAACAAACAATCAAAGAGATCAAAATATGCTTAGCAAGTTAGAATGATGCATGTTAATCTTTGATAAAAGAAGACCTCTCAATCCCCGGGACGGATGAGAAAGGAAGAATTAATCGATGAGAAACATGAACGTGTGATCAAGTTCATTCCTTGTAATCTTCTTAGATTGGGAGTCACAAAAAGCCCCAAATCTTGCATGGATGCAATGTATGATCCTAGAATGTGCAAAGGTTGTAGTGTGTTTGTGTACATGGACTTTCTAAAGTGACTTAGAAGTCTAAAATATGCATGAATGCATGAAGCAAATCATCATAGATCTACTTCCTAAGAGATGAGCTAATTTTGAGTGTATGAAAGTATCAAATCAAATAATGAAAGTAAAAGTATGCTTGCTGTGAATAGTGGACAGAACAATGAGTTGATCTTGTAGAAATTGAAAAGTGGGGACAGAAATGTTTTCAAATGCATGTTTTTTTATGGAGATCATCCTTATTGTGTCTAGAACACATATCAAAAAGTCAATCTTCAATAACTATTACAGAATGAGAGAAATCATATAAACAATAGAGGTTACTCAGAAATAGAGTTCGTACTGTTGACTGAAATGTTGAAAAATCTTAGAAAATGAAAACAAAAGATCTAGAGGCCCATATTATGCAGAACGTTTTCTACGACACTAAAGTTCAAGGGAAAAATGAGTTGGTACTGCTCCTTTTGGAAAAGTTTTATGTAAAACAAGTTGAAAGTCAACCAAGTTGCTGTGACAGCAAAAATAGAATATCTGGAGAGAATGTTTGGGTCCAAATGGACCACTTCCAAGTATTTCCAAGTCAAACCAAAAATCTTGGTTGTTCTCTAATGAGTTAAGAAGACTTTCCAAATGGTCTCATGTTAATGCTTTGAGTATTGAGTCCTAGAGAAATCTTTGAACTCAGATTGTTCACTATTTTGAAGATATTGGGAAGAACTAGGGTTTTATTCTTTGAAATCAAAATGAGGGGTTTAAGAGGGGTTTTGAAATAGAGGTTTTAAAAGTATATTTTCAGCACTTAAATGGAGATTATGACCACTGGAAATATCAACAGTTGAACCCATATCAAGAACCTCCAAGATTGTTGGAGACATTGTTTTCATTTTTGAAGATAACTTCAAGAATACATAGGAATGTATTGAAGCTGAAATCATCATCTATCAAACATGTTTTGAGGTCAAGAGCTACTATCCCTAAGGATTCACTCACCTCAAACTTCATGTCATCATCTAGATGATGATGAACTAGTAAGTAAACAAGAAAAAAGAAAAAGAAATGAGATAAGAGGAGATGAACATCAAAGTAAACAAACAAGTATATAGCAATCAATAGATGATATTCATGATGATTTTGGACTTGTAGCTTGGTGTTTCACTCATATGTGGTGACATTGGACATGGAAGTAGCTTCCTCTCTCTTAAATGCTCTCTAAAATGGTAGTTGGGTGTATTGAATATGAAGTAAATAGAAGTAATGAAGTAAAAACAAAGCCTAGAACTCACTAACTTGTTTAAAATCAAAGGAAGCTTCTTTTCTCTCTATTCTAAACTTATCTCTACAACTTTCTCTCTAAAACTTTTCAAAGCTTACATTTGACACCCCCAAAATGAGAAGTCAATGGGAGTTTATATAGGCCAACTTGGGGTGGTTTTGGTGTTTTAGGAGTACTCCCATTAGTCCCAAACAACTGAAAATATAGAGCTACGTCGTTTTGGTTTCTAATTAATCAAAATGGACCCCCAAAAGAAATCGCATAAATGGACTGTTCTGGGGGAGAGTGCCGCGACAACATTGGTCCTGTGCCACGGCGGTAGTGGGCTAGTGCCGTGGCGACACTGCTCCTCTAATATCCAGATAATTCCATTTAGGCCCCCAGAGGTTCTAGTATTTGCGAAAATGCCCTTTTTTGTCCGAAATTAACAAAAAATGCATATGAACTCCAAATTGAGGTTTTGATATACCGTTGAAAAGGTAATGGAGTCTAATTTACATAAAAAAATAGTTCAGAGATAGGTCACTTTGAAAAGTTTTGCGGTATTCATGATAAAAATTGATTTGATCGCCTTTTTTACCTTCGAAAATTCATAATAAATTCGTTTCAAATCCAGGAATTATGTGCGATATACCATTGGAAAGCTATTAACATCTAGTATTCATGAAGAATATTTGAAAAATGATACGGTACTCCAGTTTTAAAGTCAATTTTTGGTCAAACTGGTCAAACCCGGGAAGTTCTAGGAATCTCTGGGAGCTCCCGGGAGCTGACGTGTTTGTCCGATTTTCTTTTAAAACATGTTTTAGTACTTTCTACATGATCTAGAATGATCTCGGAGCTTTTTGACGAATATGGACGATTTTGGTCAAACCTTGGTCAAACCGGTCAACATGGACTTTCCGGGAACTTTCGGGATGTCCAGGGGTCTTTGGGAGCTGACGATTTCATTTGATTTTTCTAAAAATCTCATTTTATGACTTTTCTCACGACATAGCATATTTTCAGAACTTTCGGTCCAAATCTGGGAGCGTTTGGGCTTTTAGGGGCATTTTGGTCATTGTACCACTTTCTGAGCATTTTGAGAGATTGAACTAACTTCCAAGTGTCCTTTTGAGTCTTTTTCGATCATTGTGAACCATCAAGCTATGGGTCTCCTAAATCTGATAGCCGACAAAATGGGGTGTCTACAGTTTGCTCCTCTTGGGCATGAACTTGCAAGGCAACGCATGTCGCAAGAGAGACAGGTCTTTTTGGAGGCTATAGATTTAGGATAAAAATCGTTGCAAAAGATGCAATGATGAAAAATATGATGCTGGGATTAGTGCTGGTCGTTGATCGGTGACGAATAGTTGTCGTTTATAGTCCTAAAAATACACTTTTTTAGCCCATTTCATGTAGTTATTAGTTATTTTTTAATAAGTATTCAAAATTTTGTAGGTTTTGGAGCTTTAACTTGAAAATGCACAAAAATCCAATGATTAGTGGATTTGGAAGTCATTCTGGGCTCAAACGGTGATTGGTGAAAGCTGAATGTAGTAGCAGCCTCGGACGATCGCAATTTTGACAAGGAATACTCAGATTTGAGAAGTTTCTCAAGAGAAATAAAATGTAGATCTTCGAGTTACGAACGCATGGCCGCAAACGGTGAGTCAATACGAGGTCCGACTCAAAAGTTATTGAAATTTTACAATCGGTGCGCAGAGTAGTTAAAAATCTGAGAAAAGTTGGAAAATGCCCTGGTCGCTGGAGCGACCCGCACGAGCGACCCGTTGAAAAAGTCAAAGTCGCGTATTTCGAGGTCCTGAAGAGCCTTGTGCGATCCGAATTGTCTAAATACGTCCAGAAACGTAAAAACAGCTGTTTTAGTGCGATTTGGCTTAGGAAAGCTTCCTAAATCCTTCCAAACTCTATATAAATCCTATTCTAAATCAAATTTAAGGTGACAAATCAGTACACAACATTATACACAGCAATGTATACTGAAATTTCAGCCATTGAAGAGGGGAAAGCAAGGAGAAGAAGAAGAAGACCAAGGATTTCCATGGCCTCCTCCATCAACCTCTTGCCATCCATCGCTCCCATGGCCAACTAAACCTAGATCTAGGGTTTCAATGAAACCCTAACCAAGTAATAGGGTGTATTTTATGTTTTTATTTTAGTTTTATTATGTATGGATGACAGTTACATGTTCCGAGGATTTTTATAAATAAATCATGCTTTTATTGATTAAATCGTTACTTTTAAAGTTTACTCTTGTCTTAGATCTATTTTGATAGTAGTGTGCTCAATAATCTATGCTTGCTGTGCTTGTTTAGATTATTTACATGTAATGGTGCTTAAATTGAATTGTGCTATCAAGTATCCAAATAGTCCATGCCTAGATTAGACGGATTATACCACAACCCTAGTTTAGTGTGGGATAATTCGTGCTAACCGAAGATGGATTATGTTGGTGCTTGAACAATAGTTATTTTCTTGATGGAGGAATTGGGCATATAGCTACAATTCCCCATTATCATCCAACTTAATAAGCTAAAGTAATTCATAAATATCCTTATTATGAAGCTAGTGGTGGATTTGCAATCCTAGTTTCCTTAAACATATTTATAAAAACAATTTTAAATCGCTTTCGTAATTTAGATTTATTCTAGTTTAATTAAAATTCAAATCCAATTCCGTTTTCTTAATTAATTAAATTTAGGTTTGAAAATTAAAGTGTTTTAGCATTTCAATCTCTGTGGGTTCGACCTTTACTTTACTACTACAAATCTTTAGAAAAGTAAAGTATACTTTTTATATCTTGATATTGACAACATCAATTTTTGGTGCCGTTGCCGGGGATTGCAAATTACTAGCTTTAGTTTTAGAATTCTACTTTAATTAATTCGTAAATATTAGATTAGGTTTTCTTTTTATTATTTTTCGTTTTTGTTTTGAGTTACTAACTTTTTATTTTATTTTGTAGTTTCTCGAGTCGTCAAAATTCTAACGTTTCCGAGCGGATTAGCTAATCACATCAAAGGAGCTTACGCAAATCAATAAAAAAAAATTCAAGTAAATTGCTTCTTGTGAAACTCGCTTTGAACCACTGTCAGTCAGGGCGCTGTGACGCACTATTTGCATTAGTTTAGGAGTGAGTGTTCACGTGCATTAGCTAGGAAACTCGGGGCGCTGGGCTTGACGCGGTCATTGCATTACAGGATAATATTCATGCATCATAGTAGTTGGGTGCCTGTTGCCTTATTTGCGTGATTTCGTCTTATATTTGTGGAGTCAGTTTTTGTTTTTAGTTTATTTTCTTTTAGTTTATGTTTGGTACACGCTCAAGTAAACCGGAATTACAACCTTTTGATCTTGAACTTGAACGTACCTTAAGAGTTAAAAAGTCTTCAAACATAACTTCTAAAGCTAGGTTGACAATAGACGACGAGTTGACACCGAAACCATCGTCGTTGTTTGAGTCCGAAATATGTAGTACCCTTAAAAACCTAAAGAAATCATGCTTTATTAACATAGAACCTATTCCAATGGCCGACATTGGAAATAATCAAAACAACGGAAATAACAATAATAACCCTAACTCTAACCCTAATATACCGCCACCTCCTCCGCTTAAAGATTATTTGATTCCTACGACTTACACGACACAGGCTGGTATCAAATTACCGGAGGCGACGGCATCTCACTTTAAGATAAAGTCGTCTACCATCTCGCTACTTCCTTCTTTCCATGGCCGTATAAATGAAGACCCTTATTAGCACTTAGGGGATTTCCAAGATATATGCTTTACTTTAAAAATCCAACATTTCACTGATCATGAATTAAAACTGCGTCTCTTCCCATTCTCTTTAAAGGATAAAGCGAAGTATTGGCTTCAATCACTTGAGCCAAACATGATTAAAACTTGGAAGCCTTACACAACGCATTTTTACAAAAGTTTTTCCCAATCACAAGAACTAATCAGATAAGAAAATTCATAACAAACTTAGTGATGCAAGATGGGGAATCACTTTAGGACACGTGAGAAAAATTTAAAGAATTATTACGCTCGTGTCCACATCATCAGGACTTATTCCCTCTATCTGTAATACCGTCGATGTCGTTTGTGCGGGTACCTTCCTACATAAAAGCACCGATGAGGCCTGGAAATTTTTTGAAACGTTAAGCGAGAACTCGATGCATCAAGTTGTGTCGGTACATTCTGAGGGGTATCATCTGCAACCAAAACGAGAGGTAAAATTTGAGTCGAGTCAGTCAATCAAAATACAGGAACTATCTAAAAAACTTGACCGACTTTTGATAATGAACCAAACGACAGCCCCACCTGCTCATGAAGTATGTGCATTATGTTCAGATCTGTCACATTCTATCCTTGCATGTCCATTGGCGAGTCAATTTCTGGAATTCGTGGAGCAACACATTAATTCTATTCAACAATACCCACGAAATAATTATAATTCGACTATTAATAATCCAGACGCGCTATGGAGAAACCATCCTAACTTATCATGAAAAAATAATAATAATAATCCTAATGAGGCGACTAATTTTCCTAATGCATATCTACCTCAGTGTCAACCTAATCATTACCAACAACCGCCTCCTAATCCGAACCCTACAAGGGGTAACGTTTTTGAGGAAAAGGTACTGGCTTCCCTTAATAAAATCGAAACACAAGTACAGGCACAAGCACAAATAGTGCACTCACACACACAATCCATTGCGAAGCTTGAATCCCAAATGGGACTACTAGCTACTGTAGTGAGTCGTAGAAACGAGGGGACGTTGCCTAGTCAAACTATTCAAAATCCTAAGGGACACTATGGGAATGGGGGTTCGAATGAGCAAGTAAACACCGTCTCGACTAGGACGACTATTCGAGAAGAGGAAGTTGTTGACATGGTACATGAGAATAAGAGGGATGAAAACATTAACTCGAATACAAAGAAGGGTGAGGACGTGAGCCAAAATAAGAAAGAAAAAGAAACGGCCCTGACTAATCGTATACCGAAATTGCCCTTTCCACCTAACATTGATGAACCATCAAATTTTCCACAGAAAGGGAAAAAGGTTGAGGATATACTCGAGGTATTTAAACAAGTTAAAGTCATTATTCCATTCCTCGATGCTATAAAATAAATTCCTGCTTACGCTAAATGTCTAAAAGACCTTTGCACTCAAAAACGTAAATTGCGTAGTCATACTCCGAAAAAAGTCTTTCTCACGAAAAAAGTAAGTTCTATTTTTCAACACTCACCTCCAAAGTATAAGGATCCTGGTACGCTAACTATTTCATGTGTCATAGGTGACACTATCATCTATAGGGCTCTCCTTGACTTAGGTGCGAGTGCTAATCTCTTACCTTATCACGTTTATAAACAACTAGGACTAGGTGAACTTAAGCCCACGACCTCTACTATTCAATTAGCAGATCGTTCCATCAAAGTACCTGGAGGAATCATCGAGGACGTCTTAGTTAAAGTTGATCAATGTTTTTATCCCGTTGATTTTATAGTCCTTGATACCGAACCTGTCCTAGAAGCTAGGAAGCATACCCCTGTTATTCTTGGTCGTCCATTCTTAGCCACCGCTAATGCGCGTGTCAATTATCGAACGAGGGTGATGAAAGTGTCATTCGGAAATTTGAACTTAAAATTAAACATGTTTAACGTTGTCGATCAACCTCCCAAAGACAATTATTATCTATGTATGGAGGGTAGTGAGGTTATACGGAATATTGAACCTACTAATGAATTGAACATGGGTGAGGAGAATAATTTAGTGAGTAATGAGCGGATAAATTCGAATAACCTGAACCCTAACAATGAATTTACTCGGAAGGTGAGAAATCGATGTGAACATGATGAAGATGAACTGTTAAATGAATTAACTCATAGTGGCATTCTTTCTGCTTTCCACCGGAGTCTCCCTGATATCTTAAGAGGTTCACAGTCCGAGTTATGACCTCCATGAGTCTTGAGCTAGCTTGGTCTAGCTGAAGACGTAAAAGACAGCGCTTCTTGGGAGGCAACCCAAGCTTTATTTCGTCTGTTTATCCTATTTTTGCATATTTTTGGGTCATTTTGGTCAGTTTTTGAGTTTTCTGGACATGTTTGGGGATTGGAGTAAAATTATTTTTAATTTATATACATAAAATAGGTGAAACAAGAAAAAATACCATTCTCGTGCGTACGGCCCGCTCGCGCGAGACGTCGCTCGCGCGAGAATGTGCCTTAGAGTTTTTTTTTTCTAACTTTCTTTTTCTTATGACCCTTCAGGTTCATGTCGCGCCTCAGCTCGCTCGCGCGAGCCTGAAAAAAACAATTTGGGATTCGCGCGTGCGACGACTGCTCGCGCGGTTCCCCATTTTCTTGATTTTTTTCTTTTGTTTTCTATATCCTTCTCCCCCACTTGTTTGAGTAGTTTTTACTTTTCTGTTTCTGTTTCTTAGGTACTTTTAGATCGAGTCATGTGTTCTTTTTCTGTTTCTAGTTATGTTTTGTTTTCTTTTATAGTTGTTATCTTTTTGTTTTCATAATTTTGTTCATTCTTATAGTTTATTTGTTTCGTTTAGCTTAGTTATAATTCTTTTAGCTGCTTTTATTATTTTGTTTGTTTGTTTGTTTTCTTTTATCAAGAAGTACTAGGTAACATTGAACTTTATTGACATATTCCTTTGTGTTCACCTGTTTGTGATTGCAGAGATCAAGGTAATATCGTCCTTTCTTACCTACTCTCCGCTCTTTCGTTTTATTATTTCATTGGGGACAATGAAAGGTTTGGGGGTATGCACTCACATGCACATTATTATACATACACATTATTATACATACACATTATTATGCACCAAAATTTTAAAACTTTTTCGATTCTTGTGCTTAAATAAACGATGTTACTGACGTTTTTGCAATCTTGATTCGATACATCTTATTATGTAACTTGGATTGTTATAGAATGGTAAACAAGGAAAGATGTGATTAAATATTTACTGAAGTCATGATATGACATTTTTGGTCATGTATCGTTTGAATCGTGGTTTTATATCATAGATTTGCACACAAACCTATGCACTGCACGTAGTCGCTTGAATACATGTTTGATGTGAACTATAACATGATTCAGATTTCTAGATAACACAAGGTGGAGACTAGATCCAATGAGCTTTCGAGCCTATCTGTTCTTTTTAGAGGGTTATAAATACATTGCGTTTGTCGAATTTCATTGAAATAGCGCATTAACTCGTTGTTTAGTCTCATTATTTGTCACGCCCCGGCGTAGCAAAGTTCGGGAAAAATTAGATTTCCAACTTTGGACCCTTAGTTACGCGACTAGTTGAAGGATCGTCTGATTGTCCATAAAACATTCTAATAGAAATATATGCTTAATAAAGGTTCATGCAATGGCTAAAAGTAACAGCGGAAGTAGAAGTCTTACATAAATATTAAACATACATATTAAACAATCATAAAATCCATCCCAAATTTAAACAAATATAAATAGAGGTCTAGGCAACGTCTGCCCAAAATATATTACATCGTAGTATCTCGAACAACATAAACATAACAACAGAATTATAAAAGAGCCGCAACAACGTTGGCTCCCAAATGCTAACTAGCAAAGCCAAAGTCTTCCTCATCGCAAGCATCATCATAATCATGGTAGTCTCCATCTACCTGTCCATCACCTGCATCACCATACTGATAACCTGGACATAGGATGTCCAGGGTATAAACACCATCAGCTTGTGAAAGTTGAGCGAGTACAACACTCACAAAGAAACAATAAAGAATTAATAATGATACTCGCAACTATTGTCGTGTAGTTTAAATGTTAACCCAACCAACCATTCACTAAATCGAGAATCCTAAACTCGAAACCACGGATACAAGACCATGACAAGAAGGATAGAACAACTCAACAAAACTGAACACGAATCAATTTCAAGAACAGACATAATCCACTGAACACAAACCCATGAATCACTTACTCTTCCCAAATACATCCTCTCCTATTTTCACAAATTACCGGTGTAAGCCGTTGGTTAAAGGATATACGTACTCTAAAGCCGCTTGAATGGCATACCCTCATCGGGCATACGTGCTCTAAAGCCGACCATATCAGGATATCCAATGAGTATACGTGCTCTAAAGCCGCTTGAATGGCATACCCACATTGGGCATACGTGCTCTAAAGCCGACCATATCAAGATACTCTGTAACCATTCATAATACCATCAACACATCACTTCCACCAACTATGCGACTGAAAGAATGCTACAAAGGAAAGTTGGGTCTGAGCCCGAAATCTCAACAACAACAGAACAACAAAATAATAGCAACTAGAACCAAGACTGACCATGATATGACAAGAAACGAAAACACACCCTCAAGCATTATTCATCGGACGTTAGCGTCAATTTAATGTTCTCGCACAATTTATTAATTTGCCATTAGATTATCTACCCCAATGTCGTTGTCGCAATCCTAGCATCGCACTTGCTCATAAAAAAAAATCATAATATCATCTAAAATGAGTATAACATAATTTTAAGTCCATATTCCACTTAGATGTGCATATTTCAATTTCCCAAAATTACTAAGCATACAATTCACCATAGAAATCCAAGTTTTATTACCAATTCTCATAAAACATAAGTCTTGTTAAAATTATAAATCGAGTGTTTCCAAGTGAGTTAGAGTACTCACCAGAGCGTCTTAGCAATAAACAAAAATTCCTGGTAGAGACAAGAATATCCCTACAGCGAATAAACACAATAATGCTTAAGAAATGAACACTAAAAGTAAGAAATAATCAAATATGGAAAAAGTGCGCCTAAACCTTAAGATGATGATCCACACATCATTATGAGTCCAACGCCATTGACTAGACTCAAATCGGAGTCCGTCACTGAAAAGGCTAGGTTCCTATGCATGTGTGGTACCTAACCGTACGCTGTATTTTTACTGATTCGAAATGTCACCAAACTTAGTGGAACTTCTTTAAATATTATTCTAAGATTTTAGAAACAAACGGCGTAATTTTCGGATCAACGGTCTAATTACTACGGATTTCCGACAAGAAACATAGTAAAAGGATTAACCGAAAAATGGTTTATTATTTTCAAAACCATATAAAACTATAGCAACATCCCTTAAAATATTATACCTTAGAAAATGTTACTATAGAAAATGTTACTAATAAGTTTTCTCAAAGTTACAAATAAGGAAAATATATAAATTAACTATTTATCCTCATTAGGCAAAATATACTTAATTAAAATCCCATTGTAAAATCTAAAAATGTATTACTAGATCCTATGAGGATTCCAAGGATCTTTTTAAGTATTTATTTATATAAAAACCTTACATTACAAAATAATACACTAAAATATTTCAACAATATGTAATTATTAAGAAATGTTTTAAAACATTCTAAACCATTTACTAGATCAAGCGTGGCGACAATTAGCAAACGATTACATGAAATTCGAGCCGAGAGTTATTCAATTAGTCGACGTACTTAAGGAAACAATCTAAACATAGCATTATAATCGTTACACAAGTAGTTGCATCGCAAAGAAATGGCGAAACAACACACAAAAGCTTTATTTAGTTAAGGACAGATTTTGCCCAAGTTCGTCGACCGATCTTGCAGAAATTCTAATTAAATCTAGAAAAATTGTATGAGTGCCTATCTTATGTCAAAAGAAAGCTAATTCAATGAAGTTTCATCTAAAAATAATTTCACAAACTCAGAATGAATTTAAATTGGCCGAATTCAGTCTCTGTCCAGGACAAAACTTGTCTCTGTCCAGTTTCGTCGACCATTCTTGTAAAATTGATAACTAAATCTTCCGAGATCGTATGGACGTCTATCTTATGTCAAAAGAAAGCTATTTCAATGAAGTTTAATCTAAAAATAATTCCACAAACTAAAACATAAAATATCATGTCCGAAAATCTGTTGAAACAGACTCCCCTGTGCAAAACAAAATCTGAAAAGTGTGGTTTCTTGATTTCCAATCATTTTCAAGCACATGCAATGCATTTAATTGATTTATGATGACATGCAAGATGATTTTAAGCTAGACTAAGTAGTCAAGGATGTATACTAAGCCATGGATGATGTTAGATCATCCACAATTCCAACATGCAAGCTAAGATTTACAAGAATGAAGGTAATCCAAGCTAGACCTTCAACTTGGATGAAGATGATGATGAAGAACTTAGATTCTTGAATAGATTGTAGTATAGGAGTATATGGAGAGGACAAGGATAAAGTTTAAACTCTCATGTAAATATGTATATAAACATAGGATAAGTAGTGAGTGATACTCACAAAGCTTGAGAAGTGTTTGGATGATGAGCAATTGAAGGAAATTGGAAGAAATGAAGAATATGGTGATGTTCTTCAAGATATGAACTTCAAGGCTTCAAAAAAAAAAACTCCAAGAACTCATCCATGCAACTCCTTAGATGTTCCAAGAACTTGAAATGGTAGGAGAAAAGGGTGCCAGAGGCTAGTAGGGGTCTTGATTCACTTAGAAATGGGACATGCAAGAGAAAAATGAGAAGTTCTCTTGGTTTTTCTCAAGAACAAAGGGGCTGGGATTTAGTGTGTGTTTAGTGTGTGTAGAGATTAGGGAATGTGTGAAAATGAGCTCCCAAATGAAGTATAATACCCATATATAATGGGGGTTTAAGTGGGACACATGTCACTTAAAGATTTGGCCAAATGTCATTAATTGAGTGGGTCCAAGTGGACGAATTAAAATGTACCACGCATAAGTCGCGGGTCCCACGTGAAATTAAACTTGAATAACGCGAACTAATCCCAGTGTAGGTGTGTGATCTCGATATACACGTAAACAGACTATTACGCGCACAGACAGAAAATGTCACCGGGACTGAACGAATAATTAACTGTGAGTATCAATCAATATTACAGATATAAAATTAAATGTATTAAACCAATATAATAAACAAAAGTTGTGAAAAGGCAAAATTAGACAATTAGTCAATTTATAACTTGTCAAAACTTACAAAATGAAATACAACCAAACTATATTTATTTATATCTAGACAGAAAACATAAATAATACATGGGAAATACTGGTATTAAAATATGGGTGTTACATCTCTCCACCACCTATAAAGAGATCTCGTCCCCGAGATCACGAGTCCTCGGGTATGAACAATTCTGGATACTTTTCTCGCATTTCAGATTCCATCTCCCAAGAAGCTTCTCTTTCATCATGATGCTTCCACTGAACTTTCACCAATGGAAACTCTCTGTTCCTCAGTTTCTTGGTTCCTCGGTCCAGAATCTTCACAGGCCTCTCTTCATAGGATATGTTGTCATTTACTTCTATATCATTGAAGTCGATCACATGCGGTGTCGGGCCCTGGTGATACTCCTTCAACATGCTGATGTGAAAGACATTATGAACTCCTGATAGTCTGGGTGGCAATGCAAGTCTATAGGCTACTTTACCTACACGCTCTAATATCTCAAACGTCCAATGTAGCGAGGCGACAACTTTTCTCTCTTCTGTCCAAATCTCACTACTCCTCGGATCGGAGATACCTTAAGCAAGACATGATCACCGACACTGAACTCCTTATCTTTACGGTGCTGATCTGCATAACTCTTGTATCGGTCTTGTGCTGCTTTCATCTTTCCTCTAACAACGGCAATCTTCTCATTGGTCTCTCGAACCATGTCTGGTCCAAGAAGTTGGCTGTCTCCAACCTCGGCCCAACATAAGGGTGATCGGCACGGTCTTCCATACAAAGCTTCAAATGGTGCCATCCCTATGCTTGAGTGATAGCTGTTGTTGTACGCAAACTCAACTAAAGGTAAATGAGTTTCCCATGAGTTCTCAAAGTCAATGACACATGCTCTAAGCATATCCTCCATGACTTGATTCGTTCTCTCCGTTTGCCCATCGGTTTGCGGATGAAAAGCTGAACTCATCTTCAACGATGTTCCCAATGCTGACTGCAGACTCTCCCAAAATTTTGCGGTGAATCGAGAATCACGATCTGATACGATTGACACGGGTACACCATGAAGTCGAACCACTTGTTGTATATACATTTGACTCAGCTTCTCCACTGGATACGTCATATTATATGCAATGAAGTGAGCTGACTTGGTCAAAATATCTACAATCACCCAAATGGCGTCGTGGTTTTGCTGTGACCTTGGCAATCCAACCACAAAGTCCATGGTAATGTGTTCCCATTTCCACTACGGTATTGGCAACGGTTGCAAAAGTCCTGACGGTTTCCGATGTTCGGCCTTGACTTGCTGGCAAGTAAGACATTTGGAAACGTACTCTGCTACTTCACGTTTCATTCCTTCCCACCAGAAATTTCTCTTCAAATCTCGGTACATCTTTGTTCCTCCGGGGTGAACTATCAAACGAGATTTGTGTGCTTCATCCAGTATATCTTTCCTAAGATCGCCCACATTGGGCACACAAAGTCGATTCTTGCATCTAAACCCACCATCTGAACTCATGGTCCAAATTTCAGAATCTATGGTTTCCATCCTAGCAAACCATTCTTGGAATCTAGCATCCTGCTTCTGTGCTTCCAAAATTCTGCTAATAATGGTCGGCTGTACCACTAGACATCCAAGGTATTGTCCTTCTCCTGGTGCTTCTATTGGCTGCACGTCAAACTCGCTTAAAGTTTCCATCGCTCGCCATTCTCTAATCATGAGGGAGGCTAATATATCATAGGATTTCCGACTTAAGGCATCTGCAACAACATTAGCCTTGCCGGGGTGGTACTGTAGTGTGAAATCATAATCCTTGAGCAGCTCCATCCACCTGCGTTGTCTCATATTCAACTCCTTCTGCGAGAAGAGATACTTCAGACTCTTATGATCCGAAAACAAATCGAACTGCTCTCCGATTAGGTAGTGTCTCCAGATCTTAAGAGCAAAAACTACAACGGCTAACTCAATATCGTGTGTCGGATAGTTCTTCTCATGGGGCTTCAATTGTCTAGACCCATATGCTATCACTTTCCCATCTTGCATCAATACACAGCCCAATCCTTGGTATGACGCATCACTGTAGATGGTAAATCTCTCGCCGCTTCTCGGAATAGCAAGCACTGGCGCAGAGGTCAATCTCTCCTTCAACTCTTGAAATGCGCATTCATGCCTGTCTTTCCAGTCATACTTTACATCCTTCTTTGTCAACCCAGTCAGCGGGGCTGTAATCTTGGAGAATCCCTCCACAAATCTCCGATAATACCCTGCTAACCCAAGAAAACTTCTGACTTCTGAGGCGTTGCTCGGCCTAATCTAACTTGACACTGCATCAGTCTTGGATGGGTCAACAAAAATTCCCTTCTCGGACACAACATGTCCTAAAAACTTGACTTCCTTAAGCCAAAATTCGCACTTGCTAAACTTTGCGTACAAACGATTGTCTCTTAAGGTTTGTTATGCGATTTGCAGGTGCTTTTCGTGCTCTTCCATACTCTTGGAATAAATCAATATGTCATCAATAAAAACAATAACAAATTGATCCAAGTATGGTCGGAAGACTCTATTCATCAAATCCATAAACACTGCTGGGGCATTGGTTAGACCAAATGACATCACTAGGAACTCGTAATGCCCATATCTCGTGCGAAAAGCTGTCTTTGGCACATTTTCGGGTCGCACAAGTAACTGATGATATCCTAATCTCAAGTCTATCTTTGAAAAGATTGTTGCTCCTTGCAACTGATCAAACAAATCATCTATCCTGGGGAGTGGATATTTGTTCTTGATCGTCACTTTATTTAACTCTCTATAATCAATACACAATCGGAGCGATCCATCTTTCTTCTTCACAAAGAGTACGGGTGCTCCCCAAGGTGAAGTACTAGGCCGAATGAATCCCAAATCTTCTAACTCCTGCACTTGCTTCTTCAACTCGAGCATCTCCGTTGGTGCCATTCGATAAGGAGTCTTGGATATCGGAATTGTGCCGAGTACCAATTCTATGCAAAAGTCTATCTCTCTCTTTGGCGGTAAACCCGTGATATCCTGGAATACATCCTCAAATTCTTGCACCACTGGAATCTGTGAAATGACAATCTCCGACGTCGTAGTCTCAATAGCGGCTAAACGACTAGTAAAGAGTCCATCACTAGAACAAGTGCACTGAAGTTTAAGGGGTAAACTTCCAGGTACTAAAAAAGTAATAGACTTACTCACACAATCCAAGTTAGCATAGAACATAGTGAGCCAATCGATTCCCAAACTGACATCAAATTCCTTCATAGATAACACTATCAGATCTGCGGGAAAATTTCTATCATCTATAGTTATAGGGCAGTCCTGACATACTCTACCCAACTTAACCGTAGCTCCCAAAGGAGACACTGCATTCAGTATTACATCAAGGTTTTGAGGCACTAAACCCAATTCTTACACCAACTTAAACGCAATAAAAGAATTCGACACACTAGTATCAAATAACACTTTAACTCTACTGCGAAAGAGTGTAAGTGTACCTTCTAGATTTTGCTGTTCTTTGGCATCAAATCCAGCCTCCTCAGGGATGATAGCATTCACCCTAGCTTGCCTCTGTTGTCCAGAATTCTCACGGCGGGGTTCTCTGCATTCCCTACTGAGGTGACCTGGCTTGCCACAGTTATAACAAACTATGCTCTATCGGCCAAAGGTTCTAGGTGCTCTGCAATCTCTAGCCATATGCCCTGGTATCCCACAATTAAAATACTTTTCCTCACCCTTCTCTAGGACAACTGGGGGTTTGTGCACTGTTGGTGCAGTAGGTGGGGCTTTCTGCTGCTGCTGTTGAGGCTTCCTCTCTCCATTCTAAGTACGCTTGTTATTCTGGAAGCGAACTGGGGGTCGGTGTCCTTGCCTATTGTGTGGCAGAGGTCTCCGTCCTTGCTTGTTGTGGGATAAAGATGGGTTGTTGAATGGCAGGGAAGATCGGTTTCCAAACCTTCTTTGTTCCCTCTGATTCATATCCTCGAGCTCCTTAGCCAAACCCACGAGATCCTTAAAATTTTGATTCCGATAACTCAAGGTCAACTGTTGCAGTCATAAGTTGAGTCCTTGGTGATACCGCTGGTTCTTCTTCTCTAGGGTATCCACCATGTGTTGTGCAAATCGGGACAACCTCTCAAACTGCACTGTATATTCCCTCACAGTCTGAGATCCCTGAGTTAACTCCAAGAATTCTTTCTGTTTCTTTATCTTTTCTGCATGTGGAAAGTAATTCTCCAGAAAGAGTTCTCGAAATGCTATCCATGTCATCTGTCTCACCGCTTCTTCCCCCATAGCAGCTCTTTCGGCTTCCCACCAATCAGCCGCAGCATAGATCAGTTGGAAGGTGGCCAATCGGCGTTTCTCTAGTTCCGTGCATCCCATTGTCTCAAAAATTAAATCCATATCCCGCAGCCATTGCTCTGCTTTCCATGGCTCAGCGGCACCATCGAACTTTTCGGGGCGAAGTGCACGAAAATGCTCCACTAATTTGTCTCCAATCTGTCGCTGAGGTGGTGCATGATTGTTGTTGATATTGTTGGAAGCTCTCTCTATTCGTCGGACAAGAGCACCAAGCAATCCAGTTGGGTCAATCTCATTTAGCAGAGGAGCTTCAGGGTCTACCCCGTTTCTATTTCTTCTTAGCCTTCCTGCCATCTGCGATCTGTACGTCAGTACCCATACTTCGCGGTTAATGATTTCTCTTTTGGTTTTGAGATGACTATAAAAAAATATGAAACTCGAACTAAAGATACCATATAGATATAGAATGTATCATAAAACATGATGCAATATGTGCACATGTAAACCAAAAACAAATACCTCAATAATAACAGTCGCACATATATATAGATCAAAAGAGTAGTACAACCAAAATATACAGATGCGACTACAACGCTAATATACAACGCGCAAGCGCGACAAAAAAATAGCTACTACTACTACTACCATCAAGGCTGGTACCTATACATCATATATAACAACAAAAGAGGTAGGCACGCAGGCCCAAACAGTCATACAAAAGATCTAGATATGAAGATGATCCCAGAAGTCATCATCATCGGGCACCTCGGGCGGAATCTCATCAGTTGGTACGATATATGTCTCAGAAGGCACCAAGTCTAACCAGAAGTCAAACTCGTCAATGACTCCAAGAGCAACTCCCTCCTGCACAAAGACTGGCTCCTCAGCAACTGGCGGTGGGGCATCATCAGGAATGTGGATAATGTCAGGCTCGAGCTCCAGCTCCTCTTCATCAGCATCGACTCCGAGATCAGCATCTAAATCCATATTCTCTGCAGGCTCGATCTCCTCGGGGTCATCCTCAACACCCTCATCTGCAACTGGGTCAACATCGGCATCGGCGTCATCCTCGATAGGCTCCTCCTCTTCTGGCTCGACCTCATCCTCATCGTCGACAGCATCACCAATGTCCTCCTCCGGGTCCTCAAGGAAGTCATCATCGTCAATACAATCTCCCTCAAGGTCAGCAATAGGAACGGATGCAAGTGGAACAGCAGCTATAGGTGATCCGGGCATCTCAGGCACTGGCTCAGCAAGTGGAACAATAGCTATAGGTGATCCGGGCACCTCAGGCACTGGCTCAGCAGGATCCTCTACCATAATAGGCTCAACGGGCACTGGAGGGTCCGCCTCAGCTGGGGGATTGTCCTCGGGGACTACGGGCTCAGGAATCACCGGCTCCGGAATAACTGCTGGAGGTGGAATAGTTGGTCCGAGACGAATAGCCTGTAGCATGATCGGGCGGTACTCTGACTCATGAGCAACAATCCGGGCCATCTCTGTGTAGATGCGCTCCGTCGTCAGTGATCTATGAAGAATGCTCATGCGCACTCGGATAGGGCGGTCATCGTCTGTCTCGTAGACGGCTTTCCAGATATCCTCCTCTAAATATCGACGGGCTCTCTCTCGAATACCCTCCTGGTAAGCGATAGGGTCGATCGCCTCCACATGATCAGCATAAATAAGAAATCCTCCGAAAGCGTCTGGGACAACAATAGGATCCATCGTCCTGCAAAGAAAATCATCTTAAAGTCAGTACTAGCGCAAGGTAACTTACGGTTCATAGCTTAAGTGTATAGGACAATCAGCGAGCTCAACTAAACCTAAGCTCTGATACCACTAAAAACCCTGTCACGCCCCGGCGTAGCAAAGTTCGGGAAAAATTAGATTTCCAACTTTGGACCCTTAGGTACGCGACTAGTTGAAGGATCGTCTGATTGTCCATAAAACATTCTAATAGAAATATATGCTTAATAAAGGTTCATGCAATGGCTAAAAGTAACAGCGGAAGTAGAAGTATTACATAAATATTAAACATACATATTAAACAATCATAAAATCCATCCCAAATTTAAACAAATATAAATAGAGGTCTAGGCAACGTCTGCCCAAAATATATTACATCGTAGTATCTCGAACAACATAAACATAACAACAGAATTATAAAAGAGCCGCAACAACGTTGGCTCCCAAATGGTAACTAGCAAAGCCAAAGTCTTCCTCATCGCAAGCATCATCATAATCATGGTAGTCTCCATCTACCTATCCATCACCTGCATCACCATACTGATAACCTGGACATAGGATGTCTAGGGTATAAACACCGTCAGCTTGCGAAAGCTGAGCGAGTACAACACTCACAAAGAAACAATAAAGAATTAATAATAATACTCGCAACTATTGTCGTGTAGTTTAAACGTTAACCCAACCAACCATTCACTAAATCGAGAATCCTAAACTCGAAACCACAGATACAAGACCATGACAAGAAGGATAGAACAACTCAACAAAACTGAACACGAATCAATTTCAAGAACAGACATAATCCACTGAACACAAACCCATGAATCACTTACTCTTCCCAAATACATCCTCTCCTATTTTCACAAATTACCGGTGTAAGCCGTTGGTTAAAGGATATACGTGCTCTAAAGCCGCTTGAATGGCATACCCTCATCGGGCATACGTGCTCTAAAGCCGACCATATCAGGATATCCAATGAGTATACATGCTCTAAAGCCGCTTGAATGGCATACCCACATTGGGCATACGTGCTCTAAAGCCGACCATATCAAGTTACTCTGTAACCATTCATAATACCATCAACACATCACTTCCACCAACTGTGCGACTGAAAGAACGCTACCAAGGAAAGTTGGGTCTGAGCCCGAAATCTCAACAACAACGGAACAACAAAATAGTAGCAACTAGAACCAAGACTGACCATGATATGACAAGAAACGAAAACACACCCTCAAGCATTATTCATCGGACGTTAGCGTCAATTTAATATTCTCGCACAATTTATTAATTTGCCATTAGATTATCTACCCCAATGTCGTTGTCGCAATCCTAGCATCGCACTTGCTCATAAAAAAAAAATCATAATATCATCTAAAACGAGTATAACATAATTTTAAGTCCATATTCCACTTAGATGTGCATATTTCAATTTCCCAAAATTACTAAGCATACAATTCACCATAGAAACCCAAGTTTTATTACCAATTCTCATAAAACATAAGTCTTGTTAAAATTATAAATCGAGTGTTTCCAAGTGAGTTAGAGTACTCACCAGAGCGTCTTAGCAATAAACAAAAATTCCTGGTAGAGACAAGAATATCCCTACAGCGAATAAACACAATAATGCTTAAGAAATGAACACTAAAAATAAGAAATAATCAAATATGGCAAAAGTGCGCCTAAACCTTAAGATGATGATCCACACATCATTATGAGTCCAACGCCATTGACTAGACTCAAATCGGAGTCCGTCACTGAAAAGGCTAGGTTCCTATGCATGTGTGGTATCTAACCGTACGCTGTATTTTTACTGATTCGAAATGTCACCAAACTTAGTGGAACTTCTTTAAATATTATTCTAAGATTTTAGAAACAAATGGCGTAATTTTCGGATCAACGGTCTAATTACTACGGATTTCCGACAAGAAACATAGTAAAAGGATTAACCGAAAAATGGTTTATTATTTCCAAAACCATATAAAACTATAGCAACATCCCTTAAAATATTATACCTTAGAAAATGTTACTATAGAAAATGTTACTAATAAGTTTTCTCAAAGTTACAAATAAGGATAATATATAAATTAACTATTTATCCTCATTAGGCAAAATATACTTAATTAAAATCCCATTGTAAAATCTAAAAATGTATTACTAAATCCTATGAGGATTCCAATGATCTTTTTAAGTATTTATTTATATAAAAACCTTATATTACAAAATAATACACTAAAATATTTCAACAATATGTAATTATTAAGAAATGTTTTAAAACATTCTAAACTATTTACTAGATCAAGCGTGGCGACAATTGGCAAACGATTACATGAAATTTGAGCCGAGACTTATTCAATTAGTCGACGTACTTAAGGAAACAATCTAAACATAGCATTGTAATTGTTACACAAGTAGTTGCATCGCAAAGAAATGGCGAAACAACACACAAAAGCTATATTTAGTTTAGGACAGATTTTGCCCAAGTTCGTCGACCGATCTTGCAGAAATTCTAATTAAATCTAGAAAAATCGTATGAGTGCCTATCTTATGCCAAAAGAAAACTAATTCAATGAAGTTTCATCTAAAAATAATTTCACAAACTCAGAATGACTTTAAATTGGCCGAATTCAGTCTCTGTCCAGGACAAAACTTGTCTCTGTCCAGTTTCGTCGACCATTCTTGTAAAATTGATAACTAAATCTTCCGAGATCGTATGGACATCTATCTTATGTCAAAAGAAAGCTATTTCAATGAAGTTTAATCTAAAAATAATTCCACAAACTCAAACATAAAATATCATGTCCGAAAATCTGCTAAAACAGACTCCCCTGTGCAAAACAAAATCTGAAAAGTGTGGTTTCTTGATTTCCAATCATTTTCAAGCGCATGCAATGCATTTAATTGATTTATGATGACATGCAAGATGATTTTAAGCTAGACTAAGTAGTCAAGGATGTATACTAAGCCATGGATGATGTTAGATCATCCACAATTCCAACATGCAAGCTAAGATTTACAAGAATGAAGGTAATCCAAGCTAGACCTTCAACTTGGATGAAGATGATGATGAAGAACTTAGATTCTTGAATAGATTGTAGTATAGGAGTATATAGAGAGGACAAGGATAAAGATTAAAATCTCATGTAAATATGTATATAAACATAGGATAAGTAGTGAGTGATACTCACAAAGCTTGAGAAGTGTTTGGATGATGATCCATTGAAGGAAATTGGAAGAAATGAAGAATATGGTGATGTTCTTCAAGATATGAACTTCAAGGCTTCAAAAAAAAAAACTCCAAGAACTCATCCATGCAACTCCTTAGATGCTCCAAGAATTTGAAATGGTAGGAGAAAAGGGTACCAGAGGCTAGTAGGGGTCTTGATTCACTTAGAAATGGGACATGCAAGAGAAAAATGAGAAGTTCTCTTGGTTTTTCTCAAGAACAAAGGGGCTGAGATTTAGTGTGTGTTTAGTGTGTGTAGAGATTAGGGAATGTGTGAAAATGAGCTCCCAAATGAAGTATAATACCCATATATAATGGGGGTTTAAGTGGGACACATGTCACTTAAAGATTTGGCCAAATGTCATTAATTGAGTGGGTCCAAGTGGACGAATTAAAATGTACCACGTGTAAGTCGCGGGTCCCACGTGAAATTAAACTTGAATAATGCGAACTAATCCCAGTGTAGGTGTGTGACCTCGATATACACGTAAACAGACTATTACGCGCACAGACAGAAAATGTCACCGGGACTGAACGAATAATTAACTGTGATTATCAATCAATATTACAGATATAAAATTAAATGTATTAAACCAATATAATAAACAAAAGTTGTGAAAAGGCAAAATTAGACAATTAGTCAATTTATAACTTGTCAAAACTTACAAAATGAAATACAACCAAACTATATTTATTTATATCTAGACAGAAAACATAAATAATACATGGGAAATACTGGTATTAAAATATGGGTGTTACATTATTCTTGTTTTGGTTGATAGTCAAGTTAAAAATATTTGCTACCATGCTAAATAATCTTCCGTCGTAAACGTTGATGAACCATGTAACCATAGGACTTGATTTTAGGCCTTCTTTGTTTGCTACCGACCGAAAAATAAAATTTCCTTAGTTCGCCTTTTGAGCCGTTAAATTGCCCTTTTTCTTCAATTACCATTATCCTGTTTTTGCTCAAACTTGGCCAATTTGGAGTTTACCATAGAAAGATTGATCAACTTTTAGTGGTATTAAGGCGATGTGTTGATTGAGAAGAAGAAGATAAGATGCTATTGGGGTAGTTGCTTAGAAATCAATGAATAATCAAGCAAGAAAAAAAAAGGGAAAATGATTGAACATATTGAAAAAAAAAACAAAAGAAAGAGAAGGTTAGAAGAAGAAAAGATAGGTGAAAAATGAAAAGAAAGATGAAATGAAGGAGATGAAAATATGAAAATTGACAGAATGAATGAGTGAAAGAATTCGAACATGCCTTACAATGCCACTCTAAACCTACTTAATGAGTCCTTTCTATCATTTTTTAGTACCTGAGCCACGTTACAACCTTTGAAAGTCCTATTTGATCCTAGAAAACATGGTTTGGATATGTAAATGATGAGAGGGGGATTAAAACATGGTAATGATTAATTTTTGTTGACTCTTGGCGTCCTATCCATGAGACTACTATTCTATCGTGTCATGCGTCTTTTTCGAGTCATATGTGAGCATTTCTTATTTTGAAAACATAGTTCCTTTGCTCACATATATTAGAGAGATTACACTTGTTTCTAAGTATTTCATTTGAGAGTGTAGTTCATTGTGAGATTCGTAGTCGAAGCATAGTTAGATGGTCATCCAAATTATATTCCAAGTTCATTTGACTACCACATCACACACGTGTAATTTTATGAGAAACTTTATTGATTTATACGATCCAAGTATTGCCTATTATGTTTTTCGTTTTTAATAAAACTTTTTATGTTTACATGTTAATAAAGATTGTTGTGGGTGACTTGTTGATGAGAACCCTCACGAGACCTCACTCATCTGACTAGGGACACCTAGGGGTTTCAAAGGCTTGTTGCATATGCTAAATGAAATCGTGATCCATGCGAAAATGGAGTAGTATTTGTTGTAGTAGTTTTATTTTTCTGTTCTTTTTGCTCGAGGACTAGCAAAGAGTAGGTTATGGGGTGTGATCGGTGACGAATAGTTACCGTTTGTAGTCCTAAAAATACGCTTTGTTAGCCCATTTCATGTAATTATTAGTTATTTTTTTAATAAGTATTCTAAATTTTGTAGGTTTTGGAGCTTTAACTTGAAAATGCACAAAAATCCAATGATTAGTGGCTTTGGAAGTCATTCTGGGCTCAAACGGTGATTCCGGTAAAAGCTGAATGCAGTAGTAGCCTCGGAAGGTCGCATTTTTAACAAGGAATACTTCATATTTGAGAAATTTCTCTAGAGATATAAAATGTAGATCTTTGAGTTACAGATGCATGGCCGCAAACGGTGAGTCAATTCAAGGTCCGAGTCAAAAGTTATTGAAATTCTACGATCGGTGCGTAGAGCAGCAAAAAATCTGAGAAAAGTTGGAAAATGGCCTGGTCGCTGGAGCGACCGGTTCACGCAACCCGTTGAAAAACTCAAATTCGCGTATTTCGAGGTCTTGAAGAGCCCTGTGCGATTCGAATTGGCTGAATACGTCCAGAAATGTAAAAACAGCTATTTTAGTGCGATTTGGCTTAGGAAAGCTTCCTAAATCCTTCCAAACTCTATATAAATCATATTCTAAATCAAATTTAAGGTGAAAAATCATTACACAATATTATACACAGCCATATACACTAAAATTTTAGCCATTGAAGAGGAGAAAGCAAGGAAAAGAAGAAGAAGACCAAGGATTTCCATGGCCTCCTCCATCAACCTCTTGTCATCCATCGCTCCCATGGTCAACTAAACCTAGATCTAGGGTGTATTTTATGTTTTTATTTTAGTTTTATTATGTATGGATGACAATTACATGTTCCGTGGATTTTTATAAATAAATCGTGCTTTTATTGATTAAATCGTTATTTTCAAAGTTTACTCTTGTCTTAGATCTATTTTGATGGTAGTGTGCTCAATGATTTATGCTTGCTGTGCTTGTTTAGATTATTTACATGTAATGGTGTTTAATTGAATTGTGCTATCAAGTATCCGAATAGTCCATGCCTAGATTAGACGGATTATACCACAACCCTAGTTTAGTGTGGGATAATTCGTGCTAACCGAAGATGGATTATGTTGGTACTTGAACCATAGTTATTTTCTTGACAGAAGAATTGGGCTTGTAGCTACAATTCCCCATTATCATCCAACTTAATAAGCTAAAGTAATTCGTAAATATCCTTATTATGAAGCTAGTGGTGGATTTGCAATCCTAGGTTCCTTAAACATATTTATAAAAACAATTTTAAATCGCTTTCGTAATTTAGATTTATTCTCATTGTTATTAGTTTAATTAAAATTCAAATCCAATTCCCTTTTCTTAATTAATTAAATTTAGTTTTTAAAATTAAAGTGTTTTAGTATTTCAATCTCTGTGGGTTCGACCTTTACTTCACTACTACAAATCTTTAGAAAAGTAAAGTATACTTTTTACATCTTGATATTGACAACATCAGTCGTGCTCTTTGTGAGCTGCCTACGTATCCCAAGGCGAATCAGACCAGGACGTAGTTCAGGGCACAAATGAACAAATCACATCTATAGAATAAGACATGCGGATGCTATGCAATGTATGGATGTGCCCTGAGTCCTATCAGGTTTAGTGTTCTGATCCTAGTATGAGTGAGTGCTAGTGTTTTTTACTATGATGCAATGGCTGACTTGGATAAAGACACCATGATTTGGAAGACTCTAGGCCTCCGGGCAATCTTCTTAAATTCTGAGAAACGTGCTTTGCAAGCTAACGGATCATACGCAGGGTCTTTAGAGAATGACAACTAGAGGCGACCAAGGGATCCCGCGATAACCGATAAGTAAGAAAGCTCACAATAGCTGATGGGTAGGTGAGGAGGCTCACGATTTTGGATAAAGAAGTAAGGAAGCTCACGATTTTGGACAAAGGAGTGAGGAAGCTCACGATAACTGAGAAAGCTCACGATTTAGGACAAAGGAGTGAGGAAGCCCACAATAAGTGAGGAAGCTCACGATAAGTGAAGAAGCACACAATTTTGGACAAAGAAGTGAGTGAGTAAGCTTATGATAAGTGAGAAAGCTCACCATTTTGGACAAAAGAGTGAGAAAGTTCATGATAAGTGAGAAAGCTCATGATTTTGGACGAAGGACTAAGGAAGCTCACGATAAGCGAGGAAGCTCATGATTTTGGACGAAGGAATGAGGAAGCTCACGATAATTGAGAAGGCTCACAGTTTTGGACAAAGGAGTGAGCAAGCTCAAGATAAGTGAGAAAGCTCACAATTTTGGATAAAGGAGTGAGGAAGCTCACAATAAGTGAGGAAGCTCACAACAAGTGAGAAAGCTCACGATAAATAAGGAAGCTCATGATTTTGGAGGAAGGAATGAGGAAGCTCACGATAATTGAGAAAGCTCACGGTTTTGGACAAAGGAGTAAGGAAGCTCACGATAAGTGAGAAAACTCACGATTTTGGACGAAGGACTGAGGAAGCTCATGATAAGCGAGGAAGCTCACGATTTTGAACGAAGGAATGAGGAAACTCACGATAATTGAGAAAGCTCATGGTTTTGGACAAAGCAGTGAGGAAGCTCAGGATAAGTGACAAAGCTCAGGATTTTGGATAAAGGAGTGAGGAAGCTCACGATAAGTGAGAAAGCTCACGTTTTGGATAAAGAAGTGAGGAAGCTAACGATAAGTCAGTAAGCTCACGATTGTGTACGAAGGAATATGGAAGCTCACGATAAGTAAGAAAGCTCACGGTTTTGGACAAAGGAGTGAGGAAGCTCACGATAAGTGAGAAAGCTCACGATTTCGAACAAAGGAGTGAGGAAGCTCATGATAAGTGAGAAAGCTCACGATTTTGGATGAAGGACTGAGGAAGCTCATGATAAGCGAGGAAGCTCACAATTTTGGATGAAGGAATGAGGAAGCTCACGATAATTGAGAAAGCTCTTGGTTTTGGAAAAAGGAGTGAGGAAGCTCACGATAAGTGAGAAAGCTCACGATTTTGGATAAAGAAGTGAGGAAGCTCACGATAAGTGAGAAAGCTCATAATTTTGGACGAAGGATTGAGGAAGCTCATGATAAGCGAGGAAGCTCACGACTTTGGACAAAGGAATGAGGAATCTCACAATAATTGTGAAAGCTCATAGCTTTGGACAAAGGAGTGAGGAAGCTCACGATAAGTGAGAAAGCTTACGATTTTGGATAAAGGAGTGAGAAAGATCACGATAAGCGAGGAAGATCACAATTTTGGACGAAGGAATGAGGAAGCTCACAATAATTGAGAAAGCTCATGATTTTGGTCAAAGGTGTGAGGAAGCTCACGATAAGTGAGAAAGCTCACGATTTGGACAAAGGAGTGAGGAAGCTCATGATAAGTGAGAAAGCTCACAATTTTGGAAAAAGAAGTAAGGAAGCTCAGGATAATTGAGAAAGCTCACGAATTTGGACGAAGGAATGAGGAAGCTCACAATAAGTGAGAAATCTAACGGTTTTGGACAAAGGAGTGAGGAAGTTCACGATAAGTGAGAAAGCTCACAATTTTAGACAAAGGAGTGAGGAAGCTCACGATAAGTGAGAAAGCTCACGATTTTGGATGAAGGACTGAGGAAGCTCATGATAAGCGAGGAAGCTCACGATTTTGGATGAAGGAATGAGGAAGCTCACGATAATTGAGAAAGCTCACAGTTTTGGACAAAGGAGTGAGGAAGCTCACGATTTTGGATAAAGGAGTAAGGAAGCTCACTTTAAGTGAGAAAGCTCATGATTTTGGACGAAGGACTGAGGAAGCTCATGATAAGCGAGGAATCTCACGATTTTAGACGAAGGAATGAGGAAGCTGACGATATTTGAGAAAGCTCACGGTTTTGGACTTAGGATTGATGAAGCTCACGATAATTAAGAAAGCTCATGATAAGGGAGAAAGCTCACAATTTTGGACGAAGGAATAAGGAAGCTCACGATAATTGAGAAAGCTCACGATTTTGGTAAAAGGAGTGAGGAGGCTCACGATAAGTGAGGAATCTTACGATTTTGAACAAAGGAGTGAGGAAGCTCACGATAACCGAGGAAGCTCACGATTTTGGATGAAGGAATGAGGAAGCTTACGATAATTGAGAAAGCTCACGATTTTGGACAAAGGAGTGAGGAAGCTCACGATAAGTGAAAAAGTTCACGATTTTGGATAAAGGAGTGAGAAAGCTCACGTTAAGCGAGGAAGCTCACAATTTTGGACGAAGGAATGAGGAAGCTCACAATAACCAATGGACATGGAGCGTTGGATTGTGACATGGAGCGTTGGATTGTGAATAGACAATGCTTGCCCTAGGAGTCGGTGTCTTTTGACTGTGGGCGGAGTTTTTCAATCGTTCACCTTTTTTTATGATGACCAATCTGGAATTTTTGTTCAGGTTCTGCTGGGGATGGTAAGGGATTCTCTGAGAATCTCTCTTAATTGTTTTAAATTCTTGATTGAGAACTAGGATTCAAATTCGAATCTATCACGGTTAATCCAATCTTGCAATGGTCGATCTGAAAAGCCTATTCGGGCCTCCAAGATGATTGACGGATGTGGAAGTCCCAGATAGCAAAGAGTAAATAGGGTAGCCTGAGATAACTGGTGGACGTGAAAGTCCTACCTTAATCCAGAGGGTCTACAATAAAAGATTTGCCTTAATATAGAGGGCTGACAGTGAAAGATTTGCCTCAATCTAGAAGGCTGATGACAACAGATTTGCCTCAATCTAGAGGGCTGACTACAACAGATTTACCTCAGACTAGAGGGCTAACAACGAAGGATTTGCCTCAATCTAGAGGGCTGATAATAATAGATTTACCTCAATCTAGAGGGCTGATAACGATAGATTTTCCTCAAACTAGAGGGCTAACAACAAAGGATTTGCCTCAATCTAGAGGGCTGATGACAACAGATTTGCCTCAATCTAGAGGGCTGACAATGATAGATTTGCCTCAAACTAGAGGGCTAACAACAAAGCATTTTCCTTAATCTAGAAGGCTGATGACAACAGATTTGCCTCAATCTAGAGGACTGACAATGAAGGATTTGCCTCAATCTAGAGGGCTGACGACAACAGATTTGCCTTAATTAAGAGGGGACGATGAACACGACATATTTTGAATGAGAGTGACTATAAACTAATGATGATTAACGAACTGACGATGTATGAATCGAGATGACGAGTAGATAGTTAACTATTGTAACTGTCATAGGTTGGACCAATGGTTGGCTAATCGTGATCAGAAGGACTGACGATGTACGAATCAAGATGACGAGTTGACAGTGAACTACTATGACTGTCATAGATTAAACTAACAATGTACTAATCGAGGTGACGAGTCGATAGTGAACTACTGTGACTGTCATGGATTGAACTAACGATGTATGAATCGAGATGACGAGTCGACAGTGAACTATTGTGACTGTCATGGATTGGATCAACGGTTAGACTAACCGTGATCAGAAGGAATGACGATGAGCGAATCGAGATGACGAGTCGACAGTGAACTACTATGACTGTCATATATTGGACTAATGATGTATGAATTGAGATGATGAGCCAACAGTGAACTAATGTAACTGTCATGGATTGGACTGACGATGTACTAATCGATAAGCCTGTTGGGGATAAAACTGAATTTGCTAGGGATTAAATGACTCTATTGAGGAGGAATGGATAAGATGTACTCTGTTAGGGAAGAAGGCAATACGCCCACTAATACGAGTAAAGGTATGATTCTATTCGTAGATGATCTATATATGGTAGCTACGGATTTGACATTGATGGAGAATGATGACCAACAGCCACTCATGGACTCGGTGGCTCTCAGATTCTTAACAGCATTTCTCAAATGATGATCCTCAACTTTTCAACACATCTGATGCTCCTCAACTCTTCATATCTGATGCTCCTCGACACATTTGATGCTCCTCAACATATCTGATGCTCCTCAACAAATCTAATGCTCCTCGACACATCTGATCCTCCTCAATACATATGATGCTTCTCCACTCTTCAATGATGTTCCTCAACATATCCGATGCTCCTCCACTCTTCAACTATGTTCCTCAACACATCCGATGCTCCTCGACACATCTGATGCTCCTCAACAACACATCTGGGCTCTGAGCCCTAAACAATTTTAATAACACATCTCATGCTGACACCTTGACTGGTGCGGTAATAGCATTTGGTTCTCCTTCTTGTTTCGTCCTTAGAATGCTCTTAAAAAGAAATTTATAATTTGATTTGAAAAATTCATTACTATTCACTATTGACTTATACATTTGAGACAACGAAAGACTCAAAGACTGACAAACATCGTCGCACGTATGAGGGCGACACATTTGACACCAAATTGGAAGAAACTCGACTTTGCCAAGATTTGATGTGCATTTATCATAGATGATACCATTTCACTCCTCATCTTAACATGGTAGCACTTTGCTGATAAATCTGATTTTTGAAAATTCCTCCCTACTGATCTAGTCGATTCTCTGCTTTTCCCAGGATGTGCTTTAAATTAGTGCCTTAGCTTATAGAATAAAAGATACTCCATTTCAAAAAATTTCAAAACAACTTGGTGACTTGAAAACTCGCCCTTGGTGTGAACAGGTCATGTTAGGCAAACGAATTTGCCCCTAGTTTGAGGTGTAGGAAGTAGAATTCATAAGCAAACGAGGTAGGTGACCAAAGTTTTCCCCTAGTTTGGATGATGGTTCTTTGAAGGTTTTGGGCAAATGAGGTAGGTGACCAAAGTTTGCCCCTTGTATAAAGGGTAGATAGTAAATTCAGGCAAACGAGGCGGGTAGCGAAAGTTTGCCCCTAGTGTGGAAGGTGATTTTTGGCTCGAGACAAGGACCGTGACTTTAATCTCTCAAATGCTCATAACTTTTGCCTAGGCACTAGTGAGGTGACCTAGCGAGCTCTTTTCTCTATTTTGTTATTGCTCACCTTGGATTTAGCTCTCATTTTTCCCTAGGCGTCCTTTCGGATTTTCGACCTAGTGAGCCATCCTTCTTTTCTTTCTTTTTTTTTTTTCAAAGTCTGCCTACGTACCCCCAAGCGGGGATCAGGTCTAACGTAGTTCAGGCCAAGGTATTTTAAAGAATGGGGGGTTGATTATGAATGTGTCGACCAAACCAATGAGGTTGCCTACGTATCCCCGAATAGAAATTAGTTCAAGTGTAGTTCAAGGAAAGGTCTTGAAAGAAATTGGTTTGATTATGATGGTGTCCACCGAACCGATGCGGTTGTCTACGTATCCCCAAGTGGGAATCAGGTCGAGCGTAGTTCAAGGCGAGGCTTGGAGGAAGAGGGGTCGAGGGTTTTTCAAATCAATTGTCAAATAAGTTCAAACTTAGGTCACTTGTGGTAGCCTTGAATAAGAAGATTCAGTTTCGGTCTCCCTTTCTTTACTTTTTTTTTCTTTTCATTTTGAGGATTGATCCTTTTCACTTTCGCCTAGCCAGTCAATTTTACTTTTCATGTAGTTGATTCTTGTGAGATCTTTTGACTGCAATATCATAATTCAAGAATGTGCATGTCAGCTCTCAGAATTTATTTGTGGTCGTTCCGAGCCTTTTGAAATGTGATCTAGGCATGTTCTCATGATGTACCTTGAAGTATACAATTCTCTGTATCACTAAAATTTTCTTTCATTCATTTTTTCCATCATTTTGACTAGCTAAGGTCGGATCTTGGAAATCAATACATTTTCAGCTCTAACTTTTGCCTAGGTGTCCTTTCGGGTTTTCAACCTAGCGAGCTTTTCTTTTTATTTTCTTTTTCCTTCTTTTTTTTTGAAAGTGGAGATGAAACTCGCTGAAAGTGTTTGGCTACCATCAAGGACTAAGTCTGCATTGCTTCCAATCGGACAGATTGCATGGCTCCCAATTAGATTGGGCTTAAGACTTTGAAATGGTGGAAAAAAAGGGTGTTGGGCAAGCCCTAAGTCAGTTTCAAGTATGTCTTTTTGAGATTTGAGTAAAAGCATCTTTTAAATTCTTAAAGTAAGACTATTCAACTCTCGGCTCTTCATCGGTGCCAGCGTGAAATCGAATTTGACCTTTTTAGGATTCTTTTTTTTTATGCAAAAATTTATTAGCAAAGTGATATCCATGGTAATTTGAAAAGTGACATTTTAGTTCGATGATTCGTGCATTGATGACTAGACACAACAAATTAGGCAAAAATAAGATTTCATTCCATTGAAAGAAGAAGGCTTACATTTCTCGACACAGACTCATAACAACTTGAAGACTGACAAACTCGATAATAAGACTAAACTTAAAATAGATTCAAAACATAGGACATACTCGACTGGACTTGGCTTGGTCTCAAATGAAGTGTCACGGTGACTCGCTTATTCTTTTTTTTGAAAGAGCATCCTCATTTGTTTTGCTAGAAAAAGTCCCAAACACCATCGCTTCACCGGCACAGGTTCAACATTTATGGGTGTCAACAAAAGGGAACATTTGAACAGATGAGCCAGGGGCTTTAGGTTCGATGAAGCTGACATTTTGGTTGACATAGGGTTGGATGGGTGATGGTTCGATGATTTTCTGATCGATGAGGTCTTGGATATCATGGCGAAGGCGTAGGCGCAGGCAGCTGTCGGTGTCATGGCCTGGGCCTTGGTGGTAGGCACAACATTTGGATAGGTTACAGTTAGGCGAAGGGATACCAGCACGAGGTTGAAGAAGTTGGAGGTGCCCCTTTTCGATGAGGTTATCAAGGATAACGAACAATGGCATACATAGGTTGGTAAAGGTTCTTGGGTTGTGGGCTTTGTTAAACTTTGAGTTCAAGTGGGTCCTCAGAGTGGCTCTTGTGTTGGATATGGAATAGGATTACCCAGGCAAGGGTGTGGACTTGGACATGAGTAAGGATTCGGATGTGGAAATGGGCTTGGATAGACGGTGTCGGACAACCCATACTTCCTTTATTGATGCTCTGCACCATCTTCTCAAATCGGCTTATTCTTAAACTTAGATGTTCAACAGTTCGAGAGCTTGGTAGGCCATTAGTGGGTTTATGATAGCCTGGGCTAGCCCGCGGTCATGATAATGAATTCGGGGAGGTACAATAGTGTCCTTACCTAGGGCTACATTTTCTGCAAATAGAAGTAAAAGCCCAAATTAGCAATGGTGAAAAAATACTTCTTATGGACTCCTAGCGGGAGGAGATGATAAGAATTTTGAAGGATTTAACGATGCGAAGCGAGGAGAGTTGCAGTAAGTATACGACTTCTATACAATGATTGAGATGGGTAAGGATGATGATACGCATGCAATTGATGTGTAGAGACTGACATGTATCAGACTGACAAGATGTGCGTGCATGTAGACTGACACGAATTGGGTATGCATATGAGATAAATATGCGGATGCAAGCCCTAATCATTATGATGCCCCTACTTTTAATAGATAGCAGTTAAACAAATAAGGTCCTAGCCATACAGAGTGTGCTAACCTTACTTTCCAGTATGATCACCAAGGGATAACAGGGATTTTCGGGATCTTTCGGGAATTTTGGATAGAGTTTCTGGGAGAAATAGGGATTTGGAAGATTCGGAGGAATTTCTAGAAGTTATTTGAGTTTCTAGGAGAAATAGGAATTTCTGGTTGATTTGGACTGAGCTTCTGGGAGAAACTGGTATTTTGGATATTTCTGAGAAATTTAGATAGAGTTTCTAGGATAAACAAGTATATCTGGGCATTTCTGAGTGATTTGGCAGAGTTTCTGGGAGAAACAAGTACTTTGGGTATTTTTGGGAAATTTGGATAGAGTTTTTGGGAGAAACAAGTATATTTGGGTGAGTCGGATAGAGTTTCTGGGAGAAACAAGTATATCAGAGTTTCCAAGAGAAACTGAGGTTTATGGGAAATCTGGGGAGAAACAGGGATTTCTGGGTGAAACTAGAATTTTTGGAAAATCTGGATAAATTGGATAGAGTTTCCGGAAGAAACAGGTATATATGAGAGTTTCTGGGTGAAACATGGATTTTAGAGTTTCTAAGTGAAACATGGGTTTCTGGGTGATTTGGACAGAGTTTTGTAGGAGAAACAAGTATATCTGGGCATTTCTAGGTGATTTGAATAGAGTTTATGGGAGAAACAAGTATTTTAGGTTTTTTTGGAAAATTTGGATAGAGTTTCTGGGAGAAACTGGCTATATCCAGGTATTTCTAAGAAACTAGACAGAGTTTCCGGGAGAAACTGGTTATGTCTGGGAGTTTTTGGGAGAAATTGGTACATCTAGACATTTTTGGGAAGTTTGGACGGAGTTGCTGGGATTTTGGGAAATCTGGGAGATTTGGACAGAGCTTATGGGAAAACTGGTATATTTGGGTAAGTCGAACATATTTCTGGGAGAAACAAGTATATCGGAGTTTATAAGAGAAACTGAGGTTTCTGGGTATTTTGGGGGAAGCAAGAATATCTGGGTAATTCGGACAGAGTATCTAGGGGACACAAGTATATCGGAGTTTCTGGAAGAAGCTGAGATTTCTGGAAGAAACTGAGATTTCTGGGTAATCTGGGGAGAAATAGGGATTTCTAGGAAATCTGGGTAATTCGGATAGAGTTTCTAGGAGAAACAGGGATATCCTGATGAGTTGGGTAGAGTTTCTGGTAGAAATAGGAATTTATGATGAGAACAGGTGATGATGGTGATCATACTGTCTGGCAAGTTTCCATACTCTTGTGTCTTAGGACCAACAAACAAGGTTTGCGGTGTGTATCTTTGTAAACATGGAGCAGACATCCTTGTCATGGTGCCTAGGCATGTAAACTCAATGTAATTACATGTGAGTGATTGCCTTGGGAATCATAAGAAAGAGGTTCTGTTCTATGCCACTTAAGCATCTACACCGCGCAGGTAATCCCACAAGGGCATACAACAGTTATATCACATTGTCCTATCTGAAAAGATAAATGAATAGTCCTATAAAAGGTTCTTTAGGAATCTATATGCAAAGATTGGGTTTAGTCAAATAGGGTCCGTTGACGAGAGTTTCAATATACCGTCAGAGAGACAGTACAGAGGTTTTTTACCCTTTTTGATATACCTTGGAAGGTACAGTATCAACGGTGACTTGTGCCCTGGCACAGCAAGACCTGAACAATGTCAGCGCCGTGTTTCAGACATAGTCGGAGGAGAAATGCAGGAGTGCAATGCGGTGAACCGGACACAGTAAAAAGATGATTTTAAGGATGCTTCTTATGAGCCAAACCTCTGTATTATTTTGTTTTGAAAAATAAATTATCCCCAGTGGAGTCGGCAGATTGTGGACCCTCGGAATTCCACCTCTTTGTTTTGATTGAGATTGTTTTGAAAAGGAAAGGAAAAGGTCTGTTGAAAACAGATACAGATTCGCCACTTGGTCTTTAAGGAACCAAGAAACCTAATTTGACTTACCCAAACAGATAAAGGGCACCGGCCCTTCATAATCAAAGAACTTGGCTCGGGGTTTTGGTACTAGAGAGGAAGGAGCCTTTTGTCACACCCCGATTTTTTAAAAGACACATATTCAATCAAGTGCATACCCTAATCAATATTCAATCGCCCAAAAATCCAAGGGTGACAACCTATACCCAATTTTCAAAGACCATTTTAAGATAAACTGAATTTAATTGCTTTCATAAACCACATGATTTCTATTTAAACAAAATTCATTTATTACCAAACTCATTCCCAAAAACATTACAAGGAAAATCCACGTTTCAAATTTTATCCATTCTCATTTATTACAAAATGAAAACCAAACGTTTCCGTTTACATAGAAATAATATGATTTTCTCCATCGAATCATAATGAAATTATCTGGTTATAATAATAAACAGAATAATTTCAACACTACACTATCTCAGCTCATATCTGCTATAAACGTCCCCAAAAGTCCAATAATACAACTGAAATATAACTACATCTAATACAAGTTCTCAACCATGGCTCACAATGCCAACTAAATAAAAGAGTATCATATAGTAATTGAAGAATAAAAAGAAGGTATCTTCAACTTCACGAACAGATCGGCGGCTCCACAATGAATTCCAACTATACTATCCTGCACATGTCATCCGACTACGTTTCAAACAGAAATGCACCCGAATGCATAACACTCGGGTCAGTCACATGACTGGTATGAGTTAAAACAAAACACATGCAAGTCTTACGGATCCAACTTGAACCCGTAGACTATAAACCATACTACAACATTCTTGGGCCAAAACAGGTAGTTCCACACACATATCTGGACAATAGAGTAGTTTCCATTTATGTGGTGGCAAGTAGTTTCTTGCCCGAATAAAAACAATTAAATACTTACATTTCTTAACTATGGTAGGCCGATACCTGCAAACCATTAGTAAGCCTACCATCCTGTACAAATAGAACTTAACATAATAATATAAACCAATAACAAGGTGCTATTAATTAAAATGAATTTAACTCTAACAAAGAGCTGGAATTTGACAAAACATAAAATATGAAAAATGTCCAGAATAAAATTTCCAAGGAAAGACGCGTGTTCCCGTTCATTAATTCTAATCCCGTAAGTCAAAAATCAATTATTAAACATCAGCTATTAAACATGTACTATTCAGTAGATTTGGAAAATAGGTTAAAACAGTGTCAAGACGACGTTTTTAGGAAAAGTGTAAATCACAAAAGTTGCTCGAATTGTCGTTTTACTTCAGTTTACGCGAAACTGCCTTCAATTATGACGTTAAGTGACCAAATTATCCAATTTACTAATCTGGCCATGTTTATTAATAAATCATAACGTTCCCGAAAGTATTATGTTACACATACAAGGCTATATTTTAAACTAACGGATACACACAAAAGTTGCTTAATAAGACGATTACTAATCATCTATGAATTTCTAGGATTCAACTACTACAAGCTATAACTAATTACAGTACAACGTATAGCCGCAAATTTAAACACCACAAGTATTTTATTTATTACACCCTATGTTCACCACCTTGGCCACCCATCCATGGTTCAGCCTACACATATATCCCATGTGCCTCCTAACGTAATACTAACTCCCACTCCGGTCCCAACTCCCATGGGATATCACTGGGATTTGAGTCTACACCGAAAGGCTAGTCCTTACGTTTTTGACGTCAATAAAATAATGTCTAAATACACATGAAATAGACCAACAAGCCGGGCATAAGGCTTAAAAATGAAGAGACGGGTCATCCACGTAGTCGCCGTCTAATCACACAAGACGGGTCATCCACGAAGTCGCCGCCTAAACTCATAAGGAGCAGTGGTTAACATTCAAGGATTTCCTATTATTAATTTCTATAAAAAATCTTCACACATATGGTCTCACATTCACAAGTTTATGAAATCCAACATTATATGAGAATGCTTACATCTCAACAAAATTTCACGTTATATCATAATAACGAAACACGAGTTCATCCCGACACATAAATCAACTTAAACAATCAACACGTTTTTAACCTTCTAAAAACTGCTACTGAAATTTAAATTTACAGCCCAAACGGTGCAGAATCAAGGAAAACTCAAAACACGAAAAGTGTGCAGAATCACGTTTTACACAGGACATGCGGGCAGAATTTTAAAATTCAAAGTCACGATTGCACAATATTTTTCGGAAGTTTTCAGCAATTGTTAAAATAATAAAAATGAATTTTTACATAAATTTTCGATATTTATCAAGGGTATTCCACGTATGTGTTCGTCAAACTATCTATACGCATAACAATCACTAATATACCAAAGTCATGATTACAAGGTCACCAAAAAATATCTAAGTTAATTCAAAAACAACAATATTGTGCATCCAATACAAAATTGAATTCCAACAATTAACTTAAACATATAAATATTTGGTTTACTCGCATATACATATATATACGTGTATATATATACACGGATACACTAATTTAACTCACCTGGGTCGCGATTAAGCACTTGAAAAATATGGTGTTGAACGGACTATGAACGCGATTCCGGATCCGAATACCCAGCGCCCTACCCTTCCTTCCTTCCTTTCTTCTTCTTCTTCTTCTTCTCTCTCCCTCTCTCTATCTCTCTCTCACATACGTCTGTTCTCTAGTTTCTTCTCTCCTCTTCCTTTTTTTTTTTTTGTTAAATGGAGGCTAGGGTTTAATATATGTGTATATATATTTCACACACAACACTTATAAATAAAACACACACAAATATGTGAATCCCGTTTTTTATCTAAGAGCCTCACAAAAAGGCTTTATATGGACCCGAAAATGCATTCTAATGTGACAAATGATTAGCCCAATGGGTACCCATGACTCCAGGCACTAAATTTCTATGTTAAGAACACTACTTAACATACTAACTACCCGTACACGCTACTTCAACATTTTTTATTAGGTGTCACTAAGATACATACACACAGTTAATGTCTAATACTCGAAAATAATATTATAAAAATTATTAAAAGCACTTAGAAAATTAGGGTTGTTACACCTTTGTCGCGACTAAAACACCCTCAACTCGCCCCGTCTTTTGACGGGCCTCAATTTGCATTCAAATAATCATCTTATACTATGCTTGGTTCGACAAACAATACTATGATAGTATATTACATCACATAAGAATCTTGAAATGGAAGATCTAAATATAAGATATCATTCATAAGATCAAAGCCAAATATCACACAATGTAAAGTGAAAGATCACACAAGTAAACCTAAGAAAAATTGTCTAATCACATATCAAGTAATCAAGTTTTCCTAATCCAAAAGGGGACATGAATTGTTCTTGAAACAATAAATCGAAGAGATCAAAATATGCTTAGCAATCTAGAATGATGCATAATAATCTTCGAGAAAAGAAGAGCTCTCAATCCCCGGGACGGATGAGAAAGGAAGAATTAATTGATGGGAAACATGAACGTGTGATCAAGTTCATTCCTTGTAATCTTCTTCGATTGGGAGTCAAAAAAGCCCCAAATCTTGCATGAATGCAATGTATGATCCTAGAATGTACAAAGGTTGTAGTGTGTTTGTGTACGTGGACTTTCTAAAGTGACTTAGAAGTCTAAAATATGCATGAATGCATGAAGGAAATCATCATAGAATATGTACAAATGTAGTATGAACTACTTCCTAAGAGATGAGCTAATTTAGAGTGTATGAAAGTATCAAATCAAATAATGAAACTTAAAGTATGCTTGCTGTGAATAGTGGACAGAAAAGTGAGTTGATCTTGTAAAAATTGAAAAGTGGGGTCAGAAATGTTTTCAATGCATGTTTTTTTTATGGAGATCATCCTTATTTTATCTAGAACACATATCAAAAAGCCAATCTACAATAACTATTACAGACTGAGAGAAATCATATAAACAATAGAGGTTACTCAGAAATAGAGTTCGTACTGTCGACTGAAATGTTAAAAAATCTTAGAAAATGAAAACAAAAGATCTAGAGGCCCATATTATACAGAACGTTTCCTACGACAATGAAGTTCAAGGGAAAAATGAGTTGGTACTGCTCCTTTTGGAAAAGTTTTATGTAAAACAAGTTGAAAGTCAACCAAGCTGCTGTGACAGTAAAAATAGAATGTTTGGGTCCAAATGGACCACTTCCAAGTATTTCCAAGTCAAACCAAAAATCATGGTTGTTCTCTAATGAGTTAAGAAGACTTTCCAAATGGTCTCATGTTAATACTTTGAGTATTGAGTCCTAGAGAAATCTTTGAACTCAGATTGTTCACTGTTTTGAAGATTTTGGGAAGAACTAGGGTTTTATTCTTTATAATGAAAATGAGGGGTTTAAGAGGGGTTTTGAAATAGAGGTTTTAAAAGTATATTTTCAGCACTTAAATGGAGATTATGACCACTGGAAATATCAACAGTTGAACCCATATCAAGAACCTCCAAGATTGTTGGAGACTTTGTTTTCATTTTTGAAGATAACTTCAAGAATACATAGGAATGTATTGAAGTTGAAATCATCATCTATCAAACATATTTTTGAGGTCAAGAGCTACTATCCATAAGGATTCACTCACCTCAAACTTCATGTCATCATCTAGATGATGATGAACTAGTAAGTAAACAAGAAAAAAGAAAAAGAAATTAGATAAGAGGAGATGAACATCAAAGTAAACAAACAAGTATATAGCAATCAATAGATGATATTCATGATGATTTTGGACTTGTAGCTTAGTGTTTCACTCATATGTGGTGACATTGGACATGGAAGTAGCTTCCTCTCTCTTAAATACTCACTAAAATGGTAGTTGGGTGTATTGAATATGAAGTAAATAGAAGTAATGAAGTAAAAGCAAAGCCTAGAACTCACTTTCTTATTTGAAAATCAAAGAAGGAAGCTTCTTTTCTCTCTATTCTAAACTTATCTCTACAACTTTCTCTCTAAAAATTTTCAAAGCTTGCATTTGACACCCCCAAAATGAGAAGTCAAGAGGGGTTTATATAGGCCAATTTGGGGTGATTTTGGGGTTTTAGGAGTACTCACATTGGTCCCAAACAGTTGAAAATATAGAGCTACGTCGTTTTGGTTTCTAATTAATCAAAATGGACCCCCAAAAGAAATTGCAAAAATGGACTGTTCTGGGGGAGAGTGCCGCAACGGCACTGGACCTATGCCGCAGCAGTAGTGGGCCAGTGCCGCGGCGGCATTGCTCCTCTGATGTCCAGATAATTCCATTTCGGCCCCCAGAGTTTTCGGTATTTGCGAAAAGGCCCTATTTCGTCCAAAATTCACAGAAAATACATATGAACTCCAAATTGAGATTGTGATGTACCATTGGAAAGGTAATGGAGTCTAGTTTACATAAAAAAATAGTTCGGAGATAGGTCACTTTGAAATTTTTTGCGGTATTCGTGATAAAAACCGATTTGATCGCCTTTTCCACCTTTGGAAATTCATAATAAATTCGTTTTAAATCCAAGAATTATGTGCGATATACCGTTTGAAAGCTATTGACCTCTAGTATCTATGAAAAATATTTGAAAAATGATGCGGTGCTCCAGTTTTAAAGTTAATTTTTGGTCAAACTGGTCAAAGTAGGGACCTCTAGGAAGTTCTGGAAACCTCTAGGAGCTCCCTGGAGCTGACATTTTTGTCTGATTTTCTTTTAAAACTTGTTTTAGTACTTTTCACATGATCTAGAATGATCTCGGAGTTTTTGGTGAATTTGGATGATTTTGGTCAAACCTGGTCAAACCTTGGTCAAACCGGTCAACGGGGACTTTCTGGGAACTTCCGGGATCTCCAGGGGTCTCTGGGAGCTGACGATTTCATTTGATTTTTCATTTTATGACTTTTCACACGACATAGCATATTTTTGAAACTTTCGGTCCAAATCTGGGTGCGTTTGGGCTTTCAGAGGCATTTTGGTCATTTGTACCACTTTCTGAGCATTCTGAGAGATTGAACTAACTTCCAGGAGTCCTTTTGAATCTTTTTCGATCATTGTGAACCACCAAGCTATGGATCTCCTAAATCTGATAGCCGACAAATTGGGGTGTCTACAATATTACAGTGATTAATTGTGTCAGGTTCTTTGGGGTATTGAGTTGGAGTGTACAAGGCTCTTGTATTTGGGTTATGGGATTTAATCTATGTACCTTGTACCATATTTTACTCAATAAAGAAAGAATAGATCTCTCAGGGATGGACGTAGGCAGGTGTTTGGCTGAACCACGAAGAAATCTGCATGTCTTTTATTTGGTGTGCATGTTCAATTACTACTCGAGTGGGTGTGTTTATTTAGGGGGATTTGGTTCCACGTGTTAAATTCCCAACAACTGGTATCAGAGCTATGGTTGGTTAGATCATGGTGACAGAAGAGCCAATGGCAGTTGGATTAGCAGCACGATGGTTAAAAGATAACACAGGATAAAGAAAAAATAGGAACATGTGAACATGTTAATAACGTGATAGGCTTCAGATTTGTTTTTGTTTTGGAAGTTTGTCATGGAAAATTATTCCATGTGGTATGGTGCAGCGAAACATGAATAATGATTGGTTGGAATTTCAAGGAGCTTGTTGGGATAAGCTATGTTGCTTGGAATTTGGGTCAGAGATGGTTCCTAAGGTTATTGGGTGCTGTATATTCATCTGTTGGAGCGGATTTATGAAATTCTGCATGGAATGGAATTTATTTTTCCTGGTGATAGATTCTATATGTATAGCAGTTGGTTGGAATCTGGGGCCGAAAAATAATTTTGATGCTACTATGATTGTAGCAAGTTGCGCATGGTTTTGAGGTCCTCACATTCCACTCATACGGGCATTTCTCTTGGGCTGTTAGATTCCGGGTATGGCAAGTATGTGCTTCTGAAGAAAAAAATTTGATGGGTTCCAAGAAGACGGGGGCAGACACTTGCCCAATTATTCGACAGCGGCAATCGTTAGGATACTGTACGTTGGAATGTTGATCAAATATTTTTGAAGCAGGTTCGCTGTTTGGGTAGTGTGATATTAATCCCAAAGTTGTAGAGGAATCTAGTATTGTTGCAGAAATCATACACAGTGGTTGAGAGAAGTGTGGATGGTTTATCTCATCTAGTTAGTCGAGTTGTACTCCCGAGTCCTCGATGAAAAATTCTTATATAATTGAGTGTGTGCATGGTTTGTTCAAAGTTCAGACGATGGTGAGGGGAAATCCTGTTGGGGAGAAAGTGGGATCGAGGCTCTTCTCTAGTGGAGTTATGGGTAAAATTAACTCGGGCTTGCACATATATTGGCCGTGGTTTGACGAATTGGAGGTATTGAGACCATGTTGATTCAGGGTGTGTATGCTGTCATAAAAAGATGGTCAATGGTAAACGGCTACAAAGTTTTCAACTTTGTGGGTGCTTCGGTTGAGTGGGTAATGATTATGTGTGATAGAATGATTGAGTAATTTTCCCATAAGTAATAAAGGGGGTGATTGTTGGGGTTATATCAAATTTGGGATAATCCCATTTATTTAGGGATTATGAATTGGCAAGATTCTGATTGTGATTTGGTTTCCTTTATGATAGAGTTAGTTATCCAATAAGCAATGCGTTGCAAACTCTATACAAGGGGATATTGTATAGGAATTTAGGAAGCCCTTAGTGCACTAATTTGGGGGTGTCCCCATCATAGGGGTGCATGCTCTTGGGTGAGAGATATTAATCACTAGGGTTTTCTGTGAGGGTTATTCACAGTGATAGGGATGTGAGGTAGTGATGGGTATTTCTTTATCTCTGTGACTTCTCTATGTTCTAGTGATTGATTATGTCAGGTTCTTTGGGGTATTGAGTGGGGAGTGTACAAGGGTCTTGTATTTGGGTTATGAGATTTAATCCATGTACCTTATACCTTACTCAATAGTGAAAGAATGGATATCTCGGGGGTGGACGTAGGCAGGTGTTTGGCCGAACCACCTAGAAATCTGTATATCTTTTATTTGGTGTGCATGTTTAATTACTGCTCATGTGTGTGTTTTTATTTGGGGTGATTTGGTTCCACGTGTTAAATTCCCAATAAGTGGTTTCAGTGCTATGGTTTTTTAGATCATGGTGATAGTGGCACATGTTGGCAGTTGGATTAGCAACACAGTGGTTAAGAGATAACACAAGATGAAGAAAAAAAAGGGAACATGTGAACATGTTAGTAATGTGATAGGCTTTAGATTTGTTGTTTTAAGTTTGTCATGGTAAATTATTCCATGTGGTATGGTGCAGCGACACTTGAATTATGATTGGTTGGAATTTCAAGGAGCTTGTTGGGATAAGCTATGCTGCTTGGAATTTGGGTCAGAGATGGTTCCTAAGGTTTTTGGGTGTTGCATATTCATCTGTTGGTGCGATTTACAAAATTCTGTACGGATCAGAATTTTTTTTTCTTGGTGACAGATCCTATATATGTAAAGCAACAAGTTGGGATCTAGGGTCGAAAAATAATTTTGATGCTACTGTGATTGTAGTAAGTTGTGTATGGTGGAGAGGTCCTCATATTCCACTTATACGGGCATTTCTCTTGGGCTGTTAGATTTTGGGTACAGTAAGTATGTGCTTTTGGAGAAAATTATTTGATGGGTTTCAAGAAGACGGGGGTAGACACAGGTGCAATTATCCGACAGAGACAATTGTTAGGATACTGTACGTAGGAATGTTGATCAAATATTTTTGGAGCAGGTTCACTATTTGGGTTGTGTGATATTGATCGAGTTGTAGAGGAATCTAATATTGTTGCCGAAATCACATACAACAGTTGAGAAAAGTGTGGATGGTTTATGTCATCTAGTTAGTGAAGTTTTACTCCCAAGTCCTCGATAAAAAATTCTTATATAAGTGAGTGCGTGGATTGTTTGTTCACAGTTCAGACGATGGTGAAAGGAAATCCTGTTGGGGAGAAAGAGGAATGGAGGCTCATCTCTAGTGGAGTTAATGGGTAAAATTAACTCGGGCTTGCACATATATTGGCTACGATTTGATGAATCGGAGGTGTCGAGACCATGTTGATTCAGGATGTATGTTGGCATGAAAAGATGATCAATGGTAAAGGGTTGCAATGTTATCAACTTTGTGGGTGCTCCGGTTGAGGGGGTGCTGATTATGTGTGATAGAATGATTGAGTAGTTTTTCCACAAGTGACAAAGGGTGTGGTTGTTTGGGTTCTAGCACATGTGGGATAATCCCATTAATTTAGGGATTATGAATTGGCTAGATTTCGATTGTGATTTGGTTTCCTTTATGATAGAGTTACTTGTCCAATAAGTAATGGGTGCAAACATTATACAAGGGGATGTTGTATAAGAATTTAGGAAGCCCTTGGTGTACCAAGTTGGAGATGTCCCCATCATGGGGGTGCATGGTCTAGGGTGAGAGATATTAATCACTAGGATTTTCTGTGAGGGTTGTTCACAGTGATAGGGATGTGAGGTAGTGATGGGTATTTCTCTATCTCTGTGATTGCTCTATGTTCCAGTAATTAATTGTGTTAGGTTCTTTGGGGTATTGAGTGGGGAGTGTACAAGGGTCTTGTATTTGGGTTATGGGATTTAATCCATGTATCCTATACCATGATTTATTCAATAGTGAAAGAATACATCTCTCGGGGGTGGATGTAGGCCAGTGTTTGGCAGAACCCCGTAGAAATCGGTATTCTTTTATTTAGTGTGCATGTTTAATTACTGCTCAAGTGTGTGTGTTTATTTTGGGGGATTTGGTTCCACGTGTTCAATTCCCATTAAGTTGTATCAGAGCTATGGTTGGTCAGATCATGGTGACAGAGGCGCACAGTGGAAGTTGGATTAGCAGTATGATGGTGAAAAGATGACATGCGATGAAGAAAAAAAAGGAACAAGTGAACATGTTAGTAATGTGATTGTGTTCAGATTTTTTTTTGAACTTTGTCATGGTAAATTATTCCATGTGGTATGGTGCACCGGCACTTGAATCATGATTGGTTGGAATTTCAAGGACCTTGTTAGGATAAGCTATGTTGCTTGGAATTTGGGTTAGAGATGATTCCTAAGGTTTTTGGGTGCTGCATATTCATCGGTTGGTGTGGATTTATGAAATTCTGCACATATTGGAATTTATTTTTCTTGGTGATAGATCCTATATACATATAGCAGTAGGTTGGGATCTAGGACCAAATAATAATTTTGATGCTATTGTGATTGTAGCAAGTTGTGTATGGTGGAGAGGTCCTCACATTCAACTCATACTGGCATTTCATTTGGGCATTTAGATATCGGGTACGGTAAGTATGCATTTTTTCTAAGAAGACGGAGGCTGACACAGGCACAATTATCCTACTGAGGCAATTGTTAGGATACTGTACGTAGGAACGTTGATCAAATATTTTAGGAGCAGGTTCGCTGTTTGGGTAGTGTGATATTAATCCCAAAGTTGCAGAGGAATCTAGTATTATTGCTGAAATCACACACAGTGGTTTAGAGAAGTGTGCATGGTTTATGTCATCTAGTTGGTAGAGTTGTACTCCCGAGTCCTCGATGAAAAATTCTTATATAACTGAGTGCTTGCATGGTTTGTTCAAAGTTCAGACGATGGTGAGGGGAAATCCTGTTGGGGAGAAAGAGGGATCGAGGCTCTTCTCTAGTGGAGTTAATGGGTAAAATTAACTCGGGCTTGCACATATATTGGCCGCGGTTTAACGAATTGGAGGTATTGAGACCATGCTGATTCAGGGTGTGTATGCTATCATAAAAAGATGGTCAATGGTAAATGGCTGCAAAGTTTTCAACTTTGTGGGTGCTTTAGTTGAGGGGGTACTGATTATGTGTGATAGAATGACTGAGTAGTTTTCCCATAAGTGATAAAGGGGGTGATTGTTGGGGTTGTATCAAATTTAGGATAATCCCATTAATTTAGGGATTATGAATTGGCTAGATTCCTATTGTGATTTGGTTTCCTTTATGATAGAGTTAGTTATCCAATAAGCAATGGGTTGCAAACTCTATATAAGGGGATGTTGTATAGGAATTTAGGAAGCCCTTAGTGTACCAAGTTGGGGGTGTCCCCATCATAGGGGTGCATGCTCTTGGGTGACAGATATTAATCACTAGGGTTTTCTGTGAGGGTTGTTCACAGTGATAAGGATGTGAGGTTGTGATAGGTATTTCTTTATCTCTGTGATTTATCTATGTTCTAGTGATTGATTATGTCAGGTTCTTTGGGGTATTGAGTGGGGAGTGTACAAGGGTCTTGTATTTGGGTTTTGAGATTTAATCCATGTACCTTATACCTTACTCAATAGTGAAAGAATGGATATCTCGGAGGTAGACCTAGGCAGGTGTTTGACCGAACCACCTAGAAATCTGTATGTCTTTTATTTGGTGTGCATGTTTAATTACTGCTCATGTGCGTGTTTTTATTTGGGGTGATTTGGTTCCACGTATTAAATTCCCAACAAGTGGTATCAGTGCTATGGTTTGTTTGATCATAGTGACAGTGGCACACGGTGGCAGTTGGATTAGCAACACAGTGGTTAAGAGATAACACAAGATGAAGAAAAAAAAAGGAACATGTGAACATGTTAGTAACGTGATAGGCTTTAGATTTGTTTTGTTTTAAGTTTGTCATGGTAAATTATTCCATGTGGTATGGTGCAGCGACACTTGAATCATGATTGGTTGGAATTTCAAGGAGCTTGTTGGGATAAGCTATGCTGCTTGGAATTTGGGTCAGAGATGGTTCCTAAGGTTTTTGGGTGCTGCATATTCATTCGTTGGTGCGGATTTACGAAATTCTGTACGGATCAGAATTATTTTTCTTGGTGACAGATCCTATATATGTAAAGCAACAGGTTGGCATCTAGGGTCGAAAAATAATTTTGATGCTACTGTGATTGTAGTAAGTTGCGTATGGTGGAGAGGTCCTCATATTCCACTTATACGGGCATTTCTCTTGGGCTGTTAGATTTCGGGTACGGTAAGTATGTGCTTTTGGAGAAAATAATTTGATGGGTTTCAAGAAGACGGGGGTAGACACAGGTGCAATTATCTGACAGAGACAATTTTTTGGAGCAGGTTCACTATTTGGGTGGTGTGATATTGATCGAGTTGCAGAGGAATGTAATATTGTTGCCGAAATCACATACAACAGTTGAGAAAAGTGTGGATGGTTTATGTCATCTAGTTAGTGAAGTTTTACTCCTAAGTCCTCGATAAAAAATTCTTATATAAGTGAGTGCGTGGATTGTTTGTTCACAGTTCAGACGATGGTGAAAGGAAATCCTGTTGGGGAGAAAGAGGAATCGAGGCTCTTCTCTAGTGGAGTTAATGGGTAAAATTAACTCGGGCTTGCACATATATTGGCTACGGTTTGACGAATCGGAGGTGTCGAGACCATGTTGATTCGGGGTGTATACTGGCATGAAAAGATGATCAATGGTAAACGGTTGCAATGTTATCAACTTTGTGGGTGCTCCGGTTGAGGGGGTGCTGATTATGTGTGATAGAATGATTGAGTAGTTTTTCCACAAGTGACAAAGGGTGTGGTTGTTTGGGTTCTAGCACATGTGGGATAATCCCATTAATTTAGGGATTATGAATTGGCTAGATTCCTATTGTGATTTGGTTTCCTTTACGATAGAGTTACTTGTCCCATAAGTAATGGGTTGCAAACTCTTTATAAGGGGATGTTGTATAAGAATTTAGGAAGCCCTTGGTGTACCAAGTTGGGGATGTCCCCATCATGGGGGTGCATGGTCTAGGGTGAGAGATATTAATCACTAGGATTTTCTGTAAGGGTTGTTCACAGTGATAGGGTTGTGAGGTAGTGATGGGCATTTCTCTCTCTGTGATTGCTCTATGTTCCAGTAATTAATTGTGTTAGGTTCTTTGGGGTATTGAGTGGGGAGTGTACAAGGGTCTTGTATTTGGGTTATGGGATTTAATCCATGTATCTTGTACCATGATTTACTCAATAGTGAAAGAATACATCTCTCGGGGGTGGATGTAGGCCGGTGTTTGGCAGAACCACGTAGAAATCTGTATTCTTTTATTTGGTGTGCATGTTTAATTACTACTCAAGTGTGTGTGTTTATTTGGGGGGATTTAGTTCCACGTGTTAAATTCCCAACAAGTGGTATCAGTGATATGGTTGGTCAGATCTTGGTGACAGAGGCGCACAGTGGCAGTTGGATTAGCAGTATGATGGTGAAAAGATGACATGCGATGAAGAAAAAAAAAGGAACAGGTTAACATGTTAGTAATATGATTGTCTTTAGTTTTTTTTTTTTTGAATTTTATCATGGTAAATTATTCCATGTGGTATGGTGCACCGGCACTTGAATCATGATTGGTTGGAATTTTAAGTACCTTGTTAGGATAAGCTATGTTTCTTGGAATTTGGGTTAGAGATGATTCCTAAGGTTTTTGGGTGCTGCATATTCATCGGTTGGTGCGGATTTATGAAATTCTGCACGGATTGGAATTTATTTTTCTTGGTGATAGATCCTATATACATATAGCAGCAGGTTGGGATCTAGGGCCAAACAATAATTTTTATGCTACTGTGATTGTAGCAAGTTGTGTATGGTGGAGAGGTCCTCACATTCCACTCATACTGGCATTTCTCTTGGGCATTTAGATTTTGGGTATGGTAAGTATGTGTTTTCTCTAAGGAGACGGAGGCTAACACATGCGCAATTATCCTACTGAGGCAATTGTTAGGATACTGTACGTAGGAACGTTGATCAAATATTTTGGGAGCAGGTTAGCTGTTTGGGTAGTGTGATATTAATCCCAAAGTTGCAGAGGAATCTAGTATTGTTGCTGAAATCACACACAGCGGTTGAGAGAAGTGTGGATGGTTTATGTCGTCTAGTTGGTCGAGTTATACTCCCGAGTCCTCGATGAAAAATTCTTATATAACTGACTGCGTGCATGGTTTGTTCAAAGTTCAGACGATGGTGAGGGAAAATCCTGTTGGGGAGAAAGAGGGATCGAGGCTCTTCTCTAGTGGAGTTAATGGGTAAAATTAACTCGGGCTTGCACATATATTGGCCGCAGTTTGACGAATTGGAGGTATTGAGACCATGTTGGTTCAGGGTGTGTATGCTATCATAAGAAGATAGTCAATGGTAAACGGCTACAAAGTTTTCAACTTTGTGGGTGCTTCGGTTGAGGGGGTATTGATTATGTGTGATAGAATGATTGAGTAGTTTTCCCACAAGTGATAAAGGGGGTGATTGTTGGGGTTATATCAAATTTAGGATAATCCCATTAATTTAGGGATTATGAATTGGCCAGATTCCTATTGTGATTTGGTTTCCTTTATGATAGAGTTACTTGTCCAATAAGTATGGGTTGCAAAATCTATATAAAGGGATGTGGTATAGGAATTTAGGAAGCCCTTAGTGTACCATTTTGGGGGTGTTCCCTTCATGGGGGTGCATGCTCTGGGGTGTGAGATATTAATTACTAAGATTTTTCTGCGAGGGTTGTTCACAGTGACAGGAATGTGATGTAGTGATGGGTATTTCTTTGTCTCTGTTATTTCTCTATGTTATAGTGATTATGTGTCAGGTTCTTTGGGGTATTGAGTAGGGAGTGTTCAAGGGTCTTGTATTTGGGTTATGGGATTTAATCCATGTACCTTGTACCATGTTTTACTCAATAGTTAAAGAATGTTGTAGGCAGGGTTTGGCCGAACCACGTAGAAATCTGTATATCTTTTATTTGGTGTGCATGTTTAATTACTGCTCATGTGTGTGTGTTTATTTGGGCGGATTTGGTTCCACGTGTTAAATTCCCAACAAGTGGTATCAGAGCTATGGTTGGTTAGATCATGGTGACAGAGGCGCACGGTGGCCGTTGGATTAGCAGCACGGTGGTTAAAAGATAACATATGATGAAGAAAAAAAAAGGAACAGGTAAACATGTTAGTAACGTGATAGGCTTCATATTTGTTTTTTTTTTTTTGAAGTTTGTCATGGTAAATTATTCTATGTGGTATGATGCAGGGAAACTTCAATCATGATTGGTCGGAGTTTTTAGGAGCTTGTGAGGATAAGCTATGTTGCTTGGAATTTGGGTCAGAGATGGTTCCTAAGGTTTTTGGGTGCTGCTTATTCATCTGTTGTTACGGATTTATGAAATTCTGCATGGATTGGAACATATTTTTCTTGGTGATAGATCCTATATATATAGGAGCAGGTTGGGATCTAGGGTTGAAAAAAAGTTTGATGCTACTGTGATTGTAGCAAGTAGCGTATGGTGGAGAGGTGCTCCCATTCCACTCATACGGGCATTTCTCTTGGGCTGCTAGATTCCGGGTACTATAAGTATGTGCTTCTGGAGAAAATTATTTGATGGGTTCCAAGAAGACGGGGGCAGACACGGGCGCAATTATCCGACAGAGGCAATTGTTAGGATACTGTACGTAGGAACATTGACTAAAATTTTTGGAGCAGGTTCGCTATTTGGGTGGTGTCATATTGATCCCAAAGTTGCAGAGGAATCTAATATTGTTGCCGAAATCATACATAGCGGTTGAGAGAAGTATGGATGGTTTATGCCATCTGGGTTGTAGAGTTGTACTCCGAAGTCCTCGATGAAAAATTCTTATATAAGTGAGTGCGTGGATGGTTTGTTCACAGTTCACTCAATGGTGAGGGGAAATCCTGTTGAGGAGAAGAGGGGTGGAGGCACTTCTTTGGTGGAGTTAATGGGTAAAATTATCTCGGGCTTGCACATATATTGGCTGCGGTTTGACGAATCGGAGGTGTTGAGACCATGTTGATTCAGGTTGTGTATGCTGGCATGAAAAGATGGTCAATGGCAAACGGTTGCAAAGTTTTGAACTTTGTGGGTGCTCTGGTTGAGGGGGTGCTGATTATGTGTGATAGAATGATTGAGCAGTTTCCCCACAAGTGACAAAGGGGTTGATTGTTGGGGTTATACCACATGTGAAATAATCCCATTAATTTGGGGATTATGAATTGGCTAGATTCCTATTGTGATTTGGTTTCCGTTATGATAGAGTTACTTGTTCAATAAGTAATGGGTTGCAAACTCTATATAAGGGGATGTTGTAAAGAAATTTAGGAAGCCCTTCGTGTACCAAGTTGGGGGTGTCCCCATCATGGGGGTGCATGTTCAAGGGTGAGAGATATTAATCACTAGGGGTTTTCTGTGAGGGTTATTCAAAATGATAGGGAAGTGAGGTAGTGATGGGTATTTCTTTATCTCTGTGATTTATCTATGTTACAATGATTAATTGTGTTAGGTTCTTTGGGGTATTGAGTGGGGAGTGTGCAAGGGTCTTTTATTTGGTTATGCGATTTAATCCATGTACCTTGTACCATGTTTTAGTTAATAGTGAAAGAATGGATCTCTCGGGGGTGCACGTAAGCAGGTGTTTGGCCGAACCACGTAGAAATATGTATGTCTTTTATTTGGTGTGCATGTTTAATTACTGCTCATGTGTGTGTGTGTTTATTTGGGGGGATTTGGTTCCACATGTTCAATTCCCAACAAAAACTAGCTACAGCCTTAGGGTAATGTATTCCAAATTATAGAACATAGTAATAGCTTCTAAATAAATAGAAATAGAAAGTCTACGAGCTATCCTAATCTTCAGCTAGCGTATATGTTATCGTCAGCGTAGTAGCCCTTCCCATCATATCCGTCCTCAGTGGGGCCACGCTCTGTGTAATCGCTCTCCGAGTAGAAGCCCTCATCGTATGGTTTATTACTTGCATTGTCAGAAGCAAGGTAAGCTGGACGGGAATGTTGAGGCATAAAACGCTGTCAGCTATTGAAAGTTGAGTGAGTAGAAAACTAACGTAGTATCATAGATATGAAGTGATTACAAGTTATGAGAGGACTTTAATTGTAGTTCTACTAGTTATCACTTACTTATTCAATCTCTTCATTAGCTTACTACTAACATCTTTTTATACGAAAACCTACAGTATCTAAGTAATTGATGAACAGACCAGATAGTATTACTCCTGGATACATCAATGCTTTGTTCACCGCTCTTAAGAACATATTCGGAGTCCACCGCATGTCATGGATACTACGTTAGTCCATCCCCCACTTTTAAGAACATATGCACTGTCCACTCTATGTCAGGGATATAACGCTTTGAGCAAAGACACATCATTTCTATAGCCACAACTTTTCGAAGTCTACCAGTGATCCCGATCTACCGCTCTTAAGGACATATGATCGAATCACCGGCCTATCTTAGGGTTAATTGGTCTGGTCCACTGCTCTTAAGAGCGTATGCACAGTCCACCGCTCTTAAGGACGTATGGTTGACCAATGCCCGCTCCCGCAAGAATCCCAGAACTTATCAAACTTACTTATCGTTACACTTATACTAATACATGACATTCTCACGTGGCCTGACTACTCTAATTGAAATGAACATACATCAAACTGATTCATGATTGACATGTTATCTAATGTCATAATTATTACCCCATTATCCCATATCATTACTACAATTTGGCATCGCATTACTCCTTTATTACAACAGTGTTAATATAAATAACAGGAATTATCCACAATCTATAACTTCTAATCGATTGAGTCAAGGGTCCAATCGATTTGGGTAAAAAGTAATGTCAATCGATTGAAACTTCTTTCAATCGACTGGGTCCCTTCCAATCAATTGAATTCTTTTTAAATCGACTGCGAAAAGTTCAGTCAAATGAAACCCTTTCAATCGATTGGGTAAGCATCATCGTCCCAAAATTGGGCAAAGGCACCCTGGATTTTGGGAAATGCATTTGGGTGGGTTCATTTTCGTTTCTTTTAAACCTCTACAAACATCACACCCAAACTACTGAATGAGTTTGGGACTCACCTATGGTGAGTGTATGTGTGTGTGGAGTTATGGAGCTTTAAACTTTGTCTCTCCTCTTTCTCTTTCCTTCTCTTTCTCTATGCCTTATCTTGTTTTCCTTTTGTTCTTTTTTCTTTCTTCTATCCACCATTGTGTGGGTGTATATGTATATATATGTGTGTAGGTGTATATATATGATTGTACATATATGACAAATATCTCTCTCCCTCCTTTCGTTCTGTCAAACCAAACACACACACACGCACACACACAAGAAAATATCACTACAACAAATTCATATATTAGGGACACAATATTTGCAACGAAATTAATTTCGTCCCTAATTATTAATTTTTTGCAACAAAATCAAGTTTCATCCCAAAATAACCTGTAAAGGGGGCAAAAAATTTTGTTGGAAAATTTTATCCCAAAAATCAAATCAAGGAGACAAAAAGCTTTTTTTTTCCCAAAAATTCCTTCCAAAAATTAAATAAATGAGACGAAAAATGCTTTGTCCCAAAAAAAATTGTACTAAAATTTTGTCTCAAAAAACAAAAAAAGGGTACAAAAATAACTTTGTCCCAAACTAATGGCGTTCGTATTTAAACACCACTAATTTACAATTTTATAGCAACTGTTTAGAAATGCCAGAAAATTCATTTTCCCGCTACAAAACCCAAAGGCGCCTGTTTTTATTTCGCTGGAAAACAAAAGGGGCCACTCTGATACTACCCCTCACCCCGGAGAAAAAGAACCACCCATTTCTCTTTACACTCCCCTCGCCCCCTCTCTCTGTCTCTCACTGTCTCTGTTTGCTCGAGATTTCCTTTGGTCTCTACAATTCTCTAGTGGAATGAGGTTTGTTCTTCTCTATTTGCTCCTGGTGTAATTCATGTAAGGTTAATTTATTAGTTTTCTTGTTTGCATGTTTCTCCCTTTTGTGTTGGTTTTCTTCACGAATTCAAAGTTTATGGTCTGGTTTCAATACATTTTTAATTTCCTTTTCCACCAATATTTAGGGTTTTAAGGTTCTAAAAATGTTGCTATTTGGGTTTTTGGTATATTCTTTTTGTTTGCTGACAAATAGATCAAAGAGTGATAATAATGGCTTTAATTAGGTAAATTAAATCTGAATTTGTGCAACAATGTTGGTACATAAACTATAAAAGAACAATATTACCAAATAATAGTAGCCTTTGACATTTTTCTTGGGATGAGTCGCGGACTAAGTCGCTCTCTTTAAGACGCTTCGCGGCTCTGCCCAAGCTGTGCAAGCAGTTCAGATGAAGGCCACGACATCCCCAGGATAAAGCAGCCCGGATATTGCACCTGTCTCGAAAATCCTTGCACAGAGGAAGATCGGAAAACCCACACCCTTTCAGTGCTAGTTGCTCGAAATAGCCGAGAATATTTTACACCCTGTATCTCTGTGAATTTTTTTTTTCAGAAACTGGTTTTCTTCTCTCTTATTTTGAATGAATTTTTATATAAGCAGTTTTTCTGTATATGTCAAATATATTTTGAACGTTGGGGAAACATAACGCTGCAGAACGTGGAGAGAAATCTGGGAACGTTGGAGAAAAAATCTAGAATAAAAAAATATTGAGGAGTTTGAGGGAGACTTGGTCTCCAACTGACCCAATCCAAATAAAACTCTTTCAGCTGAAACAAAATACATTAATTTTTCAAATAAATTTTGTATAAAAAAGATATATCGGAGTAGGCCCACACCCACACCTACACCGAAGCCCAGGCCCAAGCCCAAGCCCAAGCCCAAGCCCAAGCCCAAGCCCAAGCTCGGCCCGGAACAGAGCGGGGCGGGGTGGCGGCGGCGGTGGAGCGCGCGCGTGCGCGTGTGTGTTTTGTGGTAAACCTAATTGGGCCTAGGTCCTCCCCCTTCACAAATCTTAGTACCCCTAAGGGGTCCGACCCTTGCTCCAACCTCCACTTGTATATGTCCATCCCACTTCGTCTAATTTTCCTATGTTGGACAAGTAAAAGAACATTTGGGTTGGTTTATGAATAAGACAAAACTCAAAACCCATTTTTAAAAGTTTTCCCTCAAACTTTCTCTCCAATTTTAAACATACATTTTTTCCAGCAATACCCCACTTGTATTTTAAAATTTGATTTAAGATCATCGAGCAACGTATAATAAGACTATGCATAAGTAAAGGTGTTTTTCAACTTGAACCTTTGCATAGTGATAGTGCTTTCGATTATACTAAAGTAACTGTAGTTCTGAAGTCTATCTCAGACAACACCACACACACAGTCCTACTAGGGTGAAGTTCAAAAACCAGCACTTTACGACCGTGTGCTTATATCCTAGTATAGCGAATGATCTAGAGAATTTACCCAAAATTTCATAGGAAGCTTCGCCTAGGTGAGTCTAATGAGGATACTCCTGTAGCTAGGTATCCCACTCCAAATGGAGTTTAGATCTCATTAAGAGTTATAAATAACTCAACCTTATGTCCTTCAAGATGTCATGCTTCGTAGGGATAGACTTGGAGTATTATCCCCATATATAGATATTAGCATGATTCTACTCGTATCACTTCATGACTTGTTATTACCCTTTGAACCTATTTTTTGGGATCTCTAGTCTATAGGTTGAGTTACTATCATAAGGGACTCAACTATCTATGGGCTTTAGTCCCATGCCTTTTGAGGTTTTACAAACCTTCTCTCGTGCTAGTCCTTTCGTCAAAGGATCAACCAAGTTCTCATCAGACCGTACATAATCCACTCTTACAGCTCCAGAAGAGAGAAACTCTCTAATAGTGTTGTGCTTGCGACGTATTTGTCGCTTCTTGCCATTATATTAACGGTTCTCAACTTTTGCAATAGCTGCAGTACTATCACAGTGGATTAGGATAGCTGGTATCGGTCTCTCCCATAAAGGGGTATCTAATATCAGATTTCTCAGCCAACCTGCCTCCTCGCTTGCTGTAGCTAGTGCTATCATCTCTATCTCCATCGTACACTGAGCCAAAATAGTCTGTTTCTTAGACTTCCGTGAAATTGCGCCTCCAGCAATACAAAAAATGTATCCACTAGTGGCCTTGGAGTCATCTGATAGGGTTTTCCAATCAGCATCGCTATATCCTTCAAGGACAGCGGTAAACTTCTGATAGTGTAATTTTAGGTCAACCGTCCTTTTCAGGTAACGCATGATCCTTTCATTAGCATGCCAATCTCCATATTAGGTCTACTAGTAAACCTACATAGTACTCCAACAGCATAAGCTATATCTGGCCTAGTGCAATCAGTAGCATAACGGAGGCTACCAATGATGCTCGCATACTCTGTTTGTCTAACACTGTCACTCATATGGAGTACATGCTGGTTTACAGTTAAAGTAATTGCATTTCTTTAGAATCTTCTCAATGTAATGAGATTGATCTAAAGAAAGGTCCTTTTCGGACATGAATTACACTAGCTTCTCCTAAATCTTTCATATTAAAGTTGGCACATAAGAAAGATTTAACTTCATTAATGACATGAATATTTGATCCAAAAATAAGTAAGTCATCCGCATAAAATCAAATAATAGTGCAAGTGTTGTTTTCAAGTTTATAATAAATACATTTGTCACTTTCATTTATTTTAAAACCATTTGAGATGACTAAACTATCAAATTTATCATGCCATTGTTTAGGAGCTTGTTTCAACCCATAAAGAGATTTATCCAATTTGCAAACTTTATTTTCTTGACCAAAAATAATAAAACCTTCATATTGGTCTATATAAATCTCTTCTTCTAATTCACCATTTAAAAAAATAGTTTTAACATCCATTTGGTGTACTACTAAATCACGAATTGAAGCTAAAGCAAATAGTTCACTAATATATAATAGAAGTAATTCTACTGACAGGTGAATAAGTATCAAAGAAATCAATATTTTCTCTTTGTCTATAACCCTTAGCTAGAAGACATGCCTTATATATATCTATCGTGCCATCGGGTTTCAATTTCTTTTTAAGAATCCATTTGCAACCTATTGTCTTATAACCAGGTGGAGATCTACTAAGTGCCAAGTCTTATTAGATTCCAATGATTCCATTTTTTTCATTTATAGCTTCTTGCTATAAATCAGCATCTATATAAATTAAGGCTTCTTGGAGGGTGTTAGGATCCTCCTCTAAGTTGTAAGTATAAAAGTTGGTCCCAAAATCTTTCGCAATTCGGGTTTTCTTACTTTTCCTAGGATCTAGTTCTTATTCATTTGGTTCTACTAATATAGGCATATCATATGATGTTAAACCCTCACTATTTTTAAATTTAAAAGGAAATTTTTTTTCAAAAAAATCAACAACACTAGATTGAATTATAACATGATTCTTTAAGTCATAAAATCTATAAGCCTTACTATTAATAGCATAACGAATATGAACACATTCATAAGTCTACTAGCTAATTTGGACCTTTAAGTGTCTGGAATTCTAACATATGCCAAACAACCTCATGTTCTAAAATAATCCATATTTGGTTTTCTTCTTTTCCAAATTTCATAAGGGGAAATATTAGTTTTAGAGTTAGGAACTCTATTTAATACATGACAAACAGTTAATAATATTTCCCCCCACCAATGAGAAGTTGCCCCTGAATTTAATAAAATAGCAACTACTAATTCAGTAAAAGTCCTATTTTTTCTTTCAGCTTTTCCATTCATTTCAGGGGAATAAGGGACAGTTTTCTCATGAATGATTCAATGAATTTAATATAAAGCAACAAATTCATCATAATCATATTCATGACCTCTGTCACTACAGAATCTTTTAATTTTCCTATTAAACTGATTTTCAACCTCATTTATGAAAATTTTGAACATGTCAATGGTTTCACTTTTATTTTTCATAAGATAAACAAATGAATAATTTGAGCTTTCATCAATAAAAGTGATAAAATACCTTTTTCCATTTCTAGTTAAAATTCCTTCATATTCACAAATATTTGAATTAATTAATTCAAGAGGTTCAGATTCCCTAGTGACAGATTTATGTGGTGTTTTAGTGATTTTTGCTTGGCTAAAAAATTCACATTTGTCAAATTCATTTAAAGACAATTGTGGAATATATCCTAGACTACTCATATTTTTCACAAGCCTTTTATTCACGTGACATAATCTAGCATGCCAAACATTAAAAGAACACAACATGTAAGTAGAAGAAGAAATGTTATTAAAACCAACATTTAATTTAAACATGCCCTCAGTTGCATAGCCCTTTCCAACAAACACTCCACTCTTAGTTAAAGTAAAAAGATCAACCCCAGTAGTTTGAGTAAATCAAGCCTTGTTGAGAAGATAGCTCAAAATAAGATTTTTCCTCATTTCTGGTGTGTGCAAGACATCCTTGAAAATGATAGTCTTTTCAGAAGTAAACTTCAATTCAACCTCCCCAATACCAGCAACAGCAGTGGTGTGGGAATCACCTAATAGCACTTTCTTGTCCTTAGCTTCAGAATAATATTTGAACATGTCACGGTCATAGAAAACATGGCGAGAGGCATCAGTGTCTACCCACCACCCCTTGGATCCACCAACAATATTAACCTCAAAAATCATAGCAACGAGCCATATGACCTGGCTTACCACAATTGTAGCAAACAACATGTCCAGCTTCATTGATTCCTGGAGGGGGGGTGTATTCCTATTCTGATTTGGCTTTGGATTTTGATTGTTGTTGTTGTTGTTGCGGTTCTTGTTCTAATTATGATTTTGAAACTTCATGGTATTTGCAGGTGGTTTCAGAACAACAGAAGTTTTGTTTTTAGAAAATATTTGAGGTTTCTTGTTATAGGAAACAACAAGAACCTGTTTTTTAAAATCTTGTTTTCTTGCCTCCTCCTCAATACGAAAGAGAGTTATCAAACTTTCCAATGAAAATTCTTTGGTTTTGGGTCTCAAAATATTTTTGAAATCTTTCCAACTTCGGAGAAGATTGTCAACAATGACAGCAACTTGAAACTGATGATTTAAATCCATACCCTCAGAAATTATCTCATGAGCAATTTATTGTAGCTCATGGGATTAAACTTCAACAAATTTGTCATCCGTCATTTGTTATTTCAAATAACGGCTGACAGCAAATTTCTTTTCTCCAGCTTCTTCGGTGTCATATTTTTTCTGAAGGGAATCCCAAACTTCTTCGCAGAATCACAGTTTGCATAATAATCATAAAGACTGTCAAAGAGTCCATTAAAAATATTATTTTTGCAGAGAAAATCATTTTCATTCCAAATGTCAGACTCTCTGATTTGATTAGCAACAGTGGGATTTTCAGAAACAATGGGCTTTTCAGAAGACAAAAGGAGTGCAATTTTTTTGTAGTTAAGAAAAACATCATTTTCATCCTCCATCATTTAAAGTGAAGGCCCTCAAATTTGAAGGGTTTTTTGAGGTCAGGGGTAACAGAGAGCATTAAAGATTCCATGATAAATGTAAAAACTATCTTAAAATTGTTGCTACATAAACTGTAAAAGAACAATATCACCAAATAACAGTAGCCTTTGACGTTTTTCTTGGGATGAGTCGTGGACTACTTTGCTCTCTTTAAGACGGTTCGCGGCTCTGCCCAAGTTGTGCAATTAGTTCAGATGAATGCCACGACGTCCCCAGGATAAAGCAGCCCAGAAATTGCCTCTGTCTCAAAAATCCTTGCACAGAGGAAGATCAGAAGACCCATACCCTTTCAGAATTAGTTGCTCGAAATCACAAAAAAAAATTTGCACCCTGCATCGCTTTGAATATTTTTTTTTTAGAAACTGTTTTTCTTCTCTCGTGTTTGAATGAATTTTTATGTAAGCAGATTTTCTGTATATGTCAAATATATTTTGAATGTTGGGGAAACATAGCGTTGCAGAATGTGAAGAGAAATCTGCGAACGCTGGAGAAAAAATCTAGAATAAAAAAAACATTGAGGAGTTTGAGGGAGACTTGGTATCCAACTGACCTAATCCAAATAAAACTCATTCAGCTTAAACAGAATATGTTTATTTTTCAAATAAATTTTGTATAAAAAAGATATATAGGAGTAGGCCCACAACCAAGTCCGGCCCGGAACACAGCAAGGTGGCGGCGGCAGCGGCGGCGCGCGCGTGTTTGTGTTTTGTGGTAAACAATTGGGCCTAGGTCCTCCCCTTCACAAAACTTGGTACCTCCAAGGGGCCCAACCCTTACTCCAACCTTCACTTATATAAGTCCTTCCCACTTACTCTAATTTTCCTATTTGGGACAAGTAAAAGAACATTTGGGTTGGTTTGTGAATAAGACAAAACTCAAAACCCATTTTTAAAAGCTTTCCCTCAAACTTTTCCTCCAATTTAAACATACACTTTTTCCAAAAAACAAAAAGCTTAAGATGGATGACCAGCCGGCGTCCACACCTTCGATTTTAGGTTCTCTCTCATCTTTCCCATTTTTGTAAGAAGAAATATCATCTTTTTGTTAAAGGGTCAATTTTGGTCAGATCTCCATTATTTTCCCAATTCTTGTAATTTTATTATATAGTTTATAGTTGTCGTAAAATATTTTCCCGACAATTGCAAATTTCTAAAGTGCTTAAAGGAAATTTGTTGCAAAAATTTAAGAATTTCTAATTATGTAATTTTTGTTTGTTTTTTCCAACTGGGTATCAAAAGAAACATTGTTATGTTCTTGTATAATGATCTATGCATACCCTTTTGAGTCAGGGTGTAAAGTAATATTACGTACATGACTAAATTGGATTTATATAGATTCTTAGTGAACAAATTAATAAGAACTTGAATTGGACAGCTTTGGTACCAGTGGAATTTCTATTGCTGCTACTGGGATTACTCACCCTTTAGATTCATCCTTCTTATCTCCATTAATGTGAAGAAATAACTTTCTTGCTTCCCTTTTTTTGGTTTTAAATTTTGAATGATGTGTTGTTTTTTTTTGTGTATTCCTTGAAGTCAAATGTTTAACGAGCACAAAAGACTCAATTTTGAAGAATAGTGATCACAATGTGGAATGTAAATCTAATTAATAAAATGACGAATATAATTCAAGTAGCAAAGTTGGGTTGAGTGTGAGCTATGATGCCATTCATATAACATCCTTGTTTGAGCTATGTCGCCAAATTGGATTGAGTTTGAGCTACTGATATTTTCAGTTTGTTTTCTTCGAGTTTTAAGATTTCATATCATATCTTCGTAAGGGGGTTGGGCCAGTAATGGTCAACTTTATTAAAACTAACGTCTTTTATAGTGTTTTTATTTTTTCATTGTTGGTTTTTTAAGTTTGGAGTTGGCAGAGCTACCAGATCTTTAGTGTTTGTATAACAAATTTGGTTCCAAAATGTGTTTCTATCTTAGTAGATTAATGTTGGTTCTTTTGAACTAAGTGTTTTTTAGTTTTGTTCTCTTTTGGTTTTTGCAGGAGAGAGTGCTCAAGTGTGTTGAAGTGATCACTGATCAATGAGTCATCAATGATAAGGGAGTGTAAAGGTTGGCCCCTATTGTGTGGAACATGAGATTCAAAATTATCTCTAGGTTTCCAGGGTTTGAAATCTGCCTATTTATAGGCTGCTGCCAGCAACCAAAGAACCAAGTCAGCGAGGATAACACCGTAGTCAACTGTAACGACCGGTAAGACTAACGGTAGTACTTCAATAATATTTGTTTCAGTTCAAAATGGAAGGAGTTTCAATTTCAGAATGCTGGCTACTTGGCATAATGCCTTTGTAATACTTATTTATGCAAGCCATAATGCCATTGTCTGTGTGTAAGGGAAAGTTGAATAAATTAAACATTATAGTCTTATCACTATAACCATATTGTACAACTTTGGAGCACTTGAGTTTACAGCAGAAATCAGCCCTTCATTAAATTATTGGACAAGTGATTTAGTAGTTGGATCCCATAAGTTGTAAAGGGTGGCTACTTTTTGCCTTTGCTTAGCTATGATTGATATTTAATGTAAAGACTCTTGTAGCAATCAATGATAATGTAAATTGAAGTGATTAGGATTTTTTTTCATTTCATGTACATGATTATTACCAAGTCTATTGAATCTATTCTGAAACTTGCTTGATACATCATTAGGGAGTCTGTTATTTGTATTTTTTACACAGATCAAGAGTATTTGTTAATCACTTAAATCTATTTGAGAAGAACAAATGTTGTTCTAATCCATTGGTAGGCGATAAAACCTAGATTTCTATAGTGAAAATGGCTCGAACAGGCTTGTGGTGGACAATCTTTATTCAATTCTGCATGATACCTTTTTGTACAAAACATGTTTCATTAATCTTCCCATTTTTTTTGCCCTTGCATGAATGAGAGCATCATTCATAGTAACTAATACACTTTTTGGACTTTGCACTCACTGTAAGTTCAGTTCTTACAGCTTGCCTATGCATGCTCGGGTTGCATGCTACTTATGTTTCAATAATTGAACTCGTCCATTTTGACAATTAATCAACAATTTCTATTTTGTCATATTTTGCAGATTGACCATGGTGTTGTAACGTCCCGAAATCAAAGAGAGCGGAAGAAGGGGGGGGGAGAGAGAGAGAGAGAGAGAGAGAGAGAAATATAAATAGCTCCCATAATGTCTTACAATGAAACCGACACACGGAAATTATTTTTGTTAATTTTTTTTTAAGTAATTATTTTGAAAACAAGGTCTTGAAATGTATGAAGGGGGTGCTCATTTAAACATTGATATCGCAAAGGGATTATGCTTTTAATCTATGTATTCTGATGAAAGTTGGATCAAGCAAAGAAGTTCAATTGAGCGAACTCTGGGCAGAGAGTTCACTCTACAGAAGCTGGATTAAGTAGAGAAAAGTTCGATTGAGCGAACTCTGGGCAGAGAGTTTACTCTACAGAAGTTGGATTAAGCAGAGAAAAGTTCGATTGAGCGAACTCTGGGCAGAGAGTTCACTCTGCAGAAGATGGATTAAGCAGAGAAAAGTTTGATTGAGCAAACTCTAGGTAAAGAGTTCACTCTACAGAAATTGGATTAAGCAGAAAAAAGTTCAATTGAGGTTGTGGACACGCGGAATTCCACTCCTTTTGTTTGATTTGAAATTGTTTTGAAAAGGAAAAGCAAAGGTCTATTGAAAACAGATACAGAGTCGACACTTGGTCTTTAGGGAACCAAGAAACCCAATTTGACTAACCCAAACGGATAAAACGCACCGGGATTTCATAACCAAAGAACTTGGCTCGGGGTTTTGGTATGAGAGAGGAAGGAGCCTTTGTGAAGACTAAAACACCCTCAACTCACCCTGTGTTTCGACGGGCCTCGATTAGCATCCAAATAATCATCTTATACTATGTATGGTTCGACAATTAATACTATGATAGTATATTACATCACACAAGAATTTTGAAATGGAAGATCAAAAGATAAGATATCATACAATGCAAATGTGAAAGATCACACAAATAAACCTAGGAATAATCGTCTAATCACATATCAAAGAATTAAGTTTTCCTGATCTAAAGGGGGCATGAATTGTTCTTGAAACAAATAATCAAAGAGATCAAAATATGCTTAGCAAGCTAGAATGATGCATGTTAATCTTTAGGAAAAAAGACCTCTCAATCCCCGGGATGGATGAGAAAGGATGATTAGATCTAGGGGAAGCATGGACGTGTGATCAAGTTTATTCCTTATAATCTTCTTAGATTAGGAGTCACAACAGCCCCAAATCTTGCATGGATGTAATGTATGATCCTAGAATGTGCAAAGGTTGTAGTGTGTTTGTGTACATGGACTTTCTAAAGTGACTTAGAAGTCTAAAATATGAATGAATGCATGGAGGAAATCATCATGAGATATGTACAAATGTAGTATGGACCACTTCCTAAGATATGAACTAATTTGGAGTGCATGTAAGAATCAAATCAAAGAATGAAAGTAAAAGAATGCTTGCTGTGAATAGTGGACAGAATATTGACTTGATCTTGTAGAAATTGAAAAGTAGGGGTAGAAATGTTTTTAATGCATGATTTTTTTTGGAGATCATCCTTATTGTGTTTAGAACACATATCAAAAAGGCAATCTTCAATAACTATTTTACATATTGAGAGAAATCATATAAACAATAGAGGTTACTCAGAAACAGTGTCCGTACTGTCTACTGAAATGTTGAAATATCTTAGAAAATGAAAACAAACGATCTAGAGACCCATATTATACATAAAGTTCCCTAAGTCACCGAATCAAGGGAAAAATGAGTTGGGACCACTTGTTTGGAAATGTTTTCTGAAAAACAAGTTGAAAGTTAACCAAGCTGCTGTGACAGCAAAAAATAGAATGTCTGGAAGGAATGTTTGGGTCAAAATGTAACCCTTCCATGTGTTTCCAAACCAAACCAAAAATCATGGGTGCTCTCTAATGAGTTAGGAAGACTTTCCAAGTGGTCTTGCATCCATACATTGAGTATTGAGTTCTAGAGAAATCTTTGAACTCAGATCATTCATTATTTTGAAGATTTTGGGAAGAACTAGGGTTTTATTATTTGAAATCAAAATGAGCGGTTTAAGAGGGGTTTTGAAATAGGGTTTTAAAAGTATATTTTCAGCACTAAAATGGAGATTATGACCACTTGAAATATCAACATTTGAACCCATGTCAAGAACCTCCAAGATTATTGGAAAGGTTTGCTTTATTTTGAAAATTACCTCGAGAATACATAGGGATGTATTGAGGTTATAATCATCATCTATCAAACATGTTTTTGAGGTCAAGAGCTACTATCCATAAGGATTCACTCACCTCAAACTTCATGTCATCATCTAGATGATAATAAATAGTAAGTAAATAAAGAAAATCAAAAGGAAATGAGGTAAGAAGAGATGAACATTGTATATAAGCAAGCAAATGAACAAATCAATAGATGATATTCAATGGTGGAACCACAAGCATTCAACCTCTCATATATGTGTATATGGGTGAGTACATCACTTTCTAACTCATCGGAAACTCAAAGAAGATGAAGAAGATGGATTGAAACCTCGAAAAAAAAAAGTTTAGTTTTTAGAAAACTAATTGAAACTCACATTTTGGATTGGATTTGGAAGAAGAAAATCTCTACTTCTTTCTCTCTTTCTCCCTAACTCTCTATATCTCTCTCTAATGGCTTCCAAGTTATTCCCCAAATGGAAGCAAATGGGTCTCCTTTATAGGCCAAGTTGGGGAGGTATTTTGGGTTTTAAAAAGTCTCTAATTGGTCCAAAATCTTCAGAATTTCAAAACTATGTCGTTTTATTTTTTGAAAATATGAATTAAAACCCAAAAATTAACCAAAATTTACAAAAAAAATGAAAAATCACTCAGAGTGCCACCACGGCACTCGGCCACTACCAGCGCGGTAGTCAACCCCCCTGTTGACCAGAATTTGCATTTTGGCCCCCGGAATTCGAGAAACGGCCCTATTTCGTCCGAAATTCACAGAAAATTCATACGAAATCTAAATTGAGATTGTGATATACCGTTGGGAAGGTATTGAGGTCTACTTTCCATAAAAAATAGTTTGGAGTTGGGTCACTTTGGAAAGTTTTACGGTATTCACGACAAAAGCCGAATTAATCGCATTTTTTAACTTTAGAAATTCATAACAAATTCGTTTTAGATCCAGAAATTATGTGCGATATACCATTGGAAAGCTATTGACCTCTAGTATTTGATAAAAATATTTCAATGTCGAAAAGGAGATTTGACTTTTGGTCAAACTTGCAGTCAAATCAGTCAAATAGTGCACTTCTAGAAAATTCCAGGAAGTTCTAGGAGTCTCCAAAAACTGACGTTTCTGTCCGAATTTCTTTTAAAACATATTTTAAGAATTTTCACATGATCTAGGATGATCTTGAAATTTTTGGATGAATTCAGATGATTTTGGTCAAACTCTGGTCAAACTTGATCAAATTGGTCGATGGAGACTTTCCGGGAACTTCCGGACTTCCGGGGGTCTTCGGGAGCTTACGATTTCAAATATTTATCTTTTAAAATACTTTTTTTTGTTTGGAACAACATCGAATGATTTCTGAGATTCTGGACCTATCCGGAGAGTTTTGAGCTTTTAGAGGCATTTTGGTCATTTATTTGATTTCTTGTTAGAGGTAATCTCTGAAAATCCGATCTTTCTAATCATCGAGGTTTGACATGCTTGTGGCCTCCTAAATATGTTAGTCGACAAAATGGGGTGTCTACATTTTGCCCCTCTTTGGCATGAACTTGCGAGACAACGTATGTCGCAAGCGAGTGCCAAAGCTTTGAAGAGACAGGTCTTTTGGAGGCTAAAAGATTTAGGATAAAAACAAGTGCGTTGCAAAAAATTTCAAGAGAAAGAAACCAATGTTGAGCCTAGTATTGGTCGTGCTCTGCGTGAGCTGCCTGCGTATCCCAAGGGGAATTAGACCAAGACGTAGTTCGGGGCACAAAGAAATAAAACATGCAAATACACAACAATCAGGCGGATGCTATCTGGGCATGATGCTATGTTATGAGAATGATATGCAATGCATGGATGTGATATGAATTGTGTCCTGAGTCCTATCATGTCTAGTGTTCTGATCTTAGTATGAACTGGTGCTGTGGGGTGTACCACTCTGAGTGGACATGTGTTGTGCCTGTGTTGTATTCTAAAGGGCTTGTGGTCCTAGTACATGTGTTATGTGTATTCGCCACTCTCAGTGGGCTTGGTGATTTATGCTTCACTACGACTAATAGACTTTTGAAGGATCTCGACCCGGGGGTCTTACCCAAGGAAGAGCGTTGGTGCTCAAAGTGACACCACTGTCATGTTATGCCCAATTTGTTGTGTTGGGTGAAGTGACCCTCTAGAGTTGACTTGTGTTCCCCTTAATCATGATGATATGGACTCGATGACTCTCAGATTCTCAACAGTGCTTCTCAAATTTTAATGATGATCCTCAATTCTCAACGGTGCTTATGTTGTTCCTCAATTCTTTGACAGTGTTTCTCAGTGCTTCTTAATTCTCAATGGTGTTCTTCAAATCTTAATAATGCTCCTCAAATAATCAACGATGCTCCTCGACTTTTGAATAAATCTGATGCTCCTCAACACATCTGATGTTCCTCAACTCTTTAACAATACTTCTCAACTGTTTTGATGTTCCTCGATGCTCCAATAATGCTTCTCAACTCTTCTGATGTTCCTCGACGCTCCAATAATGCTTATCAACTCTCTTGATGTTCCTCGATGCTCCTCTAATCTCTGGGTTCTAAAACATCCTCACAAAAACATCTCATTAGCAAAGTTGGACTCTGAGCCATAAAATACCTCAACAATACATCTTATCAACACATCTAGACTCTGGGCCATAAAATACCTCAACAACACGTCTTATGAACACATCTAGACTCTGGGCCACAAAACAACTCAACAACACATCTTATCAAAACATCTAGACTTTGAGCCCTAAAACACCTCAACAACACATCTCATCGACACACCTCATCAACACATCAGCAATAGTTTCTTGGTGTTGGCAATATTTCATCCGATCAGCCGCCTTGAGAAACAACTATCGGTTTATAGTTTGCAACCACTTACGAGTTTATGCCACTCGTACTTGGGACACTTCTCATGTTGCGACCTTGACTAGTGTAGTAATAATGTTTGGTACTTCTGCTTGTATCCAAAGTTTTTTATAATTGGGAATCACCTTTAACCCACACATTTGAGACCATCAGGACAAATGGACTTTGTTGGCCCAAAATGGAAACCTTAGAGGGGGGGTGAATAAGGTTTTAAAAACTAATTTATCAATTTTTCAAATTGAATGCCCAATAAGAGAAATCACAAAAGCAAAGTAAAGAGCAAGAGAAGAGATATTATGCAAACCGATTTTTAGGTGGTTCGGGAAACCGCACGCCGCGCCCTACTTCCACCCCTCAAGAACACCTCTTGAGGATTTCACTATCACAATCTCCTTCGGGTGAAGATTAAACCCTTACAATCTCTTCAAGGAAGAAAATCATCTTCACTTGAACTAGGGTTACACCAACCCTTAATACACACAACCTTTATAAATAAGAGTTGATACAAGAATATGAAGACTCTCTCAATAGAGTAGATGAATACAGGATTTTAGCTTCATAATAAATTGCTCTTAAGATATATAAATGAAGACTAGAGCAATAGAATTTATGATCTCACCAAACTAGGGCTCAAGGAATAAATGTGATGAAGTTTTATGGTTTGATTTTTTCAAAAAAGTGTCTTAAATGAAGTTCAAATAAATGTATTTATAGCTTCCTTTGGATTTCCAACCATTGGAAGTAGTTGGGAGAAATTAATGCTTCATTAAATGCAGTTAACTAGCCGTTGCTGTGTTTATCGCAGTCATTCAGTCGACTGACTTCACAGGGCAGTCGACTGCTTTTCAAAAGGGTATAGTAAAATACAAAGATCAGTCGACTGCATCGCGAGGGCAGTCGACTGGATTGTACACATATAATATCTCTGTGTACTCAGGTCGACTATTCAGTCGACTGGATGATCAGTCGACTGGAATGACTTCATAGTCAACTGCTCTTTGCAGATTTTCAAAGGTAGGTTGGGTTATCTATTTGAAACCTTTTTCCAATCAAATTTGAGCCCTTAAGTAAGATGTTCACATAAATAAATTGCTTACATAGAGTCCTAAAACAATGATTAAAAAAAGATTCTTCAACTTGTAAAGCTCCGTTTGGCTTGAAACTAATTGAGCACAAAACATCAAGACTTTATGTAATGAGAAGATATATGATCAAGTGAACATGTATTGATGTATGATGTTTCCTGCGACTTAATCAACCAAAGATAATTAGAAAATACAACTAAGTAGTTTGTTAATCATCAAAATTATCCATTTAATCTAGTGGAATAGCACTTTGGGGCTAACAATCTCCCCCTTTTTGATGATGACAAACTACTTATTGCCCATGAAAAACAACAATACAAACAATTAATGATCTCACTTGTTTTACAAAACAAACACAAGATAAACACAAGACATTATATACAAGACATTATTGTTTGCAACTTTTATCCCCCTTTGGCATCAACAAAAACAGAGAAAGAGGCAGAGCTCCTCCTAGGATGATGCAAGGATAGGTGTGGTTGGGTCGGAAATAAAAAAAAATCATCATATTTCCGAATATAACAACAAACAACACTAGAGATTATATTAACATAAAAGTTTGTCATATACAGCCAAAAGATAAAACTATACAGTCAAAAGAGAGTTACAGAACAAACTAAATATGTCAAGATCCAAAAAGAATTGTAAGATCAGTAAATTTGCAAAATTACAATGACCATTCATCTACCCAATACCTTGTCCAACACACCAAGAACGAAAAAATCAAAAGTGTAAGCGAGTCCGAATAATACGAATCTCCTCACGAGCATCATCAACAGAAGCCTGAAGAGACGATAGACGACGATCAAGAAGCTCTTGAGTAGCAGCAGTAGAAGTGCACAAAGTATCCAAAGAGCCACCAATCTCAAAAACATCGGCTCGTAAGGAAGCGATTGCGCGCTGATGAAGCTCAACTGCCTCCTGTTGAGAGGAAGATAAGGAAGCCTGCATAGTCTCAAGAGACTGGGTGTGAGAGACAGAGAGAGAAGAGATGGAGGTAGAGAGGCTCAGAACTTGAGCGGAAAGAATGGATAGCTGTTCCAAGATGTCAGGAGCGGGTGTATCAGCAGCAGGTGGAGGTGGAGGAGTGGAAGATGAAGACGGATGAGAAGAAGGAGTAGGAATGGAAGGGGTAGAAGCAGTAGGTGTTGTGGGATCAGCAGAGACCTTGGGAACAAAAGCATTTCCCACGAGTTTGTATCCCATCAGGGATAGTATAGTGGAGTAGTAGAAGTCAGTGGAAATAGGGTCACGACGATCAAATTCATCCTCCAAGGGAACCTTGAAGTGACGAAAAACAGTAGTTAAAGCAAAGCCATAAGGCAACGAACTGGTTTTGGACTTCTTTTGACATTCACAAATGTGGCGACAAAAGAGATACGGCAAATCATAAGTTTTATTTTCAAGAAGGCACCAAATTAAAAAGACATCCAAGAAAGAGACAGAGTCTCGACCTCCAGCACGGGGCAGAAGTGTATAAGTGAGAAGATGGTGAATAAGACGTGCCTCAAAGGTTAGGGCAGAAGCCTTAGGCTTCACGGGATAAGACAACTCATTGTTGTCGGTGATAAGACGGCAAGTTGTGAGAGGGTCGAACCAGTGCCCTTGATTCCAAGTGTTAATGTTATATTCAGAAATATCACCACGACGGATATGAAAAATAGAAGAAACAGATTCGGGATTTAGATGAATTTTAATACCACGAAAAAATGAATTAAGGGTGTCAGCACGATGTCCAAAGGTCATATTACAGTAAAATTCCTTAACAATTGTGGGATAGCATGGTTGACTAAGACTAGTAAAGAGATGCCATCCTAAACGTTTTAGAAGAAATCTTAGTCGAAGATTAGCGGATTTAGAAAAAGGAATGGGAAGAATCTTACCAAACACTACATTCCTGTGAGAGAAGACTTCGTCAAAGCTTTCCTGTTCCTCTTGAGTAGGGAAGCGCTTGGCTTTGGTTGCCTGAGGAGCAGAGGATGGTCCACTTGCAGGGGTTTTCCTTTTGAGTTTGGGAGCCATGATATACCAGAAAGGAGGGTTTGGATAGCGAGAGAGAACGAGGGAACAGAGATGATGTAGGGACGCAGAGAGAGAGAGAGAGAGAGGAGGGAGAGCGAGATAAAGAGGTCCAGGGAGAATAAGGGAGAGGGGGAAGAAGAAAAATGAGGGAAAGAAAAGAGAAGACAAGGAGGATTGGGATGGGAAAGAAAGGAATGAAGAGGGAAAAAAAATTGCCGAAGAAAAGAACAGGTAGAGAAATAAGAGAAATGAAGGCGCGATATATATAGAATATAAGGAAGCAGTCGACTGCATCGCATAAGCAGTCGACTGAAGATCGAATTAGGGCTCAGAAAAATTGGGGCTAACAGAGTCTCAGTCGACGCCGTAGTCGACTGAAGTAGGCAGGGATAAAAACAGTCGACTGCCCAGTCGACGGGAGTGGGCAGGGATTGAGTATATAAAAACAATCGACGCCTTCGTCGACGGGAGTAGGCAGGGATTTAGTGTGTAAAAATAGTCGACGCCTCAGTCGACTGATTTGATCAGAAACAAGGAGTCAAAGGAAAAAAAGGAAAGGAACCAGTCGACTGTTACGGGAATCCAGTCGACTGCTTTGGTTAAAAATACAAAGAAGGAGTAAGTCAGTCCAGATACTGAATTTTAAAGCAAATCACTCAAGCAAGACAAACCTAATTCTCTTCTAATAACACAAAAGCGTTCTTCGGGAAGAGGTTTTGTGAAAATATCAGCCCATTGACGATCGGTGTTGATGAAAACAAGATCAACATCCCCCTTTTGAACATGATCGCGAATAAAATGATGGCAAATTTCAATGTGTTTAGTCCTTGAGTGTTGGATAGGATTTTTGGATAAACATATGGCGCTAGAATTATCACAATTTATAGGAATATGATCATAATAAAGTCCAAAATCTTCTAATTGTTGTTTCATATAAAGTGTTTGAGCACAACAACTTCCAGCAGCTATATATTCGACTTCGGCCGTGGATAGAGCTACTGAATTTTGTTTCTTGCTAAACCATGAGACAAGCGAGTGTCCTAAGAAATGACATGTGCCACTAGTACTTTTACGATCAATTTTACAACCGGCAAAATCCGCATCCGAAAAACTTGTTAATTCAAAAGAAGTATTTTTAGGATACCAAAGACCTAAGTCTATAGTACCTAGAAGATAACAAAAAATACGTTTAACCGCAATGACATGTGATTCCTTGGGTGAAGCTTGAAATCTAGCACAAAGGCATACGCTAAACATGATATCCGGTCTACTTGCGGTGAGATTCAATAGACTACCAATCATTCCCCGAAAAAGCTTACAATCTACCAGCTTGCCGGTTTCGTCTTTATCAAGTTTTAAAGTATAACTCATAGAGGTTTGAAAAACTTTGCTTCCTTCCAATCCAAATCTTTTTAAAAGATCTTTAATATACTTGGATTGATTTATGAAGATGCCATCTTTATGTTGTTTTATTTGAAGTCCAAGAAAGAAGTTTAGCTCCCCCATCAAACTCATTTCAAATTCATTTTGCATACATGATGCAAATTCTTCACACATCTTCTCATTTGTAGCTCCAAAGATAATATCGTCCACGTAAATTTGAACAAGCAAGATATCTTCATTTGAGGTTTTAACAAAAAGAGTAGTATCAATTTTTCCTCGATTGAAACCAATATCAATAAGATATTTACTCAATCTATCATACCAAGCACGTGGAGCTGGTTTTAAACCATATAAAGCTTTTGTGAGTTTAAAAACATGATCCGGAAGATGTGGATTTTCAAAACCGGGGGGTTGTTTAACATAGACTTCCTCGGAGATAAAGCCATTTAAAAATGCACTTTTCACATCCATTTGAAAAAGTTTGAAATTTTTATAACAAGCAAAGGAAAGAAGCATCCTAATAGCTTCGAGTCTAGCTACGGGAGCATAGGTCTCCTCAAAGTCTATACCTTCTTCTTGATTGTAGCCTTGGGCAACCAATCTAGCCTTGTTTCTCACAACAATGCCGGATTCATCCTTTTTGTTTCGAAAAACCCATTTTGTTCCAATAATAGTGTGATCAATAGGTTTAGGAACAAGAGTCCAAACTTCATTTCTCTCAAATTGATTGAGCTCTTCTTGCATAGCCAATAATCAATTTTCATCGTTGTCGGCTTCATCAAAATTTTTGGGTTCAATTTGAGATAGAAATGCTAAATTATTGTAAATATTTTTGAGAGAAGATCTAGTAGCTACACCTTGACTAGGATCTCCTAGGATTTGATCAATAGGATGATTAGGCACATTTTTCCATTCAAAGGGCAGATCACTTCTAGATTCCACTCTAGGTGGTTCAATGGAAAGAGAATCTTCTTTCTTAGAGTTTTCAAGAGGTAAAGAGTTTGAGCTAATGTTTTCAACAATATTTGAAACATCTTTGGAAGTATCAATGTCATCGTCTAAAACTTTCTTAAACGGATTTGCTTCATCAAAAACGATGTGCATTGATTCTTCTACAATCAACGTTCTTTTATTAAAAACTCTATAGGCTTTGCTAATTTGAGAATATCCAAGAAAAATGCCTTCATCCGATTTAGCATCAAATTTTCCCAAGTTATCCTTGGTGTTCAAGATAAAACACTTACACCCAAAAACTTTGAAATAACTTATGTTTGGCTTTCTTCCTTTCCAAAGCTCATATGGGGTCTTGTTAAGCTTGTTTCTAACGACCACACGATTAATAACATAACATGAAGTGCTAGTGGCCTCGGCCCAAAAATATTTTGGTAAAGAGAATTCATTTAACATGGTTCTTGCCATTTCTTGAAGAGATCTATTTTTCCTCTCGACAACCCCATTTTGTTGAGGAGTTCTAGGTGCCGAAAATTTGTGACCAAAACCATTTTCTTCACAAAAAGAAGTAATCTCATTATTATCAAATTCTCGGCCTCTATCACTTCTTATGTCGTTAATCGCGTACCCTTTTTCATTCTGAACACGTTTACAAAAGTTAACGAAGAGTGTAAAAGCTCCATCCTTATGTGCAAGAAAGAACACCCAAGTGAATCTAGAGAAATCATCAACAATGACAAAAGCATAGATTTTGCCACTCATACTAGCAACTCGATTTGGACCAAATAAATCCATGTGAAGTAGCTCTAGAGGTCTACAAGTTGATATTTCCTTTTTCTTTTTAAAAGATGTTTTGATTTTCTTTCCAAGTTGACAAGCATCACAAACTTTATCTTTAACAAATTTTGTTTTTGGCAAACCTTTGACCAATTCATTTTTAGATAAATTTGAAAGTAAGTCAATGCTAGCATGACCCAATCTTCTATGCCAAAGCCAACTTGTTACATTCAAAGTGGCAAAACACTTAACATCTTGAGAAGAAATATCATCAAAATCAATTGTATACACATTGTCTTCTCTATAAGCAATAAACAATGTTTTATTACAACTAGCATATTTAATCATGCAATAATTTGATTCAAATACAACTTGAAAACCTTTATCACACAATTGACTAATGCTAAGCAAGTTGTGTTTTAGACCTTCAACCAAAAGTACATTTTCAATAGTTAAAGAGGAATTCTTACCGATATTACCTATACCGATGATTCTTCCTTTCGAGTTGTATCCAAATGTGACATTTCCTCCGTCCTTTGGAGAAAGAGAAGAGAACTTGGATTTGTCTCTGGTCATATGTCTTGAGCAACCACTGCCCAAGAACCATCTATCCTTGCTAGAAGATTTGAGACAAACCTACAAGACAAGCTTAAGTGATCCTCTTTGGTACCCAATATTCGTTGGGTCCAACTTTGTTAGCAAAGGGAGGTGTTGTTCCCTTTTTAATCCACACCATTTTGAGTTTTCTTTTGTTTGGGACATTTGTAGTTTACATGTCCTTTTCTCAAGCAATAATGGCATGTAATATTAGGATTGGACATACTTGAGGAGACTTCTTTTACAAAGAAATTTTGATGAGAATCTTTTACTTGATTTGTGTTAGAGATAGTGGAAGTACCTTTTGAAAAGAAGTTATTGAATTTCTTTTCTTTAAAGGTAGGATTGAATCCTAGACCGGCTTTTTCAAAAACACACCTTTGTTTTCCCAAAAGCACATTTAGATTTTGTTCCCCAAGAGTGAATTTTGTTATTGTTTTGGTTAAGTCTTCCACTTGCTTCTTCAAATCTTCATTTTCTTTCTTTAAGATACTTGAAGAAAAATCGTTTAATGAAAGCTCTTCCTTTTCTTTTATCAGTAAATCGTTTTAAGATTTTAGGTCAATTAGAGCTTCATTTTCCTTTCTCAAAAGATCATTTTGAATTTTCAAATCACTTAGTTCATTTGAAAGTAATGAAAAATTCTTTTTAAGAGAAACATACTTTGCTCCCAAGTTTTCCAATTCTTGATGTAATTCCTCAAAAGCATTTTGGAGTTCATCATATTTTTGAGAATCAAAATAAGTATCGGAAGTAGGATCATTTACCTCATTCAAGTGAGCCATAAGATAAATATTTGCCACTTCTTCATCACTTGAGTCATCTTTTGATGAATCACTATCGGAATCATCCCAAGTAGCCTTCATTGCCCTTTTCTTGGTTTTCTTGTAGTTATTCTTCATTAAAGGACATTCGGCCTTGACATGACCCGGCTTCTTGCATTTGAAGCATATAATTGGCTCCTTTTTAGCCTCTATCGCCTTAGGAGTTCTCCTAGTGAAGTTCTTATCCTTCTTCAAGAATCTTTTGAACTTCCTAGTGATCATAGCCATCTCATCATCTTCATTGCTATCACTATCCTCTTCATTGTCATGAGATGTTTTGAGAGGAATGTTCTTTTTCTTGTCTTCCTTATCAAATACCGCCAATTCCATTTCGTGTGTAACGAGAGACCCCAAGAGTTGCTCCAATGAGACTGTTGAGAGTTCCTTGGCTTCACGGATTGCCGTCACTTTAGGTTGCCAATGCTTTGAAAGGGACCTAAGCAGTTTCTCAATCATCTCTTCATTAGTATATGTTTTACCAAGACTTTTTAAACTATTGATAATAATGGTGAAACGAGTAAACATTTCACTAATAGTTTCATTTGAAGACATTTTAAACATCTCATACGATTGAACAAGTAGATTTATTTTTTATTTCTTAACTTGATTAGTACCTTCATGAGCAACCTCAAGTTTATCCCAAATTTCCTTTGCGGATTCGCAAGAAGAAATTCTATTATACTCATTTGGGTCTAATCCACAATATAAAATGTTCATAGCATTCGCATTCATCTTGATAAGCCTTTTATCAACATCATTGTATTCCTCAATAGTTTTCTCAATTTCAACATTGTCTACAATCTTGATGGGAATGTGAGGTCCATTCACAACAAGTTTGCCAAAGATCAAAGTCTTGAGCAATCATGTAGATTGTCATTCGATTTTTCCAATAGGCATAATTTGAACCATTAAAACAAGGAGGTCTATTTGAGGATTGTCCCTCACTATAGATGATAGTAGTAGTAGTGGTTTCCATTTGATCTTTAACTCAAATACGTTAGAAATTTGAGCCGAAGCTCTGATACCAATTGTTGGCCCAAAAAGGAAACCTTAGAGGGGGGGTGAATAAGGTTTTAAAAACTAGTTTATCAATTTTTCAAATTGAATGCCCAATAAGAGAAATCACAAAAGCAAAGTAAAGAGCAAGAGAAGAGATACTATGCAAACCAATTTTTAGGTGGTTCGGGAAACCGCACGTCGCGCCCTACTTCCACCCCCGAAGAACACCTCTTGAGGATTTCACTATCACAATCTCCTTCGGGTGAAGATTAAACCCTTATAATCTCTTCAAGGAAGAAAATCCTCTTCACTTGAACTAGGGTTACACCAACCCTTAATACACACAACCTTTATAAATAAGAGTTGATATAAGAATATGAAGACTCTCTCAATAGAGTAGATGAATACAGGATTTTAGCTTCACAATAAATTGCTCTTAAGATATACAAATGAAGACTAGAGCAATAGAATTTATGATCTCACCAAACTAGGGCTCAAGGAATAAATTTGATGAAGTTTATGGTTGGATTTTTTCAAAAAAGTGTCTTAAATGAAGTTCAAATAAATGTATTTATAGCTTCCTTTGGATTTCCAACCGTTGGAAGTAGTTGGGAGAAATTAATGCTTCATTAAATGCAGTTAACTAGCCGTTACTGTGTTTATCGCAGTCATTCAGTCGACTGACTTCACAGGGCAGTCGACTGCTTTTCAAAAGGGTATAGTAAAATACAAAGATCAGTCGACTGCGTCGCGAGGGCAGTCGACTGGATTGTACACATATAATATCTCTGTGTACCCAGGTCGACTATTCAGTTGACTGGATGATCAGTCGACTGGAACGACTTCACAGTCGACTGCTCTTTGCAGATTTTCAAAGGTAGGTTGGGTAATCTATTTGAAACCTTTTTCCAATCAAATTTGAGCCCTTAAGTAAGATGTTCACATAAATAAATTGCTTACATAGAGTCCTAAAACAATGATTAAAACAAGATTCTTCAACTTGTAAAGCTCCGTTTGGCTTGAAACTAATTGAGCACAAAACATCAAGACTTTATGTAATGAGAAGATATACGATCAAGTGAACATGTATTGATGTATGATGTTTCCTGTGACTTAATCAACCAAAGATCATTAGCAAATACAACTAAGTAGTTTGTTAATCATCAAAATTATCCATTTAATCTAGTGGAATAGCACTTTGGGGCTAACAGACTTAATAGGAACGACAAGGAAAGTTGGGTTAGTTTGTATGAAACCTCGATCTCTGACACACTTTTGATCAGATTACTACTGACTTAAACAAAGAAGGATTGACTTGGACATAAAATTCTCAAATTGCCACGATCCAATTTACCTTCATCATGAATGATGTACCGCTCATCTTTTATGTTCACTCCTCATCTTAATATGACAGCACTTTGCTAATAAATCTGGTTTTTGAAAATTCATCCCTATTGATCTAATCAATTCTCTACTTCTCCCAGGAAGTGCTTTGAATTAGTGCCTTAGCTTTTAAAATAAAAGATGCTCCATTTCAAAAAATTTCACAAACAATTAGGTGACTTGAAAACTCGCCCTTGGTGTGAAGGGATCATGTTAGGCAAGCGGAGTTTGCCCATAGTTTGAGGTGTAGGTAGTAGAATTCATAGGCAAATGAGGTAGGTGACCAAAGTTTGCCCCTAATTTGGACAATGGTTTATTGGAGGTTTTGGACAAACGAGGTCGGTGACCAAAGTTTGCCCCTTGTATGAAGGATAGATAGTAAAATGTAGGAAAATGAGGCGGGTAGAGGGAGATATTTTCTGGCTTGAGGCAAGGACCGTGACTTTAATCTCTCAGATGCTCATAACTTTTGCCTAGGCACTAATGAGATGACCTAGTGAGCTATTTTCTCTCTTTTGTTATTGCTCACCTTGGATTTAGCTCTAATTTTTGCCTAGGCGTCCTTTCGGATTTTCGACCTAGCGAGCCATCCTTCTTTTCTTTTTTTGAAAGTCTACCTACATACCCTCGAGAAGGGATCAGGTCCAACCTAGTTCGGGCCAGGACCTTGAAAGAAGAGGGGTTAATATTGATGGTGTTGACCGAACCGATGCGGTTGCCTACGTATCCCCGAGTGGGAATCAGGTCGAGCGTAGTTCAAGGCAAGGCTTTGAAAAAATTGGTTGAGGGTTTTTTCAAACCAATTGTCAAAGAAGTTCAAACTTAGGTCACTTGTAGAAGCCTTGAATAAACAGATTCAGTTTCAGTCTCTCTTTCCTTTCTTTTCTTTTCTTACTTTTTTTTTTGTTTTTTTTTTGTTTTGTGGATTGATCCTTTTCACTTTTACCTAGCCAGTCAATTTTGCTTTTCATGTAGTAGATTCTTGTGAGATCTTCTGATCGTAATCTCGAAATTTCATAATGTGCATGTCAGCTCTCAAAATTCGTTTGTGACTGCTCTGAGCCTTTCGAAACATGATCTAGACACATTCTCATGATGTGCCTTGAAGTGTACAATTCTCTCATTTGTCTCATCAAAATTTTCTTCTTCTTTCTTTTTTCTTTATTTTTTCTCTCTATCATTTTGACTGGCTAGGGTCAGATTCTGGAAATCAACACCTTTTCAGCTCTAACTTTTGTCTAGGTGCCCTTTCGGGTTTTCAGCCTAGCAAGCTTTTCTATTCTTTCCTTTTTTTTCTCTTTTTTTTTTTGAAAGGGGAGAAGAAACTCATTGAAAGTGTTTGGCTACCATCAAGGACTAAGTCTCCACTGCTTCGTATGGCTATCAATTGGGTAGGGCCCAAGCTGTTGAAATGGTGAAGAAAAAGGTGTTGGACAAGCCCCAAGTCAGTTCCAAGTATCTCTTTTCGAGATTGGAGCAAAAGCATCTTTAAAATTCTTAAAGTAAGACTATTCAATTCTCGGCTCTTCATCGGTGTCAGCGTGAAATCGACTTTTTCCTTTTCAGGATTCTTTTTTTTATTCTTTGTTTGATGCAAAAATTTATTATCCATGGTAAAAAGTGACATCTCAGTTTAAGGATTCATGCATTTATGACTAGGCACATCAGATTAAGCAAAGTGAGATTTCATTCCATCAATAGAGAAGGATTACAGACTCATTAACAACTCGATGACAAACAGACTTGACCAAAGGACTAAACTTGAAATAGACTCAAAACATACAACAAACTCGACTAGACTTAACCTGGTCTTAAGTGGAGTGTCATAGTGACTCGCTTATTCTTCTTTTTATTATTGGCATAAGTTCCAAACACTATCAACTCACCGCGTAGCTTCAACAATCATTGGCTCAACGAAGGGGATCATTTGAAAGGACCGGCCAGGGGCTTAGGTGACATGGGGTTGAATGGGTGGTGGCTCGATGATTCTTTGGTCAATGAGCTCTTGGATATCATGGCAGAGGCGTATGCACCGTTCGGTGTCATGGCCTGGGCCTTGGTAGTAGGCACATTGTTTGGACAGGTAACAGTTAGGCGGTGGGGGATCGGCACGAGGCCGAAGGAGTTGGAGGTGTCCCTTTTTTAGCAGGCGGCCTAAGGCTACGAAGGGGGAGATATCTAGCTTGGAAAATTCACGGGGTACCCTATTTTGGTAAGGGCGGCTAGGCAAGCTGGTTTGGTTTGTGAGCTGGTATGGTCGGGGAGAATAGGCCATGGGCTAGTTACTAAGGGCGTTGACATCTGAAGGGTTTCGGGAGTAGTCGGGCCTCTTGGACTGGCTTTGTGATTCTTCATTCTTGATTTTCCCTTCCCTGATTGCATCCTCAATTCTAGTCCCAATCTCAAACAGTTCTTCAAATGTTGAGATGGACTGGTAGAATAGTTTCTTATGGTACAGCAGCTGTAGATTCTTGATCAACATCCGGACTTGTTCCTTTCGACTAGTCAGTGGGTCATTTGGCCCACTTTGTTCCTCCATCTGCTCAAGAACACAGCGAAGGACTCATTGAAGTTCTGTTGGGTAGTCTCCAGATCCCGAATGGTGACATCGAGCTCTTGGTTATAGGAGTAATGATCAACGAAGACCTGGACTATATCTTCCCAAGTTCGTGTCTTAGAAACCTCCAAGGTCAAAAACCAGGATAAAGTAGCCTTGGCGAGGGTTTAAGGGAACAATATTGCGATGTGCTCATGGGTGCAGCCCATTGATTGGAAAGTACTCATGCAGAACTTTATGTGGCTCTTCCGATTCCCAGTTCCATTAACACGATCAATTTTAGGCATCTTGAAGTTCTCAGGTAGCTTTAATTTGTTGGGCTCAAACAATCCTTCTAGATCTAACATGTAATTGTCGACCCCTTTGCTCTTTCTCAGTATGTTCTCAAGCTTGTCGACCTTATCCAATTTTTCTTGAATTTTCTTGTTAAGTGCAGGCGGTGGGGCCCCATTGAACCAGTCATCATCTACATTATTCTCATGTATATCGATGGGAGGTGGTACAAAGCCCGATGGTGGTGGCGGCATGAATCCCGGTGTTGGTGGGAACCCAGCTGGACACTGTGGCTGTTGTTGTTTCAATTCTTCCATGAAGGCTAACACTTGGGCCAACCGGTCAGACTGTTGGTTGATCAGTTTAGTCATTCTTGCTTCCAAACCGTCCGGATCCATAAAGCTAACTTTCGTCGAAGTGATTTGGATAAGGCGGCTCCCTGATCCTCTGACCCACAACGCAGATCCTAGTGCTCAGAACTTATACTGACATATAGATGTGAAAGGACTGTGTGTTAGATTTTGATAAGTGAGGACTAACTTGTGTACAGACCGACCATCACAGTGTATGCAGACTGATGAAGCAAGCATGCGGATGCAAGCCCTAATCTACAGCTAAGCAAGTAAGGTCCTAGCTATACAGAGTGTGCTAACTTTTCTTTCTAGTATGATCACCAGTAGGAGAGAGAATTGGAGTTTTTTGGAAGAATTATGGAATTTTTGGGTTATTCGGGAGATTTAGAAAGATCCGGGTATTTATGGGAACTTCGAACATAGTTTCTAGGAGAGACAGGTATTTCTGGGTAGGTTGGATGGAGTCGTCAGAGTTTTTGGAAAATTTGGGAGATTTAGACAGAGTTTTTGGGAGAAACAGGTATTATGAGAGTTTCTGGGAGAAACAGGAATTTTAGAATTTCTGGGTGAAACAGGGGTTTCTGGGAAGCTTAGGTAAAGCTTCAGGAAAAGCATGGATTTTCTAGAATTTTAGGTGAAACAAAGATATTGGGGAGTTCGAATAGGATTTCTGGGAGAAGCGAAAATATCCGGGTGATTCGAACAGAGTTTCTAAGAGAAATAGGGATATCCTGATGAGTTAGGCAATGTTTCTGGAAGAAATAAGGATATATGATGGGAACAGGTGATGATGGTGAGCATACTATCTAGCAAGTTTTCATACTCCTATGTCTTAGGAACAACAAACAAGGTTTGTGGTGTATATCTTTGTGAACATGGAGCAGACATCTTTACCATGGTGCCTAGGCAGGTCAACTCAATGTGGTCACATGTGAGTGATTGCCTTGGGAATCATAAGAAAGAGGTTCTGCCTTATGCCACATAAGCATCTACAGTGTGCAGGTAATCCCGTCAGGGCATACAGCAGTTATATTACATTGTCCTATCTGAAAAGATAAATGAACAGTCCTATGAAATTCTATAGGAATCTATATGCAAAGGTTGGGTTCAGTCAAAGAGGGTACGTTGACGAGAGTTCTAATACACTGTCAGAGCGACAGTACGGAAGTTTTACTCTTTTTGATATACCTTGGAAGGTACAGTATCAACGGTGACTTATGCCCTGGTACAGCAAGACCTAAACAATTTCAACGCCACGTTTCAGACACAGTCGGAGGGGAAATGCAGGAGTGCAATGCGGTGAACCAGACACAGTAAAAAGATAATTTTAAGGATGCCTCTTATAAGTCAAACCTCTACTATTTTGTTTTGAAAATAAATCTCCCCAGCAGAGTCGCCAGATTGTGGACACGCGGAATTCCACACCTTTTGTTTGTTTTGAAATTATTTTGAAAAGGAAAAGAAAAGGTCTATTGAAAACAGATACAAGGTTGCCACTTGGTCTTTAGGGAACCAAGAAACCCAATTTGACTCGCCCAAACGGATAAAGGGCACCGACCTTTCATAACCAAAGAACTTGGCTTGGGGTTTTGGTACTAGAGAGGAAGGAGCCTTTGTCATGAATAAAACACCATCAACTCGTCCCGTCTTTCGATGGGCTTCGATTAGAATCTAAATAATCATCTTATACTATGTATGGTTCGACAATTAATACTATGATAGTATATTACATCACACAAGAATTTTGAAATGGAAGATCAAAAGATAAGATATCATTCATAAGATCTAAGCTAAATATCATACAATGCAAAAGTGAAAGATCACACAAATAAACCTAGGAAAAATCGTCTAATCACATCAAATAATTAAGTTTTCCTAATCTAAAGCATGAATTGTTCTTGAAACAAATAATCAAAGAGATCAAAATATGCTTAGAAAGCTAGAATAATGCATGTTAATCTTTGGGAAAAGAAGACCTCTCAATCCCCAGGACGGATGAGCAAGGATGATTAGATCGAGGGGAATCATGGACGTGTGATCAAGTTCATTCCTTATAATCTTCTTAGATTAGGGGTCACAAAAACCCCAAATCTTGCATGGATGCAATGTATGATCCTAGAATGTGCAAAGATTGTAGTGTGTTTGTGTACATAGACATTCTAAAGTGACTTAGAAGTCTAAAATATGAATGAATACATGGAGAAAATCATCATTGGATATGTACAAATGTAGTATGGACAACTTCCTAAGATATGAACTAATTTTAAGTGCATGTAAACATCAAATCAAAGAATGAAAGTAAAAGAATGCTTGCTGCGAATAGTGGACAGAACAGTGACTTGATCTTGTGGAAATTGAAACATAGGGTTAGAAATGTTTTTAAAGAATGATATTTTATGGAGATCATCCTTATTGTGTCTAGAACACATATCAAAAACCAATCTTCAATATCTATTACATATTGAGAGAAATCATATAAACAATAGAGGTTACTCAGAAATAGAGTTCGTACTGTCGACTGAAATGTTGAAAAATCTTAGAGAATGAAAACAAAAGATCTAGAGACCTATATTATACAGAAAGTTCCCTAAGACACTGAATTTCAATGAAAAAATGAGCTGGGATCACCCCTTTTGGAAAAGCTTTCCGAAAAACAAGTTGAAAGTTAACCAAGCTGCTGCGACAACATAAAACAGAATGTCTGGAAGGAATGTTTGGGTCAAAATGTAACCCTTCCATGTGTTTCCAAACCAAACCAAAAATCATGGGTGTTCTCTAATGAGTTAGGAAGACTTTTCAAGTGGTCTTGCATCCATAAATTGATTATTGAGTTCTAGAGAAATCTTTGAACTCAGATCATTCACTATTTTGAAGATTTTGGAAAGAACTTTGGTTTTATTCTTTGAAATCAAAATGAGGGGTTTAAGAGGAGTTTTGAAATAGGGGTTTTAAAAGTATATTTTCAGCACTTAAATGGAGATTATGACCACTTAAAATACCAACATTTGAACCCATATCAAGAACCTCCAAGATTATTGGAAGGTCTGCTTTATTTTGCAAATTACCTCAAGAATACATAGGGATATATTGAGGTTATAATCATCATCTATCAAACATGTTTTTGAGGTCAAGATTTACTATTTCTAAGGATTCACTCACCTCAAACTTCATGTCATCATCTAGATGATGATGAACTAGCAAGTAAATAAAGAAAATAAAAAAGAAATGAGGTAAGAAAAGATGAACATTGTATATAGGCAAGCAAATGAACAAATCAATAGATGATATTCAATGGTGGAACCACAAGCATTCAACCTCTTATATATGTGTATATGGGTGAGTACATCACTTTCTAACTCATAGGAACTCAAAGAAGATGAAAAAGATGGATTGAAAGTTTGAAAAAAAATGTTTAATTTTTAGAAAACTAATTGAAACTCACATTCTGGATTGGATTTGGAAGAAAATATTCTCTACTTCTATCTCTCTTTCTTCCTAACTCTCTATATCTCTCTCTAATGGCTTCCAAGTTATTCCCCAAATGGAAGCAAATGGGTCTCCTTTATAGGCCAACTTGGGGAGGTATTTTGGGTTTTAAAAAGTCTCTAATTGGTCCAAAATTTTTAGAATTTCAAAACTGTGTCGTTTTGTTTATTGAGAATATGAATTAAAACCCAAAAATTAACCAAAAATTACAAAAAAAAAAAAAAAAAAAAGACGAATTGATCGCATTTTTCACCTTCAGAAATTCATAACAAATTCGTTTTAGATCCATAAATTATATGCGATATACCATTGGAAAGCTATTGACCTCTAGTATTTTATAAAAATATTTCAATGTTGAAAAGGGGACTTTGACTTTTGGTCAAACTTGCAGTCAAATCAGTCAAACAGTGCATTTCCAGGAAATTCCAGGAAGTTCTGGGAGTCTCCAAAGACTGACGTTTCTGTCCGATTTTCTTTTAAAACATATTTTAAGACTTTTCATATGATATAGGATGATCTCGGAATTTTTGGCCTAATTTGGATGATTTTGGTCAAACCCTGGTCAAACTTGGTCAAACCTTGGTCAAATTGGTCAACGGAGACTTTTCGGGAACTTCCAGGACTTCCGGGGGTCTCTGAGAGCTTACGATTTCAAATATTTATCTTTTAAAATACTTTTTTTTGTTTGGAACAACATTGAATGATTTATGAGATTCTGGGCCGATCTGGAGAGTTTTGAGCTTTTAGAGGCATTTTGATTATTTCTTTGATTTCTTGTTAGAGGCAATCTCTGAAAATCCGATCTTTCTAATCATCGAGGTTTGACATGCTTGTGGCCTCCTAAATGTGTTAGCCGACAAAATGGGGTGTCTACAAAGGTGAACACTATACAATATTCAAAAGTAATTTCTAACAAGAACAATATTGATGTTAAGTCGACGGAAAGAAGTTTAATAAGTAAAACTTAACAAATCCGGCTAGGATTGATAGCTCAAAGGGAGGTTATACTATATGAGTATAAACTTGAAGATAAAGATAAAAGAGAAGTTCTTTACATCATATATAAAGTTTTGAATATGTACACAACACAACAACACAGCTATCATGTGCCGGTCCCAAAAGAAGGTGAGTTTAGCTATTACAGATTTTATATACAATGTTCATATGAATTAGTACATGCAATTCTATTGATCTAGTCCTAATCTCCGGTAATAGATCATATAAATTATATGTCGCCCTATCCAACCATGGGCTAGCTCTCAAAACAAAGCCCTCCAACAAGAGGCTTCAAAAATGGATACTTTTGATCCTGCTCCTTACACGGGCTTGGGGTCTTTCCCCTTGTCAACAATACCTACAAAATGATTTGGAATCATAGTCCCTTAGCGCGACGGCTAATTAGATAATGTATGTAAAGACATAGAGTAATTTCTATGATTAAGAATGAAATGCGATGCTATGAGGTTGCCACCGTGGCAATGCAAATGTAAGGCTTCTTAGCCATGCATGTAATCGTTCACTCCCTTCGTTACCGAACTGCGAGCCACCCCCAACTGGGAATGTAGCATACTAACCTTCCGATAGCTAGTCGACTATAAGTTAGCGTTTGGCACGTTCTTAGGTACGTCCGCCCTGTCTCACATCACAACCCGCATCCGGATTTCCATGTCATCTCATTTCATGCCCTTCCTCGTAAGGGATCTTTTCAACGCATATCATGTGTATGCAATGTCTTTACCGAAATGGCACCCGATGAAATGAATTCCTTTGATTCACTCAACCAATGTCAAATACTTATGCAGTGTCATGTCCACTAATCATTGTGTAATGTCTTAGGCATTATTGTCAAGAAATTAAAGAAACAATAATGAAATTCGTGTTATGAGCTCAAGTTTAACATTAGCACATTATGTTCTAAAACAGTACTAAGCTAGAATTAAGCACACTTTGCATACATTGAATCACAATTGATGTAGTTTAGATAGTAAATCATGATCTCTACACAACCAATCTCAATAACCAAAGCTAGCATTTCCAACATGAATTTCAACTAGCAAGTAGACAAGTAGGCATATTGATATTAACTTAAGCATGTAAACCACATAGTTCCATTTCTAAGGTAAGAAATTTGAGAGAACTAGATTAGGGAAAGTTCATCTAATTCAAGGGTTTTACCCAATAAAGCAAGCTTTGCAATTCACACGTAGAAGGAGGAAATTAAATGCATCAATGGACACGTAATCATGTAATTTCATAAAATCTAGGAACTAAGTTAATGAAATACCATATAACCCTAGAAATTTACCCAAACAATCCAATACACATTATCATACTTAGAAAATAGGAATTAAAATGTATCAATACATAGAAAATCTACCTTGCTTGGAGTAGGAAAGGGCAAGAGAATTAGAATCGAAGGGAGAAATAATAGGAGACCCAAGTTGTATAGTTCCAAGAAAAACCATGGCAAGATCCCTTTCTTTGCCCTAGCTCAAACCTTGTGTTAGAGATCACCCAACTAAGAAATAAGAGCACCAATATGTAGCCCTAGATGAGGTGATGATTTTTGCTTCTAATAGCTTTGTCTCAAAAATGAATTTTTTGCAACCCAAATAGGAGCTTGAAATCATTGTAACAATGGGGGTTTCTTGTTCTTGCAAAATAGAGAGATAAAGAGAGATATAGAGAGAGAAGAAGCAAAAGAAAATGAAAGAGAGGGAGGGAGATCCGACTGATAAGAGGGAAGGGGAGAGAGGAAAGAGAAAAAGAGTTGTGTGGTGTAGGTTAGTCCAAAAGTCAAAGTGGGTGGGTGTGTTTGGTTGGGTATTGCACTCACACACTCATACACTAACATATACCTATAATCCTATACATGTACTACTTAATTTAAAAGTGTAATACAAGCAACCAAAGTGTTATCACAATAATACCAATGTAAGGATTTAAATGTGAAAAATCCTAAAGTGGGTCCCATGATAGGACAAAATTCCAAATTTACCCTCAAATAATATTACAGAACATTACATTCTTCCCCCCTTAAAAGAATTTTGTCCCAGAATTCAGAACGTGAATGAAAGGAACCCAATCAAGGAATTGTCCACGACCACACCGAACGCCATAGTGTTACAAAATAACGAGAACTCTAACACAACGTTAGAAAATGAAACATCTCACACATCAATTACAGGAAGGAAATGAAAGCTCAATAAAATAGTCAGTAAGCACACTAAGGGTGCTGAGGAACAAGCACAAGGGACATACGAGGTTCAACATTTAAAGGATGGAGTCAACTCCAGGGATCGATAATAATAATGGACATGAACCTCCAAACCATTGGATCAACCAAAACATAATTGAATGAAAACAAAGTACAATCAGATGTCTCAAATTCATCGAATCAAAACAAAAGTGATCCCTTCAAAAGGAACACGTGATAACAAGAACACAACGGACTGTTGTATACTCAGAATTTGTCTCAAAAAATGAATAAGCAACAAGTATACAAAGGATATGTACACCAACAAAAGATATGATCTAATCATCAACCGAAAATCCAATCTAAAGAATAGAGGGTAGCCTGTAGAATGGAAATAACATTCTACATCCATCCCTCATGGTGAAAACATTCTCAAGACCCAAGGAATAAATGGGATAAGCTTTAATCGATACATAAAAGAATCGAAGGAAGATATTACACAAGCATGAATATCACACAGAGGTCAAATTACAATTTGATACAAGATTCTTAAAGCAGATCAATGATAGACTACCAAAGAATCGTCATACGAAGCAAAAGTATGATGTTTCAAAACACGAGTTCCAAAATGAACCAAATAACTGGGTCAAATCCCAAGGAATGATCCAACCACTCAAGAATGAAACCAAGAAAAACTTCACACAGCAAATGATCTACTCGGTACTAAAGATCGTAATGACTTAAAGTTACGTCTTAACCACATGGAAGGTACGATTCACAAAGACTTACTCGTAATACCTCGCATCTTACAAGAAGATGATGATCAATATAGACACAAAAAGTCTACAACAATGGCAACGGGAAGTCGATAGAAGAAATGATTTTCACCTCCCAAAATATAAACGTCGCTATAGTTAATTATAACTATTTCTCAAAACAATACTGCAAAAGAAATGCCACTACTAAAAGTCAAAGGATTTCACAAGAAAAAGTGTCTCAGAGGACACAATGATGCCAATAACAAGACAACAATAAATTAAACAGGTGAACGATTGGATATAACCCAACATGTTCACCCACCTTCGTTGTCGCACGCGACAACTACAATATATCAAAGAATTATGCCTTGACCAAAACAAGAAAATATAGGGTCATATTGATATCAACCTCCCGAACCTTCAACTATTGAAAGTTCGATTCTCATCAAAATGAACTAGAAGTTCCCGAACTGGATGACCTTGAAGTGTTACTCAAAAGATGGAAGCAAACTAGGCAACACACCTAAAATAGGAGTTATAACAAACTCACGTCACAAACAGACCACAAATAATGAAAGTGTTTAAGGAAACACGGACGAAGTTTCTCAACAGAATGAAGATAACTCTACAGAAGTTGTCACACTAACCGAACGTGATCTCTAAACAAACAATCACCAAGAATCCTCCTCTGCTCAAAGCAAGGATGAAATTGAAGGGTCGCAACAATCTCGAACAAAGCACAATCACAATGATTTCAAGATAGGGTGAGGAAAACAAATTCATTGATCACAGTAAACAAGGAATGCACTAAGTGCATGAATAAAACTTGTCAACAATGACATCAATAGCAATATATCAAGATGATATGAAAGTAAGAACTAGGGGTCCAAATAGAAAGCCCGTAACCCAAACATAATCGACCCAGGAGGTCTAATATCACAAGCATAGAATCTCACATGATCCAATCCTAAACACAAAGTAATCAAAATTATTAACAAGAGAACATGCCCTAGGCATATTCCGAACACTAATACAAAAATAAGGTGGATGGCGTCAAACAGATGCTCTCATTCAAATAACAGAGTGAGAGATAAATCAACAAAATCAAATAATGAAACTAAATACAATCTAATGGATGACTCATAGAATCAACTAAAAATCCCCCCTTACGGATCAATCGTAAGATCAAAGAAATAACAACGGTTCACATCGATAGACCAACAAAATTAGGCAATATCAATAGGCGATTGCCAGAAAGTCTAAATAACATGGAAATTACAACAACGCCCCTTAACAAGGACAAGATAAGGTCGAGTTCAACACGGAACAGAATTGGAGAACTCAATCAACTATGAGGAAAATAATCCTTACAGTCACAACAAAAGATACGTCTAATGCAGATTTACATGAAAATCTTACACAATCCAAAAATAAGGTACTATACGAACTGACACGACTACATAGTTGTGTGCTCTTGTGCAACACCCAAGTGTAGGTGATCGTGCAAGTAATACTAGATAAGTTCAGGTCGATCCCACAAGGAAGGAGTTAAACTAATTACTTAGGTTGTTCTCAAACAGGATAATAGAATTCAATATTTTTAAAGATGTAGAACATAAAGTTCCACAGTTTATCAACTACTCAACTGAAGCAATTAAACTAGAGTAACTAATTACTAACTAATTAACTAAAGCAGTGATTTGAAAAATGTTTTTTTATCTTAATTAAAAAGGAATGTTGGGATTACACGAATCCACTGCAACCTAGCCATCTACCATGCAATTACATTGAAGCTCAATGGAGCACACTCTCTACAGTATCCCGTATTTCTCTTAAGATAAAGTGTCCATAGTCCTTTCATGACCGGGGCTATATCATCACATTTACGTTTGAAATACACAAAGGCGGTTTAAATCAATAGTTTAGACTCTCACCTACAATGGTATTAGCATTGAGGGTGATTTGCAAAATATATTGAAGAAAAATGCCTCAAGGCTTTAGGTTTAAAGACTGTTTTGACAAACTGGGCATGTTGGGACAATTTGATGACAATCCAGTAAAACAGAAAGTCTAGGAATACTATATAGAATGTCCTCAAGAATCAGAGAGTTTGATCGATCGACGCGCTTTCGATCGATCAAATATCTTCATTTCTCGATCGATCAAAATTACTTCGATCGCTCGACAATGTCTCTGGTCTGATCGATCGAACTACTTCGATCGATCGAACACAGAAATTAATCTGCTGCATGGCAGCGGCCTGAGATCACGGTTTCATCGTGGTCTCCCAACCCGGGGACTACTCAGACATAGTCTGGAGTGTCACAGATTTATTTTTAATGTAAATATTCATTAAGGTTGTGTTTGGTTGAGATTTAAACATACAATCAATGGAAAACAATAGTGTAACCACTACCAACAAGTAAAACTACAATCTACTCAGATGTAAACTATGTAAACTACTAAAAGAATGCAAACAAACTGATATAAGAAAACCTGGAATGGACAAGCTGTTACTAAACTTTAAACTTCAACCAAAATTAATATCCAATCACCCAACCTACAAAAAAAACAAAGTAGAACACTCTCTCTCTATGTAAAAACTGATAAAAGTAAAGTGGGCATCCTCATGGACGTACACAATACCAGTTTATATAGAAACAACCTAATGCTAGGGTTAAACATCCCTTCTGCTGCGTGTGCATATAATCCGATAAAAGCCATGTTCGATCGATCGAACAATTCTCGATCGATTGAACCTCTGGAACTTCGATCGCTTGAGCTTCTCTCGATCGATCGAAACGTCGATCGATCGAACGGTCTTCAATCGATCGAACTCTGCATTTCAACTTTTGATTGTCTTCATTAGAATTCAGCATTTCCTTTTATCGTTATCTTTTAATTCTTCACACAGCAACTGTTAATCTGCACAAATTACAGCTAAAATAAACAACTTATCATAGTTTAATCAATATGTGCATAAACTAGCATTATAATTCAAATTGCAGATAAATGGAAGAATTGTAAACTAAATCAATACATTTTCTTCTTTTAGCGCGGTTGTATTTTACAAATACCCCCGCTTGTCACAACCCCTAACCAGCGAGTCGCTAGTCCCTAGCAACAGAGCGAAAATAAAAACAAGCTACACTATAACTATAATGACTAATAACATAAATTAAACTAGACTAAAACAAGAAAGAAACTACCTAACTCACTTTCGCAGGAATCGCGGTTACATTTAGCTAATGCAACAAGCCGTTAAACCCCTAGGTTTCCCCTAGTGGACGAGTGTTGTCTCGTGAGGGTTTGCAGTGAATATACCCACAAAATTCTCTGATTAAGCTCAAAAAGATATAGAATAACTTGTAAACAATATCTATTATTCAACTGTTAACTTAGCTCCACAATTCATATCATCCTCATTCAATCCATGAAAGAATTTTACATGTTCCTCGTGTCACCAAGATAAAAATAACATAAGCGTCACATCCATGTATCCATGTGTGTGTGAAATTAGCAGCTATACATCGAACTTTATTTAAAGTTGTTTAAACTATCATACTCTCAGAACTTGTAGTTTCAACTCAATTCTCACATAGTTATTTCACTCAGAAATGAACATCTCACAGAAACTTGGTGAATGATAATCGCACATGGTATGAAAGCTTTGATAGGAATGAATTTTCGGATACTAATGCTTTCATACTTAACTCTATAAAAGACGAACATTTTAGAGTGTATAGTCTCATGAAAGGAATACTACTTACTAGAAGAGCAAAATACCGTGGAAAACTCAACTTACACTTTCATGTTTAAACTAAGTTATAGAGAATCATTAAGGCTTTTACTTTTCGGTTTTTTTTTTTTATTTAGTGGGATAGAAATGAAAGGGTAAGAACTTTCACATCTTTTATCATGTGACTGTATTTAGTAATTTCTTTACTTTCTTCCAACCATCCTCTCCATACATATCATCATTCATTTCATATATATATATATTTCTTTTTTTTTCTTTTTTCTTATTTTTATAACTTCTTCTCCTTTCCTCATTTCATTTTTTTTAGAACGCATATATATGCAGTCCTTCTCACCACTATTCCCTCCTTATACTTCAACAATTTAATTACATTGGGTGTGCAATGGGGTTTATTTAGGTCAAGGTATAAAGTCAGGAATTTTGAATTTCATAATGGATTTGACAGTATTTACTAGGTGTGGGGTTAAGAACAACATATATTCAGAGATGTCGATATAGGTAAATGGAGAAGGTAAAGAACAAATGCGATGGCTTAAATCATTTTCTCAACTTCTTAATTTTAACACTTAAATGTTCATTGAGTATTATTGGTAAATCCTGAACGTTCTCCACTACTAAGCAGCCAAAATGAAGAAATAGAGACTAGCCCACGAATTTAATCGGCATATTCAAGAAAAACAATTTGAGTTTTAATGTGATAATTCCCTCAGAATTGAAGATTGGTTTCAAAAGCTCACTAAGGGTAACTAGTTTTCACTACTTCATTCTTTAAAGCACAAAAGTCGTATTAACTCTTATTTAAAGTTTTCTGCGTAGCTATAAATATGTGCAAATAATTTGGATACAAGAATGGTCAGCATATGCATTCATCCTAGAGAACTAGAAAAATGCGTGAACTTAATTCATAAAAGGATGAGAATAAAATGGTTGTGTCATTGCTTGACAACAGCTAAATAGAAGTGAAAATTCAAAAATATTCTACCAATTTAATTCAAAGACTTGGTTAATAGTTTGAAAATTTTGAAATTTCGTATTTTAAATTTACTTTGAAATTTGAAATTTTAATAATAATGGAGATAATGGAGATTGTATGATGTTTGCCAATAGATAGAGTGGTCCAGATTGCTACATAAAATATGCACAGGTGATTATCTATCTATCTCCCACCCCCAACCGAAAATTGCAATGACCTCAGCAAGTGAATTTCAAAATAGATAGAGAGATAGCACCTGAAATAGCATCATAAGAATTGTAACAGTAACAACCTGTACAGAAAGCATACATACTCCAAGCAGCCAAGATAAAAAAGATAGGAAATATATTACAGCAGATCCAAACATAAAATAGCACAAATCACTGGAACTATAGGAAAGTGAATGAACAGAACAGTGATAATCATATACATGCCATACAAACCAAAAATCCAAACTATCCAAACCAACCAACAACATAGACAATAACACAACAGAGTCCAAAAATGTCCAACAAATAACCCAGAACATACCAAACCAACCACCAACAGACTACCCATCATCGGGAACATCAGATAAAATGTCAATTAATAGATCAGGAGCATCCATAACCCCACCCTCGACCCCCGTAGTAACGGTAGCCGGATCGCTCACCAACGTGGCAACTGGAGTAAAAACTGATGTGTCGGCCACGACAGGAGGAGGTGGAAGTGGAAACTCCGAAGCAGATGGTACTGCTGACGATGATAGGTTAGTAGGTGGTACAGAAGATGTCAATGGAGCGAAAAGAACAACCGGAGGATCGAAGGATGAAGGAGAGCATAAGAAGATAGGCCAGTGGTGGGTGATGGAGCAACAGATGTAGTAGGTGGGACGGTGAAAGTGTCAGGAGCTGCTGTAGGTGGATCGCTGGGTACAGTAGGTGCAGCTGTATGAGCTGCCTGGTCAACTCCGATCTGTATCAAGATTGCCTCCAGCAAAGTAGTCATCACATCCACCTTACCCTCAAGTCGATTCCTGGCCTTTCGCTCCTCCAATAACAACTCTTGAATAATCGGGAGAAGCGTAGAAGAAGACTCACCCTGGGTACGAGCCTGAGACCTCTGTCTCAACTCAAATCTCACCACCTCCTCAACAGGGTCTAACTCCTCCTCCGAGTCATGCTCCTTAGCCTCTGTGGGCATCCCAGAAACGGCTCCCTCAGTATCTGTCCCGCCTCCTCGTCTCCTCTTCTCGCCCACCTTCGCCTTGCCTTTTCCTTTTCGCTTCCTCTTCTGCGCATCGGACCTGCGGAAGCAGTCTCGCCAAAAAGGCTGCGAGACTGGGCAGTCACATCACCTGCCAATGGAATGATACCCGCATGCTCAATCACCCTATGAATAGCCCAGGCACCCTTCAGGTGCTTCTTGGCCTGAATATAGCGTGTAGGGTGTCGCATGAAATCGATGTAGAGGCGGGGCAAACAGACTGGCTACCATGTCCTAATCGCATATAATACCCAGGCATACCACGGTGCAATCTTCTCCCTGTAGGATGTAACCAATAAGCAATTGCTCAAGGCGAGGTGGAGCATATGGTAATTGTCTGTGAGGTGGAGGTCGAGAATGAGGGCCTCGCCATCCCATACTGGAAGAGCACCCCCGGTAATCTCTCGGATAATAATGGTCGGTGATAGCTGAGGTGTGTCAGGACGATGGGGACATACACAATCAGGTACCTCTGGTACCCCAAGAGCAGCAACAACGGTAGTCGGACTGAAAATGATCTCTTGTCCGCGAAAGAATGAGCGAAGGGTGAACGGAGCAACCGGATCCCGGATCATCATCGCACACGCCTCCCATATCCAAGATAGATTTACATGCTTAGGCTGGGAGAATAATGTGTACCACTGGGCATGGCTCGTATCCATGCAAGATACCATGGAGTAGCCAGCCAGGCAGTCTCAAGGGGTCGCTCGATCATGACATTCCGCGACTGGAATTAACGGGTGAACCAAACACAGTCTTCCTCGTTTCTAAACCCGTGATCTGGAACTAGGTCGGGTATAGCGAGGTCGAACGGCTTGGATTTGTGGTAGCCAGTGATCGGATTCATGATAAAACCCTGAAATGGAAGAAGCACAAGATAACATTAAAACATGGAAAATAAGAAAGATAAATAAACTGCCACACTTCGATCGATCGAAGTCTGTTCGATCGATTGAGAATATTACAGGTTAGATCGCTTGAGAATGTTCGATCGATCGAACTGATGCTAGGTTCAATCGCTCAAAACTAGTTTGATCGATCGAGCACAGTGAAATGGCAGTATCGACGATGGAGAACGGGAAAAACCTGAAAACAACAAAAATAATACAAAACATACGAAAAGGAGCTAACTAACCAATGGGAGGCAGCCTCATACAAAAATCAAAGGAAAAGGAAAATGAGGGGGTTCTCGGGGCCTCACCTCGAGAGACGCGCTGAGAGGGGGATGACAGTGATGAGGGTGATGATCCGGAGGAACGGTTGCTTCTCAATTGGTGCGGTTGGAAGGGGGGTCCCAAAAACTGGTGATATGTCCTCTGTGCTCAATTGCTCGAGAGAGAGAGAGAGAGAAGAAACTGACGAAGTGTCTTGGCGACGCTTCGTTTAAATACAGGTCTCGATCGCTCGAGATGTCTCGATCGATCGAACATTCGATCGATCGAACATTCGATCGATCGAGCCTTCCTCAATCGCTCGAGTGTTCGGTATTCTCGATCGATCGAAATACGTTCGATCGATCGAACAAAGAAATTCTACAATATCCTGATTTGAGAAATTAAACACCCCCAACTAACCAACACTGGTCTGGACATACAAGATAGTGATAAAACGGTGTATTAACCGAACATGTAAACCAAAAACATCGTCCTCAAGTAGATAATTGCAAATTCATATAAATAAATCCTTAAAAATGTCATCCACTTATAATATTCATGCCCCCAACTTGGTCGTTAAAACCTTATTGAAAAAGAAAAAAACTATAATTTAACTGAAATTAATAACACTTCGTCCAAGAATACACTCCAATTTATGAAAGAAGATATGAAATGCCATAAAAAAATTGGAGTGAAACACTATTCTTCAAGCAGAAAGATATCTTCCTCCACAGCTTCTTTCGCCGCCAGAACTTCAAATGTAGAGTCTAAACTTGATGATTCCCTTTCCCAGAACAGTTGGAAAGCAGTGAGGACATCATCAAGCAAGTCTGAACTCTATAAGGAATTGATATCACATGCAAGAGGTGATCCGCATGGAGACAAGGATAAAGGAGTATGGTTGCGCAACGGATTTTCCTCTTGCGACGGAGTGCCTGGGTGTATGGTCCAAATCCATGAAAGAGTTGATGTGGAAGGTACAACGGTGGGAATGGTAGATTCATAGTGATATTCCTGACAAAGGGAAACAAAAATGAAAACGGAGAAAATATGTTAACAAGAGCAACAGAAAAACAAACACGAAGAGATAAATAAAGCAAAACGAAAAGAAAATGAAAGGAGTGTGACCCAAAGTTAACCTCCCTATTGGCCAGATATCCCCAAGTGCACTAGATGGTAGAGGGCATTGAAGCCTGAACAACAACTAAAATGGACATAATTATAGGGAACCACTTGAAAGACCAAGAAATCATCAACATATGTGAAAACGACATTGTGGCGTTCGAGCACCACATCTTGTAAGTCCTCTTCTTCCCATGGCTCCCACATTGAGTCATTTTTCCATTGTTCTAATAGTGCATCATCCACTTCTCAAACAGCATACCCTTCAGGTTCTCCTTCCTCTCCAAAAAGGTCCATATGCTCAAAAGGGTTAATTTAGCGGAGGGTAGGATCATAAGCGATGTACCCATAGGTCAGGTCCACTACATCATCCGCCCCTGGTCCTTGATAAGGAAAAAAGTAGAATGCTATCTCGTCGGCAGTCCAAGGTGGGTTCTGATATTCTGAATCAGCCCATGACCCTATGGAATGAACACCGTCGTCTCGCATTTTGATATCCTGCAAGGGAAAGACAGCACGGAATAGCAGATTAAGAATCGAAATCACATCCACAACGACAGAAAAAGATAAAACAAAATAAAATGCAGTAAAAGAAAGAGTACAACAACATCGGGAGAACGCACTTGGGCGTTTTAGTTTGAAGCATAGTCGGCCTCATCCAGTTGGATTTGCTCGACCTCGGGTCGGAAATCTTCTAAGAACAGTTTCAACCTTTGGCCATTGACCTTGAAACTTCCGTCATTCTTAGGGTTAAATAGCTCAACTGCTGTAGACACCCCATTTTGTCGGCTATCAGATTTAGGAGACCCATAGCTTGGTGGTTCACAATGATCGAAAAAGACTCAAAAGGACTCCTGGAAGTTAATTATATTTCTCAAAATGCTCAAAATGACCAAAATGCCCCTGAAAGCCCGAAAACTCCCAGATTTGAACCAAATGTTCTGGAAACACGCTATGTCGTAACAAAAGTGATAAAATGAGTTTTTAAGAAAATCGGATGAAATCGTTAGCTTCTAGAGACCCCCGGAAGTCCCGGAAGTTCCTGGAAAGTCCCTGTTGACCAAGATTTGACCAGGTTTGACCAAAGTTTGACAAAGTTTGACCAAGTTTGACCGAAATCGTCCGAATTCACCAGAATCATTCTAGATCATGAGAAAAGTATTAAAATGAGTTTTAAAAGAAAATCGAGCGAAAACGTCAGCTCCTGAGAACTCCCAGAAGTTTCCAGAACTTCCCGGGAATCCCAGGTTTGACCAGTTTGACCAAAATTTGAATTTAAAACCGGGGCACCGTAACATTTTTCAAACATTTTTCATGGATACTAGAGGTCAATAGCTTTCAATGGTATATCGCACATAATTCCTGGATTTAAAACGAATTTATTTTGAATTTCCGAAGGCGAAAAAGGCGATCAAATCGGCTTTTATCGCGAATACTGCAAAACTTTTCAAAGTGACCTATCCCCGAACTATTTTTTTATGTAAAGTAGACTCCATTACCTTTCCAGCAGTATATCACAACCTCAGTTTGGAGTTCATACGCATTTTTTGTGATTTTCGGACGAAATAGGGCCTTTTAGCAAATACCGGAACCTCAGGGGGCCTAAACAGCATTATTTGAACGAAGGAGGAGCACTGCCGCCGCGGCACTGGCCCAGTGCTGCCGCGGCACTCCCCTCCAGAACAGTGCATTTTTGTAATTTTTCTTGGGGGTTCATTTTGATTAATTGAAAACCAAAACGACGTAGTTTTATGATTTCAGATGTTTGGGACCAATGGAAATACTTCTAAAACCCCAAAACCACCCCAAGTTGGCCTATATAAACCCCCCATTGCTCTTCATTTTGGGGGTGTGAAATAAAAGCTTAGGAAAAGTTTGGGAGAGAAAGTTGTAGAGATAAGGTTAGAATAGAGAGAAAAGAAGCTTCCTTCTTTGATTTTCAAAACAAAAAGTGAGTTCTAAACTTTGTTTTTACTTCATTACTCCCATTTACTTCAACATTCAATACACCCAACCACCATTTTAGTGAGCATTTAAGAGAGTGGAAGCTTCTTCCATGTCCAATGTCATTACATATGAGTGAAACACCAAACTACAAGTTCTATACATCATGAATATCATCTATTGATTGCTATCTATTTACTTGTTTGCTTATATAATGTTCATCTCTTCTCATCTCATTTCTTTTTTTTATTTACTTACTAGTTCATCATCATCTAAATGATGACATGAAGTTTGGGGTGAGTGAATCCTTATGGATAGTAGCTCTTGACCTCAAAAACATGTTTGATAGATGATGATCATAGCTTCAATACTTCCAAAGTATTCTTGAAGTGTATTGAAGTTATGTTCAAATAAAAATAAATCTCTCCAACAATCTTGGAGGTTCTTGATGATGAGTTTGAGGTTGGCATTTTAAGTGGCTATAACCTTCATTGAGTGTTGAAAATATGCTTTCAAAACCTCTATTTCAAAACCCTTATTAAAACCTCTCACTTTAATCTCAAGAAAGAAAACTCTAGTTTTTCCCAAAATCTTCAAAACAGTGAGTCAAAACAGTGAGTGATCTGAGTTCAAAGAATTTTCTAGAGCTCAATACTCAATGTATGGATGCAAGGCCACTTGGAAAGTCTTCCTAACTCATTAAAGAACACCCATGATTTTTGGCTTGACTTGGAAGTACTTGGAAATGGTCCATTTGGATCCAAACATCCCTTCCAGACATTTTGTTTTTGCTGTCACAGCAGCTAGGTCCACTTCCAACCTCTTTTTAAGAAACCTTTTTCCAAAAGGGATGGTCCTAACTTATTTTTCCCTTAAACATCAATTTCGTAGGCAACTTTGTGTATAAAATGGGCCTCTAGATCATTCGTTTTCATTTTCTAAGATTTTTCAACATTTCAGTCGATAGTACGGACTCTGTTTCTGAGTGATCTTTGTTGATCATATGATTTCTCTCAATCTGTGATAGTTATTAAAGATTGGCTTTTTGGGTAGTGTTCTCAACACAATAAGGAAGATATCCATAAAACATAATGCGTTGAAAACATTCCTAACCCCTCTTTTCAATTTCCAAAAGATCATGTTACTGTTCTGTCCACTATTCACAGCAAGCACATTTTAACTTTCATTCTTTGATTTGATGCTTACATGTATTCCATATTAGTTCATATCTTAGGAAGTAGTTCATACTACATTTGTACACATCCCATGTTGATTTCATTCATCCATTCATACATTTTTTAGACTTCTAAGTCATTCTAGGAATCCATGAACACAAAGCACACTACATGTATTCCATATTAGTTCATATCTTAGGAAGTAGTTCATACTACATTTGTACACATCCCATGTTGATTTCATTCATCCATTCATACACTTTTTAGACTTCTAAGTCATTCTAGGAATCCATGAACACAAAGCACACTACAACCTTGGCACGTTCTAGATACATACATTGCATCCATGCAAAGATTTGGGGTTTTTGTAACTCCTAATCTAAGAAGATTATGAGGAATGATCTTGATCATACGTTCATGCTTCCCCTCGATCTAATCATCCTTTCTCATCTGTCCCAGGGATTGAGAGATCTTCTCTTCTCAAAGATTAACATGAATCATTCTAGCTTGCTAAGCGTCCTTATTTTCTTTGATTTCTTTGTTTCAAGAACAATTCATGTCCCCGTAGATTAGGAAAACTTTATTACTTGATATGTGATTAGATGATTTTTCCTAGGTTTATTTGTGTGATCTTTCACTTTGTATTGTGTGATATTTGGCTTAGATCTTATGAATGATATCTTATCTTTAGATCTTTCAATTTCATGATTCTTATGCAATGTAGTATACTTATCATAAATATTAATTGTCGAACCAAACATAGTAGAAGATGATTATTTGGATGCTAATTGAGGCCCGTCGAAAGACGGGGCGAGTTGAGGGTGTTTTAGTCGCGACAAAGGCTCCTTCTTCTCTCGTACCAAAACCCCGAACCAAGTTCTTTGGTTATAAAGGGCCGGTGCCCTATATCCTTTTGGGTGAGTCAAATTAGGTTTCTTGGTTCCTTAAAGACCAAGTGGCGACTCTGTATCTGTTTTCAACAAACCATTTTCTTTCTTTGATCTAAATCAAATTTCAAAACAAAAAGCAGCAAGTGGATGAGGTGGAATCCCGCGTGTCCACAATCTGGTGACTCTGCTGGGGATTTTAATTTTAAAACAAAGTAATACAGAGGTTTGACTCATAAGAAGCATCCTTAAAATCATCTTTTTACTGTGTCTGGTTCACCGCATTGCACTTTTGCATTACTCCCCCTCCGACTGTGTCTGAAACGCAGCACTGACATTGTTCAGGTCTTGCTGTGCCAGGGCACAAGTCACCGTTGATACTGTACATTCCAAGGTATATCAAAAAGAGTAAAAACCTCCGTACTGTTTCCCTGACGGTATAATATTGGAACTCTCGTCAACGGACCCTCTTTGACTAAACCCAGCCTTTGCATATAGATTCTTGTAGAACCTTTTGTATGACTGTTCATTTATCTTTTCAGATAGGACAATGTGATATAACTGCTGTATGCCCTGACGGGATTACCTGCGACATGTAGACGCTTATGTGGCATAGAACAAAACCTCTTTCTTATGATCCCCAAGGCAATCACTCACATATGGTCACATTGAGTTGACTTGCCTAGGCACCATGACAAGGATGTCTGCTCCATGCTCACAAAGATATACACCGTAAACCTTGTTTGTCAATCCTAAGATATAGGAGTATGAATACCTGTTAAACAGTATGATCACTATCACCACACGTTAACCAGTTTCTCCCAGAAACCCTGTCCAGATATCCCAAATATAACCGTATTAACCAGTTTCTCCCAGAAACTCTGTCCAGATATCTCAAATATAACCAGTCTCTCCCAAAAGCTCTGTCCAGATATCTTAAATATAACCCATCTATCCCCGAAACTCTATCTAGATATTCTAGATATGACCAGTTTCTCGCAGAAACTCTGTCCAGATATCCCAGACATGACCAACTTCTCCCAGAAACTCTGTCCAAATGTCCCAGATATAACCTATACTAACCAACTTCTCCCATAAACTCTGTCCAAATCAACCAGAAATGTCCAGTCTCTCCTAGAAGCCTGCATAAAACCTGGAAACCCCTGTTATCCCTTGGTGATCATACTAAAAAGCAAAGTTGGCACACTCTATATGGTTAGGACCTTATTTGCTTAACTGCTATAAGGTTTGGAGCATCATATAGATTAGGGCACACTCTATATGGTTTGGAGCATCATATAGATTAGGGCTTAAATCCGCATGCTTGTCTCATTTGCATACACCATTCCTATCAATCTGTACGCACTGTCTCGTGCCAGTACACGTTTGTTAATATCGCCGTCATTGTCTGTCTAAAGTCATCACTGTCAAGATCTGACCTAGTCCTCTCAAAATCTGTCAGGTCAGTATAGATTCCCAAGGTTAGCGGCCAGGATCCTCGTCGTGGGTCAGGAGTTCAGATAATCGTTTGGTCAGAATCAGCCCGACAGCCTACTTCAATATGAATCGAGAAGAGTTAGAAAACAAGGTTACCGAGTTGGGAGCAACTATAAGCCAACAGTCTGACAGCCTAGCCCAAGTTCTGAAGTTCATAGAAGAATTGAAGCAGCAGCGGCCACAACCTCCACCTGGGTTTCCACCACCGGGGTTTGAACCACCCCTACATGAGAACAACGGGTAAGAAGATTGGCTTCAAGGGGTTCCACCATTTGCATATGAGAAGAAGCTCCAAGAGAAAATGGATAAGGTTGACAAGCTGGAAAGCGTGCTGAGGAAAAGCAAAGGGATCGATGATTACATGCTAGACCTGGAAGGTCTCTTTGAGCCTGTTAAGCTAAAACTGCCGGAGAACTTCAAAATGCCCGCCGTCGACCGTTTCGATGGAACTGGGAATCCGAAAAGTCATGTGAAGCTATGTATGAGTATCTTCTAGTCCATGGGTTGTACCCACGAGCACATAGCGATGTTTTTCCAACAAACTCTTGCAAAGTCTGCACTATCATGGTTCCTAACCTAGGAAGCCTCCAAAACCCAGGCATGGTAAGACATTGTTCGAGTCTTTGTCGATCATTACTCCTACAATCAAGAGCTGGATGTCACTGTCAGCGATTTGGAAACAACCCGATAGAATAACAATGAATCCTTTGCTGCATTTCTGAGTAGATGGAGGAATAAGGTAGCCCAAATGACCCACCGGCCGATTGATAAGGAACAAGTGAGAATGCTAATCCAAAATCTGCAACCGCTCTACCATGAGAAATTGTTCTACCAGTCCATCTCCACCTTTGAGGAGCTGTTTGAAGTTGGGACTCGAATTGAAGACGCTATCAGGGAAGGGAAGATCAAAAAGGAAGAGTCCCTGAGTAAGTCAAGAAAGCCCAACTACTCCCGGAATCCCCCGGATGTCAATGCCCTTAGTAACCAACCTATGGCGTACCCTCCTAGGCCACACCAACCCTCCAACCAGGCAAATTCCTCCAATCGCCCTTTCCAAAAAAAACCCCCTCACAACCTCGCCAAGTTAGAAATCTCTCTCTCCTCAGCCTTAGACCGCCTCCTCAAAAAGGTCCATCTCCAACTACTCCAGCCTCGGAATACCCCGCCCCCGCCTAACTGCGATATGTCCAAACGATGTACCTACCACCAAGCCCCTGACCATAACACCGATGATTGCATGCGCCTCCGTCATGATATTCAGGACCTCATTGACCAGAATATCATTGAGCCGCCTCCAAAGCAGCCCCACATCACTCAAAATCCCCTACCAAACCACCAAAATGTCAACCTCATCGAGTCCAACCCTGTATCCTTCAACCCTACTACCTATATCAACCCCCTAGGACAACCTTACCCCTCATTGATATCCCGGACTCTACGGGAATTCATCTGATTGAAGAGGAGAATGACGAGTGGCAACAATAGCTAGACGATGAGCAAGACTTGTTCTTTCTGGAAGAGCATGATCTAGGGGTGGTAGACCTCAAATGGTACGATCCCAACAACGAGAGCGATGCTTCTATCTGGAGCGAGTCGGAAAAGCCATTTGTGGGAACAGATTGTGACTGGTTCAAAGAAGATGAGACCATAGAAGGACCTACCCCCGCTGAGATTGATCACCTGACTAGATCGGGCCATCATTACCAGCCTCTACAGCCTACTACTGAAGCTATCGAGAAAGGTCCGATTAAAGACAAGGGAAAGGGAAAAATGGACGAAGTCATCGAGGAAGACAACGAGTTGATTAAGAAGTTAAAGAAAACCCAAGCACACCTCTCGATGTGGGATATCATGGTAACATCCTACAAGCATAGGCAAGCTATGTTGAATGCCCTGGTTGGAATAGAGGTCCCCATCGATGCCACACCGGAGGACATGGTGGCTTTCCTGGGCGCGCTTACCCCTGACCCGATCATTACATTTTCTGATGAAGACCTGCCACCGGAAGGAGCTGCACATAACAAATCATTGTACATCACTGTCGGATGTAAGGGACAGCAGGTGCCATTTTGTCTGGTTGATACAGGTTCTGCCTTAAATGTTTGTGCCTTAAGAACTACCACCGCCTTGGGGGTCGATGTCCTTGACATCACACCATCTGTGCAATCTGTGAGGGCCTACGATAACACCAAGAGAAATGTGATGGGAACTGTTTCTCTCCAAATCCGGGTAGGATCTTTGATAAGCACTGAAGTTTTCCAAATTATGGATATATCTGCCTCGTTCAACCTGTTGATTGGGAGGCCTTGGTTGCATGTCAAGAAAACCGTATCATCCACTGTGCATCAAATGATCAAGTACATTCATGAGAAGGAAGTGAAAATCATTCTCGGTAATAGTTGGGGTAATGAAGCTTTCCCGAACTACGCTCCCATTTTCGAAATCCAAATACCTGAGCTAGAAGAAGGAGAAATCGGGGGATTCTTCATGGAAGAAGTCCACATGATCAATGACAAAGACAGGTTCCCCGAGGTCCACTCCGCAGTTGTCAACATTGTCCGCAAAATGAACTACTTCCCCGGAATGGGACTGGGCCGACACTAGCAAGGAATTCATGAGTTCCCTCAGATCAAAGGGCAACAAGGCACTTTTGGGTTGGGATATAAGCCCACTGAAGAAGACATAGAGCTACAGAGGCCATGGAAGAAAAGGGTAAAGGGTCTCCCACCAAACCGCAAAACCTTGAATGGACAATTCATCAAAGAAGGGGATGATTTTCGCTACTTTGGATTCCCCGAACCCTGGATCCATCAAACCACTGGGAAAAGGCACCCCAGGTTTGAAATCTTCGCTGACTGCGAAAGGCCCCCATACCAAGATCGGTCCTATCCCAAAGAAGTTGAGAAGACCCCGGAGGAAGACTGGTTGAAATACCTAGACACTAAAGGCATCGAGAAAATGTGGGAGGAATCCGCTGAGAAGAAGGAAGGAAAGAGGGCTAAGAGCCAAGATGATCAGATCAAGCCAACTGAGGAGGGTCTGAGCAACCAGGCTGTAGAGTCATCTGTCCGTGTCTCCCTGTCTCCTGTTCCCCCAGAGTCTGTACTGCCAATTATCAAGTCTGTACTAGAGTCGGCTGCTATAAGCCCACCACTGTCCAATGTAATCACTTCACCTGTCATGAATGAAATGAAAGATGATTCTGCTTACTCCTCTGTGTCTAATACTTATGAATGCATAGATCCTCCCGAGGATCTTCCAATCGAACTTAAGCAACTAATTGAAAAACCACCTGCTTACGAAATAATCGAAGATACTTTATCGGTTAACCTAGGTGAAACAGATAATCCACAAATTGTGCAAATTGGCTAAACTCTTAATAAAGAAGAAAAAGAAAAATTAACCCTCTTGTTAAAAGAATTCAAAGATGTTTTTGCTTGGTCTTACGAGGACATGCCTGGGGTCGATCCCGATATTGTCCAACATCATATTCCCCTCCTCCCCAATTCTAAACTTGTCAAGCAGAAACTAAGGCGCATGAGGCCGGAATGGGCACTCAAGGTTAAAGAAGAAGTAGAGAAATAGTTCTAGGCGGGGTTCATCATTGTCACCGAATATCCAGAATGGATTGCCAATATCGTGCCAGTCCCGAAGAAGGATGGAAAAGTTCGTGTGTGCGTTGACTTCCGTGATCTAAACTAGGCTAGTCCCAAGGATGACTTCCCGCTTCCTCATATTGATGTTTTGGTAGATAACACCGCAGGACATGAGCTACTGTCGTTCATGGATGGTTTCTCAGGGTATAATCAGATTCTAATGGCGCCAGAAGATCGGGAAAAAATGACGTTCACCACCCCTTGGGGAACCTACTGTTATAGAGTAATGCCTTTCGGACTAAAGAATGTTGGGGCAATCTACCAAAGAGCCGCCACCACTCTGCTGCACGACATGATTCACAAGGAAGTAGAAGTGTACGTAGATGACATGATCGTGAAGTCCAAGGATAGAGAAGGACACCTGGTAGCACTGGAAAAGTTTTTCGAAAGGTTACTGTAGACACCCCAATTTTGACCAATCGCCGAATTTAGGAGAGTGTCACCTCCATAGCCGATGATGACGAGGACTGGAAGATTCGAAGTGTTCCAAGCTCTTCAGAAAGTTCTCTAAACGCGATAAAATTTCACAGAAAGAAGAAAATACCAGGTATTTAGGAGAATTCTGGTATAAGGCATGACTTTTGGAAAAAAATCTTCAAAAATAATTTGCTTTGAAAAGAAGGAAGACCTAAAGAGGGAATCTTAGCTAAAAACGGCACACGGCAGATTGCCGCGACACTCACTGAGTGCCGCACGGCAGTCATAGAGTGCCGGGCCGGCATTCACCAAGTGCCGCCAACAATTTCTGACTGCCGTTCACTTTTAAAGTCTGTATTTTACAGAGCAATACGTATGCGTATGCGAATAAGAACAAAAAAATGATAAAGTAAGACTGACAAAAACGCGGCAATCCATTAATTGCCGCGGCATTTGATGAATGCCGCGCGGCAGTCACGTAGTGCCGCGACGGCTGTCATGAACTGCCGCGGCGGTATTCACGGACTGCCGTGACAGTTTCTGGACTGCCGCGCTGGGCAGCAGTCTGCCTAATATCATAAAGTACACATTGTACCACCAAATGAGAGAATTACACCTATTTTTTGCTCCGAAATTCACCAAAAATGCCTGGTAATTTTGCCTATAAAAGAGAAGGGATCTTTCTTGGAAGAGGAGAGGAGAATACAACAAGAGCTACCCACTATATACAACATCCATCACTTCACCAACATTTTTTTTTTAGAGAAAAGAGAGTTGAGAGAACTAGAAGAGCTTGGATGATCATCAAAGAAAAGAAAACTTTGAGGATAATTTGGAGGTGATCCTCTAACCATAGATTATTTATATACTCTCTTCTTCTTTTGGATCTCTAATCTTAAAACCTCTTGCTATTCTCTTTATTTGTCAAGTAAGCTTAGGAGTTTTTATTTCCAATTCTTCCTTCTATTCCCTTGTTTATTTTCTTCTCTTGAGGGCCTTGGAGATCTTCAATATCTTTCTTGATCTCTTGAGCATGATCCTTTGAATCCTATGTAAGCCTATGCTTTACACGAGAGTCAAAAGTTTGATCATCATTTTATTTCATAAACAAATAAATGGATCCAAGTCCATACTCATGACTTGGGTCCTCTAAGCTTGAGTTTTCATGGAGTCTCCTTATATTCCTTGAAAACTCATGAGTTTTAGTCATGTCTTCACCTCCAATGGCCATCAAATGGTAGGAGGAAGTGGTTTTGAGTCCAAGCCCATCTCAATTGTTTAGCTTCTTTCTCTTGAGATTTCATGAAGTCAACTCATACTTCATTTGAAATCTACAAATATGAAGGTCTTTAGCCTCCAATGACCATCAAATGGTAGGAGAAGTTGTTTAGTTTAAGTCCAACTTCATGGTTTAATAGTTGGGGTTAACAAATAAAGTTGAACTTGACCAATAGAAACAGTGAGTTCACAAACTGTTTTTGATCAAAGATTTTTAGTTCGAAATCTAACCGTTGCAATCAAGTGAAACCAACAGGAAAGTGTCAATAACACAATATCCCACCACTGTAATTTTTGTTTTAAGGTGGTTTTATGTTTAAAATGGTTTGGTCATGAGTTCTTGGGAAGTAACAACAATCTGCCCAGAATTTCAGCACAACAACACTCTTTTGAAATAAATAAATCGAGGTTTTCATAAAGTGTTTGTAACCCAAAATAATTTTTTCCAAGTAGATCAATGTGTTAGGAAGTCACCCTAAAAAGAACAAACCAATTTTGATTTTTTTACTATTTTTAAAAAATTGTACAAGAATTCTGGAAGGGAGGTTGTAAAATGCTGAGTGATATCTAGTGTTTTCCATATTCCCGGAGATCTAACCGTTCAAACCTCGATTAGTTTTTTGGGATAGAACCTAGACTCACAGAGGCATAACATATCCAAAAATCATTAAGATCCAATAATTGGAAGTATTTTATTCCTATTTTTGACCGTCTGATCTGCTCTCTGTAATTCATCAAAACTGCTACTATTTTTGTCCAATCTTGTTTGTTTCAACTCAAATAGTCTCCTAAATGTCTTAGGACCCAAATCATGTTTTGAGTAATGATAATTTAGTTTTAATCCAGAGGCTAAGTGATCCAAATTAGTGAATAAATTCATATCTCATTCTTGTTCATATTCTTGTATCCATTCATACATGTTAATATTCGTAAGTAGGACTTATCTCTTGTCTAAGTTGTATCTAATTAAACATGACTTAGGATTAATTATTCTTGATGTTATCTTGTCTAAGGCATGTGTACTAACCTTTGTTTTGTAGCGCATTTGAGGTACAATTTCCCAACCCCTCTCTAGTTTATTGCATTCTTTGATTTTTTTGACTTAATGCGTGACACCTTAGAATTAGGCTTTTGCCTTATGTGTATATGTGATTAGAAACTCTTTTTAGAGTTTTTCTTTGTTTGCATGCATTGCATGTTTAATATCGCTGATGGATCTCGGGTGAGTTCACTTGTTCTCTATTGCATATCATACCGCTTGCTACCTGAATTACGTGGCTTTTGAATGATATTTTGTCAATTGCAATTTTACACCCCTTTAGACATGCTTTTGTAATGTATATTATACGTACGTATTAATTGAGGGCACATTGAAATTAATAATTCGATTAAAAGGATGTTGAGTAGAGGCCTATCGCAAGATAGGATGAGAGAGGGTGTTTTAGTCCGACGGGCTCCTTCCTCTCTCATTCCATAATCCCCGAACCTAGTTAATCTTTGGTTTCGTAAACGACCAGTTTCCTTTCAAAATGGTTTCTTAATTTTTTTCTTTTAAAAAATTAAGTGGCGACTCTTTCGTTTTGATTTTGAAATTTGGAAAAAAGATTTTAAATAAGAAAAGCTGTGGGTAAGAAAACTGCGGTATCCACAATCTGGCGACTTCCCTAGGGATCGAACCCAGAATCTCTGGTTTCGCAGACTAGAATTCTGATTTTGGGTTCACTTGAGGATTAGACTTGAAAAATATCCTTTTAATCGAATTAATTAATCATTGTGTGCCTGTTGCATTTCACTTGCATGTCCAGCCAGTCGATTGCACGGAACTATGACCTTGGAGGCTCGGGGCAACCCGGTCGGTCAAGTCATCATGGGACTGTGTGATCACCCTTGATCTCGTACCATGATTTGGTATATGAAGCATCCTATCGGGTGTGTGTCAAGGGTCCCTTATTTGACCAAAACCTAGCCTTTGCATAATAGTTTCTGTAGAACCTTTCAATCTTAGGAAATCAACTCTTGATTATGATTATGTGCTAGGAAGTTTTGTATGCCCGGAAGGGATTATTTGAGATGATGACGATGCTTGCTTGATAAAAGATGTATAATATTTTAATCACCTTTTAGCAATTCCTCCTCATAATCTGTAGCATTTGGAGAACATGTTGAACCCTGATTATGAGATTATACTTCTTATATCATGTTTAGCTAAGCATCATTGACCTTGTATGTATCCAAATTCATGAAAAGTACGGTGATAATCCGATCATGTGATCCTTTGGATTTTTGTAATCTTTATTCCAAAGTTTTCAATTGCTCTTTCAAAAAAAATCTTTGGAGTTCACTTTTGATTAAAGTTTCAAACTAATGTTTGGGAATTGTTTTTGAAAAAAATTTTCTCAAATGAATTTTTTCTTTTTTAAAAAAAAGCAAAATTTCAATCCAATCACCTTTATTGAGAAATGTTTTCACATCATCATTTTTTTTAAAATAAAAGATTCAAAATCCTTGAGAATTATTTTTTGAAAGATCTCATCATTTAAAGAAATATTTTTCAAATGAATTTCAAAAATTTTGAATACCAGACCTTTGAAAGGGTAATGAGGATCACAATGAAAAGAGGAATTGATCCACTTGACATGGGTGAAGATTTTATGTGTTTATGTATTATGTGTTAGGATTAGGATTTTCTTTTCTTTGACATTTAGAGTAGGCACACACACACACACTTGCATTTCATATGTGTGCCATGTGTGCGGTGCATGCATTTAGCCACATCAAATCATCAAAGCATTGCATACATGTAGCATACGAATCCACAACATCTTTCTTCCAATTAAGATCAAAATAATCCCTCGAAATTCCTTACCTCCTGAAAATCGATTCTGCATGCGGACCTTTTATGTCGTGAACCTGTAGAAAGAGTGGAACAACCAGATCCCCTAGTGAGGACACTTCTGACCTCTTGGGTTCGTCTTCTTGATTTTAGGAGAACATGGACCATCATCTTGAGATTGATTCGCCAATGGCCTTAAGAGATTTGGAAGAGAGAGTGAACAAGCTGCAAGCCACTATTGAGCAATAGAACTTAAGGGTGAATCAATTGGAGAGGGTAACGCTTGAGCTCTATCAGTTACTCAAAAAGCAAGTGAGTTTGATTGAGGTAGCGATGAACAAATTGGAGAAGGGAATAACGGATCACCTGACCGAGCACCAAAATCCACATCCAAGTCCAACCAATCACCAAAGCGCATGTCCAAATCCAACCTATCCCCAAAGCCCATACCCAAGCTCAACCATTCACCAAAGCCCATATCCATGCCCAATCCCAATGAACCAAAGAGTTATTCCAAGCCCACATCTCAACCCAAAAGTCAACTCAAGTTCAAAGTCGAATCAGAAATTAAGCCGAGCTGGCAGGTCAAGAATATTCACCAACCTTGGCATGACATTATCCATGGCCCTTGGTCACCTCATCAAGAGTGGTCACCTCAATCCCCTGCACCCAAGGCCACCATCAAAACCCTTACCTCGCAAATATGACCTATCCTTGTACTGCACCTATCACCAGACTCAAGGCCACAATACCGATTCTTGCTCGAGACTCCGCCATGATATCCAGGATCTTATTGATCAGAAAATCATCACTCCTCCGACAAATCCACTAAGTGACCTTTGGCATAATGATTTTGACTTACAAGCTCTTCACTCTCCGACCTCTCAATCCCAGCCATCACTAATAACCCTCAAGGGATTTACTGCATCCACGAGTGCGCAACAACCAACTGGCCCTCGCCTAATCAACAAATGCGGAAAAGACATTGATGGCACTTGGTATGAGTCAGATGAATATTGTCCCGCTAAAAATTGGACCATGGACGTGGATGATATTTTTGCACACATACTGTTGGGGGAAGGCAGACCCGGAGGTTCAAATGATGATAGTGAAGTGATAGTGTTTGGAACTGTTGCTGCTAACGCAAATGTGGATGCTCTTGGAAATATAGTCAATTGAAAATCGTCTGTGACACTCCAGTTGAAACCAAGTCGAGTCCAGTCTGAAGTCGAGTTATGTTAAATTGGAGTGAAATGTCAAGTCCAGTCGAGTCTTCTGGTCAGTTTGTTATCAAGTCTGTTTGCAAGTCTTTGTCGAGTTTATCAAGTTGAGTGATGTAACCCTCCTTCTATCCTAGTTGAATAAAGTCTCATTTTGCTTGATTTAAGTGTGCTAAGTCGTGAACGAATGGATCATTAACCCAAAAAAAAAAATTAAAAAATCACTATTTCAAACGATCATGGAAAATACTTGGTTAATAAATCTTTGCATTGAAAAGGATCCCCAAGTGACCAAAGCAAATTTTGTGCCAAAACCAAAGAGGAGTAGAGAATTGGTTAGCTTTACTTTAAGAATTTAAAAAATACTCTTGCTCAATCTTGAAAAGATAAAATCAGAACTTGAAGCTTGCTCACTCAAATACCAAGTCTAAAAGATGAGCCCAACCAATCCAAAGCCATAACTTGATCCTTGATTGTAGCCAAATGCTTTAAATGAACTTCTTCTTCCAAAATAAGGAGAGAGAGAGAGAAAAGAAAGAGCTCGCTAGGATGAAAATCCGAAAAGGCGCCTAGGCAAAAGTGAGAGCACAAAAAAAGGAGAAAATAAAAAAGAGAGAAGAAGAATAAAATAGAGAACGAGCTCGCTAGGATGAAAACCTGAAAGGGCGCCTAGGCAAAAAAAAAAAAAAAAAAAAAAAAAAAAAAAAAAAAAGAAGATGCGTGTTGATTTCAAAATCTGAATCCTAGCCAGTCAAAATCATGAAGAGAATAAGAGAATGAGGTAGAGAAAAGAAAGGAAAAAGCAGAGAATAAATAAGATTGAGAGTTCTTGAGTACTTCAAAGTACATCATTGGTACATGAATTATCCCAAGGCTTTGTGTTGTTCTCAACAAAGAAAAGAAATTGAAAATGAAAAGAGAAATTTGAAAGTAACAATTAAATTTTTTGTGAGAGAGTGATAAGTGGGCTTAAAACAATGCAGAAATATCTTTGAGAAAGATAAAGAGTGATTTGGAGAGCTGATATTTCTTTGTGAGTATAATAGAGTATGATTAAAACACGATGTGTTATGAGAGTTGTAAAGATTGACTGGCTAGCGATAAGGTGAAAAGAATCAACCGCCACAAAAAAAAGAAAAAAGGAGAAAAGAAAATAAAAGGAAGATGCATAAAAGGGAGAAGTAGTTCATGTTCTCATCATCTTGTTCAAAGGCTACCACGAGCGATCCATGGCTTGAAAAGCCCACAAATTTTTGAAGCCTTACTCTTTCAGAACCTCCAGAATAGCCGAACTACTTTGGACCTGATTCCCGCTCGGGGATAAGTAGGCGAACCTCCCAAGGTTCTCGGTCCATAGCCATCCCTAAACTGTAAGCAGCACCCTTTTGCGCCTTTGGTTTCCTTCCTTCAGACTAGGGGCAAACTTACGTTTGCCTGAAGCCGCATATATATCACCAAACTAGGGGCAAACTTCCTTTGCTGAAAATCCCTTTTATCATAGAAGCAAGCCCCTAAGTCCCTTTCAAACTAGGGGCAAACTTTGTTTGCCAAAATCCCTCGATGCCAGAGGCAAGTTCTCAAGTAATCAAGTTTGTTTTGAAAGGATTGAAATAGAGTGCCTTTCATTCTATAAGCTAAAGCACTAATTTGAAGCACGTTCTAGATGGGCAAAGAATTCGCTAAATCAAAAGGGGAAGTTTTCAAAGTTTAGATTTATCAACAAAGCACTACCATTTGTAAGATGATGAACAAATGAAAGGTGAGATGATGCATTTACTCACAATGAAAGCACATTTATTCATAATGAATGAAGAGTTTGAGTCAGTCATTTTGAGTAACTCGCTTTGTCAGGTCTGTCCTCCTTTGATGAGTCAATAGGTGGTCTCAAGTGTGTGGGTTTAAGATGATGAATAAAGATTTGAAAAGTCTCCATGAGGATCTCAAGAGCAATATGAGCAGAGGTTTCAAACACTATCGCACCATAGTGCTAAAGCGGCAATATAAGAAGAGTCCAAGACTAGGGGCAAAGGTGAATTCCCTCTTTTGACAGAATCGATGTGTTTCTTCCAAAGGTTCGCAAATGCATACAATTATTCTTTCTACCAGCTCCGTTCAAATTCTTTGAGTTTGAAAACTCCTCAAATTTTGAAAAATCAACTCTTAGAGTCAGCGGACTCTCGAACTTTTGTGAAATCAATTCTTTAAGTTTGAAGTGACTCTGAATATTGAAATTTGGTTCTTTGAGCACGAGGAGAATCCCGAAGCATTAGTCCTCAATGGCAGTTTTTCTTCATAAGCATTAGTCCTCTATGGCAGCTTCTCTTCATAAGCATTAGTCCTCAATGGCAGCTTCTCCTCATAAGCATTAGTCCTCTATGGCAGCTTCTCTTCATAAGCATTAGTCCTCAATGGCAGCTTCTCTATGCGTTAGTCCTCAATGGCAGCATTATCAGTGTTAGTCCTCATTGGCAACCTTGCATTAGTCCTCAATGGCAGCATCATTTGTGTTAGTCCTCAATGGCAACCTCGCATTCGCGTTGTTCCTCAATGATTCTTTGAGTCTCATTTAAACTCCCGATTTTGAAAATTCAAATTCTTCTGAATTGAAATTTTTGTGTAGCCGAAGTGACTCCGATTTTGAAATTTGAAATTCTCTTTGGAAATTTGAATTCGTTTGAGTCAATTCGACTCCCAAATTTTGGAAATTTGAAAATTCTTTGAGTCTAATTGACTCCAGATCTATCCAAATATGGTTGTCACATTTTTTTATGTTCTCGGTCTTCATAACAAATTTACGTCGATCCTCTGGTTGAGAGTGTAACATATTTACATTCTCGGTTTTAGCAACAAATTTGCGTCAACCCTCGTTTTGAGAATATAACAAAATTATATTCTCGGTTTTCGTAACAAATTTACGTCGATCCTCTGGTTGGGAGTGTAACATATTTACATTCTCAGTTTTCACAACAAATTTGCGTCAACCCTCGTTTTGAGAATATAACAAATTTATGTTCTCGGTATTAATAACAAATTTACGTCGATCCTCTGGTTAGGAGTGTAACATATTTACATTCTCGGTTTTTGCAACAAATTTGCGTCAACCCTCGTTTTGAGAATATAACAAATTTATATTCTCGGTCTTCGTAACAAATTTACGTCGATCCTCTGGTTGGGAGTGTAACATATTTTCATTCTCTGTTTTCGCAACAAATTTGCGTCAACCCTCGTTTTGAGAATATAATAAATTTATGTTCTCGGTCTTCGTAACAAATTTACGTCGATCCTCTGGTTGGGAGTGTAAGATTTTTATATTCTCGGATTTCGCAACAAATTTGCGTCAACCCTCGTTTTGAGAATATAACAAATTTATATTCTCGGTCTTCGTAACAAATTTACGTCGATCCTCTTGGTTGGGAGTGTAACATATTTACGTTCTCGGTTTTCGCAACAAATTTGCGTCAACCCTCGTTTTGAGAATATAACAAATTTATATTCTCGGTCTTCGTAACAAATTTACGTCGATCCTCTGGTTGGGAGTGTAACATCTTTACATTCTCAGTTTTCACAACAAATTTGCGTCAACCCTCATTTTGAGAATATAACAAATTTATGTTCTCGGTCTTCGTAACAAATTTACGTCAATCCTCTGGTTGGGAGTGTAACATATTTACATTCTCAGTTTTCGCAACAAATTTGCGTTAACCCTCGTTTTGAGAATATAACAAATTTATATTCTCGGTCTTCGTAACAAATTTACGTCGATCCTCTGGTTGGGAGTGTAACATATTTACATTCTCTGTTTTCGCAACAAATTTGCGTCAACCCTCGTTTTGAGAATATAATAAATTTATGTTCTTGGTCTTCGTAACAAATTTACGTCGATCCTCTGGTTGGGAGTGTAACATTTTTACATTCTCGGATTTCGCAACAAATTTGCGTCAACCCTGGTTTTGAGAATATAACAAATTTATATTCTCGGTCTTCGTAACAAATTTACGTCGATCATCTTGGTTGGGAGTGTAACATATTTACGTTCTCGGTTTTTACAACAAATTTGTGGCAACCCTCGTTTTGAGAATATAACAAATTTATATTCTCGGTCTTCGTAACAAATTTACGTCGATCCTCTTGGTTGGGAGTGTAACATATTTACATTCTCGATTTTTGCAACAAATTTGCGTCAACCCTCGTTTTGAGAATATAATAAATTTATATTCTCGGTACTCGTAACAAATTTACGTCGATCCTCTTGGTTGGGAGTGTAACATATTTATATTCTCGGTTCTCGCAACAGATTTGCATCAACCCTTGTTTTGAGAATATAACAAATTCATATTCTCGGTCCTCGTAACAAATTTACGTCGATCCTCTTAGTTGGGAATATAATAGATTTATATTCTCGGTTCTCGTAACAAATTTACGTCGATCCTCTTGGTTGGGAATATAACAGATTTATATTCTCGATTTTCACTACAGATTTGCGTTTACTCTCAAAATCAAATCAAAAGCATCATGACCCCTGTAACAGATCTTCGCATCATTCACGGAATTGGGTAATCTTCCTTGACTAACATATCATGTAAAGTGCGTGGTACGTAGGGAGGACATGATAAGCATGGCACACGTGACCAGATCAATTCAGAAGATATCATTGCATAGCACTTGCATCACGACAAGATAGGTGCATTCATCCGTATGGTTACTTGTGTTTGTGTATGTTTGGCTCCTGCTTGAACTACGTCTTCGTCTGATTCCTGATGGGATACATAGGCAGCTCACCGTTGAGCACGACCAACATGAACCGTGTGTGTAACCGTTTTTGCAACGCATTTTTGTTTTACCTAAATTCGACAGTCTGGTCAAAGTCTTGTCTTCACACAGGCTTCGACATTCACTTGTGGCACGCGTTGCTCCACAAGCTCTGCCGAAGAGGGGCAAACTGTAGACACCCCAATTTTGACCGATCGCCGAATTTAAGAGAGTGTCACCTCCATATCCGATGATGACGAGGACTGGAAGATTCGAAGTGTTCCAAGCTCTTCAGAAAGTTCTCTAAACGCGATAAAATTTCACAGAAAGAAGAAAATACCAGGTATTTAGGAGAATTCAGGTATAAGGCATGACTTTCGGAAAAAATCTTCAAAAATAATTTGCTTTGAAAAGAAGGAAGACCTAAAGAGGGAATCTTAGCTAAAAACGGCACACGGCAGACTGCCGCGGCACTCACTGAGTGCCGCCAACAATTTCTGACTTCCGTTCACTTTTAAAGTCTGTATTTTGCAAAGCAATACGTATGCGTATGCGAATAAGAACAAAAAACTGATAAAGTAAGACTGACAAAAAAGCGGCAATCCATTAATTGCCGCGACATTTGATGAATGCCGCGCGGCAGTCACGTAGTGCCACGACGGCTGTCATGAACTGCCGCGGCGGTATTCACGGACTGCCGCGACAGTTTCTGGACTGCCGCGCTGGGCAGCAGTCTGCCTAATTTCAAAAAGTACACATTGTACCACCAAATGAGAGAATTAGTACACCTGTTTTTTGCTCCAAAATTCACCAAAAATACCTGGTAATTTTGCCTATAAAAGAGAAGGGATCTTACTTGGAAGAGGAGAGGAGAATACAACAAGAGCTACCCACTATATACAACATCCATCACTTCACCAATATTTTTTTTAGAGAAAAGAGAGTTGAGAGAACTTGAAGAGCTTGGAAGATCTTCAAAGAAAAGAAAACTTTGAGGATAATTTGGAGGTGATCCTCTAACCATAGATTATTTATATACTCTCTTCTTCTTTTGGATCTCTAATCTTAAAACCTCTTGCTATTCTCTTTATTTGTCAAGTAAGCTTAGGAGTTCTGATTTCCAATTCTTCCTTCTATTTCCATGTTTATTTTCTTCTCTTGAGGGCCTTGGAGATCTTCAATATCTCTCTTGATCTCTTGAGCATGATCCTTTGAATCCTATGTAAGCCTATGCTTTACATGAGAGTCAAAAGTTTGATCATCATTTTATTTCATAAACAAATAAATGGATCCAAGTCCATACTCATGACTTGGGTGCTCTAAGCTTGAGTTTTCATGGAGTCTCCTTATATTCCTTGAAAACTCATGAGTTTTAGTCATGTCTTCACCTCCAATGGCCATCAAATGGTAGGAGGAAGTGGTTTTGAGTCCAAGCCCATCTCAATGGTTTAGCTTCTTTCTCTTGAGATTTCATGAAGTCAACTCATACTTTACTTGAAATCTACAAATATAAAGGTCTTTAGCCTCCAATGACCATCAAATGGTTGGAGAAGTTGTTTAGCTTAAGTCCAACTTCATGGTTTAATAGTTGGGGTTAACAAATAAAGTTGAACTTGACCAATAGAAACAGTGAGTTCACAAACTATTTTTGATCAAATATTTTTAGTTCGAAATCTAACCGTTGAAATCAAGTGAAACCAACGGAAAAGTGTCAATAACACAATATCCCACCACTGTAATTTTTGTTTTAAGGTGGTTTTATGTTTAAAATGGTTTGGTCATGAGTTCTTGGGAAGTAACAACAATCTGCCCAGAATTTCAGCACAACAACACTCTTTTGAAATAAATAAATCAAGGTTTTCATAAAGTGTTTGTAACCCAAAATAATTTTTTCCAAGTAGATCAATGTGTTAGGAAGTCACCTAAAAAGAACATAGTAATTCTGATTTATTTACTATTTTTAAAAAATCGTGCAAGAATTCTGGACGGGAGGTTGTAAAATGCTGAGTGATATCTAGTGTTTTCCATATTCTCGGAGATCTAACCGTTCAAACCTCGATTTTCTTTTTGGGATAGAAACTAGACTCATAAAGGCATAACATATCCAAAATTAATTAAGATCCAATAATTGGAAGTATTTTATTCCTATTTTTGACCATCTGATCTGCTCTCTGTAATTCATCAAAACTGCTACTATTTTTGTCCAATCTTGTTTATTTCAACTCAAATAGTCTCCTAAATGTCTTAAGACCCAAATCATGTTTTGAGAAATGATAATTTAGTTTTAATCCAGAGGCTAAGTGATCCAAATTAGTGAATAAATTCATATCTCATTCTTGTTCATATTCTTGTATCCATTCATACATGTTAATATTCGTAAGTAGGACTTATCTCTTGTCTAAGTTGTATCTACTTAAACATGACTTAGGATTAATTATTCTTGATATTATCTTGTCAAAGGCATGCGTACTAACCTTTGTTTTGTAGCGCATTTGAGGTACAATTTCCCAACCCCTCTCTAGTTTATTGCATTCTTTGATTTTTATTGATTTTTTTGACTTAATGCATGACACCTTAGAATTAGGCTTTTGCCTTATGTGTATATGTGATTAGAAACTCTTTTTAGGGTTTTTCTTTGTTTGCATGCATTGCACGTTTAATATCGCTGCTGGATCTCGGGTGAGTTCACTTGTTCTCTATTGCATATCATATCGCTTGCTACTGAATTACGTGGCTTTTGAATGATATTTTGTCAATTGCAATTTTACACCCCTTTAGACATGCTTTTGTAATGTATATTATACGAACGTATTAATTGAGGGCACATTTAAATTAATAATTCGATTAAAAGGATGTTGAGTAGAGGCCTATCGCAAGATAGGATGAGAGAGGGTGTTTTAGTCCAACGGGCTCCTTCCTCTCTCATTCCATAATCCCCGGACCTAGTTAATCTTTGGTTTCGCAAACGATCAGTTTCCTTTCAAAATGGTTTCTTAATTTTTTCCTTTTAAAAAATTAAGTGGTGACTCATTTGTTTTAGAAATTGATTTTGAAAAGCTGTGGGTAAGTCAACCTGCGATATCCACAGTTGTGCAAATACAAGATGAGGTTGAATTCAAAGAAATGCACTTTCAGTGTGACCTCTGGTAAACTCCTGGGTTTTCTCATCACAAAAAGGGGGATAGAGGTGGACCCCTCTAAGATCAAGGCAATCCTAGAAATGACGCCACCGAATGAAAAGGAAGTGAAGGGGTTCCTCGGAAGAATCCAATTTATCAGCCGCTTCATTTCCAAGCTCACAACTACATGTGATTCTTTGTTTTGATTGCTAAGAAAAGGAGAAAAGTTCCAATGGGATGACCAATGCCAAGCCGCTTTCGACAAAATAAAAGCCTACCTTCAAAATCCGCCTGTCCTCTCACCACCTACACCTCATAAGCCCTTATTCCTTTACCTCTCTGTCTCCGAAAAAGCCATGGGTTGCATGCTGGCCCAAGAAGGAGAAGAAAGCCACTCTAAAAAAGCCATATACTACCTCAGCAAGAGGATGACTGGGTATGAGCTCAACTACTCTACCCTCGAAAAAATATGTTGGGCCTTGGTTTGGTGCACTCGCCGACTGAGGCACTACATGCTGGCCTTTCCGGTTGTGCTCATATCCTGCATGGATCCTCTAAAATACCTTCTCGTAAAACCCACCATGACCGGTCGTATATCCCATTGGTTACTCCTACTATCTGAGTTCGATATCAAGTATGTTACAAGCAAATCGGTAAAAGGGAGAACCGTAGCTGAGCATCTCGCAGAACATGCCGTTCACTCTGAAGAAAGTGGGCACTTTCCATTTTCGGACGAGAATATCATGGAAATCAAGGAAGAACAGTGGAAGTTGTACTTTGATGGAGCAGCCGACATGAAAGGATACGGAGTAGGAATGATCCTAGTATCACCAAGTGGGGACCATACTCCGTTGGCTTTCAAGCTCAATTATAACTCCACCAACAACACTGCGGAATACGAAGCGTGCATTCTGGGGATGGAGGCAGCCATAGAATTGAAAGTTCAGAAGTTGGATGTCTTCGGGGATTCAAACCTCATTATATCACAAGCTAGAGGAGAATGGAAAGTAAAAGAAGAGAGGTTGAAGCCTTATCATGATCATCTCGATCAACTCAAAAGGCAGTTTAAGAACATCACATTCCTCTACTTGCCCAGGGAAGAAAATTAGCTAACAGATTCATTGGCTACCTTAGCCTCCATGATCAAGATTCCTGTGGGAGGCAAGATGAAGCCTTTGGTAATTGAGCAGAGGTACGAGCCTTCATTCAACATAATTGCCACAATCGAAGAAGAAGAGAATGGAACACCATGGTATCAGGATGTCTGGAACTTCATAGAAAAGGGGACATACCCCCAAGAATCTACTGAGAAAGACAAAAGGGCCATTCGAAGATTCGCAGCGCAATTCATCATTTGCGGTGGGAAACTGCTGAAGAAAGGATACAACGGTCACAACCTGACTTGCTTGTTTGGAAAGAGCTCTAGAAGAATGATGGAGGAAATACACGAAAGGGTATCCGGGCCGCACATGAACGGTCACATGCTGGCCAAGAAAATCATAAGACAAGGGTACTACTGGACAACTTTGGAGAAAGATTGTTGCGAATACATAAGAAGGTGTCACAAGTGCCAGATCCATGCAAACATGATGCATGTACCACCATCTCTTCTATACAGCATGACCTCGCCTTGGCCATTCTCAACCTGGGGAATCGATATTATCAGTGAAGTCGTTCCAAAAGCCTCAAATGGAAATCGGTAAATTTTGGTGGCTATCGACTATTTCACAAAATGGGTAGAAGCTGCATCTTACAGCAAGTTGGGGGCCAAGGATGTGGCCAAATTCATCAAGGCAAATCTTATCTGCTGTTATGGAGTTCCCCATGAGATTATTTTGGATAACGGAAGTCATTTCAAAGCAGAAGTCAGGGATCTATTCGAGGAATACAAAATCAGTTATCACAAGTCATTACCGTACAGACCACAGACTAATGGGGCAGTCGAAGCTGCAAACAAGAATGTCAAGGCCATACTGCAGAAATCAGCTGATACCTACAAAGACTGGCATGAAAAGCTACCGTTCGTACTTTGGGGGTACAGAACATCGATAAGGACATCCACGGGAGCAACTCCTTACTCACTAGTATATAGAATGGAAGTAGTACTTCCAGTCGAGATAGAACTACCATCCCTATGCGTGATGACAGAATGTGAATTTTCGGAGTCAGCTTGGTTGAGGGAAAGATACGAAGAACTGGCTCTCATAGATGAAAAGCGCCTAGCAGCGGTCGACCATGTCCGAATCTATCAAAAGAGGATAGCCCGTGCTTACAACAAAAGGGTTCGTCCGAGAAAAATTGCCAATGGTGACCTTGTCCTTAAGGAATTGCGAGCTTCGATCTTTGATCCCCGAGGCAAGTTTAAACCTAAATGGGTCTGCCCTTACATCGTCAAGACCATTCTTTCCGGAGGAGCAACTTATCTCATGGACCTCGATGGTGTCGAATTCAAAGAAACAATCAACATGGATCGCCTCAAAAAGTACTATGCTTGGCCAATCCCCCAAAACCCCCTCTTCTTTCAAGCCTTGCCTAAACTACGCTCGACCTGATTCCCGCTCGGGGATACGTAGGCAACCACATCGGTTCGGTCGCTCTACCAACAAAAATAACCATTTTCTTTCAAGCTTTGGCCCGAACTACGTTGGACCTGATCCCCGCTCGGGGGTACGTAGGCAGACTTTCAAAAAAAAAAAAAAAAAAAAGATGGCTCGCTAGGTTGAAAATCCGAAAGGATGCCTAGGCAAAAGTTAGAGTTAAATCCAAAGTGAGCAATAACAAAAGAGAGAAAAGAGCTCGCTAGGTAATCTAACTGGTGCCTAGGCAAAAGTTATGAGCATTTGAGAGAATAAAGTCGCGGTCCTTACCATAACCCAGAAATCACCCTCCACACTAGGGGCAAACTCGGCCACTCGCCTCGTTTGCCTGAACCTCTTCTAAACTAGGGGCAAACGTCGGTCATCTACCTCGTTCGCCTCACAACCATATATATCCCAAACTAGGGGCAAACTTCGGCCACCCGCCTCGTTTGCCTCTAATCGTCCTAGCATGCCCAAGCAAGTACCAAAAGCAACATCTAATTGAAATCTCGATTACAAAATGTTTTTAGAAAGCTAAAATGCATAGAATAAGATTCCCAAAGTAACCAAGGTTCACCGATAAACAAACTCTGAATATTACATAAGCAGGAAAGATCAAAAAATAATAATAATAAAAGTCTATCAAACAGCAATCACACATGTTCAAAGACACTTGGAGGAATGAGCAGAATCAGTCAGGTCTAGTTTTATCTTTGTGTCTTTTATTTCTTCAAAGGTCTTTAGAAATAGGCCCTTGCTCGACTGGCCCAGCCCCTGATGAAAGCAACAATGGTAGTGGCTCTGACTCTGGAAGCAAAGACCCTCTCAGTAAACCCCTGGGGGACCTCTTGAACTTGCCCATACTGTCTGGCCAATCGACGAGGATGATAGAAGGAGGTCTCTCTTAATCCCAATCAGTCACACCCTCTGGAAATCCCCAAGACTAGTGGTCACAGCATAAAGGCCCCAACACCTCACGATCCAGCAAATGTCAGCCTCAGATAAGGCGTCCATCATGCCCACCCAATCAGCAGAAGTAAAATGAGTATGAAGCACAGCTCTGCGAAAATAAACTGGCGGCACGTTACCTGTAACACCAAAGGCGCCCCAGAAAGTAGAAGCGTGTCTTGACTTGAAGCGCGATCCAAACCATTCAGGGTTTCAGCTAGAACCATGGCTATGGGGTTCTTACCTGCCTTCAGTCCGAGACATACATGCACTAAGTCGCTGGAAGTACTCAAGAACAAGAAGTGTGAAGTCATACACAGAATCAGAGCAGCCCCACGAGTAGCATCATACACGTTGGGATTCCCAGGACTGGCATACCAGGCAATGATGGAAGCAATGTCAAGAACTTCACCTTGAATCAACCTGCGGGAAATAGTGATGGAACAATTCAGATATTCAGCCAAGCCTCGCGTAGGACTGAGGGTATCAGCAGAAGGGAGAATCAGGTCGGAGTCAGAATCACAGCCGAGGATAGCACAGAACTCCTCAAACAGAGGGCATATCTCCAGGCCATTGAAAGTGAAGACATGGTTCACCGGGTCCCAGTAAGCAATAGCAGCACGCAAGAACTCAGTGTTTAGGGTCATCTGGCGAAGAGAGAATAGCTCGATCAGACCGTAGCTAAAAAGGTTGATCCGTTCCACACCATCCGTGATGTTTAGCCAAGCTGTGAGTTGAGCGGTATCATACAAAGCCATGTTTCCGGTCGCGGCTCTAGAAAAATTCATAATTTCGACAGCACCTCCCCGTTTCACGGACTATCCCACTTGCAAGGCAAAAACACTCATTATCATGAAACTGCCCATCGCAGTAACATCTAATAATCACAGTGCACATATATATCATCACACGGTTATCAACTAAAACAAGCACACAACTGCGCCTCTAAATCGGAAGCTATCCGGCCTGAAAGGCGAAACATCATAGTACTCTGGGAAAGGTCACAAACTGTTCCACACATTGTCCTACACTGTCTAAATAGTCATATCACCAGTACAACCCTATCAAAAACATAAAAAGAAAATAAAACAAAGTTCCCGCTTGGGGGGCCTCAGTCCTCCTCTTCCTCGTCTTCTGTCGGACCGCCCGGAGTGTACGTCGGCGACGGCCTCCTTCTACCACCTCTGCACCTTGGACCAGTCCTGGATGAGCCAGCTCCACCTCTACGGTACTGCACACACAAATAAAATGAAGGCAATTAGTAGGGAAACAACAAAAAGTACAAAAATAGAGTCGAGTCAGAGACTTACCAAGGACGCCATCTGATTGGTGGCAAATTGCCGCATACCGTCCATCTGTCAAGGGTAAAATCCAGGGTTAGAACCTCATAACCTTAAGAAAGCACAAAATTAGAGACATACCCGATGGTCTCGTGTGAGGACCAAGGACCGTAAGCTAGCCGCCAAGACGTGACCCTCCTCAGCGTAACTCCAAGGAACATTGAGGACGCCCGCTGGCTGAGTGGGGTACCCGCATATGACTCGTGGCACCTCCATCACTTGGGGAGTGCCATCAGCCCCTAGAATGTTGACGGTCCAATCCCAAGGAGGGATAGGATCGGATGCCGGAGGAGCCTGCCTCATGTACATCTCGGGAAGCTGTAGGCACAAAATAAGTTAGGAAAAGATGAGTCAAAACATAGTCAACGGATAGTGACAAAAACATAAAGAAAACTTACCTCCAGGAGTGGGAAGTTAGGCATCAGGAAGCGGCCACAGTAAGCCTCATAGCCGATCTCAGAGAGAAAATGGTCCCAAACATCGGTGCCAGCTAAGGCCGCCAGCAGAGTATCACCAGAAATGTCACTAGCATCCATCGCAGGGGGATTATGAGGGACACGATACCTGGAACCACCAACCACCTGCCGAGACACCCGCTCGCCAAGGAATCACTGCCTGCACTCGGTACTCTCCATCAGGAGTCGGCAAGAGGAAAGAGGCTTGACTGCTTGAATCTCCTCTGGGGCAGCGTAGGCGACGCGCTCCCAAGGCGTCCAATCAATACTAGCAGCCGTCAGCTCAGTTAAGAAATTTCTGAGCAAAACAATCCAGTGGGCCCCGCTCTTCACCCCAACAACATCCCTCCGCCATCTCAAGTCTCGTGGGAATAGAGGCACAGGAGCTATGCCATCCTCGTCCTCACCTGATTCGTCCGCAGGAGATAGAGCTAACATCTTTAGGTACTCGAAGCTCCAAATCTGTACAGACAAAGAGGAAAGTCAGAAAGAGTGCAAAAATCAAAAAACCAAGGAAAAAAAAAACAAAAATGCAGTACATACCTCCCAAGCTCGCCAAAATCCCCATGTCGATTTAACATCACCCCGAGAGACCTCGCCCATATGCTTGTAAAGATGGGCCAAGGCGGCACCACCCCAGTCGTAGGAGGGGATCTCATTAATGGTCGCCAGGCAAGAAAGGAGTCTCAAGCTCACTCGGTCATTCCGTGTTGCAAAGATTGAACAACCAAGGACATACAGAAGATACACCCTCAAAAGCGGGGAATTGTTCAGATTATGATTCCCCCTGCCATAGGCCCGGTAAAGCCAGCCACAAGGAAACCAGTGCTGCTCCAGATTGGGGGGAACAACCCTAATCAACATCTCTATAGCCTCCGAGACGATCTCATAAAAGTATTCCAGAATCAGGCGCTTCCCACCTACACTCAAGCCGGTGATCATGGAGAAGTCAAAAGGCATCATGGTCATCTCACCAAATGGGAGGTGGAAAGTATTGGTGGTGTCCCACCACCTCTCAGCCAGAGCGTAAAAGTGTGCCAAATCGTTGCTTCTCTTCGAAACCAGACGGACAAAGCCTCCGAACTTGGCATCATCTACCATCCTCTTGACGGTGGGCGAAAGCTGAGTATACCATAGGAAAGCATGAGCAAGGCTACCGTGGCCCTTTAGTGTCACTTTCGGCACCTACACACAATAAAGACGACAAAATGACGCAAAAAAACCACTATTCACGACCCGAGGTCCAAATTCACAAAATCAATATTTGAGCACAAATCAAACTTCTAACGATCTCTAGGTGCACACTACGGCTCACAAAACTAGCACAATACATAAAAATAGTCCTAAACTGTCGAAAGTTTCACATACCAAGCTCGCTAGAGCCGAAAGATGACATTGGGGGTCCCGTAAAATCAAGTCCGGAGTTTGCATCTCGGCCTTCATCCGCTCTTTGGCCTTCTTAGATGGCCTCATCGAGCTCGAAGCCATGGATCTACAAAGAAAATGGAAGTCAAAGTTAAACTTTCTTCTTGAAAATTTGAGCAAACCAAAACACCAATCAAAATTCCAACTACGGGGAAAGATTACTCACCTGAGCGCGCAGAAGCTGCGTTTTGATGGATTTTGGCTCCGAAAACACTCCAAAATGGCCAAAATGAGCTTCAAAAGCTCAAAAACTCGAGATATACAAAGATGGAGTCTGGCCACCCAGTGCCGCCGTGGCACTGGCCAACTGCTGCCGTGGTAGTGGCCCAGTACCACCGCGGCACTGCCCCCGCGGGCCCCACTTCGCTCCGTTTTGCCCTATTTTGGCCTTTTTGGACCTTTTTAGCCCATTTTTGGCCCCGGTCAGCCCCGGTGGCCCATTCCGGTTAAGATTTATGGGGTTTTACCCCCAACGGTCCAAAAGTTGTCAGGGCTGCCTCCAGTAGGCAGAAACTGAGAAAGATCGACTCCCGAAGGCCCTAACCGGTTCTTTTGGATTGAGCATTACAGAATCTGACCAACCATGAGAGATTCAGAGATGGATCTTGATTCTAGGTCAAGAATTGAAGAGAGATTCTCAGAGAGTACATCAGCTCCCGAAGGCCCTAACCAGCTCTTTTAGATTGAGCATTACAGAATCTGACCAACCACGAGAGATTCAGAGATGGATCCTGGTTCTAGGTCAAGAATTGAAGAGAGATTCGCAGAGAGTCCATTAGCTCCCGAAGGCCATAAGTGGCTCTTTTGGATTGAGCATTACAAAATCTGACCAACCACAAGAGATTCAGAGATGAATCCTGGTTCTAGGTCAAGAATTGAAGAGAGATTCTTAGAGAGTCCCCTACCATCCCCAGCAGAAGATGACAGAAGTCCGAACCGATTATTCGGACTTGTCATCATAAGGATTGGCCAACGATTGAAAATATCACCCGCAGTCAAATCACCCTGATTCCCAGGGCAAGCACCGTCTATTCACAATTCAAGGATCCGTGTCCACTGATTATCATGAGCTTTCTCACCTGTCAGTCATTATGAGTTTCCTCACTTATCGTGAGCTTCTTCACTCCGGTTATCTTACCTGTCAATTATCGTGAGCTACCCCCACATATTATGAGCCTCATCCACTTTGGTTATTATAAAACTGTCGGTTATCATGAACTCCTTCATCTATGGGTTATCCTTAGTTGTCATCCTCAAAGACCCCAGATCTGATCCCATTCGCTTGTAAAACACACTTTCCGTAATTTAAGAAGTTTGCCCCGAAACCCAGAGTTTTTTCAGACCGTGGTCGGCCACTGCATCACAGTCAAAAATACTAGCACATCATAAGTCCACTTCGAGTGGCACACGCCCCACAACACCAGCTCATACTAGGGTCAGAACACTAGGCACGATAGGACTCATGACACAATTCATATCACGCCCATGCATTGCATATCATCCTCATAGCATAGCATCTACTTGTCTCGTTGTGCATGTGTGATTTGCTCCTTTGTGCCCTGAACTACGTCCTGGTCTGATTCCCCTTGGGATACATAGGCAGCTCACGCAGAGCACGGCCAGCACTAGCCTCAGCATCATTGCATCTTTTGCAACGCTTTTATCCTAAATCTATAGCCTCCAAAAAGACCTGTCTCTTCAAAGCTTTGGCACTCGCTTGCGACATGCGTTGCCTCGCAAGTTCATGCCAAAGAGGGACAAACTGTAGACACCCCATTTTGTCGGCTATCAGATTTAGGAGACCCATAGCTTGGTGGTTCACAATGATCGAAAAAGACTCAAAAGGACTCCTGGAAGTTAATTCTATTTCTCAAAATGCTCAGAATGACCAAAATGCCCCTAAAAGCTCGAAAACTCTCAAATTTGAACCAAATGTTCTGGAAACATGCTACGTCGTAATAAAAGTGATAAAATGATTTTTTAAGAAAATCGGATGAAATCGTTACCTCCCAGAGACCCCCGGAAGTCCCGAAGTTCTCGGAAAGTCCCCGTTGACCGCTTTGACCAAGGTTTGACCAGGTTTGGCCAAAGTTTGACCAAGTTTGACCAAAATCGTCCGAATTCACCGGAATCATTCTAGCTCATGAGAAAAGTATTAAAATGAGTTTTAAAAGAAAATCGAGCGAAAACGTCAGCCCCTGGGAACTCCCAGAAGTTTCCAGAACTTCCCGGGAATCCCAGGTTTGACCAGTTTGACCAGAATTTGACTTTAAAATCGGGGCACCGTAACATTTTTCAAACATTTTTCATGGATACTAGAGGTCAATAGCTTTCCAACGGTATATCGAACATAATTCCTGGATTTAAAATGAATTTATTTTGAATTTTCGAAGGCAAAAAAAGGTGATCAAATCGGCTTTTATCGCGAATACTGCAAAACTTTTCAAAGTGACCTATCCCTAAACTATTTTTTATGTAAAGTAGACTCTATTACCTTTCCAACGGTATATCACAACCTCTGTTTGGAGTTCATGCGCATTTTATGTGAATTTCGGACGAAATAGGGTCTTTTCGTAAATACCGGAACCTCAGGGGGCCTAAACAGCATTATCTGGACGAAGGAGGAGCACTGCCACCGCGACACTGGCCCAGTACCGCCGCGGCACTCCCCTCCAGAACAGTGCATTTTTGTAATTTTTCTTCGGGGTTCATTTTGATTAATTGAAAACCAAAACGACGTAGTTTTATGATTTCAGATGTTTGGGACCAATGGGAATACTTCTAAAACCCCAAAATCACCCCAAGTTAGCCTATATAAACCCCCCATTGCTCTTCATTTTGGGGGTGTGAAATGAAAGCTTAGGAAAAGTTTGGGAGAGAAAGTTGTAGAGATAAGGTTAGAATAGAGAGAAAAGAAGATTCCTTCTTTGATTTTCAAAACAAAAAGTGAGTTCTAAACTTTGTTTTTACTTCATTACTCCCATTTACTTCAACATTCAATACACCCAACCACCATTTTAGTGAGCATTTAAGAGAGTGGAAGCTTCTTCCATGTCCAATGTCATTACATATGAGTGAAACACCAAACTACAAGTTCTATACATCATGAATATCATCTATTGATTGCTATCTATTCACTTGTTTGCTTATATAATGTTCATCTCTTCTCATCTCATTTTTTTATTTTTTTTTATTTTTTTATTTACTTGTTCATCATCATCTAAATGATGAGATGAAGTTTTGGGTGAGTGAATACTTATGGATAGTAGCTCTTGACCTCAAAAACATGTTTGATAGATAATGACCATAACTTCAATACTTGTAAGGTATTCTTGAAGTGTATTGAAGTTATGTTCAAATAAAAATAAATCTCTCCAACAATCTTGGAGGTTCTTGATGATGAGTTTGAGGTTGGAATTTTAAGTGGCTATAACCTTCATTGAGTGTTGAAAATATGCTTTCAAAACCTCTATTTCAAAACCCCTATTAAAACCTCTCACTTTAATCTCAAGAAAGAAAACTCTAGTTTTTCCCAAAATCTTCAAAACAGTGAGTCAAAACAGTGAGTGATCTGAGTTCAAAGATTTTTCTAGAGCTCAATACTCAATGTATGGATGCAAGGCCACTTGGAAAGTCTTCCTAACTCATTAAAGAACACCCATGATTTTTGGCTTGACTTGGAAGTACTTGGAAATGGTCCATTTGGATCCAAACATTCCTTCCGAACATTCTGTTTTTGCTGTCACAGCAGCTAAGTCCACTTCCAACCTCTTTTTCAGAAACCTTTTCCAAAAGGGGTGGTCCCAACTTATTTTTCCCTTAAACTTCAATGTCGTAGGGAACCTTCTGTATAAAATGGGCCTCTAGATCATTCGTTTTCATTTTCTAAGATTTTTCAACATTTCAGTCGACAGTACGGACTCTATTTCTGAGTGATCTTTGTTGATCATATGATTTCTCTCAATCTGTGATAGTTATTAAAGATTGGCTTTTTGGGTAGTGTTCTCGACACAATAAGGAAGATCTCCATAAAAATCATGCATTTAAAACATTCCTAACCCTTCTTTTCAATTTCCAAAAAATCCTGTTACTGTTTTGTCCACTATTCACAGCAAGCACATTTTAACTTTCATTCTTTGATTTGATGCTTACATGTATTCCAAATTAGTTCATATCTTAGGAAGTAGTTCATACTACATTTGTACACATCCCATGTTGATTTCATTCATCCATTCATACACATTTTAGACTTCTAAGTCATTCTAGGAATCCATGAACACAAAGCACACTACAACCTTGGCATGTTCTAGATACATACATTGCATCCATGCAACGATTTGGGGTTTTTGTAACTCCTAATCTAAGAAGATTATGAGGAATGATCTTGATCATACGTTCATGCTTCCCCTCGATCTAATCATCCTTTCTCATCCGTCCCGGGGATTGAGAGATCTTCTCTTCTCAAAGATTAACATGCATCATTCTAGCTTGCTAAGCGTCCTTGTTTTCTTTGATTTCTTTGTTTCAAGAACAATTCATGTCCCCGTAGATTAGGAAAACTTTATTACTTGATATGTGATTAGACTATTTTTCCTAGGTTTATTTGTGTGATCTTTCACTTTGCATTGTGTGATATTTGGCTTGGATCTTATGAATGATATCTTATCTTTAGATCTTCCAATTTCAAGATTCTTATGCAATGTAATATACTTATCATAAATATTAATTGTCAAACCAAACATAGTAGAAGATGATTATTTGGATGCTAATTGAGGCCCGTCGAAAGACGGGGCGAGTTGAGGGTGTTTTAGTCGCGACAAAGGCTCCTTCCTCTCCGTACCAAAACCCCGAACCAAGTTCTTTGGTTATGAAGGGCCGGTGCCCTTTATCCATTTGGGTGAGTCAAATTAGGTTTCTTGGTTCCTTAAAGACCAAGTGGCGACTCTGTATCTGTTTTCAACAGACCATTTTCTTTCTTTGATCTAAATTAAATTTCAAAACAAAAAGCAGCAAGTGGATGAGGTAGAATCCCGCGTGTCCACAACTGCCTCGTGTGGAAAGACAGATTTGACTGTGAAAGGACCTGTCCACCGTGATCGGTGTTTGCTTGGGAAGAGATTTAGGCGTGAATCATATAATAAAACTTTCTGCCCAGGCTCGAAAGTTTTTCAAAAAAATCATTCCGTCATGGTGCGCCTTCAACCTTTCCTTGCTGAGTTTGGCATTGTCATATGCATCTCGATGAATTTCTTCGAGTTCAGCCAACTGGAGTTTCCTGAGATTACCTCCCTCTTTAATGTCGAAGTTTAATGAACGAGTCGCCCAATATGCTTTGTGCTCTATTTCGACAGGAAGGTGACATGCCTTACCATACACTAGCCTATATGGAGACATTCCAAGATTTGTCTTGTAAGCAGTACGGTACGCCCACAGAGTGTCAGTCAATTTATAGGCCCAGTCTTTTCTGTTGAAACTAACCATTTTTTCAAGTATATGTTTGATTTCACGGTTAGCCAACTTAGCCTGCCCGTTTGTTTGGGGGTGGTAGGCTAATGCGATCTTATGGTGTACCCCGTATTTCTTAAGTAGTGACTCCAAGAGTCTATTGCAAAAGTGCTTGGCTTGGTCACTTACTAATGCTTTTGGGGTTCCAAAACACGACAGGATATGTTCCTTAAGGAAGGACATTACCATTTTGTGGTCGTTGCGTCTCATTGGTATTGCTTCCACCCATTTTAATACATATTCCACAGCTAGGAATATGTATTCGCAGTTGTTCGATTTTGGGAACGGGCCCATAAAGTCTATGCCCCGACAATCAAATATTTCAATTGTGATAATAGGGGTTAAGGGCATAGAATTTCTTTTTGAAATAGTACCTAGCTTTTGACAGCGTTGACATGATTTACAGAAGGAATAGGCATCCTTAAATATGGTGGGCCAATAAAATCCTCTGTGTAGGACTTTTTGTGCGGTCTTTTAGGAAGAAAAATGGCCACCACAAGCTTCAGAGTGGCATGAGGCTAGAATTACGGTTATATCCTCATTAGGGACGCAATGCCTGATGACCTGATCAGCACAATACTTGAATAAATACGGGTCATCAAAAAAGAAATGGCGTGCTAACGAGAGGAACCGCTTCCTGTCTTGATTTGACTAGTGTCTAGGAGTTTCTCCTGCAGCTAGGTAGTTTACTATGTCTGCGTACCAGGGTAAACCCAAAACTGCCATAATATGCTCGTCTGGGAATTCATCTTTGATTGGTATGGGCTCAGTATTGTCTGTGAATGTCAACCGAGATAAGTGGTCAGCAACCACATTCTCTACTCCCTTTTTATCCTTGATAGTGATATCGAATTCCTGAAGTAGGAGTATCCAACAGATTAGCCTCTATTTCACGTCTTTCTTAGATAACAGGTACTTGAGGGCCGAGTGGTCTGTAAAATAGACTATTGGGGACCCTATCAGATAAGACCTGAATTTGTCCAGAGCGAAGACTATTGCCAGTAGCTCTTTTTCAGTAGTTATATAGTTCATTTCAGCTTCGTTGAGTGTTCGGCTGGCATAGTATATAACATAAGGCTTGTTGTGCTTCCTCTGTCCTAGGACTGCGCCAGTGGCGTAGTCACTAGCATCGCACATTAACTCAAATGGCAAACCCCAGTCGGGTGCCTGTATTATCGGTGCGGAGGTAAGGTGTTCCTTTAGTGCATCAAAAGATTGTCGCGCCCGCCCCGAAGGTGGAGGGCGGTCCCCTTGAGGGATCGCGACCGTTTTAAAAGGAAATGAAATAAAATAGGGTAAAAGGCTCAAAGCAGCGAACCAAGGTGGGAAAGGAAATGTGTGAAAGTATGTACAAGTGGGAGTAGGGCCAAGTAAGAGTTCAGAGTCGCCACCTAACGTTTATCAGGAGTTAGGATCCCTGCAAAGACGATTAGAGTAATCATCTTTGACTTTTGATAAAATAGTTTGAGAAGAGTGGGGCCCTTTTAAAAGTGTGACTCTTGATAGTCATGCGAAACCAGAGTTCTCAAAATGGGTTTGGGGACTCGATTATGTCGAGGGAAGGTATTAGGCACCCTCGAACATCCGTGACTCACGGTTGCCGTTTTAGTGGTTTTCATAGTAACGGGGCATAAGTAAGGGGTAGTAGAATACATATATAAGAAATTAAAACGCGAGGGTGACGTGGCAGATGACGTGTCAGACACTTGGCAGTGACACGTGGCAGGTGATGCCACGTGTCAGTCTGTGATTAGACCGACAGTGATGATGTGTCAGATGGCGTGGCTTGCTGACTGGACTGATGACTCAGCAGTTTTGCCACGTGGCGCATTCTCATTGGGCGGTCAACTGCTGAGTCAGCGCTGACTCGGCGCTGACTGTTGACTGCGCGTGGGAGGCGGAACGGCGCGCTGGAGGCGTGTGCAGCGCGTGGAGACGTTTCCGGTGGCCTTTGGATGTCGGACCGTCGGGATCTGGATCGTCTGGTCCAGACTATGAGGATGGTGGTGGTGGTTTCCGGCGGGAATCGCCGGAAAAGCCGCCGGAGTGTGATTTTTACAGCGGCGGCGCGTGGGGGATTCCGGCGGCGCGTGCGGCTTTATCCAGGGAGTTTTGGTGTTCAGACCACCTTTGTTGGCTCCGTCTTGGCCTTGCGGACCCACTGGATGGGGAGGTGAGATGCAGAGAGCCCTGTAAGGGCCTGTTTGACTGAATTTTCAGAAACTGTGCAAGTTCAAGGCTCTGTTTGGTTTGAGCAGCTTTTCTGGGCTTTCTGGGTGTGTTTAGAAGCTGATTTTTTGAGGGGGACTGGATAATGAGGTGAAGTTTATAGGTTTTGAGTGGTGGAGACAGTGGTGGTGTGGTGGTGGTGATGTGGTTGTAATTGTGGAGGTGTGTTGATCAAAACAAACCAAACAGAGCTTTGGAGGAGACTTCAGCCAAACAGGGCCTTGGGAGTCTGCGCAGCTTCCCTCCTCTTCTTTTGTTCTTCAGATCCCCCCTCCAACGAAATGAAAGAATTGTTGGTTTTTATAAGGAAAACCTACATGGGCTCTGATCCCATGTAGGTGAGACACCGGTTGATCGGTGCAATCTTGATCTTGATCGCCCGATCGTCCAGGAACTTCGATTGTTAATTATTTTTGAATCGATTGTCCGATCCTTCTGATTCAAGAAGTTATGGACTCGTAATGTCATCCTCTTTATATCCGTACGGTTGGATCAGAGATCTTGAGCCCGGATATTGACATGTATGTCATTGTCGATGTTGATCGAGCCGTAAAAACTTGAATCGAACACCGTTTCTTCTCCGATTGTCCGATTGGACTGATTCAAGTCACAGAATCTCTGTTTTTCTCTGTATTTCAGTCAATCATGTCCAGTCGGACTTCTGGTGTCTCCGGATTGACGATTGTGTCCTTTTTTCTCGATTTTGGTGCACCGAAGCTTCGATCGGAGACCGATTCTTCGTCGGTTATCAGAATTTGATGATTCGAAGTTCTGTGGCCCGGTGTTGATGCCTGTTGAGTCCTGGCATAATTGAATTTGGCCTTTGGTCATCCCAGACTCTGATATGTTGACTTTCAGTTCGAATCGGGCCTGATTATTAACCTCCGGGAAGCCCAGAATGCAGTACATTTGCATCGGTGTCGCTTACGACATTGATTTGACCTCTGGGGATCTTGGTTGGGCTCCGGAGCTTTTTCTCGATTTGCATGCCTGATGGGCCCCCTGCGACAGTTATTTTCTTTTTTGGCAGGTCAAAATGGGGTGTCTACAGCTGCCCCTCTTTGTCATGTTTTGCGAAGCAAATCGTGACAAAGAAATAAGACGACCCATTTTGACCCTTTTCTTTTAGGTAATAAGAAAAAGAAAAAAAGACGTGCCAAAGTAGGCAAGCGAGTATGAGATGCCAACATAGGGAAGTGGGCGTGAGATGCCATCGTAGGCAAGCGAATACGAAGTGCCAACGTAAGCTAATGCATGTGAAATGCCAACGTAAGCTAATGCATATAAAATGCCATCGTAGGCAAGTGCGTATGAGTTGCCAAATGTAGGCAAGTGAATATGAGATGCCATCGTAGGTAAGTGAGTGTGAGATGCCATCGTAGGCAAGTGAGGGTGAGATGCCAACATAGGGAAGTGGGCGTGAGATGCCATCGTAGGCAAGTAAATATGAGGTGCCGACGTAGGCTAGTGCATGTGAAATTCCATCGTAGGCAAGTGCGTATGAGGTGCCAATGTAGGCAAGTGAATGTAAAATGCCATCGTAGACAAGTGTAAGTGAGTGAATGTGAAAAGCCATCGTAGGCAAGTGGGTATGATGTGCCAATGTAGGCATATGAATGTGAAATGCCATCGTAGGCAAGTGGGTATGAGGTGCCAATGTAGGCAAGTGAACGGTGTGCCAAAGTAGGCAGTTGGGGATTGGGAGTATTGCTAGAGCGGGCAAATAGCACCGCTGGGGATTGAGAGTGTTACCAGAATGGGTGAACGACTCTGTTGAGGATTCATGTGAGAATCGAGTAAAAGAGGGATGGTGTAGTCAAGAAGTGCGTAATCGCGTAATCTCGAACTTTAATCGAAAATGTAATAAAGTGAGGGTGTAGTCGAGCTCTTAGAGCTGCCTACGTATCTTCTATCAGAGAATCAAATCGTACGTAGTTCGTACGAACCTAGGTAGATGGTGGGAGACGGTGTAGTCGAGAAGTGCGTAGTCGCGTAATCTTGAACTTTAACCAGGAATGTAGTAAAGTGATGGTATGGTCGAGCCTTTAGAGGCCTACGTATCTCCTATCAGAGAATCAAATCGTGCATAGTTCGTACTATGATAGAATAAGAGTGATGAAAAGTGTGAGACGAGAGAGCAAAATGAGCTGTATGAGGTAGCGAAATGCCACGTGGGGCGTGATCGCTGTGAAATAAGAGAGCAAAATGTCGCGTTGTGGCGTAATTGCTGTGAAGTTATAGAGTGGCAAAATGCGATTCGCGTGGTTGCCTTGAATATAAGAGACGAGAATAGCAAAGTCCGATACGGGTAATTGCCGTGGAGATAAGGTCTAACAGAATGGGATGCGCGTGACTGTTGAAGATATGAGAGAGCAAAAAGCCGAGTAAGGCGTGATAGCTGTAAAGAGTTTGAGATAAGAGAAGCAAAATGCCACATGGGGCATTTTTGCTGTGAAGTTATAGAGTGGCAAAATGTGATTCGCGTGATTGCCTTGAATATAAGAGACGAGAATAGCAAAGTCCGATACGGATAATTACCGTGGAGATAAGGTCTAACAGAATGCGATGCGCGTGACCGTTGGGAGTATAATAGAGTAAAATGCCACGTGAGGCGTGATTTCTATGACGATTCGAGAGCAAAATGCCACGTGAGGCGTGATTACTGTGAAGAGTGATGAAATTAGCGAAATGCGGTATGCGTGATCGCCGTGAAAATGTGGGGATAGCAAAATGTGATGCGCGTGATTGCTATAGAGTGCGAGAGGGTAAGAGAAATACCTGATGCTTGATGCCGATGTAAGTTGGATACCGTTGAGGGACTTATACCTGATGGTAGGTGACGTGAACAGGACGCCACTTGACGGACTCACTCCTGATATTGAATGATAGACGATGACGTGAATAGTATGCCCCTTGACGGACTCACTTTTGATTCTGATGATTGATTGGGATGTCACTTGACGACCTTACTTGTTTGTTGAAGTTATGAACGAGATGCCCCTTGACGGGTTCATTCCCGGTTCCGATGATGAATTCTGATGCCGAGTAGTTAATAGGATGTCGCTGGAGGGTCTTATACCTGATTCTGGAAGTGAATAGTGGACAGGACACCGCTGGGGGTCTTATACTTGATGCTGATTTTGATTATGGATTCTGATGATGAGTGAACAGGATGCCGCTTGAGGGTCTCATACCTGATTCCTGATTTGAGCGTGAACGGTTAGACCTGAGCGAGGGATAGATTTCTTGACAATCTACCGAGGAGAAGACCGATTTGATATGTAGATCCGAGTAGATGGATCAATGTGAAGTTGGCGAGTCTGAGCAAGGGTTGATATCGTAGCTCAATTAGTGGTGGTCTTTTGGGCTATTTGAGAGGATTGTCGGAACCAGTTGCCCCTGTTATAAAAGTATGCATTGTCTGCTATGCTGAAAGATATGAATGGATTTTGAAAGTCGTGTCATGCTGAGCATACGTATTTACAAGAGTATGATGCATGAATCTATCATCTGTGAAAGAATGCTCATGAGTTACTGGATATTGAATGTCTTATCGCCTGTTGAGTACTAGAAGACAAAGTATTTGACTGTGTGGGCTCAGTGCCCCAGTGATCATCCTTCAGAAGGACCCAGTTTTTCAGTATTTGATTTCTCTCAAGCTCTCCTTCTCTCTGAAACCATTTTTACCTTCGGCGCCCTCACGGGTTTTCACCGAATCCGGTCATGTGATTGTTGCACTTCGGTGTATCTTGTGATTTGAAAGTATGTGGCACTCCCGTCGTTTGGAATGATGCAAGTATGTGATTTAGTGAACCCAACAAGGCCTGTGTCAATCAAAGTGGACTTTACTGGGTTGTAACATAGGCCAGGGTTATGGGTTTGAGAAATGAAAGGATCGCATGAAGGCTCAAAGTTTATTTTGAAAAGTCGGTTGAGATTCCTGAGATCACCTTATGCCCTGCTTTTTTTATTCTTTTGATTTTGTTCTTTTTCTTTTTGTTTTTGTATTTGTCCCAATCTAGTGTGGGGTATGTTATCGCTGAGTAAAGTATGTACGGGGGAGAATTGCCCCAGTTTGAAGTATATATCCAAGTCGGATCGTATCTTTTGTGGATTTGCTCCAGCTTTGCATTGAGTTCTCTTTTAGTTCGCTTTCTTTTTCTTTTTTCCTTTTGGCATTGCCCCAGTATAGGGGGTGATCCTCAGGGGTTTAAGTTTAAAGAAATCATCGCATGGCTCAAGTGGGCTAACGAGGGAAAGTAGTGTATAGATAGCTGAAACGATTGCCTCTAATCATTTTGACACAAGTCGAGTCGGGTTCAAAGATCACATATATGCATCATTGAAGTTAGAGTTCCTGAGAATGAGTATTTACTTTCCTGACCAGGATTGAGGGGCCCCATGTGGGCTAGCAGTGATCGTGATGACCTCTTTTGCTGAGATGTGAGGGGCAAAGATTGCCCAAGTCTATGTATGTCATGATCCTGAGAATGAACCAAGGACTATTCTTGAATGCCCGTCGGCTGTCTGCTCCGTTCTTGTGTCCTCAGATGACATCAAGCGGTCGTAGAGAAGTATGCATTGAGTATGCTTTTGTCATTTGATTCTTGTTGAGATGTGAGCATCGTCAGAGGATGAAATGGCCGATTTGTGAACTTGAGTCGTCTGTCGGCATGACCTTGTGTTGATCGTACTTTTAGGTAGAATTGAACATAGCTTTGTTACGTCGGGAAGTCTAGTACAATGTCTAATTCGTATTCAACAAGTAGCAAGACAGTCATATCCAACATACTCATGAGATTTGAGGAATGAGAGCAGATGATAATTATTGAATGATGCAAAGAATGAGTTTTTTTTTTTGTTTTTTGTTTGAAAGAATGCTCTTATGCAAAGCAGACAAAACATAATTCAATAGTATGGAGAAATTGCCCCTGTATGGCGGATGATGAGGTGTAATGTTTCAAGACAGTGGGCCGAGTATTGGGTCTCTTACGAGAGTCGTCTCGGGCATGGACAGAGCTTGTGGATGTATATGGGTAGAAGTAGGCCTATTGGTTCAGTGGTTTGAGGGTTCGAACGATCGCGAATGCGCTGGTACTGCTCGGATTTGACCTCCGCGGATTTTGTCATCTGCCCTGCTCAGGCTAAATGTTTGGATTTGAAAATCAGAGCTGTTTGGACTGGTTATCCATTCAGACTTTCTCAATCCGTGGAGAAGTCGGTGATGCCGAGAGTAGGCTGAGCGTGTAGAAGCTTCCTATGTTGACCTCTATCAAAAATGTACCTTCAGCAGAGGTTAGAGAAGTAGAGGTAGACGTAAAGTTAGTAAGTCGCTTCAAAGAAAAGAAACAGGGATTCTTCTCCCAGTGACTCCTTGGAGATGAGAGAGTAATGCCCCAGTATAATGTGAGTTCCCAAGGTATGAGATGCATCTGGATAGCCTTTCGGCGTCACCAAATGTCTTTGAAAAGTGGATTTGTCCTTTTTATTTTTGTTTTTGAAAGGTGAGAATGAGCTTTGAAAAAGTCTGGCAGCCTTCCGGCGCCGTTTATGAGTTTTTTTTTTTTTTTTTTTTTAAAGTTTATCCAACCCTGGTCTATATACAGGTGCAAGGGAAAGATAAAGAAGAATCGGGTAACCTTTCGGCGCCGTATTATGAATTTGAGAGGGTGTATCCATCCTTGATAAAATGTAAAGGTAGGACGAGTAAGAATGTGCAGCCTTTCGGCGCCGTTTTGAGTTTGAAAATTCTTCCGGCCCTTGGTTTGTACAGAAAGTGCAGGGGAAAGACAGGGAAGGATCTGGTAGCTCGTCGGCTCCGTTTTTTTGAAAAGTTTTCCATTCCCAGTTTATATAAGGGGAGGATGGAAAAGAATTGGGCAGCATAACGGCGCCGTATTATGTTTTTTTGAAAAGTGTTTCCACCCTTGGTTTATATAAGGGGATGATAGAAAAGAATCAGACAGCATATCGGCACCGTTTCGTATTTTGAAAAGTTTTGAATGCACACGTGCAGAATGTGACTATGTGGAGAGGTTTGACATCTAATGTAGACTTATTTAGGTCCGGTTCCCAAACCTTCAAACCTCCAGCGCTGTGGCACCTTCTCAGGTTGGTGGTTTCGAGCGGAGGAACTTTCGGTACTGGTACCGACGGTACTACCGCAACGGCCATGCCACTTACTGATCCTCCTATCTAATCTTAAAAGGTTTCACTTTCAGAAACGGGTTATGTCATGCTTGATGCAAGTGTGTAGTGTGTATGATAGTAAAGTATGGCATTGGCCTTGCAGTGTCGTTGGCATTGGCCTCGTGGTTTCTTTTATGAGTTGCAGGTACCTGTATAAACAAGTTTTGTCAGCTGCAAAAAAATTATAGAAGTACAGAGTTGTAAATAAAACAAATGCCCCATTAGTATGAAAACCACCAAAGTGATGGGCTGAGTCCTCTTAAGTGAAGTCCCCAGCAGAGTCACCAGCTGTCGCGCCCGCCCCGAAAGTGGAGGGCGGTCCCCTTGAGGGATCGCGACCGTTTTAAAAGGAAATGAAATAAAATAGGGTAAAAGGCTCAAAGCAGCGAACCAAGGTGGGAAAGGAAATGTGTGAAAGTATGTACAAGTGAGAGTAGGGCCAAGTAAGAGTTCAGAGTCGCCACCTAACGTTTATCGGGAGTTAGGATCCCTGCAAAGACGATTAGAGTAGTCATCTTTGACTTTTGATAAAATAGTTTGAGAAGAGTGGGGCCCTTTTAAAAGTGTGACTCTTGATAGTCATGCGAAACCAGAGTTCTCAAAATGGGTTTGGGGACTCGATTATGTCGAGGGAAGGTATTAGGCACCCTCGAACATCCGTGACACACGGTTGCCGTTTTAGTGGTTTTCATAGTAACGGGGCATAAGTAAGGGGTAGTAGAATACATATATAAGAAATTAAAACGCGAGGGTGACGTGGCAGATGACGTGTCAGACACTTGGCAGTGACACGTGGCAGGTGATGCCACGTGTCAGTCTGTGATTAGACCGACAGTGATGATGTGTTAGATGGCGTGGCTTGCTGACTGGACTGATGACTCAGCAGTTTTGCCACGTGGCGCATTCTCATTGGGCGGTCAACTGCTGAGTCAGCGCTGACTCGGCGCTGACTGTTGACTGCGCGTGGGAGGCGGAACGGTGCGCTGGAGGCGCGTGCAGCGCGTGGAGATGTTTCCGGTGGCCTTTGGATGTCGGACCGTCGGGATCTGGATCGTCTGGTCCAGACTATGAGGATGGTGGTGGTGGTTTCCGGCGGGAATCGCCGGAAAAGCCGCCGGAGTGTGATTTTTACAGCGGCGGCTCGTGGGGGATTCCGGCGGCGCGTGCGGCTTTATCCGGGGAGTTTTGGTGTTCAGACCACCTTGGTTGGCTCCGTCTTGGCCTTGCGGACCCACTGGATGGGGAGGTGAGATGCAGAGAGCCCTGTAAGGGCCTGTTTGACTGAATTTTCAGAAACTGCGCAAGTTCAAGGCTCTGTTTGGTTTGAGCAGCTTTTCTGGGCTTTCTGGGTGTGTTTAGAAGCTGATTTTTTGAGGGGGACTGGATAATGAGGTGAAGTTTATGGGTTTTGAGTGGTGGAGACAGTGGTGGTGTGGTGGTGGTGATGTGGTTGTAATTGTGGAGGTGTGTTGATCAAAACAAACCAAACAGAGCTTTGGAGGAGACTTCAGCCAAACAGGGCCTTGGGAGTCTGCGCAGCTTCCCTCCTCTTCTTTTGTTCTTCAGATCCCCCCTCCAACGAAATGAAAGAATTGTTGGTTTTTATAAGGAAAACCTACATGGGCTCTGATCCCATGTAGGTGAGACACCGGTTGATCGGTGCAATCTTGATCTTGATCGCCCGATCGTCCAGGAACTTCGATTGTTAATTATTTTTGAATCGATCATCCGATCTTTCTGATTCAAGAAGTTACGGACTCGTAATGTCGTCCTCTTTATATCCGTACGGTTGGATCAGAGATCTTGAGCCCGGATATTGACATGTATGTCATTGTCGATGTTAATCGAGCCGTAAAAACTTGAATCGAACACCGTTTCTTCTTCGATTGTCCGATTGGACTGATTCAAGTCACAGAATCTCTGTTTTTCTCTGTATTTCAGTCAATCATGTCCAGTCGGACTTCTGGTGTCTCCGGATTGACGATCGTGTCCTTTTTTCTCGATTTCGGTGCACCGAAGCTTCGATCGGAGACCGATTCTTCGTCGGTTATCGGAATTTGATGATTCGAAGTTCTGTGGCCCGGTGTTGATGCATGTTGAGTCCTGGCATAATTGAATTAGGCCTTTGGTCATACCAGACTCTGATATGTTGACTTTCAGTTCGAATCGGGCCTGATTATTAACCTCCGGGAAGCCCAGAATGCAGTACGTTTGCATCGGTGTCGCTTACGACATTGATTGACCTCTGGGGATCTTGGTTGGGCTCCGGAGCTTTTTCTCGATTTGCATGCCTGATGGGCCCCCTGCGACAGTTATTTTCTTTTTTGGCAGGTCAAAATGGGGTGTCTACAAAGATGTTTGACAGTTATCTGACCACTCCAAAGGTGCATCTTTGACTAAGAGTTGGCACAGTGATCGAGAGATTGCACTAAAGTTTTGGATAAAGCGTCGATAAAACCCAGCGTGTCCCAGAAAAGAACGGATGTCTCGGACTGTTCGAGGGACAGGCAAATTCGAAATTATATCAATTTTTGCTTTATCGACTTGGATACCTTTGTCAGAGATAATGTGGCCGAGGACAATTCCTTTGGTCACCATGAAGTGACACTTTTCCCAGTTTAGTACTAGGTGTTTGTCCTTGCATCTCGCTAACACTTTTTCAAGGCTTTCTAGGCAGTTATCGAAACTATGGCCAAACACCGAGAAGTCGTCCATGAAAACCTCGAGTGTCTGTTCAACCATATCGCTAAAAATGCTTAACAGACACCGCCGAAAAGTAGCAGGTGCATTGCATAAGCCAAAAGGCATACGGTGGTAGGCTAACGTACCGAACGGACATGTGAATGTTGTTTTCTCCTGATCTTCAGGAGCAATTTCAATTTGGTTGTACCCACTATATCCGTCCAAGAAACAATAATACTTATGACTCGCCACTCGTTCTAGCATCTGATCCATGAATGGCTGTGGGACGTGATCTTTCTGGGTCACAGTATTCAACTTTCGATAGTCAAAACACATCCTCCATCCAGTGGGGACGCAAGTTGGCACTAACTCGCCATCTTTATTTGGGATCACCATTATACCGGCCTTTTTGGGCACCACTTGGGTTGGACTAACCCAAGGGCGATCAGAGATAGGGTATATAATCCCAATGTCTAGAAGTTTTAAGACTTCTTTCTTCACTACTTCTTGCATATTTGGATTCAGGCACCTCTGCATTTGTCACGAGGGTTTAGCATCGTCCTCCAGATACTCCCTCCGTCCCATTTTATGTGTCCATATTTCCTTTTTGGGATGTCCCAAAATTGTTGTCCACTTTCCTAAATTAGTATATAAATTTTACTTAGTTTCCCCAACTACCCTTCCTTGCAATCAATACCAAAATAAAATAATAATAAAAAAGTGCAATGATTATGGGCAATTGTGGAAAGTAGGTGTAGATTCTTTTTGTCCCCTTAAATAGCTGGACTCCCCAAGATGGACACATAAAATGGGACGGAGGGAGTATATCTTATGGGTGCAAATAGATGGGCTTATGCCTTTTAGGTCAGCCATAGTCCATCCCAATGCTCCCTTGTGCAGTTTGAGCATTTGAATCACCTTATCCTCTTGTTCAGAATTTAACGTGACTGAGATTATAACAGGATAAGTCTTTTCAGTCCTTAGAAAAGCATATTTGAGCTCTTTTGGAAGCTCCTTTATTTCTAGATCAGGAAACTAAAAATTCGAAGGCATAGTTAACTTGGTTTTTGGAGGTAAGGGTTCATATGGTGTGACCCACATGCATTCATCTCTATCTTCCTCCTTTGTTTCCATCATGAGGCAGGCGTGATTTAGGGCAGCATCCAATGGGGTAGAATCATTAGGTTGATAGGTAGTGTCGAATTGTGACACAACAACCTCCAAGGGATCTTTGTACTCTACAAGATCAGCCTCATCTTCGATGACTGCTTCGATGCAGTTAACTTCTTCGTCATCCTCGTATTCTTCAGGTCGGGGATTTGAGAATATCTTGACATTTAAAGTCATGTTCTCGAATACGATGGTCATGATACCACTCCTTATTTTGATTGTGGCATCAATGGTGTTGAGGAATGGATGTCCAAAAATCACCGGGATTTGTGAACACGGGTTAGACACAGGTTCAGTGTCCAATATCACAAAATCGACCGGGAAGACAAATGTATCTATCTGTACCAGAACGTCTTCCAGTATTCCTTTAGGATATTTGACTAACCTGTCTGCCAATTATAATGCAACTTGAGTGGGTTTGAGTTCACCCAACCCTTGTTGTTTATATACGGAGTATGGCAGCAAGTTTACGCTAGCTCCTAAATCAAGGAGTGCGTTGTCTATCCTTTGATTCCCAATTCTGCACGAGACAGTTGGGGTGCCAGGGTCCTTAAGCTTTGGAGGCAACTCATTTAGAATGATTGCGCTTGCTTGGCAAGCGACATAAGCGTGTTTCTTTACGCTTTGCCTCCTCTTGACCTTGCATAAGTCCTATAGATACTTAGCGTAGGCTGGCACTTGTTTAATGGCATCAAGGAGTGGGAGATTAATTTTTACTTGTTGGAATAACTCCAAGAACTCCTGATTCTTCGCCTCGTTTTGGGGTTTCTTGAGCCTTTGAGGATAAGGCGCAGGGAAAGGGCATTTAGGTAATTTGTCAATGACAGGCTCCTTTCCAGGCCTTCTCTCAACTTCTTTTACTTCTTTAGGAGCGTCCTCATTTGGTTCTAATGGTTTGTCATTAGTAGACGACTCCTCTACTTGAGTAGATAGTTTGCTCCTAATTTCCACTTCCTCTTCTTTATACTCCTCGGGAATAGAATGAGGCTTGTTTTGCCCTATGACTTTGCCGCTTCTTAGTGTAGTCATGGCTTTTTCTTGTTCATGATTAGGGGGACCATTATTGTATCCCTTGGGGTTTGGAAGTGGTTGAGCGGGAAATGTACCACTCGGACCCTCTTGACGTGCATTCATCCTCTCTAATGTTGCGGACATTTTGCTCATCATTTGAATTAACTATTGCGTTAAATTTGCGTTAGAGAGTGGATCTTCCTCTTGCACCTTCTTGTGAGGTGGCACATAGATATTTGCTTGTTGATTATGTGAGGGTAGAGCGTTGTTGTAGTTGTTTGTTCTATTCTGATTGAATGGCTGGGATTGCCTGTTGTATTGCCCTTGATATTGGTTATTGTTATTGTAGGGCTGTTGTTGTTGAAATTGGTTTTGGGTCCCAGCGTTGTTTTTCCAGTCGAACCCGAGGTGATTCCATCTATTGTTATTATTTTGTGAATTGTAGTTGTTGTAGGAATTCCCCGCCCCCCTATACCCCTGCATGGCATTCATTTCCATGGGGGGTTGTTCTTGGAAATACGGCACATTGGGAAAGTATTGAGTAGCATGTCCCAGCATATTACATGTGCCACATGGTTCTTCAGGTAAAAACTGCCTAGAACTCTCTCCTTTCATCCCCAATTCTTCCACTTTCTTTGCTAGTTCTTCATATTTATTCATCAAATGATCCTCACTTTTTAGTTGATATAAACTTTTCTCTTCCACACAGGATATCTGTGAGCGTGGGATATCATCTGAATTTGACCACTCATGAGCGTGTTCAGCTAGCCACTCAAAATGATCTCCAGCCTCCTCCGTGTTTTTGCGAAGAAATGGCCTTGAACTCATGGTCTCGACCAATTTCTTAGTTTTACCGTTTAATCCTTCGTAAAAGTAGCTGATGGTTCGCCATTTCTCGTACCCGTGATGTGGGCATGATAGCAGCAAATCCTTGAAATGTTCCCAAGTTTGGGTGAATGTTTCATTGCTCTTTTGTTTGTAAGGATTTATTTGACATTTAAGCTCGGTGGTCATGCGAGGTGGAAAGAATTTCTTCAGGAAAGCAGTGTTCATCGCATGCCAGGTGTAGATAGAGTTTGGCTTTAAGGTGTGTAACCATGCTTTTGTTTTATCCTTCAGAGTGAAAGGAAATAGCATTAAATGTGTTACATCTACAGAACAATTCTGTGAGAAAGTTTTGCAAACATCCTGAAAGTCCTTGACATGTAGATACGCCTTCTCGCTCTCCATTCCATGAAAGGTAGGAAGGAGTTAAATCATTCCATTGTGAAATTGAAATTTGCCTGCATGAGGTGGAATGAGAATACAAGATGGCGTAGGCGCGTGTTCGGGTGTCATGAGGTCACATAAAGGACGTAATGAATCGTCGATTGGTACAACCACATTATCACCGTTTTCACTTTGATTATCGGCCATTGAATCGATCGGTGTAACTATGGGGTTAATCGAACTAGATGAATTGGATAAATAGAACGGGTTTCCATCAATTCCTTCGATGGAATTATCGGACATAAAGGGAAAGATCCTAAGAGATTTTTAATCTAAAGAACAAAAGAAAAAGAAAAACAGAAAAAGATGAGGAAAGATTGTGGTAATCAAAGCGTTAGCTTGTCGCCTTCCCAGGCAACGGTGCCAAAAACTTGACACGACTAACTAGTTGTCCGCTCTTGTGCAACACCCAAGTGTAGGTGATCATGCAAGTAATACTGGATAATTCCAGGTCGATCCCACAGGGAAGGAGTTAAACTAATTACTTAGATTGTTCTCAAACAGGAAAATAGAATTCAATATTTTTAAAAATGTAGAACACAAAGTTCCACAGTTTAACAACTACTCAACTGAAGCAATTAAACTAAAGTAACTAATTACTAACTAATTAACTAAAGCAGTGATTTGAAAAATGTTTTTTTTTCTTAATTAAAAAGGAATGTTGGGATTACACGAATTCACTGCAACCTAGCCATCTACCATGTAATTACATTGAAGCTCAATGGAGCACACTCTCTACAGTATCTCGTATTTGTCTTAAGATAAAGAGTCCATAGTCCTTTCATGACCGGGGCTATATCGTCACATTTACGTTTGAAATACACAAAGGCGGTTTAAAACAATAGTTTAGACTCTCACCTACAATGGTATTAGCATTGAGAGTGATTTACAAAATTTATTGAAGAAAAATGCCTCAAGGTTTTAGGTTTAAAGACTGTCTTGACAAACTGAGTATGTTGGGACAATTTTGATGACAATCCAGTAAAACAAAAAGTCTAGGAATACTGTATAGAATGTCCTCAAGAATCAGAGAGTTCGATCGATCGACGCGCTTTCGATCGATCGAATATCTTCATCTCTCGATCGATCGAAATTACTTCGATCGCTCGACAATGTCTCTGGTCCGATCGATCAAACTACTTCGATCGATCGAACACATAAATTAATCTGCTACATGGCAGAGGCCTGAGATCACGATTTCATCGTGGTCTCCCAACCCGGGGACTACTCAAACATAGTCTGGAGTGTCACAGATTTATTCTTAATGTAAATATTCATTAAGGTTGTGTTTGGTTGAGATTTAAACATACAATCAATGGAAAACAATGGTGTAACCACTACCAACAAGTAAAACTACAATCTACTCAGATGTAAACTATGTAAACTACTAAAAGAATGCAAACAAACTGATATAACAAAACCTGGAACGAACAAGCTGTTACTAAACTTTAAACTTTAACCAAAATTAATATCCAATCACCTAACCTAAAAAAAAACAAAGTAGAACACTTTCTCTCTGTGCAAAAATTGATAAAAGTAAAGTGGGCGTCCTCATGGACGTACACAATACCAGTTTATATAGAAACAACCTAATGCTAGGGTTAGACATCCCTTCTGCTGCGTGCACGTATAATCCGATAAAAGCCATGTTCGATCGATCGAACAATTCTCGATCGATTGACCTCTGGAACTTCGATCGCTTGAGCTTCTCTCGATCGATCGAACGGTCTTCAATCGATCGAACTCTGCATTTCAACTTTTGATTGTCTTCATTAGAATTCAGCATTTCTTTTTATCGTTATCTTTCAATTCTTCACACAACAACTGTTAATCTGCACAAATTACAGCTAAAACAAACAACTTATCATAGTTTAATCAATATGTGTATAAACTAGCATTGTAATTCAAATTGCAGATAAATGGAGGAATTGTAAACTAAATCAATACATTTTCTTCTTTTAGCGCGGTTGTATTTTACAAATACCCCCGCTTGTCACGAACGACCATGGTATTCAAGGTATAAAAGATCATATGATTGCGAAAGAACAAGCCCTCAAGGCATATAATAATGCGTAATCGAATTTAAGCCTTAGCGAATAATAAATTAAGGTTGCCAACAACAGAGATCAACAACACGTAAGAGATCATACTCCCAAAAATGGGTATGATCTTGAATTTAAGGAGATAACGAAATCGAGAATCTCAACAATAAATCATCTAACAACATCTATCCCTCAAGGTGTAGGGAAAGATCTGAGTGTCCAACAACTCAAGTTCGAATTCAACGAAATAAATTCCAAGAATTTAATAAGGCAAAACTGTCGGAGGAAGATTGATTCAAGAATCAACGAGTCCAAAGAAAAAAAAAGTCATTACAGCGCTATAGTGTGACATACCCAAGTTCAAAACTTAAGGGTGAACTAGTTTGAAATCAACAACCCTCGATGACGAGAATCGAATCAACAAGGCACAAACGTACTTTCAAGAAAAGACTTGGAATGATGGAATCAAAAGATAAGACCCAATAAAACAAGATGAACATCCCACTAGAATTGATGAAATAATCACTATCAATCAGACATAGGATCCGGGGAAATAACAGGTGATGCCAACAAGTCCGAACCATACGGGACTTTCAAATCATGAAATAAGAACAAGTTATTTCACAAATTCAATAACTCAATTGACACTTTACCGACCAAAGAGTAAGGCTACTATGAAGAATATCGTAAAGAGGATAGGAAGCAACATTAACTTACAAGGAACACACATGCTTAAGTTCAATGTGATAACAAGATCGAAGAACTCAACTAAGCGAACATGCTGAAAAAGAATTGTTCCAAAGATTGATGAGTCCAAATGAAGGACGTAAGTGAGAATTTAGGATGAGAGAAGCTAGGATAAAGAAGACAGAAGTTCTTCATAAAAAAAATTGACGCAGTAATATAGAAGTGTCCCCTTTAAGAAAACTTAAAACAAGGGAACTAAAATGCTCTTAAAGGACGAGAATTATGAGGATTAATCAATAAATTAACTTCAAAGAAGTGTTACAATACGAGGAGCCATACTCCTTCATTGAGAATGAAACATTGGAACAAATCTTGTTTCTTCGAATGAGTTTAAATGTCAACCACACAGTGTCGACAATAAACCTTACTAGAGATTGATAATCAATTCAAGGAAGTGACTATACTAACTCAAAACAAACATACACACCAAGATTGCGTAAGTACACGCCATAACTTAGTGAAAGAAGCCTTACCATAAAATGAAATGCATTTTCCTCAAGAAAATAAACTATCATCAGAACAATAGGATTTACGCGCATACAAAAGTCATAGAGTAAAGAAACTGAGAAATTTAAACAATTTATGCGAGAACAAGATGGTTGGATCATTAATCAATAAATTGTAGGATAGGAACAACGGTAATCTACTCAAAGGAGCTATTACAATGCTCAACAAACAACCGATCAAAGAATCTCTAAGGATCAAAGAATATGGTAATCCAACAACGGGGAAAGAATACCCCTACAACGATAAATAAGTTACGAATAACCAAAAACATATACATAGGTGACAAGTAAGTGTACGAGGGCTATATACGAAGGCCGCAAAAAACACGGTTAACCTTACGTAAGCATTCGAGTGGGTAATGCACAACGTGCTAACAATGGCAAGACGTTACAATGATGTAAACATGTATAATGTACACATGAAGGCATAATACTGTAAACATGTTCTCCTTAAAAACTTCCAATTTAGAGAAGATCGATGACAATTTCATCATATAGGCACGCAACACTTAACATGTTTCCTCAACAACTAAAATGCAAACAACTAGTAATATAAATCAAATAAATATAAAAGAGATCTTTTAATAATACAACTCAATGTAAGGCACTGTTCAATACCTAACTATCAACCCTACAAGGTGCAGTACATCGAACGAATAATCTAAACAAGGAAACCCTCATGTATATACCTTTTAACCTTGAACGGTCAATGATTAAGCATCAACAGATAGTCACATCAAGATATAATACAAAAGTCAGTTCTAATGAGTATAACGTTAAGGTAATTAAAAAGTAAAAACCACCTCAAGTCCACGAATCACATGGTCAAGATATGTAAGCATGTGATCACATAAACACGTAAGCATGTTAAAATGTAGTACCGTAGGCAAGTAGACATGCTATTGTAATCAACACATGATTTAAATGAAATGAATTAATTCATTTAACTAAGCATGGTTGAAATAATAAGAGGTGCAACGATCACACGTAGACCCAACTAACTCCCAGAGTACCAAGGTATTCAAACCCGGTTAGCTCTGATACCAATCTGTAACGCCCCAAAATCAAAGAGAGCGGAAGAAGGGGGGAAGGGGGGAGAGAAAGAAATATAAATAGCTCCTACAATGTCTTACAATGAAACCGAGACATGGAATTTTTTTTTTAAAAGTAATTATTTTCAAAACAAGGTCTTGAAATATATGAAGGGGGTGCTCATTTAAACATTGATATCACAAAAGGGACTTATGCTTTTAATCTATGTATTCTGATGAGAGTTGGATTAAGCAAAGAAGTTCGATTGAACGAACTTTGGCCAGAGAGTTCACTCAATAGAAGCTGGAATAAGCAGAGAAAAGTTTGATTGAGCAAACTCTGTGCAGAGAATTCACTCTACAAAAGTTGAATTAAGCAGTGAAAAGTTCGATTGGGCGAACTCTGGGAAGAGAGTTCACTCTACAGAAGTTGGATTAAGCAGAGAAAAGTTAAATTGAGCGAACTCTGGGCAGAGAGTTCACTCTACAGAAGTTGGATTAAGTAGAGAAAAGCTCGATTGAGGTGAACACTATGCAATATTCAAAAGTAATTTCTAACAAGAACAATATTGACGGTAAGTCGACGGAAAGAAGTTTAATAAGTAAAATTTAACAAATCCGGCTAGGATTGATAGCTCAAAGGGAGGTTATACTACATGAGTATAAACATGAAGATAAAGATAAAAGAGAAGTTCTTTACATCATACATGAAGTTTTGAATATGTACACAACACAACGACACGGCTATCATGTGCCGGTCCCAAAAGAAGGCGAGTCTAGCTATTACAGATTTCATATACAATGTTCATATGAATTAGTACATGCAATTCTATTGATCTAGTCCTAATCTTTGGCAATAGATCATATAAATTACATGTCGCCCTATCCAACCACGGGCTAGCTCTCAAAATAAAGTCCTCGAACAAGAGGCTTCAAAAATGGATACTTTTGATCCTACTCCTTACACGAGCTTGGGGTCTTTCCCTTTGTCAATAATACCTGCAAAATGACATGGAATCATAGTCGCTTAGCGCGACGGCTAAGTAGATAATGTATGTAAAGACACAGAGTGATTTCTATGATTAAGAATGAAATGCGATGTTGTGAGGTTGCCACTGTGGCAATGCAAATGTAAGGCTTCTTAGCCATGCATGTAATCGTTCACTCCCCTCGTTACCAGACTGCGAGCCACCCCCAACTGGGAATGTAGCATAATGACCTTCCGATAGCTAGTCAGCTATAAGTTAGCGTTTGGCACGTTCTTAGGTACGTCCACCCTGTCTTACATCACAACCCGCATCCGGATTTCTATGTCATCTCATTTTATGCCCTTCCTCGTGAGGGATCTTTTTGACGCATATCATGTGTATGCAATGTCCTTGCCGAAATGGCACCCGATGAAATGAATCCCTTTGATTCACTCAACCAATGTCAAATGCTTATGCAGTGTCATGTCCACTAATCATTGTATAATCTCTTATGCAGTATTGTCAAGAAATGAAAGGAACAATAATGAAATTCGTGTTATGAGCTCAAATTTAACATTAGCACATTATGTTCTAAAGCAGTACTAAGCTAGAATTAAGCACACTTTGCATACATTGAATCACAATTGATGTAGTTTAGATAGTAAATCATGATCTTTACACAAGCAATCTCAATAACCAAAGCTAGCATTTCCAACATGGATTCTAACATGAATTTCAACTAGCAAGTAGACAAGCAGGCATATTGATATTAACTTAAGCATGTAAACTAAATAGTTCAATTTCTAAGGTAAGAAATTACAGAGCACTAGATTAGGGAAAGTTCATCTAATTCAAGGGTTTTACCCAATTAAGCAAGCTTTCCAATTCACACGTAGAAGGAGGAAATTAAATGCATCAATGGACACGTAATCATGTAATTTCAGAGAATTTAGGAACTAAGTTAATGAAATACCATATAACCCTAGAAATTTACCCAAATAATCCAATATACATTATCATACTTAGAAAATAGGAATTAAAATGTATCAATGCATAGAAAATCTACCTTGCTTGGAGTAGGAAAGGGCAAGAGAATTAGAATCCAAGGGAGAAATAATAGGAGACCCAAGTTGTATAGTTCCAAGAAAAACCATGACAAGACCCATTTCTTTGCCCTGGCTCAAACCTTGTGTTAGAGATCACCCAAGGAAGAAATAAGAGCACCAATATGTAGCCCTAGATTAGGTGATAATTTTTGCTTCTAATAGCTTTGTCTCAAAAATGATTGTTTTGCAACCCAAATAGGAGCTTGAAATCATTGTAACAATGGGAGTTTCTTGTTCTTGCAAAATAGAGAGATAAAGAGAGATATAGAGAGAGAAGAAGTAAAAAAAAATGAAAGAGAGGGAGGGAGATCCGACTGATAAGAGGGAGGGGAGGGAGGAGAGAGAAAAAGAGTTGTGTGGTGTAGGTTAGTTCAAAAGTCAAAGTGGGTGGGTGTGTTTGGTTGGGTATTGCACTCACACACTCATACACTAACATATACCTATGCTCCTATACATGTGATACTTTAATTTAAAAGTGTAATACATGCAAGCACCCAAAGTGTTATCACAATAATACCAATGTAAGGATTCAAATGTGAAAAATCCTAAAGTGGGTCCCATGATAGGCCAAAATTCCAAATTTACCCTCAAATAAAATTACAGAACATTACAGGTGGTACCCTTTTTTTTTAATCCTCGATGGAATGAGAGAGATGTACTTGAGACCGGCAAATATACACCTAGTCAGGGGGGACAAAAACCGAAACCCCTCAGCAAGATATAAGGTCAGCTATACAGGAATGTTAAGAGGACTCAAAAATAGTGCCACAATCAGACCAAAAAATCGCTATTCCTAAGCTATATTAGAGCCAACAGTTGAGATCTATGGACACCCTCTTTAGCAAAGTGATCAGCGAGCCCATTAGACCATGGTGCTACCCTTGATCAGCACGAAGAATTACATGGAGATTTTAGTAGTTCATATATTTAAATTGTACAATTTTTGTTGGTGAATATATACAATGTGAATATTGTGTAATGAGTATATTAGGCATATTCATTTTTCTTTGGTTAGTTTTTGTAATTAAAAGATTTCCACATTGATTTTGTGGTGTTTTGATGGAAAATTGATGTTGAATCTTAGAAAGTTTCCTTGTGATTTCACAAATGTTTGGATGACTTGTGAAATGTTGAATTTTGTATATACTAGTAGGGAACACTTTTCTTCATGAATCCTGATTGCATCAAAAGTTTTTGAAGCTAAAATCTACTGGAACAAAGCCTTTCCCCCTAATAATGAGCAACACTGATTATTGAGACGAAAAAAAAGTTTATCGGGTTGAAATTTGTCACTAAAAATTTCAAAGCTCTTACGGAACAAAGGAATGAAAATTTATTGTCCCAGAAACTTGTTTTTAGTGACGAAACATTTGTTGCCAATTTCACTTCTTCTGGGACGAATTATTTTTGCCCCCAAATCTCCTTTATTTGGGACCAAAATAGGTGTTTTGAGACAAAGTTTTGAGATTTTGGGGACATAAAATTCGTCCCCAAAAGTTGTAAATTAGAGACGAAAAATATTTTCGTCTCCCAAAGTTCTTTTGTAGGGACGATGCTCTTTTTCGTCCCATAAAACCTTAGCGACAGGCTTGTAGGGACGACATTAGGACGAAATAATTTCCTCCTAACAACTCTTTTGAGATGAAATTTTATGTTTTGAGACAAATTTTTTCATCTCAATTATCCTCGTTTGTTTTAGTGTCTTGGTTATTTGTGGTGAAATTTGTTTTTCGTCGCAATTAAGTATTTGGTACCCCACGAATAGCCATGACATAGCGACGATGTATTTTTCATCGTAAAAAAGTTTTTGCAACTAAAACTGATAATTTGCAACGAAAATTTTTGTCACAAAACGCGTCACCTGTTTTAGTGTGATATGGGTTCAATCGATTAGTTTAAGTCCAATCGATTGGGTAAAGCTTTACATGAATAATTTAGGCAAACATACTGAATCTCATTTTATTAATATACATCCAAAAATACAGTGTATTGCAAGTTATGTAATGGACTAACATAATGAATATAATATATATTTCTTAAACAAAGTGTAAACTTGTAGTGGATCCTTATTTAGGGATAGAATGAGTATATCTTTGTTAGATTCATGCATGCAAAAAAAATGTGTTTTTATGTTTTAGTTGAATTCTTTTTTTCCTCCCATGATTTAATTGTCAATATTGATCTCGTTTGATTGATCCCATGTGTTCACATTTTAGGCATAAAAGAGAATTTTGGACAAAAATAGGTGGAGAGGACAAAATGTGTAAAACAAAACGTGTGGATTTTATGTAGGGTGTGTTTGGGTCTAAGGACCTTTGCTAAAGCCCCTTCAAATATTCCGTGGCATGGGAGAACCAGAAATTTACACTTGGTAGCTAGGGCGAGTTAGTACAGCGTACCCACAAGGCCACAAGGAGTTTATAAGTAGCACCACCGTGGCAAACTTTTTTATGCTATTTATACATAATTTCATACAATATTTTTTTGTATCAAAATTACAGTTTTAATGTGAGGATTTCCTGCCCGTTCTGAGAGTTCGGATGTTTGGTGACTCTTATTGTTCATTATAACCATTTTATTTATGATTTATGACATTGATGAAGAAGCAAATGGACTCCTTCAGGCATAAGAGAGTTTAAAATGGGATTTTTTTAGAGGTTGTTTGTGTGGAAACCTCAAAGTCAACTTTTATGCTTTTTTCTTGGGGTGTTAACCTCTGTTCTTTTTTTTTTTTTTTTTTGTAGTAGGGGTGGTTATTTTTTGGGTCTTTTATTTTGAGTGTTAGAGTATTGTTAGAATAATGTTTATATGTTAGTCCATATTCATTTACTTATGTACCTATTGTATTTACTGTCCAAGTTTATTGTACTACAAGGATGTACTACAAGGATGTACTACCATATGTACTCCTCTCTGCCTTATTAGGATTCTTTCCTAGACTATATAAAGGCATTTACAATATTACACACCCCAATAATACATTTTGTATTCTTTATACTTTATCATGGTATCAGAGCCAAACGCCTCTTAATAATCTATTTATCTCGCCACCACTGCCACAATTCTGCCGCTTCTCTATTCCGCTCACCAACTTCACCAATCCTCGTTAAACAACACACGACGACCACTAACACCGATAACACTAATACCAAGTTGAACTGCAAATAACATCACCAATCTGCCACCAACCATATCATCACCACTATACAATATAATCAACAATCTGCCACACCCATATCATCACCCATCACACACGATCCCATCATCAATCCTCATCACTATAATCATCACTAAACTACCACTTTGATTGAACCCACCATCCATAACCCATTATATCTATCATCACCATCATACACCACCGCCATCAACATTACATTACCACCATTATATCCTCTCACTTCCATCATGTAGCTACTTGTATTTTCGCGCCACTAATAATAATAAAATGTCATTTTAATTTATTTACTTTGTATTAATTCCATTTGTGGTATTAGTTGTATAATTAAATAAATAGTTTACAATGCCATTTTATTTTACTAATGTGTATTATTTTAATCGTGATGATATTTTCATAAATAATAATTTGTAGGAATAGTATTAGTTATTAATAACATGCTCTTTTTATTTTGTGACCGTTAGTAATTTTAATTAAAATAATTATGCTAAAGACTGTGCCCCTATGTTACCCTATAATTTGGGATTAAAAACATTAATAAAATATTAATCACATTGCTTACATTTTTGGTCCCTAATAATTATTTGGGTATTTTCCTAGAGTACCCGAACCAACTTAACTAACCTAACTGGACTAACCGACCTAACTAAACTAAGCAAACCAGATGAATTATCTGACGTTCACTGATTGCAAAATCTTATCTTACAGGCTGTGATATATTCTGCTAATCATCACGTCTCAATTATTTACAGTTACAACTGGCAAACAGGTTTCATTTGCTTGTGTTCAGACTTGCATTTGCTAATCCACTTTGTCTATATAACACAACACACATTTTGGCAAAACAATACACTGCTACAAATTGATTTCAAAGCTTAGCCTTACTCTCTTTCTCGGATGCAATACACACCCACATACAAGCCCTATAATTCAATCACACACACACATATTGGTTCTGGAAATCAGAGAAGAAAGGAAGGAGGTACAGAAATAAGCCATAGCTATAACCATTGGAGCCGTAGCTTATATTTCAAAATTTACTTCTTTCTTCGGCGAGTCTCACAGCTTATTCTAAAGACCACTGAGTCTCTTGAACTCACTTATAATGTAGTATTAGTCATTGCACACAAGCCGGGGGTATCAAATATAGAGATATATGTGTATATACATATGTATATTTTTGAAGCTTGAAAAATGATGGTCTCTCAAATTTTGACAAAAATGAATTCTGTAAATTGGGAATGAAAGATTATAACCCCAGTAACTTCTGTTTCAAATCATAGATCTTAATTTGTAATGGTTGCGATATACGGTTAAAACGAAGTTCTGACGACTCTTGATTTTCATTAATAAGTAGAGCTACATTAGGAATTAAGACTTAAGACTTATATGTTTGTAATCTAGCAAAAAAACGAAGAGAATGGTATATTACACTTGCAGTATCGTTTAAATTGGTAAAACTCGTATGTTACTCTACACCTGTACAGTCCTGAGATTGAAGATGACCAGGACTGGTCGCAAACATGACTAGGACCGGTCCCGACCATGACCGATCCCACTAAAAGACCATGACCGATCATAGGCCTCTGAGACAGAATGACTGGCCACTCTTACTATAATTTTATTCACTGCTTAGTGCAGTTGTGCCTCCACTGCATATTAATTCCATTCATGATTCCTTTCATGACATTTAAGTAAATAATAAATGGAAGGGAGAAATGATTTTCTTAAGTCATTAATGTAATTACGTAATACCCCCCATTTGGATTCAATAAAAATACAATTAAAAATTAACTTCTTATAGATAAAAAGTCAACTTTATCTCCGATGGCAAAATTACCGATTTTTTGCAGAGTGCATGATATTGGGGCATTATTTGCACTAAGTTTTCCTTCCTTCTAAAAATTCTAAAAAATTATATTTGATATATGGGGTTCTAGATGAACTATTCGTGAGACTTTTAAACTCTTGAATTGAAAATCTTATTTTTGACTATACTTCGCCGTTTTGGTCATTGACTTTTCAGGACTAAGTTGTTTTAATTGGTAATAATAATTTTTTTATTAGCTCTGATACTTTTATACGAGGATAGGAATTCGTCGCTCTGAATACCATTTTTAGTTATCAAAATATAAATAGCTCTGATACCTTCTATAGAGAAAATGCAAAAAGAAAGATTTAAGTCATATCGCTCCGATATCTTTATAAGAAAATATGTAACGAGAGAACAAGTCGTACGTCCGCTCTAATACCTTTACATAAATAAGAAAGAGAATAAGCTACACATTTGCATAATCGAGTTGGCATATTTCAAAGAGGTCATGTGGGTTAACATGCATGGTGTGATAGTGAGATTTGAAAAGTCAAGAGATGATATATTGGTTACGGTAGCCTTAATTTTCCTAGGCCACTCTAGATACGGCAGGTTAATTAGGAATGATTGAGCCCAGGCCACTATAGGTACAGTAGGCCAGTCAGAGTCTTGTGAAAGACTTAGTTATTCTAGGCCACTGTAGATACGGTAGCTTAATTAAGAGGGCTGAGCCCAGGCCGCTTGAGATACGATAGGCTAGTCTGGTGGTAGCTTTAAATTATTCTAGGCAACTTTAGATACGGTAGATTAATCAAGTATTCCAAAGGTTATTATAACCTTTAATGTCTAGGTACGTCCTGGCTGCTCTAAATACGACAGACATATCGACAGGTATTCTAAACTAACGGTAGTGTGCCAGAAGGTTCTAGGTGAACCGAATGAGTCAAGAGATTGTCATTGAGATAACAGAGACAGTGAGATGAGATGGTTTCATTGGTCATGCACAGTCTTAAATATTCATTACTCAAACTATTACTAATTGTTATTATGCAATGACTGGAATAATGGATTAGCCGTACTCTAAGGTACTGAACATTAATAATAATTGTTTATGTACTTTTACATACATTGCTTGTGTGTTCATTATTCTCACTCGACTTTTATTAGCTAATGACTTTATTTTATCCTGGACATCCAAAATGTTCAGGAAATGATTATGTAAGGCAATATGATTATGCCAGCTAGAGAAGCCTGCAATGTTACTTTTATAATTTAATAAAGTTATAATAAGGATATAGATAATGTTTTGAATTTGAATAAGGCAATTGTGCCTTAACGATATTTTATTTAAGGATAATGTAATATTATTTGAAGTTGTAATAGTATTTATATATATCTTCCCTGCTGCTATACATGTTCTGTTATCTGGTAATTGTTAAGATAAGTACAGGACGAGTGATCCATTACCTGTCTTGACCTACGGGTACAAAACGGAAATGAAAATTTTTCCTTATTTTGCTACACTAGGGCATGACAGGATTTTTGGTGTCAGAACATTGGTTAAGGGATAACCACACCATTCCTAAAATCACATCAAACTGGTTCACTGCCAATGGTATAAGGTCTACGATCATTAACTTCTCGCTAGTTCGATCTCATAGTTCTTGTATATCGTGGACGTAATTAGCGGATTACTAAGAGGTACAATAATGGATAATTCACATCTTAACGGTGCCGATCTAGCATTCAAATATTCAACAAAATTATGCGATACAAATGAATGCATGGATCCTGAGTCAACGAGTATGCATGCTAAGTACGAACATACAAGCACCATACCTGAGACCACTGTATCTGTGGCAGCCATATCTCCGGGATTCGCCTAGAATGACCTCCCTTCGCGCTGCTCTATTCCCTGCCTCTTCTCATTAGATTGCTTAGGTTTCGAACCACTCGAAACCATAGAACTGGATCTTTATTCCGAGATTGATGTCCAACCATGCCACAATCATAACATCTACTTCTCATTTCAGGTGTCAAACTATTACTGTTCATCCCTTGAGTTTTGTTCTGAAAGTTAGTTAGAAAACATCGGCTGGTATGTGGTCGATTACAAAGTGAGCACAACGGTATGTTACTTGGTGCCCTCATAGAATCACTAAAACTAGAACCAGAGCCTTGTGTAAATGGCCTCTTGAAAGATCTACCTTGGTTCCAATCACCATCCTCATTACCTTGCTTGCCTTACTGATTCTATCTCGATCTCTCTATCCCACTTTTTGCTACAAGTTCCACTTGTTGCACTGCTGCCACAGTTGAATGCTTATAAGTCTCCAGCCTCAACCGGATCTTCTTGCTTAAACATTCCTCGAACTTTCTTGCTTTATTCTCCTCCTCTGGTACTGAACCCTTTCCAAATCTCAACAATGCATTGTACTTGGAAGTATATTCGGTTACGGTCATATCTTTCTATCAGAGATTGTCGCACTCTCTCTTTTTCGCATTGAGAGCAGCTCGCGGAAAGAATCGGCGATTCAACTCCGCCTTGAACCCTTTCCATGTTATCAGTGCCCCTTGATCTAAAACATTTACTCACCAATTCTGAGCTTCACCCTTGAGCACATCACTTGTATTAAAATTAATTTTCTGCCTATTGGACATCGAGATCGGTAGAAAAATCCTTTCCATGTCCATAACCCAGTGCTCTGCTAACATTGTGTTAAATAACCCGTGAAATTCCATCAATTTCTTCCTCGTTAATTGTTCTAACACGGGTCTCCCACCCCGAGTCTCAGGTGTATGTACCATAGCTATCTATGCTATCTCGAATGGACCTGTCAGAGGTAACTATTCTGCTAAATTTCGAACCAATTCTCTAATGTTTCTAATCATTTCTGTCATGTGGTCCATACGCCGCATATGTGGTGATAGATCTCGGTCACCGTCACTCATGATTGTACAATCCTATTAATCTCAATGCATAAACACTATGCATATATGACAATATACAAAATCATGTATGTACAACTACATACCATATGCATCAAGCATCTCTACTACGTATGGATGCTATCTAGAATGTGTCGGAACACTCAACACTCCACTCGTGGTCGAACGTTCCTAATGTTTTGTGACCTATAGCTCTGATACCGATAAATGTCATGACACTTTCCATTACGGGCAGAAATAAGACACATGGCACACCACTAAGGCTCATTTAATTCCATTAAAGTAAATAGCAACGGAAAACATAAGTAAAAACCATGAAATTTGGAGTTATAAAAAGTTTTTGCGAATTTGAAAACACTCAATGAAACATCTTGTTGAAACAGCAATTCAATCGACTGCACATAGGTCCGGTCGACTGGAAGTGTAAGATACAGAGAGCCTCAAATTCTCAGTAGACAATCCAATCGACTATGTCAAAGGATCCAGTCGACTATGGCGTAAATTTTCCAGTCAACTGGTACCTTTCCATCGACTGAATCAGAAATTTTCATTTGAAATTGCAACCCAGTCGACTGTTTCTTTCACAGAATGAAATTAGCATTTCAATCCAAAGATTTAGTCGACTACATCGTGGACCCAATCGACTGCTTTTCGATATTTTAGGGTAGTAGCTGATTAAGAACAGGCATCTAGTCGACTGTCCCTAAACCAGTTGACTATTTACCTCAGTTTGCTAAGCATTCTGTAGAGTTTTGATCTATGGTTATCCAAACTCAATTCCAACACATTCACTACTATATTTTGACGATTCTAAACATAATTACATGAGTTTTACTACATGTTACAATAATTATAAATCCTTTCCAATATTCTAAACAAACCACATGGTTTCAACTTCTCAAAATTTTTATTAGAACATTGAGAAAGGAAATAAAAACATATACAAGAGCGATCATATCTTCCCGTCGACCACACTCTTTGTGTATCTTCTTTCCTTTCTTCTTATCACCTGCAATGGAGTAAAGCTCCATTACTCAGCTATATGCTGAGTGCACAAATTCTAACATATGCATATATAATGAATCATGCTTTAATCTCATAATTCACATCAAATAGCCTCAATGGAGAAAAACACACATTCATCTGGTAGCGGCAAGTCCACCGCGATGCCAATAGTTAGTAATAGTCTACAACCATTGCACCCCAAGTTCCCTGGCAAGTCCAAACCTTAAACCATGCATAGTAGTCGTCGCTACTAAATTCTCAAACATCGGGAAGCTTACTTAGGCATGAAATTATATAAGTCCCCCTTTGACCCACATAATCAATTAACGTTCTCGCGTAAAAGTTAGACATGCTTTTCACATTTAAGCGCGTGCATAATTAACGGGCATACTATTAATACATGAATTTTGCTTGGATCACAATTTCGTCGTCGAAAATTAAAACATGTATATTTCCTATATGAATTGCATATCTCATGCAATTTCTCCCTAACTTTGAAGGAAGTACTAGAGGACCGATTAACTGTCCGAGCTCTGATTTTGAAAGATTCCTACAAGTATGAACATGTTTTCCCAAAATTCCAACATTAGGTTTTTTGTAAAATGTTGCCAAACGAGGCTTAAGAGGTATCAAAGCGTATATCTTACCTCAAGGAGTTCAAATATGAAATCTAGGGAAATACTGACGAACGAAAGGTCGTCCATCGGGGTCATAAAGCTCGTGGGAATAAACCTCCTTTTCCCTCTCTCGCTCTCTCTAAGATATCTGTTTTGGAAAAATTTATGAAGAAAATATCTCATGTTCTATATTTTTATCCACGACTCTCGAAAATTATGTTTACCTTCCCACGAGTTCTCAAAACTTCTATTTATCTCTTGAAACATCTCAAATGTCTAATTCATCGATTCACGATTGAAAATCCATAAATTACAAAACTTTCGCTTAAGTTCCGTTTGAGTTCAAAATCATGTTCCAAAACCTATTTTCATGGAATCTCTCGGTAACCTACCTTTTATGCAACGTGTCACCTACGTTCTCACTATAGTATTCAAAATGACCTAAAACAAGGTCAAAACTACAAAAAATTATACAAACCAAGTATAATTACTATTCACATACATCAGGTAAAGTCAAATAACATTTAATGCACATAAATGTCATTTACTCATGTCAATGCCTCATTGATTGCTAGATTGCCGTGTCCTCACTTGACACCTTCCATTAACTCACGTCAACACCACCTCAATTATCAAATGACATTGATAATTTTCAAAATACACTTGTGCATTTTAAAATAATGATTTTCCCGAGACGGGTGTGATTGTTATCCAGAGTATACGTGAGGATAGTGTGCAAGTGTATGCATGTGCATGGATACATGGATATGAAATAATTAAATTACTATGCATAGATAGCCTACAATTCATGAATTGACTACTATGTTTGGATATAAATAAACATGGAGAGCCTACCATCCTGATTAATATGGATTACAACATTATTTCTACATGAATGCCCTAAAACTAGACTCGAAGATCCAAATTAATGTTTCATTATTCCTGGGGGTCGAATATCTATGAATTGGATACCAAACCCATAGGTTTTGGTTACCACATCACTACATGTAGAGTTCGCCTAGGATAACTCAACTTTATAAGGATACTACAAACAAGGAATTGAACTATCCTATTTTCTTTAATGATCAAAAAAGATAATTGAAAACACAAAGAACAAATAAGAAAACTAACCTACAACTATGAATAAAAATATCAAAGTATAAAACAATGCTGAAAATTAAAAAAAAAAAAAAAAAAAAAAGAAGAAGGAAGAACTTACCCCAAGAACTTCCCTCAGAATAATCCTACAGAGCTTGGCTAGCACCGAGGACTCCGAGACTTGATTCCTAACTCCAAAACTTTAGTTTTCCTAAGAACTTTCTAGGAGTACTTTAGGAATCCTCCGATGGGGGTTTCCTTGGGCTCTTTAGTCCTTAGAATCTTTAGGTGTGATGGATAGAGAGGGGAGGACCCTCTTTTATAGTTTGAGAAATGGCCGGGAAGTTTGTATTTAAGCGATGTGGGATAGAAAAAAAAATATACTTTTGAACATTTTTACGCTGATTGATGGCCAAATCAAGGGTCCACAATGTATGTGGCACTTGAAAAGGCTTGGGAGGCAGTTGAGAATGCCATGCGATACTCAATTGAGTGCCACTATGGCACTCAGCCCAAAAAGTTATGTTTTCCAGTGCAACTTCCTGGATTTGTACTCTCACCTTGGTTATTATTTTTAGGCTTGTAATATACAGTTGGAAAGGTATAGAAGTCTAGTTCTCAATGCTTTTAGTCTCAATCAAAAAGATTTTATAGATTTTAAGTTATGGTAAAAACAAATTGAAGCTGACTCCAAGAAGGAACAAACCAATAAGGTGTAAAAAAAGGCTATTTTGGCATGAAAAATCTCGTAAGTGATTTTTGACCAACTTGAGGACTTAGAGCATTGATTTAAGCTATTTTAAGAATATTTTGTAAAGGGAGCTCTCAGGATCCCATCCCGAGGTCTAGATTTTGCTTGGTAAAAGGCGATTTTTTTCATTTCCACTACAAAAACCTGCTCATTAGGGACAGAAAAATTCATCCCTAAAATTAAATAGTGGTCCCAATAGGTTTTTAGCACGATTTTATTTTGTCTCTAATTCATCCCTACAAGCCCATCGCAATAAGTATTTGGGGACGATATTCGGATTCGTCCCTAAAAGTTATCTAATAGGGACGAAAGTTTATATTTTTCCCAAAAGGTCATCTTTTTGCCATGATTAATTTGTCACAATAATTGCAAAATTTGCCCCCATGAACCAGTTTCGTCCCTAAAATGATTTTTTTGGAGACAAATCCTTGTCTCTAAAAAGTAATTTGGGGACCAATGTTTTTCGTCCCACCATTCTCATCTGTAGATAAAATACAATCAGGTACAACAAAAAAAATCGTCCCAAAATGCACTTTATTTGCTAAGGTATTTGGGATTAATATATAGTCATTGAAGAGTTTTTTTTTCTTTTTTGTATGCATAGGTAGCAGCCAAAATAGTGGCATTTATACATTTTTTTTATCTAGTTGCAATTGCCTGTTGTGCTGAAATCTACATTTCATACACTATCCAAATATCTCAAATTTGCAATGTAAACTTATAGCATTGATCACAACAAACCATCCAAGAATTACAATGAGTGAAGTTTATCTATACAACACTGACATAAATATATCAATGTACTATACAATTTGTACATTTGAGTTGCATAGCTTGCATTCACCATCAAGATTGTAATATACAATTTTGATTAACTAAGACCTTCATGTAATTTGACGAAGATGAGAAGCGGTCAGTCAGTCAATCACTAGTAGAAATCGGTTTGCAAAAAAGAAAAAAGAAAAGAAAAGAACATGAGTAAAATATAAAGTACTTTGTAGTAATAATGAAGAAAATAATCTATAAGCTATATATAATAATACACAATATTTGAAAGAATGAATTACCCCTCTATCATCTATGGAAAAAACAAAGAAAACGTCAAATCTACTTGTTACCATAGTCAGTAATTTAAAGTGTAAGTTTAACCTAACTAAATTTGGGATTCAAATTTGAGAACAACATTTAAACAATTCTTGTTCACTGATAGTGCAAATTATCATCCCATTTAAACAAAGGTAAAATTATCACATAAAGCTATAAAACTGTTTGGGACATGTCAAAAAGAAAAACATCAATGGATACTTCACAGTTTGGAGCTCTACGCATGTATTTAAGGTGCTGAATATAGACAGATGCACCTACATACCTTGTGAAAAGAATCACACTATTTAGGGGATGTTAGGGGTGATTTATGTGCTATTTAGGGCAGACTTAGGGGCAGTCAGGGGCTCTTTATCAATCACACACAGAGACACATATACAGAGAACGCACTCTATATAAAACACACACAGTTCAAATCTCAACCAGTAAGAAATACTGTAATATTCCAAAATATTCTAATCAGTTCAAGTGTAATGCTATGCTTGTCAAGACTATAATCAAAAGGTGAATCCATAATTTCAAACTCTCGCAATTAATTAAAAGACACAAAAACTTATATTTAGAAGTGTAATACCCTGTATTTTATTTTCATTAATAAATAAATATTGCATTTCTTTTCCCTGAGTATTTGATTTTATTTTATTTTTTTGAAATATTTATTCGGGGGTCAAACCATAATTTTCTTAAATATAGAAAAACATTTTCTATGGTTTCAAAATCGATATCTATATTCTTGTATAAACTGGGAATTTATTTCCTACATTAATATAATTTTCTGTATTTTTATATCAACCGTAAAATACCAATTTTGATTTCAAGCTGCGGTTATACCGCGTCCTGGGTGAGGGAGCACGTGAGCTCAACCTCACCGGGTGATTTCTCCCTATTGATTGGAGCCCAAATTTCTCAGTTTATATATATACGTTGGTTTGTGTCTCTCTCTCACAATTTCTCTCACAGAGACTCTCAATCTCCCTCAAATTCTCTCAATCACTCTCTTGCTCTCTCAAGATCACACACACACATACAGTATATATACAAACACACACATACATAGCTATATATATCAAGATCAAGAGAACGGAGGAGTAAATTCTCAAAGGCGGAATATTACGGCGGAATTCTCGATCTCAATTTATTTGTACTAGCACCTCAGTGAGTATTATAAACTCACGCTCAATGTTTATATATGTGTATTTCATCATATATATGTGTGTATATGTGTATATATATTCATACACCATTAAAGCTTTGAATTGGAGTTTCGTGAATTGATTATGGAAGATCTTAGTCCCAATAAGCTACGATTCGAATCCTACGGAGTAATTCATCCGTATCGCGACGTACGGTTGATTTAAAGTTTTGACACCCTTACTTTAATCGCGAATATCTAGAGATACAATCCGTATTAGTTTAAATTCATTGCGTATTCTTAATCTACGCGGAAAACTGAAAAGATCCATATATTACATGTTTCGTTTGAAACAGAATTTGAAAATGCGTAAAATTTCAATTTGAAAATCAAAAACAGGGAAAAAATGAGGAAGAAGATGAAACTGCAAGAACTCGCACGCGCGACCCGCTCGCGCGAACCATTTCCCCATTCGCGCGCGCGACCCACTCGCGCGACCCGCTCGCGCGACCAGTGCTCTATCTTCGCGCGCGAGACCCGCTCGTACGACACCCACCCCCCTTCGCGCGTGCGACCCGCTCGTGCGACCTAGACATTTTGAGCAGTTTCTGTATTTTTATATAAGGGACTATTTGGAAAAGGTTTTGAAAGTTTTTAAAGAACTGTTTGACAGATGTACTGTTTTAAAGGCTCACTATTAGGAATTGAACTTATAAGAACGTTTCAGATTGAGATTTATGTTGAAAGAATATTCAGCTTTGAAATTAATAATTATTGCTACAAATTGTGAACATTGACATACGTATTAGGGTCGAAGTTTGTGTCAACATGGATGTGTGTGGGAAAGCATGAAAAGAGTATAGAGTGGCGGTCTGGTGTGCGACCTCAATATCGATCGGATATTATTCCTGGTATTGGAGGCGACAGTGTTGTGTACGGCTTAGATATCGATCGGATATTATTCCGGGTATCTAGGGTGCTCGTTTCGGATATCGATCGGATATTATTCCTGGTATCCGAAACGATGGTATTGAGTTACGGCTTAGATATCGATCGGATATTATTCCTGGTATCTAGGGCGCTCGTTTCAGATATCGATCGGATATTATTCCTAGTATCCGAATCGATGATATTGAGTTACGGCTTAGATATCGATCGGATATTATTCCTGGTATCCGAAATGATTGTATGAGTGCGGCTTAGATATCGATCGGATATTATTCTTGGTATCTGAAGCGATGGTATGGTGTGCTATTTTGGATATCGATCGGATATTATTCGTGGTATCTGAGGTAATGGTTTGGTTGAATCGAGTTTGTTGAGAGAAAAGAGTCAGAAAGATGAGATGTTATAATTGTTCATGCACGGTCGCATATTTATTGCTTATTTTATTCCCCCGTGACTTATGTTGGAATTGGAACCTTGAATCTATTGCTTTTAAAGTTAAATTGTACCGCTATTTATTTACTTATATATACATTGCGAGCACTTGTTTATTTTTGCTCACCAGCTTGCATAAGCTGACGGCATTGATGCATCCTGGACTGTATGTCCAGATTTTCAGGGTCAGGAGCAGCCAGGGTATTTCGACTATGCTAGTTAGAGGCAGGGGACTTTCTAGGAAGCTGCTTTATTTTTCCTATGTCTTTTATTTTGGAGTTATAATAGATTTGATGTTAGGTTTGAATAAGGGTGTTTGTGCCTAAGACCTGAACTTATGTAATAGTTTAGTAAGTTTTAATTTCGGAGCTTATGTTTTATTAGTATTCCTTTGCTTTAGAAATGTTGTTAAGTTATTTGCTGCAGGGACAATTGGTCATACTCACTTGTCACGACCTATGAGTCCATAAAGGAAATTAAATACTTTCCTGAATTATGCTACGTCGGGGCGTGACAAGAAGAATAACTACTATGGCTTAGGCTCCTTAAATAAAGGGTAATTAATGTCATGCTTCCCAAATTTGAGTAACAAATGGTTCCTATATGTTCATTTGTTCCGTCAATCACTACCACAACACGTGGTACAAAACTATCAAGCCAAGTGGGAATGCTCTCTGACTGAACTGAAACAAATATGATTGAAACTTCCATTAGTCTTACTGGTCATTGCCGTCGACTACGGTGTTATCCCCTCTGACTTGATTCTTTCGTTGCTATCAGCCGCCTATAAACAAAAACAAAGGCAACAATGAAAATAAAAGCAAATGAATTGGTTGCAATTATAATGCTAATCTCCTAATCAAACATTGTAAGAACAACTCCAATGGGGGATCCAAATGGGTAACCAAAATCAAAAGATGCCAAAATGGATCCCTTCATCCCAAAAACTGCACTCCTATGGAGGATTCAAAAGGGATCCATTTTGGAAACTCGTGGTTTGGGTCTCCAAACTTACCACCTTTGGAGAGAGAAATAGAGGGTATCCATATTTGGTGGAAAGATCTAAGCCATTGGTTTATGATTAAAATAATATTTTTGATGTAACTGTGGTTGAGATACATCAAAATATATTTAACAAAATGGCTACTAATTATGGGTACTATGGTTGTAGTGCATGGGATTTATTTGGTATCTAAAACACTATTCAATTAACCAAATAGTATTTCGGATACCCAATTTTGATTACTACCCTAGGAGATGCTCTAACCTTAAGAAACCAAAAACATTTTTTTTCAAAAGAAACACACGTTCTTAATTTTTACAATTAGCATATGACAAAAATAATTGAGAATGTTTGATTGGAAAATGCTAATTAAATAAACCTTCAGACAAAGCTATATAAATTGAAAAGTCCATCTTGAGTCAATAAGCATCACACCAGCTAGAATGTAAAACCCAAAAACCATATTCACAACAATCAAATAATCAATTATTAACTTCATGAAAGATTTGAAATATTACAAAAAAATATGCAGTACTAATGTTCAAGCAAATTACAAATTCTTAGAGAAAAGTTAGCAACCATTATACCCAACCACAACCACAATTATTAAAGGAGAAAATGCCCCTGGGACATAGGCACAAAGTGTAAAGTGGGAAAAAAAATTCCCAGTTGAAATAAGGTGCACTTTAAGAAACTTATAAAGTAAATGTATGTAAACAAATATGAAGAACTCTTAAATTAATATCTACATTCAAATTGTTACAACTACAAAATGATGTACATTTTGACCTATTAGCTCAATTGGCCAATAAGTAAGTTGTCTCTACAATGCTATACACCATTTCAACTATATAGCATAACATAACAAAGATCTAATCAAGAATGAAACTATCTCAAAATTTCAATTCTAATTCTCATGTAGATTTTTTGTTCAACTAGGCTTTTCCCTTCCTCTTTTCTTTTCTTTTCTAAATTTGGTAACCAATAGGAAAGTTATTGTTGGTCACAAAGAAGACATTCTTCTATTATAAAAATGTGACCCTTGTGTTTTGTAACTTGTAACAGACTAATGGACCTTAATATGGGTCCAAAGCTAATAAGAGGTGGGTAATTAGTTGGGTCTGACTATAGGCCTTGATTTATGCCTAATTAAGTAATTAATTCATAATAATTGCATTGAGGTGCGAGCTTTGCACCTTGGGCTTTTAAAAGGAAAAGTGCAAGGCACACTTAGGCGCACCTAGGCAGGGCATGTTTGAAAGGGCTTCACCGAGGGCAAGGTGAGGCCTAAGGGCTAAGCCTACCTAATCCTGAGCCTTAACCTTGCCTTTAACAACAAAGACCACAATCCCATTCCATTCAGTGAAATGGATTGTATCGTGACCAGTGAACTAAGAAAAAGTTTCACGGAGTTAATGATCTGAAACTACATAATATGACTTTTAGTAAATACAAGTTCCAAGAGAGTTTAACTAGTAGTATGTCAACAAGAAGAGCTTAGTAAGATAATATTTCTTCCGAACTCAAAAGTGATGATACCTCACAATTGGTTTGTTGAACATTCAAGGCCTCCATACATCCACACTTTTATAGCCAACTGATGTCTTCCATGCTTTACTCCTATTGTATGGTACACATGTCATTGAAATGGAAATAAAATTTTAAATGTACATGAAAAATTGAAGATGGATTTAAAATAATCGAGACCCATCAAACATATTCTGCGTTTAGTTTGTGAGAAATAATGCAGTTTAATTTTTGTCTTCTGCAACTACAAGCAAAATGTTAACAACATGACATAAAGAACAAGGAGCACTTAAAAGGAAGATTTATTCAGGAAAAAAAATGTTTGCTTATGAAACATAAATGCGCTATTGTATAAATCTATATGAACATAGAGAAAATAATTTTTATATAAAAAAAATCACTTTTAGCGTATATCCAAACCCACCAATTGAAATCAACACCTTTGGTCCCATTCCATGATAACTATTGCAAACCCTAGAATCTATAATCCAAGATTGAATCCCAATTCACAACACAAATGCTTCAATACGAGAGCCAAATCAATCCTATTTCAATATCGGAGAATGAACAGAAAAAAATCTAGAGAGTATACATTTTCTGTAATGAGGGTAATACATATACATATATATATATATATATATGTGTGTATATATGTATTTATATAACTGATTAAAGAAAGAGAAGAGAACAAACTTGAATTTTGGAAACCCTAGCTTACAAGATTGGGATGGAAAAAATTACCATCAGGTGCTCCTATACGAGAATGAATAAGAAGATTTCTGAGCAAGAGGGAGATCGAGCATATTGAACACGAAGGGGAGACAAGTCGTCTCTTTGATTTTGAGGGCTTTCAGACGGAAGTAATTGGGGATTTTGAGGTGAGACAGAGTTTTCAGTTCTCTTTGTTTGAGTCCACTACGCATACAGCATATCTCAGATAATGTGAAGTTTTTGGGACCAAATTGTTTGGCCCCACGTATGTTGTTTTGGAGGGGAAACTTTTGGGTCGGGAATTTGATCTAAATTTTATGGTTTTCTAGAGAATTTCAGCGCTAAATTTTGGCGCCATCCATTTAAGGATGAATTTTTGTAGGGATATTTCATTCATCCCAAATAATCTAATTTTGGGGACAGATTTGATTTTTGTCCCAATAAATAATGCATTAGGGACGATTTTTGTTTTGTCCTAAAAATTTCGTCCCATATATATGAATTTCTTGTAGTGTTATGTGAAACAACTATCCTAACTTGAGTTCTTATCTCTAAATTGAATTTCTAATGTACCTAAGTCTTCAAAAAGGTAATTATAACATTTCTAAGACTCCACGGTGCTACACGAAGTTCTTCTTGATAACCGACAATTCCCGAATCCAGTCCTTAGATTGTTCATGAGGTGGGATTCCTTCTCTCGAGCGGACGAACCAAAATATTTGCCCCCCTTTGACAGAGCTTTATAAGAAATGCGCTGTCATAAGGGAATGTCAAAGAGTGCATGACAACCTTTTAGTGAGTCCAAAAGACTTCAGAAAGAAAATTGAGAAAATCAAGACATGTAAGCATACACAAAGAAAATCTCAAAAATTAATTGGTCGTGCTCGAAAGAGCTACCTATGTATTCCTTTGTCGAAAATCAGACCAACCATAGTTCAATGAGCTTACCACATGTAGGTAATAATTCAAGCAAATACACACATGCAAAATGACATGACTCTCAAACTAATACAAACATGTAACGTACTTGAGGTTTTTCCATCTGGAACCAATGATTATGTGTCCAATCCAGGATGGTTCAACTGGGGTGTCCACTCTAGGACGGTTCAACTGGGGTATCCAATCTAGGATTATAAGATGTGTCTCAATTCAGAGGTCTTTGAAAAAGAAACTTGCCTCAATCTTGAGGACTTTCAGCGGAAGGGACTTGCCTCAATCTAGAGGACTTTCATCAGAACGGACCTGCATCAGTCTAGAGGACTTTTAGGGATTTGTCTCAGTCTTGAGGACTTTCATGACATCTCCATATATAGCTTTTTGTGTAGACTAGGTGGAGACATGAAGGTCCCTATAGTCACTTAAGGCAAACTAGGCATAAAATACGCAATGAAAAGCCAATTACGGTGAACATCGAATGTTCTCCATGGGTACGCCCAATCTAGGATAGTTTTCCATGGTACGACTAGTCTAGGATGGTTTCCGGGAGGTATGCCTAATCTAGGACGGTTTCTGGGTACTAGGAATTCAGTAGAGCATAAAATGCATCGCACAGCCATCGAAGGCGAACAACAAATATGGCACTCAAGTCACAGCAGCTATCTGACAGGAAACATTCATGCAGGAATGTAGGGGACACTTATTCGACGATTTAAAGACACGTAGAGCCAAAGAAAGGTGAACTGCTCTTGAAGCACATGTAACCATAGAGCCAATTAAGGTGATTAATAAATGAAGCGCACAACTTAAAAGATCAATGTGTTTAAGAAAACACAAGGTTTGCCCGCTCCAATATGAAACCCAAAGTAAAGCCTCGACGGCAAACTATTCATCTGAGAATTGAACATAAATATGACATCCTTTTGCTCGAGAAAAGGTACTCTCATAGCCATTTAAGGTGATCGAGGAGCACCAAGCATGACTCAATACTTGTTTAACTGGATGAATGCAACAATATGGGAGACTCTAGAAACTAATGCGATGCAATGCTAATGAGGATAATTGCTCTATTAGGGATTCATATGCACATGCAAATGAGATTCTATTAATGTTTCTAAACACTCAACATCATGAAAAATTGATCAAAAATGGATCAAAACGGAGCAACGGTTGGGTTCGGCGACCAAATGGAGCATTACGGGGGTACAAATGCAAAAATATGGGAAAACTAGGCTGATTGCCATAGTGGCACGATTCGAGGTGAAAAGTGCATGTTTATAGCGTATTACATGGTTCTTTATGCATACTTTTATCCCCAAAGTCCCTACATTTAGGTGCATTCTAATAACAATGTTCTTTTTATTGTGTTAATGCTAAACCATATATTTTTGCATTGTTTTGTAGGTATTAGGATGTAAATCAATGAAGTGGAGCTAAAGAAAAGTGATTCTGGTGAAGAGAATGACGAAAGCAGCTGAGAAAACACCAATTTTGACAATGAAGACTTCAGATTTGGAATATTTTCCTAGAGATATGCAATGTAGATCTTTGAGTTACAGTCGCGTGGCCGCAAACGATAGGTCAATCTGAGCTCCGACTGAAAAGTTATAGCCATTCTCCCATCGGTGCGCAAAGCTATCAAAATCAGAGAGTTCAAGCCCTTGAGCAGAGTTCAATCGATTGAACCTTTGATCGATCGAACTAAGCTCGATCGATCGAACTTTATTTTCATCTAAAAGTTGCGTAAGCTTTGCGGGAACCCTATATATAAGTCATTTTGACGCCAGACGAAGGGAGTACGCTCCAGAACGTAGAAAACAGCAGTTTGGGGTAGTTTTAGGGTTAGATTAGGAGTAGATTAGGTTAGATTCTTATTTTCCTTTCTCTTTTTCATTATTATACTGAAGATTATTGAAGGTTCAAGATTATTACAAGTTATTTTCAGATTTATTCCAGGTTTTACTTTCACTTTTCATTATTTGCTTGTTTATGACTCTAGTTGTTATGATTGTTTGGTTTTACTCTTTCTGTATTAGTTTAATCATGTTTCCGTAGTTTAGACATTGGGAATATGTGTTGAAACATTGATTCACAACCTCTGCCATGTAATCTTTAGAAACCTTGGGCTCGATCGATCGAAGGTATTTCGATCGATCGAACCAGAGCCGTAGTCAAGCGATCGAAGACATTTCGATCGATTGAAGGATGAAGCAGTCCGATCGATCGAGAGCGCTTCGATCGATCGAACTTGCTAATTCTTGAGATGATTCTTTTAATTATTCCATAACTTTCTGTTTTAGAAATCTGTCATCAAATTGTCCCAATAAGCTCAGTTTGTCACAACAGTTTTTAGAACTTAAAGCCTTAAGGCTATTTTCTTCAATGACTTTTGAAAACCACTTTGACTGCTAACACTATTTAGAGTGCAAGTAATTACCATTGTTTTAAACCGTCTTCTAAGTATTTTAAATCAACTATGATGATGTAGTCCCGGTCATGAAAGGGCTATTGATTCTTTATCTTTAGAAAAATACGGAATGCTGAAAAGGAATGAACTCCATAGAACGTTAATGAATGTGCATGGTAGATGGTTAGGATCAATGTGGATTCACGCGTTTCCAACACCTTAATTTATCTGTTTAACTAGTTATGTTCCTATAGTTTACTATTTAGTTTATGATCGGTAGAGAACAAATCCTAATTATACGCCTTAATTCACATTTGTTAGTACCTTTTTATCCTGTTTTTGTATATTTTTACTTCGTTTTCTGTTTTCTGACAGGTTTTGGAAGAAATCAACTAAACCAGGCTAAACAGGGTGAAAAAGCAGAAGAGAAGAAGCTGAAAAAGCCAAGTCGCGCGCGCGACCCGCGCCCGCGAAAATCCAGAATCGCTCGCGCGATCCGCTCGCGCGAAAGTCCCGAAATCGCTCGCGCGATCCGCGCGCGCGAAAGCCAATTGTCGCGCTTGCGTGACCCGCTCGCGCGATATGTGTAAAAAGCAAAGTTGCGTATTTCAGTATTCTGAAGACTCCTGTGCAAACGAGATGTCCTAACTGCGTTCAGATTGTAAATTACATCAGTTTCAGTTCGTTTCGGGTTGTAAAGGCTTCCAAAACTTGTGTAAACTCTATATATACTTAGTTTTAATAGTTTTTAGGGGTTACACATCATTATATACACATATATACATATACACTTTCAGCCATTGAAGGGAGGGAAGCAAGGAGAAGAAGAAGAAGACCAAGGATTTCCATGGCCTCCTCCATCAACTACTTGCCGATCTCTACTCCTATGGCAGCTTAGATCATCGATCTAGGGTTTCAATGAAGCCCTAGATGAGTAATAGGGTTTTATTTATGCTTTTATTTTAGTTTTATTGTGTATGGATGACAGTCACATGTTGAGAGGATTTTTATTAACAAATCGTGCTTCTATTGCTTAAATCATTACTTTCAAAGTTTATTCTTGTCTTAGATCTATTTTGACTGTGATGTGCTCAACAATCTAGTCTTGCTGTGCTTGTTTAGATTGTTTACATGTGATGGTGCTTTATTGATTCGTGCTATCAAGTATCCGAATAGTCCATGCCTAGGTTAGATGGATTAGATCACAACCCTAGTTTAGTGTGGGATAATTCATGCTAACTGCAGATGGATTATGTTGGTGCTTGAACCATGATTATCTTCTTGTCGGAGGAATTGGGCTTGTAGCTAGAATTCTCCATATTCATCCAACGTAATAAGCTAAAGTAATTCATAAATATTCTTATTATGAAGCTAGTGGTGGATTTGCAATCCTAGGTTCCCTTAAACATTATTTAAAAACAAATATTTAAATTGCTTCCATAGTTTAGATTTATTTTTATGTTCTTAGTTTAATTCAAAATAAAATCAAATCCGTTTTTCCTAATTAATTAGACTTAGGTTTTAAAATTAAGTTGCTGTAGTTAACCAATCCCTGTGGGTTCGACCTTTACTTTCACACTACAAATCCTTAGAAAAGTAAAGCATAAATAAAAGTACACTTTTCATATCTTGATTTTGACAAGATCAATTTTTGGCGCCGTTGCCGGAGATAGCATTACTACCTTTAGTTTTATAATCTTCGTTTAGTTAATTTGTAAATATTAGGTTAGTTTTTATTTTTCTTATTTTCATTTTATTTTGAGTCACTAACTTTTCTTTTTATTTTGTAGTTTTCGTGTCGTCAAAATTCTAACGTCTGAGTGGAATAGCTAATCGCATCAAAGGAGCTTACGCGAAAAAAAATAAAAATAAAATAAAATAAATTGCTTCTTGTGAACCTTGCTCTAAACCACTGTAAGTCAGGGCGCTGTGACGCACTATTTGCATTAGTTTAGGGTTAATTGCACTGCATTAGCTAGGAAACCTGGGGCGCTGGGCTTGACGCAGTCATTGCATTACAGGATAATTTGCATGCATCATAGTAGTTGTGTGCCTGTTGACCTATTTGCGTGATTGCTATTTGTTTTTTTTGTTTAGTCAGTCCTTGTTTTAAGTTTCTTTTCTTTTGTTTTAGTTTATGTTAGGTACACGTTCAAACAAACCGGAATTAAAACCTTTTGACTCTGAACTTGAACGTACATTAAGACTTAGCAAGTCTTCAAACTTAACTTCTGGAACTAGGTTTTTAATAGACGACGATTTGACACCAAAACCAACGTCTTTATTTGAATCTGAAATACGTACTACTCTTACAAGATTAAAGAAACCACGCTTTCGTAACATAGAACCGATTAAAATGGCAGACATTGGAAATAATAACGACAACAACCAAAATAACAACTGAAATAATGGAAATAATCTTAATATCCCGCCACCTCCTCTGCTTAGAGATTATTTTATTCCGACGACTTACACGCCACAAACATGTATTGACTTACCGGAGGCGACGGCATCTCACTTTGAGATAAAGTCGTCTACGATCTCGCTACTACCTTCTTTCCATGGCCGTTTAAATGAAGATCCGTATAAACACTTAGGAGATTTTCAAGATATATGTTCTACTTTGAAAATCCAAAACTTAACTGATGATGAATTAAAATTGCGGCTCTTTCCATTCTCTTTAAAAGACAAAGCTAAATATTGGCTTCAATCTTTGGAGCCAAACACAATTAAGACATGGGAAGCCTTACACACCGCATTTTTACAAAAGTTTTTCCCTATTATGCGTACGAATCAAATAAGGAAATCTATCACTAACTTTGTAATGCAAGATGGGGAAACACTTTATGACACTTGGGAGAAATTTAAGGAATTATTACGCTCGTGTCCGCATCATCAAGTTCCTAAGTGGCAACTTGTTCAGGTTTTCTATGAAGGACTTATTCCCTCGGTCCGTAACACTGTCGATGCCGTTTGTGCGGGAACTTTCCTACACAAAAGCGCCGATGAGGCCTGGAAAATATTTGAAACGTTAAGCGAGAACTCGATGCATCAGGCTGTGTCGGTACGTTCGGAAGGATATCTTCCTCCACACAAACGAGAGATGAAGTTTGAGTCAAGTCATTCAATTGAAATACAAGAATTAAATAGAAAACTTGACCGACTTTTAACAATGAACCAAACGTCAAACCCACCCGCTCATGAAATCTGTGCATTATGTTCCGATCCTTCACATTCTATACTTTCATGTCCATCGGCGAGTCAATTTCCGGAATTCGTGGAGCAACATATAAATTCTATTCAACAATACCCACGAAATAACTATAATTTGACTAATAATAATCCGGATGCGCCATGGAGAAACCATCCTAACTTCTCGTGGAAAAATAATAATAATAATCCTAATGAGGCGACTAATTTTCCTAATGCTTATCGATCTCAGTTTCAACCTAACCAATACCAACAACCGCCTCCTAATGCGACTCCTTCAAGGGGTAATATTTTTGAGGAAAAGGTGTTGGGTTCCCTTAAGAATATTGAAACGCAAGTACAGGCACAAGCACAAATAGTGCACTCTCACACACAATCCATTGCGAAGCTTGAATCCCAAATGGGACAACTAGCTACAGTAGTGAGTCGTAGAAACGAGGGGACGTTGCCTAGTCAAACAATTCAAAACCCGAAGGGACAATATGATGTTAAGGGGTCGAGTGAACAAGTGAACGCCGTCTCAACTAGGTTGACTACACGAGAGGAAGAGATAATAGAAATTCCGAATGAGAATGTGAAAGATAGGAATACTAACTCGAATAAGATAGGTGAGGACGAGGATAAAAATAAGAAGGATAAAGAACCGGCCCCAACGAATTATATTCCGAGAATGCCATATCCACCAAACGTTGAGGGACCGTCACATCTTACTAAGAAAGGGTCAAAAATGGAAGACATACTCGAGGTGTTCAAACAAGTTAAAATTAATATACCTTTCCTCGATGCTATTAAACAAATTCCCGCTTATGCTAAATGTTTAAAAGATCTTTGTACCCAAAAGCGCAAAATACGGAGTCACACTCCGAAAAAGGTCTTCCTCACGGAAAAAGTTAGTTCTATTTTTCAACACGCTCCTCCAAAGTATAAGGATCCCGGCACTCCTACGATATCATGTGTCGTCGGTGACACTATTATTCATAGGGCTCTTTTTGACTTAGGAGCTAGTGTTAACCTTTTACCCTACCATGTCTACAAACAACTAGGACTAGGTGAACTTAAACCTACGGCCGCTACTATTCAATTAGCGGATCGTTCTATTAAAGTACCTAGGGGAATTGTCGAAGACGTCCTAGTAAAAGTTGATCAATGTTTCTATCCCGTTGATTTTATGGTCCTGGACACCGAACCGGTGCTAGATGCTAGAAAATACACTCCTGTTATTCTTGGTCGTCCATTCTTAGCCACGGCCAATGCACGTGTCAATTGTAGAACAGGGGTGATGAAAGTTTCGTTCGAGAATATAAAATTAAAATTAAATGTTTTTAATGCTGTTGATCAACCTCCCAAAGACGATGATTATTTAGGTGTGGAGGGTAGTGAGGTTAAACGGAATATTGAACCTACTAACGTAATAAATATAAGTGCGGGGAATAACATAGAGGATGATGAGTGGATGAATCCTAATCCCTCGGCCACTAATGAAGAATTTACTCGAAATGTAAAGAATCGTCGTAATAACGATAATGGTGAGCCGCCAAATAAATTAATACATAACAACCCTGTTTCGACGTTTTACCAAGATCTCCCTAATGCCCTAAAGGGTTCAAAATCTGATTTACGACCTCCTTGAATCTTGATCTAGGACGGTCTAGCTAAAGACGTAAAAGAAAGCGCTTCTTGGGAGGCAACCCAAGCTTAATTTCGTCGGTTTTCTTTGCTTTAGGTTTGTTTTTGGGTTGTTTTAGTTTGTTTGTGAGATTCTGGATAGGTTTGGGGGTTGGAATAGAATTATTTTTAATGTATATGCATAAAATAAATGAAACAAGTGGAAAACACCATTCTCGCGCGCTCGGCCCGCTCGCGCGAGACATCGCGCGCGCGGCCCGCTGGCGCGAGAATGTCCCTTAGATATTTTTCTTTCCTTTTCTTTATATGAGGCCTCGGGATCTCTTCGCGCCTGATTTCGCGCGTGCGAAGGGTCCCGCTGGCGCGGCTTAAAAAAAAAAAAAAAAAAAATTCAGGAATTCGCGCGCGCGACGGCCGCTCGCGCGGACCGCTCGCTCGATTCCCAGTTTTCTTGATATTTTCTTTTGTTTTCTTATATCTTCCTCCCACACCTGTCACATAGTTTTTACGTTTCTGTTTTTGTTTATTAGGTCATTTTAGATCACGTTAGTTGTTTTAGTTGTTACAGTTATATTTTTTCGGATTAGTTTTTGAATTTATATTTTATATTTTGGTTTCATGTACTTTTAATATTCTTTTGTTAGTTTGTTTTCTTTTATTAAGAAGTAACAGGTAACATTGAACTTTATAGCCATATTCCTTTGTGTTAACCTGTTCTGTGTTTGCCGAGATCGAGGTATTATCGTTCTGTTCTTCCCTAATCTCTTTTCTTTAATTTTATTGTTTCATTGGGGACAATGAAAGGTTTAGGTTTGGGGGTATGTATGCACATTAGTTTATGCAAAATTTTAAATTTTTTTCAAATAGTGTGTTTAAATAAACGAGGTTACCTACGGTTTTTGCAATCTCAATTTGATACTTCTTGTTAAATAACTTGGATTGTTATAGAATGGTAAACATGAGAATATGTGATTAAACATTTGCTGAAGTTATGATGTAACGTTTTAAGTTATGTATTGTTTGAATCGTAGTTTTATATCATAGATTTGCACACAAACTTATGCACTGCACGTAGTCGCTTGAATACATGTTTGATGTGAACTATAATATGATTCGGATTTCTAGATAACACATGGTGGAGACTAGACCCGGTGAGGTTTTGAGCCTATCTTTTCTTTTTAGAGGGTTATAAATACATTGTGTTTGTCGAATTTCATTGAAATAGCGCATCTACTTGTTGTTTAGTCTCATTATTCTTGTTTTGGTTGATAGTCAAGTTAAAATATTTGTTACCATGCTAAATAATCTTCCATTGTAAACACTGAAGAACCGTATTACCCTAGGAAATGATTTTAGGCCTTCTTTGTTTATTACTGACCGATAAATGATAAAAATTTCCTTAGTTCGCACTTTGAGCCATTAAAATGCCATTTCTTTCTTGAATTACCATTATCCTGTTTTTGCTCCAATTTGGCCAACTTGGAGTTCACCCCTGAAAGATTGATCAACTTTTAGTGGTGTTAAGGCGATATGTGATTGAGAAAAAGAAGTAAATAAGATGCCATTGGGGTAGTTGCTTGGTATTCAATGCATAGTTATTAGAGAAGCGAGAAAGGAAAGGAAAAGATTGAAAAAAATAAAGAAGAAGAAGGTTGATAAAAAAAAAATTGAAAAAAATGAAAGAAATATGAAAAAGAAGAGAATGAAAAGATAAAGTTGGTAGAAGAGATGAATGAAAGAAATCGAACATGCCTTACAATGCCATTCTGAAAACTACTTGATATATCCTTTCTATCCTTTTTCATTGTCTGAGCCACATTACAACCTTTGAAAAGTCCTATTTGATCCTAGGAAACATGGTTTGGATATATAAATGATGGGAGGGGGATTAAAACATGGTAATGATTAATTTTTCTTGATTGATTGGCATCTTATCCATGAGACTACTGTTCTTTCGTGTCATGCGTCTTTTTCGTGTCATATGTGAGCATTTCTCATTTTGAAAACATATTTCCTTTACTCACATATTTTAGAAAAATTACACCTGTTTCTGAGTGTTTCATTTGAGAGTGTAATTAACAGTGTGAGATTCGTAGTTGAGACATAGTTAAATGGTCATCCGAAGTATAGTCCAAGTTCATGACATGCGCGTGTTCATTTGACTACCACATCACACACGTGCAAGTTTATGAGAAACTCTATTGATTTATACGATTCATGTACTTGAGATTGTTTTTCATGATGTAGGTAGACGTTTGATTCTGTTTCTTCTTGTTCGTTATTCTATTTCAAATCTTTGTTGTATAATAAGGAGTATTGAATATTATGTTTTTCGTTTTTAATAAAAGTTTTTAAATTAATAAGTTAATAAAGATGGTTGTGGGTAACTTGTTGACGAGAACCCTCACGAGAATTCACTCGTCCGACTAGGGACACCTAGAGGTTTAAAAGGCTTGTTGCATATGCTAAATGCAATCGTGATCCATACGAAAATGGAGTAGTATTTGTAGTAGTAGTTTTTATTTTAGTTTTGCTCGAGGACTAGCAAAATGTAGGTTTGGGGGTGTGATCGGTAGAGAACAAATCCTAATTATACGCCTTAATTCACATTTGTTAGTACCTTTTTATCCTGTTTTTGTATATTTTTACTTCGTTTTCTGTTTTCTGACAGGTTTTGGAAGAAATCAACTAAACCAGGCTAAACAGGGTGAAAAAGCAGAAGAAAAGAAGCTGAAAAAGCCAAGTCGCGCGCGCGACCCGCGCCCGCGAAAATCCAGAATCGCTCGCGCGAAAGTCCTGAAATCGCTCGCGCGATCCGCGCGCGCGAAAGCCAATTGTCGCGCTCGCGCGACCCGCTCGCGCGATATGTGTAAAAAGCAAAGTTGCGTATTTCAGTATTCTGAAGACTCCTGTGCAAACGAGATGTCCTAACTGCGTTCAGATTGTAAATTACATCAGTTTCAGTTCGTTTCGGGTTGTAAAGGCTTCCAAAACTTGTGTAAACTCTATATATACTTAGTTTTAATAGTTTTTAGGGGTTACACATCATTATATACACATATATACATATACACTTTCAGCCATTGAAGGGAGGGAAGCAAGGAGAAGAAGAAGAAGACCAAGGATTTCCATGGCCTCCTCCATCAACTACTTGCCGATCTCTACTCCTATGGCAGCTTAGATCATCGATCTAGGGTTTCAATGAAGCCCTAGATGAGTAATAGGGTTTTATTTATGCTTTTATTTTAGTTTTATTGTGTATGGATGACAGTCACATGTTGAGAGGATTTTTATTAACAAATCGTGCTTCTATTGCTTAAATCATTACTTTCAAAGTTTATTCTTGTCTTAGATCTATTTTGACTGTGATGTGCTCAACGATCTAGTCTTGTTGTGCTTGTTTAGATTGTTTACATGTGATGGTGCTTTATTGATTCGTGCTATCAAGTATCCGAATAGTCCATGCCTAGGTTAGATGGATTAGATCACAACCCTAGTTTAGTGTGGGATAATTCATGCTAACTGCAGATGGATTATGTTGGAGCTTGAACCATGATTATCTTCTTGTCGGAGGAATTGGGCTTGTAGCTAGAATTCTCCATATTCATCCAACGTAATAAGCTAAAGTAATTCATAAATATTCTTATTATGAAGCTAGTGGTGGATTTGCAATCCTAGGTTCCCTTAAACATTATTTAAAAACAAATATTTAAATTGCTTCCATAGTTTAGATTTATTTTTATGTTCTTAGTTTAATTCAAAATAAAATCAAATCCGTTTTTCCTAATTAATTAGACTTAGGTTTTAAAATTAAGTTGCTGTAGTTAACCAATCCCTGTGGGTTCGACCTTTACTTTCACACTACAAATCCTTAGAAAAGTAAAGCATAAATAAAAGTACACTTTTCATATCTTGATTTTGACAAGATCAGTTTAATTTAATTAATTAGGATTTGTTAGTACACCTCCAATCATTCATTCTTATTTTTTTTTCTTTAGGTTATAACTTAGTAGACATTCTCCCTCTTCCTTCCCTGTGGGATCGACCTGGACTTATCCAGTATTACTTGCACGATCACCTACACTTGGGTGTTGCGCAACAGCGCACAACTTTTTAGTCGTGCCAAGTTTTTGGCGCCGTTGCCGGGGAAGGCAACTAGGTTAGGATTTTACTAAGTTATTTCCATTTTTCTTCTTTTTCTTTAAAAAATTAAAATAAAATTTTCTTTTGGACTTTTTCTCTCACAAGATAAAAATAAATAAATAAAATTCTATTGTTAATTTTTTTTGATAAACATGTCATATCCATATCACCCTCTATACAACACAACCACAAACACAAACGTCACCAATAGGTACGCACTTGAAAATCAATACAATTGTCCCCCAAGTTGGCAAGCACCCACCTATGACGCGCATTATCAACCCGAGTGCTGCCAACCACCACAATGGAAAAATAATAGTTGTAGTCCCCCATATTATCAAACATATCAAGAACCTCCACATGAAGAGTTCTATCAATTGCAATGGGGATATAACCAAAATGATAATGTAGGATATAGTAGTGGCTCCCACGATTACCAAACGCACCAAGACTTTCCCTTTGGGGAGTCTTGTCCACAAACACAATGGGATGGGAATTACTATCAGCCACAATGGGGCGAAAACTTCATATAGTAATAATGAGAAGTATAACCAAGTTGAGGATAATGGTATGTTAACATTGCTCCTTAGTGAAATGAAAAGGCTAGATAGTGCACTTGATAAATTAGAAATTAGATATCAACAAGCATATGCTAGCCAACCTTTAGAAGACTATACCAGTCCTTCAACATTACAACCCGAATTTCAAGACACTAACAATGGAATGGAAATTGAGGACTATGACGGGTTTATACCGAATGAGGTTAACAACTCACTCGCGGAAGTGATAACCCAACAAGAACTCCAAAAACCAAACCATTAAGCATGAAGTTGTAGAATCATCTTCTCCTCAATACTCAACCCCAAATATCAACTCCTTCACTGCCTGGATAAATTTGCACAGTCTTTTGGTCCAAAGTACTACAATAGATGACATATATAGTGAGGAGAGTTACACAGATGAGAATGAGGTTTTTATAGATAATGAGAGTTTAGGTGACTGCACGCAATTAGGAAAGGATGAGTCCCCTGTTGACTCTACCCCTACCTTTGATAGTGACCCTAGGGAGGACGTTATTGAAATTTCTAAATCCTGTTTAGATTCATGTGATATTCATAAACCCTCACCTCGCGGTGGTGTCATCAAGTTGCCCATCACCTATCCTCTCTGTTATTCAAAACTCTCATCCCGAGCTTGAAAGTTATATGTAGCCCACTATTGAACAAATAGAATGTGTTGTGGAAGAGGATGGTAAGGATTCTAGCACATGTTCTTCACAAAATTTTAACTTTCAAAATTCCTTGGGAGAAGACTTGGAAAATATTGGGCCCACATTTGATGATCTTAAACTTCAACAAGAGGCTAGTAATCTTTTAGACTGCTTAGACTTCTTGACTGATAATGACATAGAGGCCCAAATAGATAGCTTTATCCAAGTCCAGTCCAAAACCATGTGCATAGAACAGAAATTAAATTCCTATGATCATATTTCTATAGATTCTGTTCTAGGACAAGAGGAGGGTAGTGAAACTTTATTAGAACATCACCTAGACCCTGCTCCTTTTATCGAACCGTGGCCACCTCCTTGTATTAAAATAGAGGCCGTTATAAAAAATACCAACACCAACGATCATTTTTTTAGTATAATTCATAAAAAGTGTGGTATACCTCTTATAACTGTCCACAATAAATTTGGAAGCCATAGGTTTTGCATTATCATATTTACCTTGTCTACACAATCCTAAAGTCAATACCTAACTCAAAATTAGAGTTCAAGCCTCAGTTCTTTATTTAGGAGTGATTGGGATGTGTTGCATTGGCAAGAAATTTGTTAGTGTGAATAAGGAAAAGTTGGCAAAGAAAAAAGAATGACGAAAAAAAAAGAAAAGCATGAAAATAAAAAGAAAAAAATGCCAATGGTTGTTACAAAAGAAAAAAATAATAATAAAAAGAAGAGTAAAAAAAAAAGAAGAAAGAAAAAAAAAGAAGAGAGAGATTGGAGATGTGGGAAATTTGAAAAGTTGTAGTAGACATTTCAATCACATCCTTTGAACCAATTGAATATCACGAGCCTCTTTCTTCTTAACTTAACACCACTTTTTTAAAGTCCTGATGATTTTAAGTAAATTGGATTTGAAGTTAATGTAATGAGAGAGTTTCTCCACGGTATCTCGCTCTTCTAGTGAAAAGTATCCTTTCATGAGACTTTGTGTACTAAAATGTCCGTTTTTCTATTTAGATATGAGAAGCATTAGATTCCATTCACATTTACTCTTTATAGCTTCCATATCATGAGTGATAATTATTACACCTAATTCGTAGTGATTTCATCTTGAGAGTGTAATCCCGGTGAGAGTTGAGTCAAAATGAACATCTTGATAGTGTCTTAGGTTATGCGAGCTTTGAAATTAAAGTTTTGTATTTTAGTTGTCCATTCACACACAGACTTGAAGATTAACAGGTATGGAATATTCTAATGACTTTGATAGTAGATTAACTGTAATGTGTGTGTTGCATGGCTATGGCATATTGGAGAGTTTCATGAGATTGTTGAGCTTAACCACATTGCTAACTGAGAGGAAAAATTTCTTGAAAACATTTAAATGAGAATCATTACCATAAACATGAATTTTGTGGGTAGATTCATTGCAAACCCTCACGAGACAACACTCGTCCACTAGGGGGGAACCTAGGGGTTTAAAGCCTTGTGCATACGCTAAATGCAATCGCGATTCCTGCGAAAGTGATTTAGGATTTTTACTTTATTTTGTTTTCAATTTTTAGAGTTTAAATAAACATTGCTATAGTTCGCTTCATTTCTAAGGACTAGCAACGAGCTAGTTGGGGGGTGTGATTCGAGGTGAAAAGTGCATGTTTATAGTGTATTACATGGTTCTTTATGCATACTTTTATTCCCAAAGTCCCTACATTTAGGTGCATTCTAATAACAATGTTCTTTTTATTGTGTTAATGCTAAACCATATGTTTTTGCATTGTTTTATAGGTATTAGGATGTAAATCAATGAAGTGGAGCTAAAGAAAACTAATTCTGGTGAAGAGAATGACGGAAGCAGCTGAGAAAACACCAATTTTGACAATGAAGACTTCAGATTTGGAATATTTTCCTAGAGATATGCAATATAGATCTTTGAGTTACGGTCGCGTGGCCGCAAACAATAGATCAATCCGAGGTCCGAGTGAAAAGTTATGGACATTCTCCCATCAGTGCGCAAAGCTATCAAAATCAGAGAACAGTTTAGGATAGTTTTAGGGTTAGATTAGGAGTAGATTAGGTTAAATTCTTATTTTCCTTCCTCTTTTTCATTATTATACTGAAGATTATTGAAGGTTCAAGATTATTACAAGTTATTTTCAGATTTATTCCAGGTTTTACTTTCTCTTTTCTTTATTTGATTGTTTATGACTCTAGTTGTTATGATTGTTTGGTTCTACTCTTTCTGTATTAGTTTAATCATGTTTCTGTAGTTTAGACATTGGGAATATGTGTTGAAACATTGATTCCCAACCCCTGCCATGCAATCTTTAGAAACCTTGGGCTCGATCGATCGAAGGTATTTCGATCGATCGAACCAAAGCCGTAATCAAGCGATCGAAGACATTTTGATCGATTGAAGGATGAAGCAGTCCGATCGATCGAGAGCGCTTCGATCGATCGAACTTGCTAATTCTTGAGATGATTCTTTTAAGTATTCCATGACTTTCTGTTTTAGAAATCTGTCATCAAATTGTCCCAATAAGCTCAGTTTGTCACAACAGTTTTTAGAACTTAAAGCCTTAAGGCTATTTTCTTCAATAACTTTTGAAAACCACTTTGACTGCTAACACCATTTAGAGTGCAAGTAATTACCATTGTTTTAAACCGTCTTCTAAGTATTTTAAATCAACTGTGATGATGTAGTCCCGGTTATGAAAGGGCTATTGATTCTTTATCTAAAGAAAAATATGGAATGCTGAAAAGGAATGAACTCCATAGAACGTTAATGAATGTGCATGGTAGATGGTTAGGATCAATGTGGATTCACGTGTTTCCAACACCTTTAATTTATCTGTTTAATTAGTTATGTTCCTATATGCTTAGTTTATTATTTAGTTTAATTTAACTAATTAGGATTTGTTAGTACACCTCCAATCATTCATTCTTATTTTCTTTTTCTTTAGGTTATAACTTAGTAGTCATTCTCCCTATTCCTTCCCTGTGGGATCGACCTGGACTTATCCAGTATTACTTGAACGATCACCTACACTTGGGTGTTGCATAAGAGCTCACAACTTTTTAGTCGTGTCAGGCACCCAAGAGTGCTACGCGGCACTTGGAGAGCACTAGGAGAGTGCCACTATGGCATTCAGCCTTTTTTTTTTTATTTCTTTTCTCTTCTCTTTTGCTTCTCATTCCGAATTTGGCTTGTTTCATTTCCAAAATTGCTCATTTCTCCATTTTCATTCTCTAGAACTTGGTTCTATCATCCTTACATTTAATTTTTATTTCAAGGATCTTGATTTAAGCATTTGAAAACTACCTATTAATCACTCTAAACCCATTCCAAACATCATCAAATCAAGGACAATCCATCAAAACTCAAGATGTCATCATCATCAAGTTCATCTTTCAACATTAAAAGTGAGGGACCTTTTCCCCCAAATCTCCTAGAGGGGAGACGTTCTTATTGGCCCTCATCAAATGCTTTTTCCCTCGAGCAACATATAAGTTATCCACATGAAAATCTATCCTCCAAAGATAGGGATGAAGAGGAATTCTCAAAACTTTTTCTTTGAATTCTCATTTCCTTCTTTTCATTGGTAGAACAAATTGGAGCTTGATAATGAATGCATGCATGTTCTAGTATGTATTTCTCATGTTTAATTTCATCCTTTAGGTAAGATTCAAGTGCCACAAGGATTCTCATATTGTGCACACAAGGTGTTCGTAAAAATGCTGAACTCACCATTTTCTTTTCTTTCATCATCTCGGTACTGAAGGTAACATTGAAGGGAATAGATGCCTCACCTTTGCCTACGAATGGTATAAGGAACTTCTTAAGGCCATAAAAAACAAGGTGAAAGACACTGGCTTCAACAAATTTGTGAAACTGTTGGTTGGGAGCTCTAATGACTTTGTGCAACTCTATAGTTTAATGGAGGGATGGTGGGGCTCCACCAACACCTTCCATCTTTCTTTTGGGGAGATGACGATGATTCCTAATGACTTCTCTATGATCACTTGGCTTCATGTAGGAGTAGATCCTATTATCACCGATCCTTCACTAGACACATCTCGAGAAAGGGTAATCAACTTATTGGGGATATATCCACCGAAGGTGGTAAGTGGCGTAGTTCACTACACGTGGTTCCTAAAAGCTTTTGGAAAGTATGACCAATTTACTATAGACCAAATCATAAAAGCCTTCATTATGTACGTCCTAGGGTGCTCCCTTTTCAGCACTAAAGCGGATCAAATTCATCTTTCCATCCTTGGAATCATGGCGCATGTCAATCAGATTCACACCTATGATTGGGGTGGTGAAAGGTTAGCGATCCTCTACAAAAAAAATGCAGGAGATCTCACGAATGAGCTCACCCTCGATTGGAGGCTTCTAGAGAGTTTGGAAGGTATCACTCGATCTATCTCTTCTTTTTTTTTCTCTTTTTTTGGCAACCTAATAGTTTTCTTTCTTGCTTAATAGTTGTGGACTTTCGAATACTTCAGGATACATGCTCCTAGACCTATGGATATTAGTGTGAAACTATTCAGGAGAGGTCTTAAGTGGCAGAAAGAAAACGTAGGTGTGAAGGTCTGGGCTCACAACCTAAAAATGTTTCAGGATTTCCTAATCCGTAGTACTGAGGATATAATGACATGGGAACCTTGGTCTAGGATTCCTCGTTGTACAAAAGCTCCCTTTGGATCAGTGGTTCAACTATCAAACCAGCGCATCCTATTCACAAGCCCTTATAGTGCTGCTTGGTACCTGGGTGAAATGGTCCTAAGACAAGCATGCTTATTGGATCACTTTGTCAATCCTAAGGTTCCTCCTCCTACCATGATAAGAAATCACAAACCGAGGTGATGACCTAGAAGAAGCGCTCATGGGAGTAGATGCCACACAGCAAGTGGTTGACGGAAGGAACTATGACGATTTTCGAGTTTTCCATCTTATGTCAAACCTTCCTATAACAGGACACCCTGAGGTATGACCCTACCTTAAATCTTTCTTCTTTCTATTTGCTTGGTTTTCTAAACTCTTTTGTGGTTACAAGGAGGCCCTTTTATTGGAGGTACTAGGAGTTCTAGCACTAGAGTTCGAGGCACCAGATCTTCTTATGATAGAGCACCCTCATGATATTCCACTTCTGATCTTTCTCCCATTGACTAGACGGTACCTACCTTGGACAATGATGATTGTAAGACCCCCTATCGCATATCTAATCCAATTTAGCTTTTGTTCCAACATCCTATGTGGAGGAACACAAGAGCTTGGTTACTAGCCTGAGGTCATGGATTCATCGACTGGAATTCAAGGTAAAACTCTGCACCTTGCCCCTAGTTTTTTGGCTTCTTTCTAACTTCTTTTCTCTCTCTTAACAGCTTCTGTCGGCTAAACACTCCTTACAGTCCTGTTCTACCCAATTTGATGTTAAAGATGTGAGAATGGCGAGTCAAAGATTTCTATGAGCTAGTGTAACTATTCTTTTATGCTTATTAAAATCATGAATGCATGCTTGCTCTCTTCCTCACTTTTTTTTGCATTGCTTAACAGTTTCCTTTTCTTTCAATGTGCCGACGTACTGGTTGGTTAGAGACATATAGTGGAGCTAGAGATGAGACTAGGAGAAACTTGATCACATCGATCTCTTACTAGACCAATGCCAGAGCCAGTCAGGCATTCCACTTCATCTCGCCGAGTTATCATTATAGAAAATAACAAATAGTGGACCAGTAGTACCCTTGTCTCAATATCTTCTTTGCTAGCATATGCCCATTCATGTGAGGTCCACTACCCGTACATGAATCTCCTCCATCATCTTTTCAGACTTACAGTTATCTAGGCACAAGAAGTTCTTTTATGTGTGTGACCTTCGGTACAGTTCTCCTCTAAGTATGATGAATTGGGCTGATAATCTCCATATTGCTCTCTTATCTTTTTCTATGGCTCTCTTAATGTATCTTTGTTCTCTTATGAACTTCCAAATGTCTCTATACCATGGTAATTCCTCTCTGTCCTATAGGTTAGTGATAGCACAAAAGTAGGAGGTGTTTTCTCTTCTATGATCAAGGGTTTCATGGTTACTCAGATGGGTATCTCGATCATTGAGGCAAGGGTGGCTAAAGCTTCTGTGAATTGGTTCTCATCTTGGGGTACGTAGAAGAAAGTGATTCCCTCAAACTTTGCTTGTTTGCAAACTCTCCAAGTACTCATGATAAGGCTTCAACTTCTCATCATTTACTTTCCAGTCTTTTCTAGCTTGTAAAATTATCAAATTGCAATTCCCGAACACCTCAACTTTTTTTGCTCTAGTCTTATGGGCATTTCCAGTCCAATCATACAAGCTTCATATTGAATGAAATTATTAGTGATAGTGAAGTTTAGCTTAATGGTGAATGGTGCGCTGGTGACATCCGAAGATACTAGCACTATCCTGACACTGTATCCCTTTTGGTTAGCAGCTCTGTCGAAGTACACCTTCCACATATCTCGACTGATAGCCATAAGATCCTTATCGGGGAATAAGAATTCTTTAGCATCATTCCCATCTACTGCCTGGTCTGCTAGGAATGATGCTATTATTCTCCCATTAACAGATTTACTCATGACATATTTTAAGTCAAATTTTGCGAGCATCGAAGTTAACCGAGCCATCCTTCCTATCAATGCGGGCTTTTTCAAACAAGTACTTTAGTTGGTCCATCCAGGATATATTCAATACTGGAAAAGATAACATGTAGTGCCTAAGTCATCGAGAATCCCAAACTAAGGCCCAAAAAGTTTTCTCCAGTAGTGTATACTTTAGTTATATTACACCATCCTCTTACTCAGGTAGTATATGGCTTTCTCCACATGACTCTAATCATCCTCTTGAGCTAGTATAAATCCCATGGCATCCTTGGTAACTAACAGGTATAAAAGCAAGGGTTTGTCTACAATAGGCAGTGACAAGATGGATGGGTTTTGTAGCAAAGTTTGGATTTTCTCAAAGGCTTTCTGGTAAGGCTCACTCCACTCAAATTTTTCTTCCTTCTTTAATAGTTTGAACAACGGCTCGCGGGTAGTGGTTAACTTTGAAATGAAGCGGCTTAGGAATTGGATCTTCCCTAGGAAACTCCTTACCTCCTTTTCTGACTTAGATGGCTTCATCTCTAGAACTGCTTTGATTTTAGTAGGGTCTATTTCTATGCCTCTCTTGGTAATTACGAATCCTAATAGCTTCCCTGTAGTCACCCTAAATGCAGATTTCTTCTGATTTGGTCTCATCCTGAACTCCTTCAACCTTCTAAGGAACTTTCTCAGTACTTCTATGTGGTCGTCCATTTCCTTTGCTTTTACTATCATATCATCTACATATACCTCTACCTTCTTGTGAATCATATCATGCAATAGGGTAATAGTCGACCTCTAATATGTGGCCCTTGCATTCTGTCGCCCGAATGGCATTATTCTATAGTAGAATGTACCCCCAGTGCGTGACAAAGGTAGTCTTTTATCTATCTTTCGATGCCATGAGTATCTGATTGTACCCCGAGAACCCATACATGAACGATAATAGCGCATGCCTGACGGTATTATCAACTAGAACATCTATATGTAGGAGTGAGAAGTCATCTTTAAGGCTAGCCTTATTTAGATCCCGAAAGTCTACTTAAAAACACATCATTCCATCTTTCTTAAGCACAAGAACAATTACGATTAGGAAACTGGCTTGCAATTGTTTCTCAACCTCTTCCTTAATTTGGGGCGCTAGCTTGGGTCTCGTTCGCCTTAATTTTTGTTTCACAAGTTTGGATTCATGAAAAAGAGGGAGTTTGTGTTGGACAATTTCTAGATCGATTCCAGGCATGTCCTCATAGGACCAAAAAAATACGTCTTTAAATTCTTTAAGTAAAGTAGTCAAATTCTTGCCTTTGACATTCATTAAGTGACAAACCGATTTGGACCTCTTGAGGATCCTCCTCAGTACCTAGATTTATTGACATAGTATCTTTTACCACTTTTTGAGCTGATTCATTTACATCTTTTTCAATTAATCATTTTAAGTCAGTGGGAATTTCATCATTTTCATTAAGATCTATGCAATCAGAATTTGACACATTGAAGTAAGCAGAATTGGAGTTCATTTTATTAATAGCTAGGAAATTCTTGACAGACGCGATAGCAAACTTAACACTAGACTCATCAGATTTCTTACCCTTAGTGACTAACTCAGAGACTGAATGAAAAAGAACCTCCGATCCACTAATAGGTATGGATCCGATTACAGACTCGAAAAACATAGAAAAGTCCCCTTTAGGGAGCAATGCTTCCTTATACTTACAATTTTTGAGTTCTTCCTTGTTTTCCATAATGAATTTGGAGACGTCCATCTTCTCCCATTGTAGTGCCATCACCTCTTGCTCCTTGTCTTTCTCGTCCCTAGGTCCATCCCCTAATAGCAGCTTCATAGATCCTAGGTCCATGCTCTCAGCCAAGTCTTCTTGAACGGTCTTCTTATCTTGTCCATCTTCCATAGATTTGCACAACTATTCTTCTCCCAATGACTCATAATCAAAGAAAATCTCAAAACCAAGGATTCTCTTCTTTGTATATAGTCATACTAGGGCTTTGGGAAGCCACAATAGAAGAATTCCTCCCCTTCTTTGATGGAAAAGCCATTGAGTGTCATCTTGAAAGGTTCGGAGCTCTTAGGCTTGGTTGTTTTCCCTTTCTTCAATGTATACCCAACCCATTCTATTCTTTTGTTCAACAAATTGCGAAAATCCATCTATACCTTGCTGCCTTTGACCTAGCCCATGCCCGGAAAGAACTTTATCTTGTTCATAATAAGAGCTATAATGGGATTTACATAATCATCAAGGTATGGTGTAACTTTTCCCAATGGACCCTCTAAGAGCAGGGTCTTGCTCAGGAAACTGTATCTCTGATGTGACTCCATCCTAACTAGTACGGATCCAGGAGTTTCCAAACATAACCACTATTTAATTCTCCACAATCGTCTTTATCTTTTGGTGAAGGGTCGAGGGCAAAACTCACGTATCATGTAACCATGGTCTTCCCTGTAGCAGATTAAAGGATTCACCTATATTGATCACTTCAAATTCAACATTACCAGTCACAGACCCAACAATAATTTGTAGGTTCAACACCCCAACTACTTTCCTCTGAGTATTATCATAAACACAGACAGATTGGCCTAAAACTTGTAGCTTGTTCATCGGAATACCCAAGGCCTGTAGGTATTGCAAAGGATAGACATTAGGCACAGAACCATTATCAACCAAAACCATCAAAACTCTCATCCCCAAAGTCTGGACAGTGATGTGAAGCAGTATGTTGTTACAAGGTCCTTCGAGAGGAAGGTCCTCATCAGTGAAGGATATGATCGGGGTGTCCACCATGGGCTTAGTTAAGGCTACCAATTGCTCGGGAGTAGTGTCAATAGGCATATCATAGCGGTTCAAGGATTTAAGGATTGCCTGCTTATGGTTTGTAGAAGCCATATGCAAGCTCCAAATGGATATGTTAGCCTGTGTCTTCTTGGGCTGTTTGAGTAGCTCCTCTTCTTCTTGTAGTACACTTACAACCTTTCCCTTTCCATCATCTATTTCTTTCCTCGGATGATCTCTCTCTAGTTGGGGCCTTGAAATGTCTTCCTACCCTAGTCAAGAGTTGAACATCTCCTTCTCCCCATGCGCATTCCAATCATGCCTTGGCATAGCAAAATAAGGAAAAAAATTTATTTTCGTTTGGGAGCTGTAGGTCATGACAAGTGATGGATTACTTGTCCTGTACATGGCTTAACATGCAATAGAAAATAGAGTATAACAAGCAACACGGAAGATAATAATAATCATTTCATTAATAAGGTCTAACTTTAAAAATATTACATTGTCTTAAATGTCTTAAGGCACAAACCTCCTTTATTCAAATAAAACATTTATTCATTATTTGTTACAACTTATTAATATAAGAAAACATCTCCACAACTTCTCCTTTCTAACTGGCATAATCGTACTGCTCTGTATAGTCATCTCCTGGACATTTTGGGGGTCCACGATAAATAAAAGGCATCAGCTAATGAAAGCCGAGTGAGCATAATGAACAACACATGCAATGTATATAAAAGTATATTTATAATTTTAATATTATTTAGTACTTTAGAGTACAATTAGTCCATTATTCTAGTTGTTGTATATAAACAATAAATAAACCTTTTAGGTCAGAATAATTACAACCATGCATGAACAATGAAATCATCTCATCTTACTTACTCTTTTATCTTGACAACAATCACTTGACTCATTCGGTTTACCAAAACCAAATGGCACAATGCCATTAATTTAGAACATCACCGCCCAAAAAAGCCGCTTGATAGGATTACTGGACCGATGTGGCATAGGTATAACCCATCAAGATATTCAAGGTTACAATAACATAGTTATCCTATTTGATATACCATCACCACCCATAAAAAAGCCGCTTAGTCAAACTCTGTTTGACAAAGATAGTATCAGTACCCTAAAAAGCTGATCAATACAGATATTCATATTCATAATTTCACAACCATATCTCGTTTACACATTCCTAATAAACATATATGTTGACCAAACGACCCCTTTCCAACATGCCAACTCGACTATGCAAGTGTATGACTTATTCACCTTTTACATTTTCTCATAATAATATCAGAGCGATTTATACATATGATTATCACCAACTAAAACAACTTATCTAAATCTTCAATTTCAATTTCCATTTTTTTATAAATCAGTAGGCAGTGAGGTACAATTATTAAAATAGAAGATGCAGCAGCTCAAAGCATAAGAAAACTGTTCTGAAACTACCTGGCTTGGGCGCTCCAGCCTCGAGTGCCCGGGTTCGCTTCCGCTCAACTCTAGTGCTCGAGTTCACTCAAGCGCTCCTGCAAGTCGTCTTTAACCTCTCAACCGGAGAGGTATAGAGGATATTTCTATACTTGCTAAGTGTATTTATATGATGATTATTATATTTGATGGCAAGTGGGTAAATCAAAATTTGTGTTTCAAGCCAAAACCATATATAGAATGAAGCTACTGGTTTGAGCACACCTGAGAATGCAAGCTATCACTCTGTTCTCATTCATTGATCACTTCCCTAGAAACGAAACAGTTCATTGTCTTCTAGTTTGTTCCCAACATAAAGATGGAACGGTTCATGGACACAAAATCTTACTTCCAGACCCGTAGAAGAACCATGAAATGAGAATAATGGAATTATCCTCAAGAATCAATATTATAGGCAAATTGGAAATGAAATTTTCATAACTCACGCAAATGATAAAACATTGATATGGTTGAATAGGTGTTTAGTAACATTAAAAAATAAATTCTTCATTTATCATATTTTTTATTTTTTGGACAAATATTTGTGGCATATTCCTTTAATTACCCTGTTTTTTTGAGCCGTGCCCATGGGCACGTGCAATTACTAGTTTTATACTAAAGGATAGATCATTGAGTTCTGCTTCCAACGGAAGAAACAGCGCGCGGATCCGAATTTTCTAGAAAAAGATATATACATTTCCGTAAAAGTGAACAGAGAAGAATTGGCAAGCGGATCGATCTGCCCAATATGCCCGGATCGACCCATCTTGTAATTCCTCTCACAGATTGTCCCTTAAGAAGTCTGGATCAATCCGCTCTAAAACCTGGATTGATTCATCTTTTAAATTCTTCCGCAGATTGTTCCATCGATCCGCGTTCTGCAGGACAGAATCAATCCGCCCTTACCCCCGAATCGATCCGCGTTCTGCAGGACAGAATCTGCTACTAAAAAACTCTGCATTACATGTTCAAAACATAACCCAAACTAAACCAATCCTCAAGGAACATTAGGAAATAACTATGAACACACCCAACATTTCTAAACACCAACCAAGCATAAATGACATAAACGCAATCATAATGGGATCAAACCAACCATGAACACATCCTTTTGAAATCAAAACAAGCTTTGATGTTCGTAACATTTATCAAACCAATAGTTTACAAAAGCTTGTCGATTTTGGACTCAAACTGCTACTAATACCATATCTACAAATGGAACTTGTTCAAAAGCACTTCCGACACAATCCAGACTTGCCGGAATGGTCGAAGCTAACGACTTCCACATATTCAACCAAAACATAGAAATTTCTCACAAGTCTTTCAAGTTTTACTTCAAAAGCACCAAAAGACAAGTTGGAAGAGTTAAACTCTAAGTTACTACAAATGTACCAACACCACCATTAAAAGTACTACAATTTACAAAATTTTACAAGTTTTAAGAGGGTTCATATACACATGTCCCAAATCTCCCCCATCTCTCCTATATCTCCCATCTCTCTCAATGCACATCATTTCCTCTCCGGGTATTGCTCCGAACCTGCGGTGGTTGTTATTTACCATAACAGAAAAGGAAAACGGTTTTCTTAAGCATTACGCTTAGTGAATAAATAAAAAGATATAGATGTTGTGAACATGTATAATGCAACAATATAAACACGTAAGCATACGTAATCGCAGAATTCATAGGTTAATCGTTCAGTCAGACCGGAAGACCAACTCTTTTGCCACGCGGTCACTTATATTCCTTGGACTTTCGTATTTATCGGATTCTTCCTCTTCTCCTTCCTTATTACTCCCAATAATGAACCATTACTGCCAATAATTCATTGACCACTTAACATATAAGCACATAGTCACATGAACATAAGAATTTCATACCAAAACAACATAAAGTTCTAGTAGTAGCATGAATTCAACCATAACTCCAAGTATTATCATTTTCTAACTTCTAATTGAAGCACAAGACATGTACCACATCAAAGCTTAAGTTAGAAAACTCACCTTCTATAAGTTTTACTCAAAATCAGCCCAAGAATGTAAAATTCCACCAAATTTTAGCTCTATTTTCTCTCTGGGTAAATCCTATAAGTATTTGGCAACCGCGTGTCACCGATTAGTATAAGCTACCAAAATTACAATGATTAAAATGTAAATTAAAGGTATAGAAACGATCGTCTCACGTCCACGAGTCCGAAAACAGCTTCGGTTCGCGAATTCGATGAACGGCGGCGACGGAACGGCAAGATTACGGTGTCGACGTCTTGTGTTCGTCTTCCCTCCCGAGCTCTCTCTTTCTTTTGTTTAATTTTAGTAAATGAGACTAATCTCATGTGATGACACACACCCTCATGCACAAGCATGAGGTGTCATCACCCTATTTTCTTCTCTTTTCGTTTACACCCCCGAATTTTCTTAAGTTCCTATTATGAAGTCCCCCAAGCATTCTATTAACTACCCAATTATCCCAAATGAGCATTTGTCTAAGTTTTGCATGGTCCCAAACATGGTCCCAAATATTTTGTGAAGTTGCTATCGCACCTACTAATTATGAACCCTTTTCAGTTATATCCCTATTTGGGTATCCAAACTAACACTGATTGCCAACACATATATTACGATATAATATGAAAGCATTTGAACAAATAGTTAGTTAATCACATAATGCATTTAATCATGTAAAATGCAAATATTATTCAGGCCCTTCACTGGGTCCCACCTCTAAACCTATCCCTCCTCACTGGGGACTTTCTAACTGTGTCCTTCTCTGAACACTTTTCACGGGCGAGTCCAAGCCTCCCCTTAATCCATTTTAATACACTAATTATATCAATTAATACATACTAAATGAATATTAAATCCTTTTTCTAGGTACGGGTGTTACATTTTTTTCTCCCTAAAAGGAAGTTTGGTCCCCAAACTTATTCGTACCTCAGGAATCAAAGAGATGTGGGTACTGGGCTCGAATTTCATCCTCCCGCTCCCAAGTTGCTTCTTCGATTGAATGGCTATGTTGTTGAACCATTACAAGCGGAATTACCTTGGTTATTAACACTTGATCCTTTCTATCAAGGATTTGAACTGGATGCTCCACATAAGTCATATCCTCTCGAATCTCCAATGGCTGTGGAATAATGACATGTCTCGGATCCGATACATAACGTTGAAGCATCGACACATGGAACACATTATGAACATTCGCCAACTCTTGTGGGAATTCCAAGCGATAAGCTGACGGTCCTACTCGATTAAGAATCAAATACGGTACAACATATCTCGGACTGAGCTTACCATGCTTACTAAAACGTGTTATGCCTTTCGAAGGCGATACCTTTAAAAACACATAGTCACCTACCTAGAACTCCAACGGTCTTCTACCCATATTTGCATAACTTTTATAACGACTCTGAGCCATTTGTAACCATTGTTTAATCAATCTACTTTTATCGGTAGTAATTTGTACTATTTCCGGTCCCAAAATTTGTTTTTCACCAACTTCTGTCCAATAAACTGGTGATCTACACTTCCTTCCATACAATGCCTCGTAGGTGCCATTCCAATACTAGTTTGAAAACTGTTATTATAAGAGAACTCGATTAAAGGCAAGTGGGTCTCCCAATTGGCGTTGAAATCCATTACACATACACTTAACATGTCTTCTAGAATTTGAATCACTCTCTCGGATTGACCATCGGTCTCGGGATGAAACGCGATACTAAAATGTAAACCTGTTCCCATAGCCCTTTGTAAACTCTCCCAAAATCTCGACACGAATCAAGTGTCACGATTTGATACTATCGAAACCGGTGCCCTATGAAGTCTAACAATCTCTCTGATACAAATCGTTGTAAGTTTTGATGGATTCTTGGTCTTGATTGGTAGAAAATAGGCTGACTTAGTCAACTGGTCTACAATCACCCAGATGTTATCGTTTGACTTCTATGACTTTGGAAATTCTAAAACAAAATCCATCGTAATATGCTCCCACTTCCACTCTGGTATCTCTAGAGGGTATAGTTCTCCTCTAGGTCGTTGATGTTCCATTTTCACCTTTTGGCAAGTCATACATTTAGACATAAATTCTGCAACTTCTCGCTTTATACCACTCCATCAAAAAATTTCTTGCAAGTCTTGGTACATTTTGGTACTGTCCCAATGTACTGAATATCTTGTGTTATGAGCTTCTTCCATAACTCTATCCCTTAAATCTCCAACCCTAGGCACACATAAATGGTTGATATATCTCCAAACACCATCTTGAAAATTGAACTCTGGCCTTCTACCCCCAGGTAGTTCATCCACATTTTTCTTGAAATCTAGATCTAGGAGCTGGTTTGACTTTATTTCACCAATTAGACTTGGTTGTGCCATAATTGCAGCCATTAAACCACCTTAATTTCAAGGAATTACTTCAAGTCTCATTTGTTTAAATTCTTGTATTAACTTCTCTTGCCCTGTCAAAATGTAAGCCAAACTTTTCGTCGACTTCTGGCTCAAAGCATCGACAACTATATTCGCCTTTGCTACGTGATATTGAATTTTCAAATCACAATCTTTTATAAGTTCCAACCACCTCCTTTGTCACATATTAAGGTCCCTCTGAGTGAACAAGTATTTTAAGCTTTTGTGGTCAGTAAAGATTTCACATGTCTCCCCATACACTAATGCCTCCAAATTTTTAAGGCAAAGATTACCACCTCTAACTCCAAGTCATGTGTCGGATAGTTCTTCTCGTGAGGTCTCAATTACCTTGAAGCATAAGCTTTCACCTTGTCATTTTGTCAAAACGCATCCCACGCCTTGGTAAGAAGCATCACTGTAAATTCTAAAATTTTCGGTACTTGTCGGAATTGCAAGTATCGGTGTCGTGGTTAACTTCTTCTTCAATTCCAAGAAACATTCTTCACATTCCTTGTTCCACCAAATGGTACATCCTTTCTCATCAATTTGGTCATCGGAGTTGCAATTCTAGAGAAGTCTTTGAGAAACCTTCTATAATATCCAGCTAACCCTAAGAAACTTTGAATCTCTGACACATTAGTTAGTCTTGACCAATTCATTACAACTTCAATCTTCTATGAGTCCATTGAAATTCCCTCCTTAGAAATCACGTGCCTTAAGAATGTGACACTTGTTAACCAAAACTCGCTTTTCTTTAGCTTTCCAAATAATTGCTTTTCCCAAAGTCGTTGTAAAGCTAATCTCAGGTGTTGTTCATGTTCCTCTAAACTCTTAGAATAAATGAGAATATCATCAATGAAAATAATCACAAACTCGTCCAAATATGATTTGAACACACGGTTCATCAAATCCATAAAGGCAATAGGCGCATTAGTGACCTCAAATGGCATTACTAGAAATTCAATGTGCCTGTATCAGGTCCTAAAGGCTGTCTTCTCTGCATCCTCTGCTTTAACTTTTAGTTGGTGGTATCCCGATCTCAAATCCTTGAGAATACCTGAGCCACTTGAAGCTGATCAAATAGAACGGGTACTTGTTCTTGATAGTTACTTTATTGATTTCCCGATAATCAATGCACATCTGCATTATACCATCCTTCTTCTTCACAAATAATACTTGTGCACCCTACGAAGATACACTAGGCCGAATGAACCTCTTGTCTAACAGCTCTTGAAACTAGATCTTTAACTCTTTCAACTTAACTGGTGCCATTCGATATGGTGCTCGTGAAATAGGTTGAGTTTCGGCAAAATATCAATACCAAACTCAATTTCTCGATCAATCAATATACTAGTGAATTCTTTTGGAAATCTATATGGAAATTCCTAAACTATTGGAATATCTTCAAGTTTTAAGTCTGGACCTCTAGTATCAAGTATACTACATAGAAACCCTCGACAACCCTTCTTCAATAAACAACAAGCCTCAATGGCAGACACAATGTATGGCGGTGCTACAATACCCTTACCTTGGAAATAAAACATATCTTGATTATGAATATGGAATACTACCCCTTTATTATTATAATCGATGTTTGCATGACTAGCCGCTAACCAATCCATACCCAATATAACATCAAAATGTTGAATAACTAATGGTACCGAGTTAACAGTTAACTCTTTACCATTCACGTTAATCTCACACTTCTAAACACAACCGAACTAACTAACGGAGCCCCCAATGGTATTACAATAGATAGATCATAGTCTATAAGCTCAAATGGGTTATCTAGATGTTTCGCAAAGTAGTGTGATATAAACGAGTGTGTGGATCCCGAATCTATAAGTACATTTGCTAGGTGCGAGCAAATGGGAACCATACCTGAAACAATAGTGTCCGCTGAAGTAGTCTTTCCCGGCCTAAGTTGATATGACCCCGTTTCCTACTGCTCTCTTCTCGGAGGTTGTTGAGTAGGTCTCGGTGTAATAGCACTTACCGCATATGAACCAGAACCTGAAGCTCCCTGACACATGGTAGGACAATCTTTAGCTTGGTGTCCTAACTCCTTACAAGTAAAGCATCCGCCTCTCATATCCACATTCTGATTTGGACAATTTCTTGTCATGTGTCCTGGTTATCGGCAAATGTTACATGTAATCGGATTTGGAAGTTGATTGCATCGGCCCCAATGGAATTGCTGACAAGTTGAACACTTCGGTTTGTTCCCACTAGAACCACTGCCACCACTACTGGCCGTTGAACCTCCCGAACTTTGCCTCTTAGCACTTCTTTGACCACCGAGCTGACTTGATCCTAGTCTTTCACTTTGTTGACTCAGTGATGGTGGCATGCTCAATGTATACCCAATGTCTCTCTCTCGGCGATGGAGGCGATGTCTAGTGCCCCAGCGTAAACGGATATCGTTTCGTAGCCCAGCCATAAATTTCTTTGCCTTCACTTTCTCGGTCGTTAAAATGTCCCCGTCGAACCTTGCCAAACTCGTAAATTGTGTCGAATATTCTCGGACTGTCTTTTCCCCTTGTACCAACTCCATAAACTCCTATGCTTTCTGATCTCCAAATGATTCCAAAAAGTATTGCTCGTTAAATATCTCAAGAAATTGATCCCAAGTTGTGGATTGACCCGGGCCCAGCTTAGTACGCCACCAATATTGCGCCTCATCCTTTAACGTGTCGACGACAAATAGAATATTCTGTTCCTCTGTACACGGTAATACCCTAAAAAAAATTTCTATATCGAAAATCCAAAAGTTTGCTCTCATCGGGTCAGCTTCCCCACGTAATATGGTTGGCTTTTGTTTAAGAAATTTAGAAATAGTGACAACTTCCTCCCTCGAATTTGGATTCGATTGTACCAGTCTTTTCTCAATCACCTGTGTCTCGGCCACTCGAACCAGTCCCTCTATTGCCCTTTCAACTCGCGCCATTCGGTTTGAGGTGTCACCTCCAAACATAATGCCCCATATTATAATACACATACATGTTACTTTTAAGAAACACATGACATGCTAATCAACATTAAAAGCATGCTAATTAACCATGTATGCATGTTTATGCAACTACGTGTTATTGTGTGCACACTACTCGTCGTACATCTCTCGTCCCCAAAGGCACTAACCTACTGCTCTGATACCAAAAATTGTCACTCCCCAACACGCCCTCGGTGGACTAGGATATGCATGTGTAACAACACTATACGTACCCAAATTACATTAATAAGCAAGAAACCATGCTGGTTATTAAGAAAAAACATGATTTAAAGCAACATAAAAGAGATTGCTGTGACAAAATAGCCCCCAAGGGCAAAATGGTCATTTAATAAAGATAGTAAAATTTTATACCAAAAAATTGATCTTTCAGTTCCGGTTCCAACGCAAGAAATGGCATACAGATTAAAATTTTCTAGAAAAAGATATATACGTTTCCGTAAAAGTGAACAGAGAAGAATTGGCAAGCGGATCGATCTGCCCTATATGCTTGGATCGATCCATCTTGTAATTCCTCTCACAGATTGTCCCTTAAGAAGTCCGGATTGATCCATCCTAAAACCCAGATCGATCCATCTTCTAAATTCTTCCACAGATTGTTCCCCAGAACTGCCGGATTGATCCGCCCTTACCCGTGGATCGATCCCTGTTCTGCAGAACAGAATCTGCATTACATGTTCAAAACATAACCCAAACTAAACCATTCCTCATGGAACATTAGGAAATCATTATGAACACACTCCAAACATTTCTAAACATCAACCAAGCATAAATGACATAAACACAATCATAATGGGATTAAACCAACCATGAACATATCCTTTTGAAATCAAAATAAGTTTTGATGTTCATAACATTTTGTTGGAAAAACAGGTTTAAATGGAAAGTTTAAACGCGCAGCGGAAAAATCAAGTTATGAAACTTTATTGGCATGCCCGGATCTACTACTCGTCAATTCTACATATGCGCACAAGAGGGGACACGAGTTATACCTTAGTGTCTTGAACCCAATTCTGATCTTCAACTTCCAGCAGCCTCCACTAGTTGATCTTCACCCTTATGACTCCTGCGGATGCCTGTCAGAAAGACTAGGGTTGGTGGGAACCCTAATGGAGAGGATAGAGTAGGTTTTGGGACTCCAAAACAGTTTCTGCAGCTTCTGACGTTCAAAACGACGAACAACCTTTTCCAGAACGCAGCTGCCCTATTTATAGATTCCCAGAACCGACCTAGACTTCGAGCGATCGAAGTGCCTTCGATCGATCGAACATTCGATCGATCGAACCATCTTCGATCGATCGAACCTTCAGACTTCAATCGATCGAAACATCTTCGATCGATCGAACCTGTCTGGACATCATCCTCAAGCATCTTTCCAAGCATCCTGGCGGAGCTAAGAGTGGGACCTCCTAGGCTCTTTATTGTTGGCTCAGACCAGTTTGTTAATTACCATGACCAAACTCTTTGATCAGCAAACTAACTAACTGGTCAGTTAAAGTTTACTCCACTATAAAACGATAACTGAACTCCAACGCAAAAGAACATATCCGAAGCGATAACTAGACTTGTATGGTGTACTAATGTCCCTCTACCGTCAGCATTCGTAATCATATTCAGGTAATCGGATAACTGTTACTGTCAACCTGAATCATGATTACTTCTTGTATTCCTTGAGTCCCATTCACCTCTCATGATTACCAAACATGTTGATAACTCTTATCAACAAGACTGCAGTACTCAGTAATCGACTTGGTGACATTCTCAAGGGAATGCTTACTCTGAAACAGAGGGTAGATTCTATCTTGACAATGCATGTACACAACCCTATGAACATGACATACCCAAGATACCCAGGTGTTGATCTTTTATAGACCTCACTGATTGGTAAATCAAAGCAGTCATATCCACAGTCTGTGTTCATAATCGTCTCAAGATTGAGAACACGTACCTTATACAAGTTATGAGTTCCTATTGACTGTTTGACAGTCTTAAGCGTCAATAGGAAACTCAGGTCCGTCAATGCACTATAAGCACTAGCATATCAACTAAGAGCTACACTCTAGTGATTGAGATTAATCACTCCATCCAATGGTAGTTAATTATGCTACAGTGTAGACTTGATGAGGTATCCAGTCTCATCATCCACTGTGACACATTCTAAGTATTAAAAAATAGTAATTCGTATCTCACTTGTGTGCATCTCATACACACACGAATTACTTACTATAATACTTAAGGATTAACAATCATCTCATGAAAAGAACATACACAATAAAATGTAAAGCTGATATCCATATATTAAAATGTCAATGTCTCATACAGAAAGTAATGGTTTGAGGGCACAAACCCAACAAACTCCCACTTGCACTCATAACCATTCAGAACTACATCTAAGACCTAGACTATCTAGATGACGATCAAAGACCTTCTGTGGCAAGGCCTTTGTAAACGGATCAGCAAGATTGTCAGCTGTGGCAATCTTGGTGACAGTCACATCTCCACGTTGAACAATATCTCGGATAAGATGATATTTCCGCTCTACGTGCTTTCCCTTTCCGTGGTTCCTTGGCTCCTTGGACTGAGCCACTGCCCCACTATTATCACAATAAAGCGTAATAGGCGACAGTGACGCTGGTACCACCTCGAGTTCCATAAGGAACTTCTTGAGCCAAACAGCTTCCTTTGCGGCTTCACAAGCAGCCACATACTCAGCTTCTGTAGTTGAGTCTGCAATGCATTTCTGCTTAATGCTCCTCCAACTGACAGCACCACCTCCCAAGGTAAAGAGATGACCGGACGTCGACTTCCTCGAATCTTTATCTGACATAAAGTCCGAGTCAGTGTATCCCACTGGAATTAACTCACTACCACCGTACATAAGCATGTAATCTTTAGTTCTTCTCAAGTACTTAAGAATGTGCTTAACGGCTGTCCAGTGCTCTGGACCCGGGTTCGACTGATACCTGCTAACCATGCCAACGGCAAAGCAGATATCTGGTCTAGTGCATAACATCGCATACATGAGACTTCCCACTGCCGAGGCATAGGGAATTCCTGCCATGCGATTCCTCTCCTCTTGTGTCTTTGGACACTGGTCCTTGGAGAACGCTAAACCATGCCTGAAAGGTAACAAACCTTTCTTCGAATTATCCATTGAAAACCTAGTTAGCACTTTCTCGATATAACCAGCTTGAGATAATCCCATTATCTTTCGCTTGCGATCCCGAAAGAGCTTTATCCCAAGAATATAGTTCGCCTCTCCTAGATCCTTCATATCGAAAGTACTAGCTAGCCAAACCTTGACCGTTGACAGCGCCGCTACATCATTCCCAATGAGTAGAATGTCGTCAACGTAAAGCACAAGAAAAGCCACTACTTTCCCTTCACATTTCTTGTATACACAAGGCTCATCCAGATTCTGTATGAAACCAAACGACTTGACCGCTTGGTCAAATCGGATGTTCCAACTTCTGGATGCCTGCTTAAGCCCATAAATGGACTTTTGCAACTTGCATACCAAGTTACCTTTCCGACCAGCTATGAACCCTTCTGGTTGTTGCATATAGATGTCCTCCTCAAGATTGCCATTCAAGAATGCAGTCTTGACGTCCATCTGCCAGATCTCAAAATCTAGGCATGCAGCAACGGATAAGAGTATTCTGATGGACTTGAGCATGGCCACCGGCGAGAAGGTTTCCTCATAGTCAATGCCCTCCCTCTGAGTATAACCTTTCGCAACAAGCCTTGCCTTAAAGGTCTCAACCTTTCCATCAGATCCTCTTTTCCTCTTGTAGACCCACTTACAGCCAATGGGTTTAATATTGGCTGGAAGTTCTACAAGATCCCAGACCTGATTAGAATCCATAGATTCCAATTCAGCCTTCATAGCTTTAACCCAATGAGCTGAATCAACATCAGCCATTGCCTCTTCGTATGTGGTAGGATCAGATTCAGATTCTATGGAGACAGCTTCAAAAACTTCTCCTAAGAACATGTATCTATCAGGCTGGCTGATAATCCTCCCACTACGACGAGGTACTGGTGCGGAAATAGGTGAAGAAGTGGTGTTTTCCTGATTTACATCGTTATTAACTGCGGGTTGGACTGAGGGCTCTCCTTCTATCTCTCTAAGATCTATCCTTCCCTTAGGTTTATGGTTCATGATATAATCATCCTCCAAGAAAATAGCATTCGTACTGACGAACACCTTCTGTTCTCTTGGATCATAAAAATACCATCCATAAGTACCCTTTGGATACCCCACGAAGTAACATACTTCCGATCTAGAATCCAGCTTGCTCATCTTTCCTTTTAGCACATGTGCCGGACATCCCCATATCCGGAGATGTTGCAAAGAAGGCTTGCGCCCAATCCACATCTCTCGTGGTGTCCTGGGAACAGATTTGCTTGGTACTAGATTTAGTATGTAAGCAGCGGTTTCCAAAGCATAACCCCAAAGAAATAAAGGTAACTCAGAATAACTCATCATTGACCTAGTCATGTCTAAAAGAGTCCGATTCCTTCTCTCCGCTACACCATTTTGCTGAGGCGTGCCAGGTGCAGTCAACTGTGACAGAATCCCATTCTGTACGAGGTGATCAATAAATTCATTAGAGAGGTACTCGCCACCTCGATCAGATCGAATGGCCTTGATATGTGTGCCCAATTGCTTCTCCACTTCAGCCCTAAACTCTTTGAACTTTTCAAAGGCTTCAGACTTGTGCTGCATTAGGTACACATATCCATACCTAGAGTGGTCATCAGTAAATGTTATGAAATACTCATAACCACCCCTTGCTCTAATATTTATTGGTCCACACACATCAGTATGAACTAATTCCAACAATGCATTGGTTCTATTGCCCTTTGCAGGAAAGGGCCTTTTGGTCATCTTACCCTCTAAACAAGACTCGCAGACTTCTATTGGTTCGAGAACCAAATCGCCTAAGACCCCTTCTTTGACTAGTCTGCCAATCCTATTTAGATTGATATGACCAAGCCTCATATGCCAAAGCTTTGTTGGATTAGTGGAAGGTCTCTTTCTTTTAGATGGTACAGTTACCACTGAGTTATTAAGTTCCATACAAGAATCTTTAGAAATATTGGGAGTAATCACATATAAACCATTTGATTTAACACCAGAACATATAAAAGAACTATTTCTTTTAATCACAACTTCAGTTCCAAAATGAAAAGAATAACCATTATTCGATAAATTAGAAACTGAAATTAAATTACGTCTCATTGAAGGGACGTAAAGTACATCTGATAAAATCAAAACTTTATTGTCTAGAAATTCTAAAACTACGACTCCTATAGCAACCGCAGAAACGGTTGCGCTAGAACCTAGAGTAAGTACGATTTCCCCATCACTGCACCTCCTGGTTGATCTGAACCCCTGCAATGAATTACAGATATGGTTAGTCGCACCAAAATCAATGCACCAAGTGTTTGAAGTATCCGTTATAAAACTTACTTTAATCACATGTGATTCAATCATACCTTGAACTCTTGTAGCTAAGAATTCTGGACAGTTCCTCTTCCAGTGGCCTTTCTCACCGCATTGGAAACACTTTCCTTTGCCTTGGCCACCCACCTTCCCTTTGCCTTTACCTTTTCCCTTAGATTTTGCAATCTTAGGGACCGGTCCAACACTTGAACCACCAGTGCCAGCCTTCTTCTTCCCTTTCTTTCCTTTCGGTACAGATCGGGAAGATGAAGCGCTTTTCTCAACGTTCAAAACGTTGACCCCAGGTTTGATCACCCCTTCCGCTGCCAAAAGAGAACTCATCAATTCGCTCATTGAAAAATTCATTTGATTCATATTATAGTTAAGTTTAAATTGAGCAAATGAAGGCGACAGCGAATTGAGGATCATATCAACTTGGGTCTGTGCATCAATGTTGGCACCTAGGGTCTCCAGCTCGTTTAAATAACCAATCATTTTTAAAACATGTTCCTTGACTGGAGTCCCTTCCGACATCTTTGCACTCATTATCTTTTGCATAGCTACCTGTCTGGCAGGCCTGCCATGCTCCCCAAACATCTTTTTCAGGGATGTGATAATGTCACTGGCTGAATCATTCGATTGGAATTGATGTTGCAACACACCAGCCATTGAGGCCAGAATATAGCAACGAGCCATTCCATTCGACTTCTTCCATTTATCGAACTCGCGTCTAGCAGCAGCCGAAGCATTTGCAGCGGGTTCTTCGGGGCATGGGGTGGTGAGGACATATATGTGATCCTCCGCAGTTAACACGATGTCAAGGTTACGTTTCCATTCAGTGTAGTTGTTTCCAGTTAACTTGTTTTGAGTGAGTATGGTGGCAAGTGGACTAAATGCAGATCCAGACATTGTGATTTACTGTAAAAATCAAAAGGCAAAATAAATATGGATATCAGATTTTGACAGTTTGAAATAAAAGAATCCTTAAAACTCTTATTTAAAAACAAAGTCGCCGGAATATCGAGACGAAAAAATAAAGCCTCCGTGTGGTGGTCAATGTTCGATCTTTCGATTAATCATGACTTGTCCGCTATGCAACTCTTGCAAAACAAGTTATGACTCCCGAACCTATTTGATCTCTAAGTTTCTGAATAATGCCCCGTGTGGGATCCCTTATCCATAGCTTAGCTAGTGTATACCATTAACTAAGATCCAATCACAACCGTCTCAAGTAGCGCCTCCGTGTGGTGGTCACCCTCTAACACGTCTGATTGATCCTATCCATAGGAAGTTCACATCTAGTAACCAATGAGCAGTGTACCCTCCGTATGGAATGATCACCCCTGGCGAGGTGACACAGAATACACTACTCATCTTACAATGAACCGTTAATGGAAGATCGTGGGTGTTATTTGATAAGACCCTCTCCCACTAGATTTAGTAAATTAAGGATTTTGCTTTTGAAAAAAGTTTCCACACACTACCCATAAACATCCAATGTTTACTAATGTGTCGAAAAACGGTTTTTGAATTTTATTTTAGAAAACTTGTTTTAAGTGCATGCAACAATGTATTATACGCCAATCACAAAACAAGCACATAAAACAAAAAACTAAAATGAAATAAAAGACATCCAAACGATGCCTCTATCTCCCATGGCTCTATCTTCATAGAACCTGCTTTTTGGCTTGATCGCCTCCAGCTCCATCTTCATGGACAACGGCTCCTTGCTCCATCTTCATGGAATTTCTAATTCTATTACATTGGACCTATGCTTCTTTTGAAGCTTACAATTTATCTAGAAAAAGGAAATAGCAACAACAAAATAAAAGGCTAGGGAAACCGGTGCGACTTTCCTTTTCGTAGGATTGAAGTCGCAGCGCCCTTTACATATGCCTTAAAACCAAACAAAATTAAAACAATACACCAATCTCAAAACATTCAAACACAAAATAAATGCTCTTGGTGCCATGGGAGATAGCGACTAATTTTGCTGCAAAAGGGTTAGTCGTACACGCATCCACACATACATAACAAATATATGTAACTATTGGAACACTTAATTGATTCACACAGTATATAAACACTTTACATACTGAATTAGAACTTAAAAACAGCATCTTACTTCTCTGTCACAGTTCGATCGATCGAAGACCGTTCGATCGCTCGAACCTTCGATCGATTGAACACTGTTCAATCGCTTGAACATTCTATTTCACAGAATGATTAAAAATTTTGCAGATTACGTTAAAATTAAACTTTTAATTTCAAAATACTTTTAAAACTGTGAAACAAAGATCCTGACAAAGAGTCTATCTCGATCGATCGAACTCTATTCGATCGCTCGAACAACAGAAGGTTTCGATCGATCGAAACCTGTTCGATCGCTCGAGTACAGAGCGTTCGATCGATCGAGACTACTTCGATCGATCGAACCCATCTTGCATCCAATGCAATCACAGATTTGTATACTGCTGCGATAACACTGCAGAAACAGATCTGTGACGATGCAGTTTCAAAAACAGTTCTAAAATAAACATGCAAATCAAAACTAGGGTTCCAAAAACGCATCTATAGATCCAAACGAGCGTGGCTCTGATACCAATTGTTGGAAAAACAGGTTTAAATGGAAAGTTTAAACGCGCAGCGGAAAAATCAAGTTATGAAACTTTATTGGCATGCCCGGATCTACTACTCGTCAATTCTACATATGCGCACAAGAGGGGACACGAGTTATACCTTAGTGTCTTGAACCCAATTCTGATCTTCAACTTCCAGCAGCCTCCACTAGTTGATCTTCACCCTTATGACTCCTGCGGATGCCTGTCAGAAAGACTAGGGTTGGTGGGAACCCTAATGGAGAGGATAGAGTAGGTTTTGGGACTCCAAAACAGTTTCTGCAGCTTCTGACGTTCAAAACGACGAACAACCTTTTCCAGAACGCAGCTGCCCTATTTATAGATTCCCAGAACCGACCTAGACTTCGAGCGATCGAAGTGCCTTCGATCGATCGAACATTCGATCGATCGAACCATCTTCGATCGATCGAACCTTCAGACTTCAATCGATCGAAACATCTTCGATCGATCGAACCTGTCTGGACATCATCCTCAAGCATCTTTCCAAGCATCCTGGCGGAGCTAAGAGTGGGACCTCCTAGGCTCTTTATTGTTGGCTCAGACCAGTTTGTTAATTACCATGACCAAACTCTTTGATCAGCAAACTAACTAACTGGTCAGTTAAAGTTTACTCCACTATAAAACGATAACTGAACTCCAACGCAAAAGAACATATCCGAAGCGATAACTAGACTTGTATGGTGTACTAATGTCCCTCTACCGTCAGCATTCGTAATCATATTCAGGTAATCGGATAACTGTTACTGTCAACCTGAATCATGATTACTTCTTGTATTCCTTGAGTCCCATTCACCTCTCATGATTACCAAACATGTTGATAACTCTTATCAACAAGACTGCAGTACTCAGTAATCGACTTGGTGACATTCTCAAGGGAATGCTTACTCTGAAACAGAGGGTAGATTCTATCTTGACAATGCATGTACACAACCCTATGAACATGACATACCCAAGATACCCAGGTGTTGATCTTTTATAGACCTCACTGATTGGTAAATCAAAGCAGTCATATCCACAGTCTGTGTTCATAATCGTCTCAAGATTGAGAACACGTACCTTATACAAGTTATGAGTTCCTATTGACTGTTTGACAGTCTTAAGCGTCAATAGGAAACTCAGGTCCGTCAATGCACTATAAGCACTAGCATATCAACTAAGAGCTACACTCTAGTGATTGAGATTAATCACTCCATCCAATGGTAGTTAATTATGCTACAGTGTAGACTTGATGAGGTATCCAGTCTCATCATCCACTGTGACACATTCTAAGTATTAAAAAATAGTAATTCGTATCTCACTTGTGTGCATCTCATACACACACGAATTACTTACTATAATACTTAAGGATTAACAATCATCTCATGAAAAGAACATACACAATAAAATGTAAAGCTGATATCCATATATTAAAATGTCAATGTCTCATACAGAAAGTAATGGTTTGAGGGCACAAACCCAACACATTTATCAAACCAATAGTTTACAAAAACTTGTCGATTTTGGACTCAAACTGCTACTAACACCATATCTACAAATGGAACTTGTTCAAAGCACTTGTGACACAATCCGGACTTGCCGGAATGGTCGAAGCTAACGACTTCCACATATTCAATCAAAATAGAAATTTCTCACTAGTGTTTCAAGTTTTACTTCAAAACCACCAAAAGACAAGTTGGAAGAGTTAAACTCTAAGTTACTACAAATGTACCACCACCACTATTAAAAGTACTATAATTTACAACATTTTACAAGTTTTAAGAGGGTTCATATGCACAAGTCCCAAATCTCCCCCATCTCTCCCATCTCTCCCAACGCACATCATTTCCTCTCCGAGTATTGCTCCGAACCTGCGGTGGTTGGTATTTACCATAACAGAAAAGGAAAACGGTTTTCTTAAGCATTACGCTTAGTGAATAAATAACAAGCTATAGATGTTGTGAACATGTATAATGCAACAATATAAACACGTAAGCATACGTAATCGCAGAATTCATGGGTTAATCGTTCAGTCAAACCGGAAGACCAACTCTTTGGCCACGCGGTCACTTATATTTCTTGGACTTCCATATTTATCGGATTCTTCCTCTTCTCCTTCCTTATTACTCCCAATAATGAACCATTACTGCCAATAATTCATTGACCACTTAACATATAAGCACATAGTCACATGAACATGAGAATTTCATACCAAAACAACATAAAGTTCTAGTATTAGCATGAATTCAACCATAACTCCAAGTATTATCATTTTTCTAACTTCTCACTGAAGCACAAGACATGTACCACATCAAAGCTTAAGTTAGAAAACTCACCTTCTGTAAGTTTTACTCAAAATCAGCCCAAGAATGCAAAATTCCACCAAATTTTAGCTCTATTTTCTCTCTAGGGTAATTCCTATAAGAATTCGGCAATCGCGTGTCACCGATTATTATAAGCAACCAAAATTACAATGATTAAAATGTAAATTAAAGGTATAGAATTGACTGTCTCACCTCCACGAGTCCGAAAACGGCAAGATTACGGCGTCGACGTCTCGTGTTCGCCTTCTCTCCTGAGCTCTCTCTTTCTTTTGTTTAAATTTTGTAAAGGAGACTAACCTCATTTGATGACACACACCCTCATGCACAAGTATGAGGTGTCATCACCCCATTTTGCCCTCTTTTCGTTTACACCCCCGAATTTTCTTAAGTTCCTATTATGAAGTTCCCTAAACATTCCATTAGCTACCCAATTATCCTAAATGAGTATTTGTCTAAGTTCTGCATGGTCCCAAACATGGTCCCAAATATTTTGTGAATTTGCTGTCGCACCTACTAATTATGAACCCTTTTCAGTTATACCCCTATTTGGGTATCCAAACTAATACTAATTGCCGACACATATATTACCATATAATATGAAAGTATTTAAAAAAAATAGTCATTTAATCATATAAATGCATTTAATCATGTAAAATGCAATTCTTATTATTCAGGCCATTCACTGGGTCACACCTCTAAACCTGTCCCTTCTCACTGAGACTTTTCCAACTGTGTCTTTCTCTAAACACTTTTCACGGGCTAGACCAAGCCTCCCCTTAATCCATTTTAATACACTAACTATATCTATTAATGCATATTAAATGAATATTAAATCCTTTTTCCAGGTACGGGTGTTGGAATAATTTGTTGGGGGGGTGGGGGGGAGGGGAGGGGAATGGAAGGTTTCCAAGCTGTGGTTTGCGGGGGAAATTTTGGCCTGAATAGTGGGAGAAAGAGTAATGGTAGGGATAGAGTACATTCGCTGGTTTCGGGGGGGAATTTTGGGGTGAAATTTTTTTTGCAAAATTTTTGAAGTGTGTTATTTATATATTGCCACTGTAGTTTTATTTGTTGGGTTTTATTTACAAAAATGCCACCCTTTTTTATTTTTTGAGAACTTTTCACTGTTTCTAATAGAATTTTAATATTTCTAACGGTTTTTTATTGCTACAAATTTGTAACGGTAAAAAACCATTAGAAATGCCAAAATATGCCTGTTAGAAAATTGGGCTTTTGGTGTAGTGTAATAAAATAAAGCAGAAAATAAAAAGAAAGAAGACAAACTTGCCCCAAGAACTTCCCTCAGAATACTCCTATAGAGCTTCACTAGCACCTCGGACTCCAATGTGGCACTCAAAAAGTCTTGGGAGGCATTCGAGAGTGTCATGTGGAACTCAGTCCTGAAAGTTGTGTTTTCTCCTCCAAATTCCCGAACTTTGTTCTCTCACCTCGGTTATTCTTTTTAGGCTTGAGATATACCGTTGGAAAGGTAAGGAAGTCTGTTTTTTTTTTAATGATTTTGGTCTCATTCAAAATAAGTTGGTAGATTTTGAGTTATGGTAAAAAAAGTTGAGGCTGACTCCAAGAAGTAGCAAACCTATAATGTGTAAAAAGGCTATTTTGGCACGAAAATTACTTTAAGTGGTTTTCAGCTAACTGAGGGCTTAGGACATCAATTTAAGCTATTTTAGGAATATTTTGTATAGGAAACTATAAGGATCCAACCCCGAGGTCTGGATTTTTGTCGTCAAAAGGCGATTTTTGTTATTTCATGTGATCAAACGGATATCCTAACTTGGATTCTTGTCTCTAAATTAAGTTTCTAACGTACCTAAATCTTCCTAAAGGTTATTCTAACGTATCTAAGAGACCATGATACTTCACAAAGTTCTTCTTCATAACCGATAATTCTCGAATCCAGTCATCAGGTTATTCTTGAGGTGGGATATCTGTCGAACGGACTAATCAAAATAGGATATCTATAGCTAATTTTGTATTTTAAATTCTAATTATATTTAAACGCACCTAATATATTTTAAACCATATATAATAGGTTATGTGATATTCTAGCCCAACACAATCCTAATTTAACCTTATCATGTCTATATATTCTCATTCTAGCACATCCTTCCAAACCTAGTTTGACACCAAATCATGTGTTTATTTATTTTTTTTTTTTGGGATAGGTGACACCATACGTTATTGATTCAAATAATCTATATTTATTTCTCCTTATACATTTATCTCATTAACTTTTCTTATCTTATTATTAATAATGTATAAATGGACAAAAATAAAAACTAAAAGAAAGAAAAAGTTATTCGGCGGCAACAATCCCGTATAAATTTCTTAGTCCCATCACGTTGGTACCTACTAAATGGAATTTCTGTCTACCCCTGATTAACACGCTTAGCTCAACTCAGGTATCCTTCAAAGCCAGATCCTCTACTAATGATATGCTGCTAAAGACTTGGACTTCTTAGTCTAGTCTCCATTTTTGTTTGCTCTTGTTTTTTGTGGTTTTGGTCATAGTTTTTTCTTGTTCAAGCTGGCTTTTTGGCTCTATTTTCTTTCCTTGTTCGAGCTGGCTATTCTGTCTCTGGCCCTCTGCATTCCTTTGTATCTTAAATTCAAATTACCTTTCCCCAAAAAAAAAAAAAGCATTTTGAATTTTTTCGTAATGTTTTTATTTTTCAATGTTATTTTATATTTATTAGATTTTTAATGTTATTAAAAAATTAAGTAAAATACCAGAGAACTAGTTTTCATTTTATTTCCCTTTTCTTTTTTTCTCCTCACGAAATTCATGAACTAAATAGAGCCTAAGAAAATATTTAATGGAGGTATCGGGTTTAGATACCTTGAGAAAATGATTGTGGCCTTGATTGCTAGCCAAGCTTGGGGAGACTGGCTACTGAGCCTAATTCCTTGAGAACTCTGGTGGCTAAAATGATGATGTTCTGTAATTGGTTCACGTGTTTGGCGAAGGAAAAGGAAAGAGATAGGAAAACAATAGTAGCAACGCTGTTGAGTTCCTTTTGAAGCTTTGTTTTCTTCAACGATAAAACAGTACGTAGTACTCGTTCTTAGCCCGTGGACTATCAGGATTTCGGTGAACCGCCCTACAAGACTAACATGTCACTTTTTTAACTACATAGATCAAAATTAACATAAATGACAAACTACAGAGTGTGAAATGTATTTAAGCCGATTAGCACATTACACAAAAGATATACATACAAATATGGCCTTAGCCAAACAAATTATTCAAAACATAATACAAAATTATCCAAGATATATATATACAGATATGGCCAAGGCAATGACAATACACACATATTACCCAAAATATTGATAGACAAGGCCAATGCCTTGAAAATTTGACACACAAAATTATTCAAAATACAAATATCATTATCCATCTTCTTTTTTTCCCATGCAATTAAAACAAATATGGGGGTGTTTGTTGTAGCTTATAAGCTGAATTTTTTAGCTTATAGCTTATTAAAAGTTTAAGTTGTACCAAACAAACTTTAACCTATAGCTTATTTTAAGTAAAAAATAACTTAAAAATGATAAATAAGCTAACTTATTAAAGGTAGGATTTTAAATACTTTTAAGATTATAGCTTCTTAACTTATTTTAAGCAACAGTGACTATATATCTTAGGATGGTCCATTGTGTTTCATGCCTTGAGATGGTGTTCATCAATATCTTTTGTTATTTTGTTTGCCAAATCCAAGAGTGAATCTGGAACTGGAATGTCTCACAGAGCTTCGCATACACTAGTATAGTCCATTTAATCAGCCCACCAATAACATCTTCCTTTTCAGCTGCTAGCACTAGCAGTGTGGATTTGAAGCTCTTGTAATATTAATTCTTCACGACCTCACCATCAATTAATATTGATCGTCATCGTTTTGCTATCATGAAGTACCTACTGCTTCAACCGTCTCTTTTATTGCACTAGGAGCGCTTCCCTCTATAGTCTCCAGAAGCAAAAATTGTAATAGAAAATTAGTGCCTCTATTACATTTTACTACCTCCTAGTTTGGTGCTTGTGTCAGTTTGGTGCCTCTAGTTCTAATTGTGTCAATTTGTGTACTTTAGTTTTTGTTCCAATCTAGTTCCTTGCATTAGTTGTAGACTTACAAATACTATGAATTGGACCCCTAATATTTATAGATTTCATACAAAGTACCTTTTTTTTAGCCAAATATGTGTGTATATATATTATTTATATGTATATAACCTAGATCGGTCGAGATCCAACTCAATATTATATTTTAACAAGCTAAGATTTCTAACTCTCTGCGAAGTTTAAATATTTTTTTTGTTTCAATTGCTCTTACACTGAGATTTATTGATACTATGGTATTGTTGGGGGCAGCGGAAGTGTGAATGAAAAATAAGAATGCTTGAAGGATTTAGTGCAAACTTTACTTGTTGCATAAAAGAAATGAAAATACAACAAAGTAGCCAATGTTTAAATTTCTGCAGAAAATAGTGTGCTTAGCACTGCTAAAACTGTTTTCTAATATATATATTTTTATTACTACTTCATTTACAAAATACACATAGCAATATATAGAACCTGCTAATAATTCTAGAAAACATCTGCAGTAACTACTTCCTTAATTCCCTAGGACATTGGGAGATAAAAAGACACCTTGGAACACAACCAAGACTGATATTTCTAGAGATTCCAGCTTATTCTACCAAAACAAACTATTTTGAAAATTCCAAATTATCTTTCAACACTCCCTCTTAATTTGTAATTTTCATTTGCTTCTTGAACCTCTCAAACTTTTCTGTAGTGATAGCCTTTGTCATAATATCTGCTGGTGTTCATTGGTGTTAATGAACTCCAATCCAATTTCTCCTTTGCTTACCAAATCTCTAATGAAATGATGTTGAAGCTCAATGTGCTTTGTCCGAGCATGAAACACAGGATTTTTGGTCATACCAATTGCGGACATATTGTCGCAATATATGGTAGTTGGCTGCTCAGGCACTACATGCAAATCTGAAGAATTCTCCTTAGCCAAATTGCTTCACACGCTGCATCTGTGGCAGCAATGTGCTGAACTTTTACAACCAGGGGCTACTACACAATCAGTAATCACCAAATGTTTGTCAAGAGTTCATGGACGTCTGCGTCAATGGTACTTCAGTCTTGGAGAATACAGGCATCTGTACTCAGCTTCTGCTGAGGATAGCACCACTGTTTTTTGCTTCTTTAAACTCCAAGAAATCAACTTTGTTCCAAGGAAAAACAAGTAGCCAGATGTGCTCAGTAGCCAGATGCGCTCTTTCCATCATCCAACGAACCAGGCCAATCGCTATCAGTAAAACCAGCTAGCTTATTGTCTTCTTCCTTCACATATAAGAGGCCATAATCCTTACACTCTTGAAGATATCTTAGCACCCTTTTAGCTGCTGCATAATGAAGCTTGCATGGCTCACTCATAAATCTGGATATTAAACTTACAGAATGTACAATGTCCGGCCTTGTATTTGAGATAAATCAAAGAACCAACAGGACTTCTAAAAGATTTTGCATCCACCTTTGCTGAACCATCAGTTTGCTGAAACTTTCATTCAATACCATAGGTGTTGACACCAGTTTGCACTTGTTCATCTGGAACCTTTTCAGCAAATCTTCAATATACTTTTCTTGAGAGATAAAAATCTTACCTTTAGATTGCTTCACTTGGATTCCAAGAAAATACTTCATTAGACACAAGTCAGTCATTTCAAGTTCTTCCATCATTTTCTTTTTAAAAACTTCTACCATTTTCATACATGTGCCCATATAAATCAAATCATCAACATAGAGGCAAACTATGAGAAATTCATTCATACCTTCCTTTTTCACTTAAAGTGATGGTTCACTTGGGCTTCTTTTGAATCCATTTTGACAGAAGTATCCATCAATCTTGCTATTCCATGCTCTAGGTGCTTGCTTCAAGCCATAGAGTGCCTTTTGAAGTTGATATACTTTGTCTTCCTTTCCTTTAACTTCATAACCTTGTGACTGCTCCATGTATACTTCTTCTTCAAGCTCTCCATTGAGAAAGGCTGATTTGACATCCATTTGATAGACATTCAATTCCAATTATGCTGATAGTACAAGAACAACCCGTATTGTCTCCATTCGAGCAATAGGGGCAAAAGTTTCGTTGAAATCAATTTTGGGCTGTTGAGAATATCCCTTCGCAACCAGCCATGCTTTATGCTTTTGGATGGAGCCATCTTCTTTGAATTTTGTCTTGTAAATCCATTTTAATCCAATCACTTCTTTACCTTTTGGCAAGTCCACAAGCTTCCATCTTTTGTTCTATTCTATGGTGGCAATTTCTTCATCCATTGCCTTTCTCCACACATTTTCATTGGATGCTTCTTCAAAATTTTGTGGTTCACAAGCAACGAAAGCAACATCACTTGCAACTTCCTTGGTGGTGAATCTGAAGTTTCTTCACTTGAAGGACTCGAGGATCATGATCTTGCTGGACTTTTGATGCGGATTTGCATTTGGAGTGTGATGAGGTTCTTCCTGAATTGATGTTAGTTCCAAAAGCTCATATCTCATCTGTTCTTGGGAGGAGTTTTCTTCTCAGATCCAAGCTGCCATTGCATCAAATACCACATAGCTTGAAGCTTCCAGCTTGCTAGTCTTTGGATTGAACAAGTGATATCATTTAGATTCATCACAATAGCCAAGGAATATATATTTTTCACCCTTCTTATCATATTTGTCCCTATTTTGAGAAGGAATTAAAGCATATGCTATGCAACCAAATACTTTGAAATGATCTACGACCGGTGTCCTTTTGTTCCAAGCTTCAAATAGAGTCTTGTTTCGCACAGTTTTTGTGGGAGATCGATTGAGAATATAGATTGCTGTGTTAACAGATTCAGCCCAGAACCTGTTAGGAAATTTTTTTCCCTTTAACATACTCCGAGCCATCTCAACAATGGTTCGGTTCTTTCTCCCGGCTACGCCATTTTGTTGTGGGCTTCTTCTAATAGTGAGCTGCCTTCGAATTCCATTTTCTTTACAATACTCCATGAATGGAGTATAGATGTACTCTCTTCCTTGATCCATCCATAGAGTCTTTATTTGGTGGCCACTATATTTTTCTGCATAGGCTTTGAACTGGAGAAAAGCTGAAAATGCTTCGGACTTTTGATTAAAAAAAGAAAATCCACATCATCCTTGTTTAATCATTAACAAATAGAATGAAGTATCTCTTATTGTTAATAGATGGAGTCCTCATAGGACCATATATATCATAATGCACCAGCTCTAATGGAGCAGTAGCTCTCCAAGAGGTTTTAGAGAATGAAAGTCTATGAATCTTCCCGTAAATGCAACCTTCACAAACTTTATTTTTTCTCTCAATTGCAGGGAGTCCGACCACCCTGCTCTTTTGCTTGAGCAATTGCAGCCCTTTATTGTTTAAGTGAACATATCTTAAATGCCACAAGAATGTTTTATCAAGATTTTCACTTTTCAATGCAACATTCTTATCATGTGGCATAAAAAAAAGGAAATACTTTATTTTGGCTCATCTCAACTATAGCCACTGTGAGATTATTTTTCTTACAAAAAATTATGCATTTTCCATCTTCAAAAATTACCGAATAACGTTTTTGAAAGAGTTGTCCAACACTTAAGAGGTTCTGAGTCAAATTTGGAACATACAAAACATAACTAATCCATTTTTGGTTACCTCCCTTTGTGTGGACATAAATTACTCCCTTGCCTTCGGCTCCTTGTAGCTTTCCATCTCCAAGCTTTACTTGAGAAGTGAAACTTTGATCAAGCTCCGCAAAGATATCTCAATTCCCCACAACCACTATCCGAATACCAAACATGTTGTGATTCATGGCGAACACTCATGCAAGAGAATAAATGCTCCTCCTTATCTTCCACAAAATTTGCTTCATCACTATCCTTTTCCTATTGAAACCAACAATCTCTTTGAGAATTATTAGGATTTTTGCATCTTTTACATTTATATCGACAATCTTTTGTCTCATGATTAGACTTTTTGCAAATGTGACAGCGAGAGTTGGAGAAGTTACCTGGTCTTTGTTGTAAATTTCCCCTCAATTCCTTTGCTTTTCCATCACCTTTATTTCGGTTGTAATGGCCTTTTTCCTTGTTTTGGAATGAGTCGCCATTTTTCTATTGCTGCGATTTGAATGCATTTCTATTTGAGAAGTATACTTTAGATTGAAATGCTTGCTCCAAAGGTTGGCTTGTTGACCTGTTTATTTTTTACTCGTGTGCTTGGAGTGAACACATTAGTTCATGCAAAGTATAAGACTAAGGGTCTTTCGATTCTTCAATGGCTGCAGCAACATGATCGAATTTTGGGGGAAGGCTACAGAAAACTTTTTGGACTATCTTTTTATTTTGAAGGGTGTCTCCATAGCTTCGAATTTGATTAACAATTTCTGAAACCTTGGAAAGAAATTCTTGAATGCTTTCACTTTCCTTCATTGCCATATTATCGAAGTCCCTCCAAAGGGATTGTAGCATTATTGAGATCACTTTATCATTTCCTTGAAATTCATTTTTCATGATATCCCAAGCTTTTTTTGGTTTAGTAGTACCAAAGATTCGAGGGTAGATAGATTTGTTCACCGCTTGCTGGATACACCGAAGTGCACTTGCATCTTTCTTGACGTCTTTCTTGTATTGACTTTGTTGTACATCCGCCCAATTTGAAGAGGTCCCTGCTGGAGGTGGTTCAGGGTAAGTGTTTTCCACAACTTCCCATAGATCTTGAAAGATGAAAACTGTCTTCATTTGACTACTCCAATAATCATAGTGCTCTCCTACAAAAACAGGAATTTGATTTAGAGAGTATGTAAACATTTGGACTGAAATAGAAGTGGCTGCCATTTGGACTGAGATAGAAAGATTTAGATGCAGGAAATGAAAGTTCAAGGCTAGATATTAGGGCTCTGATACCAAATTTGTTGGGGCAACAAAAGTGTGAATGAAAAATAAGAATGCTTGAAGGATATAGTACAAACTTTACTTGTTGCATAAAAGAAATGAAAATACAACAAAGCAGCCAATGTTTAAATTCCTGCAGAAAACAGTGTGCATAGCACTGCTAAAACTGCTTTTTTGATATTTATTATTATTACTACTTCATTTGCAAAATACACGTAGCAATTTATAGAACCTGCTGATAATTCTAGAAAACATCTGCAGCAACTACTTCCTTAATTCCCTAGGACATTGGGAGATAAAAAGACACATTTGAACACAAAACCATGACTGATATTTCTAGAGATTCTAGATTATTCTACCAAAACAACTATTTTGAATTCCAAATTATCTTTCAACAGGTATATGGACTTATATATTCTAGCAATGATTCTTTTAAATGTTCAAGATGATGTATTTCTCTAACAAGTAGATCTAATCTATGTGGCATAAGCATAATGTGTTCTTATCACTACACCAAAGAGCCATGTTTTTAATAGAAAGGTTTTTGGTTTTCTAAAGGAAATTTACCGTTACAACTTTGTAATAGTAAATTTCCATTAGAAATGTATCAATTCCATTAGTAATTTATAACTCTAGGTAACTTTGACTTTACTAACAAAAATAAAATAAATACTTAAAAAAAATTCCCGTTACAAAGTTGAAGGGAAATTGAAATTCCATAAAAAGAAAAAAGAAAAAAAGAAAAAGAAAAGAAAATGATCAGTTTGATATCATCGGTCCAGATTTATATTTTCCTTTAGTGTGTGAGAAGAAGAGAGAGTGAAAGGGGAAGAGAAGAAGAGAGAAGAAGGTCTGTGCATCTCCACTAGCGTCGTCTGCATCTCCACCACCGCCATCAGTGCTACATTTCTGGTAAGATCCCTTTCCTTCTTTATCTTCCTCTCCTTCTCCCTCCCTCTCCCCCACTCCTTCCGGTATGATATGCTCTGAATACTAGATCTGTACTAGATCTGGTGTTTTACTATGGGTTGCTTATGCTATTAAGGGTGAAGGAGGTTATTCATGTGCAAAAACTATGATATTCAGAGTGATTACATGGCCCATTAGCTGATTGAGTACCCTTAGCTCTGCAGATGCGAAATTTTTTGTTTTTAGGGCTATTCCATGAGGTTTTGTAGTAAACCATGGAATTTCTAGAATCCACTGAGATATAGAGAAAACAGACCAAGAGGTTTGGGTTTCAAGGCGTTGAATCTTTGTCTGAGTCCCTGTTGTGATGAGTTGAAAGCTCTAGGCTTGGGATTTGAAGGTAGAGTGAGAATCCATTTTATTTGTAGAATAGCTTCCATGTATCTCTATCTAGCTCCCTTTTGAAGCTTTATTTCGTTTATCAGGTGTTCGACGTTTGATTGTTAACATGTCCTAGTAAGCTTCGTTTTCACTTCGCTTTGTTTTGTTCTATTTTTGCTACCACTAATTTGGTATGGCTCATTTGACATTTAGTGTTCATAATGCAGCTTGCACTTTTATAAGTGGCTTCAAACGAATGATTTTTATCATTGTCCACATATTCTTCCTTTTATTTTAGCATTGTCCACATAATTTATTTAGGTCTACAAAGAAACTTAATTATTGTCAGCATATTCTTCCTTTTATTTTTTTGAATATAATAATCAGTTCACTTTATTTGAACATAATTATCAGTTAAATAATTTTTTGAGTATAGATGAGCAACTTTGTTTCCGGTGGCTCACCACATGGGCCTTGATCATAAGCAACCGTTAAACAAGCCTCTCAATCTATGGATTAAATTGTATCAGTTGTTGACATATGTACACAAAAATCTATTGATTGGTTGTGTTAATATTGATTTAATTGAATTTTTTTGCAATTTTGGTGGGAAGATAGAATGTGTTGATATTGGGACATTTTTTAATTTTTATAATTTTTTTTTCTTGACTAAACAATTTGGGGGTTTAACCTTTCAAAAAATGGAATTCTTTAAAGCACAACTTTATTGTAGCTGGACTTTATTTAGAAGTTGAAATTTTTTGATTTTGGAAGCAATTTTCTTGATTTTGTACTCAAAGTAGTACCACGAAATACCTGACCATGAATTAGATACCTTGATGGAATTTGGAGCGCTATCAAGAAATCCGTATTGGGTTGGAATTTTATTTTGAACTTTTCCTTATCTAAGCTGAGTTTTTCAAGAAAAATGGTTGCCTTTTTTAGTGTTACTTTAAAAAGTGGAAAGAATTACTGAGAGGGTTAAAATTTTTATAGTTGATTGCAGGACTTTGTAGTTCCACTTGTAGATTACCGTTCATTTAGTCCAGAAAGGTTTTGAGTACTTATATAGAAAAAGATTCAAATTTGAACACACGTAGATATATACATTATTTATTTGTACACATAATCTTCAGGTTCAATGTTTCTTAATTAAGGTTTAATTTTCAAGTTGCATTAAACTATAAAATACTATGCTCTTGTGATAGGTATAACATAAATAATCAGAAAAATCAAAGTTTCTTTTTCTTGGTCACACACGAAACCAGGGAGTTCACCATGAATCAAAGATATTCTTTGATGCAAGCAATTAACTACTTGTGCAGCACTAAGTAGAATGTCTAATAGCTCTTTCTTTGTTTTGGTAATTACGAAGTTTTGCATCTTTTGTATAGTAACCAAGTATTTGTTCTTGATGATGCCAAAATCTGGGTAAGAGTAATTTGGAGATAGATATGGACGCAATGAGTTTTGTATGTGGTTCGGCCCCGTTAATGAGGTGACCTACGTTCATAGGTGCGTCGGTGCGCTTTCACTAACAGATCACCGGCGGCTATTGGTGAACAAATAGAGTGGGGGGCCACTCTAATGGGGGTGAGTGGCCTCTTTTATGGGTGCAAGAGACCACCCGTACAAGGTAAGTCTGCAGATTAGGAAGCCTAATCTGATTACAACCAATTTACATGATTTTAGGAGAGTCTTCTAAGTGGTTTAGGAAACCACTTGCCCCTTCCATTTAGTCGTCTAGTTGGGGTAGAAAACTGTCTGGTGGCTTATTAGGCAAGTAACCATGCCTTCTGGAGGTGCACCCATGTGGGGTTGTCTGGCGCGAATGCCCGGGCTTTGGACCGAACTGGGCGATTTTGTATAATATCTTGGGATGGTTGAGTAGTCAGCCCAGATCCAAAGTGAATTGGCATCTCCTTACTAAGGTGGCGAGACTTGACTTTGACTTAATATTTTTGTACATATCAGCTCCCCCCCATTTTTGAAACTAACGTGATGCTCTATCAAGTGAGATTTAAAAATTAAGACTGCTTCTGAAAAACTTTCCGGAGAAGAGACCGGGGTCTTTCCCAGGGCGTGACCAGTCATACGGGTCAAGCGGGGTCTGGACCAAGCGGTGACTAAGTGGGCCCAGGTCCAACTTCTGCCACGTGTTAACTGGTCACTGGTCTGGTCATGACTCAACGAGGTCGGTTTAGGAGTAACTAAACAATCGCGTGGAAACCGGGCTGTTACATCCTGCATTTAATGGGCTCGCCTTTTGAGGCGATGCTTCACGTGTCCGAGGTGACAATTTTCAAACGGCCCTGGCGGGAAAGCTTCGTGGCCGTTGGATCTGATATGATCTAGACAGTCCGCGCTATGTATATAAGGAACACCTGTTCATTTCAGTCATTCCTGCTACCAAGAGATAGAGATACTGAGCGGTTTAAGAGCAAAAAGTCCCCGGTCACGCTTTCTGAGCCCTTTTCCTGCGTTGATTTGTGTAAGTCCCTCCTTTCTGAGTTTTAATTCATTTATCTTCCCTTTATCCTCTTTTCCTTTTCTTTTCCGAGTGACGCTGGAGAGGACGGATCTGTTAGGTTTCTAACGAGAGTGGGATTTTTTCTTCTTAAGGTTATGTTCTTTCTTTAGATCAGGCGGCACGTTAGGTAGGTTGAACCGAGTAGAATGTCCCGGGGTAGTTTTAACTGAGTGTCACCTTACTTTAAGGACCTTATACTCTATGCCCTTCAGATTGGTAACCTTATTCCCTTTGTATCTAACTCGGAGTTCCTGACCCATACCTAGGCCGTCACTTGTTTCCTTGCCCAATCACCGAGACCTTAAGGATGTGTCACTCCAATTTCAACTCGTCTTCCGGTCGGAGGATGAGTGGTCTGGGACATTGATGCCGGACACAAGTATAAGTTAACCCTCTGTGACCCCCTCTAATCACCATAGTGAGGACAGAATCTCGATCCGTCTATCGACGATGAGCCGGACCAGGAGGCCCCCATTGCCTCCGTTTCCCGGGATTCTGGTGATGAGACACTGGGAGAGGCTGACCCCGAGGTTGTATTTGCCTGTGAGTTTACTCCGTCTATCCTGCGTACTCAGGATCTTAGACGGATTAGGGATAGGTATGCTATCCCTGACCATTGCTCCTTGGCCGTAAATCCCGGTGGCTCCCATTTCTACTAGTAAGGCTTTGTCACCCTGTATGAGGATGCCCTCATGGAGGGCTTCGCATTCCTCTACATCCAGTCACCCGGGACATCCTGTTCTACCTCAGGATTGCTCCCGGGTAGTTAGCTCCGAATGGCTAGAGGTTCTTGATGGGGTCCATCTCTCTATGGCCCCAGGTCTTCAGGTATGAACTCACCCTTCACGAGTTCCTATAGGTGCACCGACCGTTCCCCATGCATGGGGAGGTCGGATTCTTCTCTTTGGCAGCCCAGCAGGGGAGGAAGATCATCATCAACTGCCCAAGTAACAAGGGGTGGAAGTCTGAGTTCTTTCAAGTCTCCACCCTAGGGCTCTGCGATCAGGCCCCAGGAAGCCAGCTTAGGACCTGTTGGGCGGGGGAGCTGAGGGGTAAGCCCGCCCAATGTTCTTCCTCCTCTTTTCTTTATTTTCTGCTTTCTTTTGTTTTTGAGGGTAGCCTGACTGTTGACTATCTTCATGCTTTGCCTTGTAGCGGGGTCGGCCAATCCTCCAGACATTTCCGAGGAGTGCCAGAACCGGATCAGGCACTTGGCCAGTCTCCCTACGAACATCTGGAACTTGCTGACTTGGACGGGAGAGTTTGTCGCCACCTACACCCTGGACAAGCCCGTTGAAGCTCCAGTCTTTCACCCCATCATTCCTGGCAAGTGCTTGGGTCAGGTGTCTTACCCGTTGTACTTTATTCATATTTTCCTTTTGTTGTATTTTCTGATCGCTGATATCATAACCTTCCCTTTGCAGAAATGGCCCCAAAGAGGGATTTAGAGCAGTTAAGGGCCAGGCAGGCCGCTGCCGCCACCGCCGTAGTCGCTCAGTTAGCGCAGAGCCTGGGAAAAAGGCCAGCGGCCGAGGCCTCTGGGAACGATTGTATGCTCAGGCAGATCTGATATGGCACGGCGAACGGTCCGAAACCTGCAGGGATGTTAACTCCCCAAGTAGTAGTAGTGGAAGAGGCAGTTACCCGGACAGACGTGCCATCTGGGTTGCCGATGGGGGGGACCTGTGGAGATTAGGGAGAGGGTTAGGCCAGTCCTCATCCCCAACAAGGTAGAGACGTGTGCAAGCTTGTCTCTCGAAGACTTTCTGGGATGGCTATATAGCCTCTCTCATTTGGTAAGCACTTTTGCCTTGGCTCATTCATCACCACAACTTTCCCTACATTCTCCTTGTTGACTGGCTACTTTAGGTTTCTTGCAGGTCAGTTGTATGGCTGCTGGTGTAGAGTCCATCCTGTCCTCCTTGGTCGGGAGGTCCACCACCGCTGAAGCCACCCTATCGCGAGAACGGGCAGACTTAGAAGATGGGAAAACTGCCCTGGCTATAGAGAAAGACAAGGCTAAGGCCTTAGCCCTAAGTCTTGGTGCAGCCTAGGCAGATCTGACGATAGCTCTTGCTGATCTGGAGGCTTCCCGAGCCCTCACAGTGGCAGTAGAGGCCCAAGAAAAGGACCTAGCTGAGGCGACAGCGGCGGGGTCCATGGAGGAAGCCTTTGATGATAGCTTTTTCCAAGGTTATGAAGACCTCAAGCGACGGATAGCCCGGGATCACCTCGAGAGGGATATCTCATCCTACGAGGGGATTGATTCAGACTACTGGGACATAGGTCCTCCTGCTGCCTTGGCCGGACCTGCTGATGGTTCTGCTGCCCCGGGCAGTAGCTCGGTTCCAGGAAAAAGAACCACCCCGGTGGGAGAGACTGCAAACATGGTCGAGATTGACGACGCTTAGTCCCTGACTTGTACTTCTTCTTTTTGTTGTTTTTTTTGGGAGGCTACTACAACTGCCTCCCAGGCAATGTACAGTTTTTTTCTTTTTAATTAATGAAAAGGTCCTTTGAGGCCATCTTTTTCATCAACTGTTTTTACTACTCCTACATGTATGCATGTTTATGATTGCCAATACATGACCTGTTGTTAGCCAATCTAAATCCCTACCTTAGCAAAAGGTTTAGGACTATAACCGGTAGAGAATACTTGGTCATGTAGGGACCTATTTTGAAGGTCTCACCCAGTATAATGTAAGATTTTTGTCCTATTTGTTATCCGGACGGTTTCTTTGGGTACTGTAGGTACTTGGGAATGTTAGGAATGTTCTAGGATTCCGAGTCCTGTTAGTACCTGGTGTGATTTTCTATTTTTGTTTGATATTTTCCTGCCCCTCGAGCTTTTGCTAAGGAAGGCATATAGAGGGAGTGACTGTAGGAAATCAACCTGGAACGTGGGTGGTTGAAGGGTCTTTTGAGGCTTGCCATCATTAGCCACCTAGGGGGATTTTCCCCCATCGTCGGTTGGACCTAAGCAAATCCGGTGCCTCGAGGGTTGATCTAGATGTCTTTTGTACCTTGGGTTTTAGTTAGGGTCTTTGGACGAAACACTTGTAGGGATCGCACCGTGCAGCAAGAATAGAAAATCTTTATTTCTTTTTATTTTTTGAAAACCATAATAAATGCCCAAGTCTAGCTACAAATTTCTTAACTCATGCTAGTTCGCCCTTATCCAATCGTCATTGAAAATACTTGCGTAGGTGTTACACGTTCCATGGGTGAGATAGATCGTGCCCGTTCAGAGTCCGTAACCAGTAGGTGGCCGGCCAGTTTACCAGGGTGACTAGGAATGGGCCATCCTAGTTTGGCCCTAACTTTCCATGGCTCGAGACTCTGGTAGACTGGTTTATCACCTTCAGAACGAGATCTCCTACCTGAAAACTACAGTACTTTACCTTACTGTTGAAGTATCAGGAGATCCTCTATTTATAGGCTGCCACTTTCAGGTATGCCCGATCCCTTTTCTCTTCTACTAGGTCGAGCTCTCCTCTGAGGGCTTCCTCATTGCCCTGCTCGCTGAAATTTGCCACCCGATATGTAGGCAACCTGAGCTCCGTGGAGACCACTACCTCAAAGCCATAGGTTAGTGAGAATGGTGTCTCGCCTGTTGCCGCTAGGGGGGTAGTGCGGTATGCCCATAGGAGGGTTGGTAGCTCTTCTGCCGAAAGGCCCTTGGCATTTTCAAGCCTTGTTTTGATTGACGGATTGTCCAGTTTTTTACCTCGGCTTGGCCATTGGCTTGAGGATGCTCGGGAGAGGAGTAATGATTGGATATTCTATAGCCCGAGCAGAACTGTCTGACCACCAGGGTGTTGAACTGCCTGGCGTTGTCGCTGACCAGAACCTGGGGAGTGCCAAACCTGTTAAGGATGTTTTTCTCAATAAATCTCTCCATCTTCTTCTTGGTGATTGTTTCCAAGGGCTCGGCCTCTACCCACATGGTAAAGTAGTCCATGATGATGATAGCAAACTTTACTTGTCCTTTTCCCAGCGAGAGGGGCCCGACAATATCGATTCCCCATTGAGCAAATGGCCAGGGGCTGAGGATTGGTATCAGAAGCTCACCGGGTCAGTTGATCATAGGGGAATGTCTTTGGCATTGTCACATTTTTTGACGTATTCTTGGGAATCCCGGGCAATTGTAGGCCAGTAATAACCTTACAGCAGGGCCCTTTATGAGAGTGCCCGGCCTCCCACATGACTTCCGCACAAACCTTTATAGATTTTATGTAGTATTGGATGTACCTGGGTAGGGTGGACACAACAGAGATAGGTGATAAAGAACCCTCTTTTATAGAGGATACCATCAACAAGGTGATATCTGGCTGCTCGGTACTTGACCTGGCGGACCTCTTCCTTTTCTTCCAGCAGCGTAGCGGTTGTTAGGAATATAATGATCATATCCATCCAGCTGGGTCCTATGGTGATCACTTCAACCTCCATGCCTTCTGAGGGGGCCACACTGGGCTCGGGTAGGTATTCTACCCTTATCCTAGGTAGGTCTGACTCAGAGGATGAGGCAATGCGAGCTAACCGATCGGCCCTAGTGTTTTCTTCCCCCGGGATTTAGGTGATTAAGAAACCTCTAAGCTTCTTCGAGACCTCTCAGACTAGGGCCAGGTAAGCTACCATATTGTCTTACCGAGCCTCATACTCCTGATTAACTTGGTTAACCACAAGCTGGGAATCACTGTACCCTTAAACCTGCTGTGCACGCATTAAAGTAGCCAACTATAATCCAACCAACAAGGCTTCGTACTCGGCCTCATTGTTGGAGGCACGGAACTCGAACCTCAGTGCATACTCAAGCTAGATTCTGTCGGGAGTAGTCATGATGATTCCCGCCCTACTGCCTTGCTTTTTAGAAGACCCATCTATGTAAAGTATCCAGGTCGGGATGTCTTTTTGTAGCCTGGGCGGTAGGTAGGGTGTGTCAAGCTCTTCAACCAGGTCTTCTGGGTATGTGAACTCCACGAGAAAATTTGGTACGGCCTGTCCCTTGATCGTCGTGCGGAGTCTGTAGGTTACTTCGAATTCCTTTAACTCCAAGGCCTACTTGATCAGCCTTCCAAATGTTTCTGGCCTGCTCAAGATTTGACAAAGAGGCTGATCTATGAGGACCACGATTGCGTGGGCCTAAAAATACGGGCTAAGTGTCCGGGCAAAAGTGATGAGGGCAAAGGTGAGCTTTTCCATGCGAGAATATCTACTTTTCGTGGCTTGAAGTGCTTGCTGGTATAGTAGACACGGAGTTGTATCCCGTGTTCTTCTTGGATGAGAGTCGAGCTGACCGTTGAGGGTGACAATGCCAAATATAAGAACAATTCCTCATTTAGCACGAGTGTTAAGAGTAAAGGAGGTGATGTTAAGTACTTCTTGAGTTCCTGAAATGCCTCCTCGCACTCCTCCAACCACTGAAAGGCCTCGCGGAGGATTTTGAAAAAAGGCAGACACCGGTCGATAGCTCGGGAGACAAACCTGTTCAATGCGGTGACCCGCCCAGCCAGGCTCTGAACTTTTTGGTTGACCTGGGCGATCGTATGTTTATGATGGCCTGGATTTTCTCGGGGTGGCTTCAATTTCTCGTCTGCTGACCAGGTATCACAAAAACTTCGCAGACGAGACGCCAAATGTGCACTTAGCCGGGTTCAACCTCTTCCCAAACTTTCTCAAAATGCTGAAGGCCCTAGCTAGATGCTCAAGATGGTCGAACTTATCTCGGCTTTTAACCAAAATATCGTCAATGTAGACCTCCATGGACTTCCCAATCATGTGTTTAAACATGTGATTGACCAGGAGTTGATAGGTTACCCCGGCATTTTTGAGGTCGAAGGGCATCACCTTGTAGCAGTATGTTCATTGGTCCGTGATGAAGGAGGTCTTCTCTTCGTCTCTGAGGTACATGCTGATCTGATTGTAGGATAAGCGTCCATGAACGAGAGGAGTGCATGTTCGGCCATGGAATCCACAAGGAGGTCTATCCTGGGTAAAGGATAGCAATTCTTGGGGCAGGCTTATTCAGGTTAGTGAAATCCACATATATTCTCCACTTCCCGTTGCTTTTCTTGACCAGTACTATGTTTACTAATCAGTCGAGATAGTGGACTTCCCAGATGAAATTTGCTTTCAGGAGGTTCTCGACTTCTTCACATACTGCCATCTACCTTTTGAGTGACATACCCAGCCTCTTTTGCTTGACCGGGCGACAGTCATGGTTGATGTTGAGATGGTGAGACATATAACCCGGGGGTCTATCCCAAGCAAGTCTTCATGGCTCCAGGCGAAGACGTCTTGGCTTTGTCGCAGGAATTGAACCAACTTCTCCTTAAGGCCTGGCTCTAAGAGAGTGCCAATGCTGAAGGACCTGTCGGGAAATTGTGGATCCAGCATCACTTGTTCCAGCTCCTCCACTGGGCTTACTCTGTTACTTTTGTCTCTTGGGTCCATCTCCTAAACGTTTAATGTTTCATTGATGGCTTCTTTGCGCATGTAACTGATATAATAGCTCCGAGCGACCGCCTGGTCTCCACGTAGGCTCCAGGGTCCTTTAGAGGTTTGAAACTTAACCACCAGGCTATATGTTGACACCACCACCCTACCCTCATTGAGCGTTGGCCTCTCGAGGATGACGTTATACACGGATGGAGCTTCTACGACCACAAAGTTTGCTAGTATAGATGTTTGCTGGGGGTAGGTCCCCATGAGAATTGGGAGTTCAATGGTACCAAGTGGTTGTGTGCTGGATCCATTGAAACCCACTAGGAGAGTGGCTACTGGCTGCAGCCAATCCTTCGCTATCCTGAGCTGATCCAGTGCTGAACAAACATGATATCAGAGGAGCTGCCCATATCCACCAACACCCTTTTAACCACATAGTTTGCCATGGAGAGCGTCACCACCAGCGGATCATCATGAGGGTAGTGCAGGTCTAGCATATCCTCGGATGAGAACATTAACACGCCGGTCGGGGGGGAGGGGGGGGAGCTGGTGGATTGGACATGCCAGACATCCGATCAGGATACCCGAGCATGCCTCTTCTTGGCCGACTGTGAATCCCCTCTGCCCGAAGTTCCTCCAGAGATTACATTAATTTGCCCGAGGGGTCGCGGCTGCTCGGAAGCCCGGGTGTCTTATCGAGGTCATCTGTCTATTGCCACAAACTCAGCTAAATGGCCCTGCTCAATTAGCTTCTCAATGGCGATCTTAAGCTTAAAGTAATCATCTGTGTCATGTCCGTGGTCTTTATGGAAGCGGCAAAACTTATCTCAGCTTCTCTTATCAGGTGGGCTTTTCAGCTTAGCTGGCTGCTAGAGTAGCCTCTGGGTCTCAGTGGTGGCCATGACCTCGTGGATAGGCCAAAAAAGTGGCGTAAAGGTAATCGGGGACTGATCCCGACCACCTCTCTGCTGATCTTGCCTGGTCTTCTTTCCCGGACTCTTCTCAGAGCCCTCACATTTTGGTTTAGCTTTTGGGGACTCATCTCCCATGAAGCTGGCGCGCTTGGACTTCAAAAACTCCTCCATGTCGATGTACTTTCTGACCCTTTCTGAGAGTTCCACCAGGGTTGCCGGTCGGTCACGATGAAATGACATAGCAACTTTTGTGTGTTTGACTCTTGAGCAAAAGGCCATGCTGGCAGCTATTTTGTTCAAGTGGCAAATTTAAAGCCTCTGTTGATTGAAACAGTCCATGTAGTCCTTTAGGAATTCCCCCTTACGTTGCTTGACGGTCAGTAGTTGGGTGTCCGATTGTGACCGGTCAAGCATCCCTACAAATTGGCTAATGAAAAGCTTGGTCAGTGTCTTGAAGTCATCAACCGTTCGAGTGTTCACAACGTGGAACCACTACGCGGCTGGCTTGAGAGTGCTAGGAGAGGCTAGGCACAGTAACTCGTCGACGGTGGTAACGAATGCCATATAGGCCTTGTAGGTACGAATGTGATCCACTGGGCTCCCGTCGTAGGAGTTGAGAAGCGGTGGCTTAAACTTCCACGGGATGGGGAATCCAATGACCTGAATGGTGTAGGGTGACTCGGTCTCTGTGTTGGTATGATGGTGCTGCTTGCGGCTCAGTTGCTCAATCTATTTCTGCAGGTCCTAGATTTGAACCTTTACGCTTTCTCGCTCGGCCTTCCTTTCTATGTCCGAGCTGTAGGTCGGATCAGATCACGAGGCCTCTTCTTCAAAGTGCGTTGTCCTTAGGGATAGGACCCAACTCCAGCTCCGGGTGATCGTGTGCCTGAGATCTCCCCGGCTCGTGGCCGGAGGTCCTCGGTCGATTCCCAGGCCATATGTCCTGGCCCCTCCTTTTTGGCAGCACGCCTATTATTGATGATGTCTCTGGCGTCTCCCGCCCGGCGCGGGTTAGCCCGAGCACATTGTTGGGTTCGCTTGGGGGCCTGGCTATGTTCGTCATCCCCGTGCCATTTCTAACCCGGCGGGATGCAAGTGCAGTGTGGGTATGTTGTCTGGCCCGTGGAGGCTTTTGGCTGGGCACACCTTTCCTGGGCTACTCCTCGATTTGGGAGAGCTCATTCTACTGGTCCAACAGTGCTTCAATGTGCTGTTAGGTTCACCGCTGACCCTCTAGGAGTTGTGCGAGAGCCGCGATGACCTGCTCGGAGGTCATAGAGGAGGCCGGTCATCCGGCTTCTGAGTTCGTCGGTCCCATTGGAGCAGTGGTGTTCTTACCTTTCTTTGCAGGCATGTTGATCAGTCGAAGATTTGTTTTTGGATAAAGTAGTCATTTTCCCACAAACGGCGCCAAGCTGATGATGCCAAAATCTGGGTAAGAATAATTTGGAGAGAGAGATGGACGGAATGAAGTTTCTAACAGATCACCGACAGTTGTTGGTGAGCCAACAGAGTGGACGTCACTACCAAAAACCAACGGGGTATATGCGTAAGAGTGAGTTTTTTGTATTTTTTTGTAGAGTCAGAATGCAATCCCTTCTAATGGGGGGGAGTGGCCTCTTTTATTGGTGCGAGAGAGCACCTGTACAAGGTAGGTCGGTAGATTAGGAAGCCTAATCTGATTATAACCGATTTACATGATTTTAGGAGAGACTCCTAAGTGGTTTAGGAAACCACTTGCTCCTTCCATTTAGTCTTCTAGCTGGGGTAGGAAACTGTCTGGAGGCTTACTAGGCAAGCAACCACGCCTTCTGGAGGTGCGCCCATGTGGGACCTGTCTGGCGCGAACGGCCGGGCTTTGGACCGAATCGGGCAGTTTTGTATAACATCCTGGAATGGTTGAGTAGTCAGCCCAAATCCAAGGTGACTTGGCTTCTCCTTGTTGAGGTTGCGAGACTTGACTTTGACCTGATATTTTAGTACACATCAGTTCTTTTTTTAATATGATTAGAGAACCTTTTGTTAGCAAATTAGAAAAAGAAAATTGTCAAGAACAAATATAATAGTTTACTAATTCTTGTAGTAATAGGTAAAAAATAATGAGACCTTCATTTGCCTATCAAAATTCAAGCAAGGCATTCCCAGCATTCAAGTGTCACACTTGTACCGAAAAATCCACTTGCTTTAAATGTATAATTGAATTATGAGAATTATTAACGTTGTTTTAAAAGTGGTTGACTGTGGGTTAGTAGTGGGTGTCAATCGAGGACACGAAAATTCTATAATTCAATGTGGAGTTCAAGTGACTAAATGACATTTATGTGCATTAAATGTTATTTGGCTTTATCTGATTTACGTGAATAGTAAATATACTTGTTTTGTATGTTTACTGATAGCTTAGATCATGTTTATGATCACTTTGAAAGTTTTGATGATAACATATATAACACATTGCATAAAAGGTAGGTTATCTAGAAATTCCACGAAAGTAATTTTCGGAATGTAATTTCAGACCCAAATGTAACTTAGATGAAAACTTTTATGATTTAGAGATTTTCACTAGTGCAACGATAACTTAAACGTTTAAGACATTTTGGAGAATAATTGGAAGATTAGAGAACTTATGGGGAGTTAAATAACAATTTTTGAAAGTTATATATATATGTAGAAGCGAGGAGATATTTTTATAAATATCTTAATCCTAAGTTTAAGAGAGAGAGAGAGAGAGAGAGAGAGAGAGAGAGGATTTCGTGGCTCGAGCTTCACGACGCCAAATGATTAGACTTCACCAAAATTTATATTTTTGGAATCATGGAGGTAAGATCTACATTTTGATACTTGTTAGGCCTTGTTTGGCAAATCTTTTCTGAAAATTAAATTTTGGAATTTTTGTGGAAAACCATGTACAACTTGTAGGAATCATGTGTAATCGGATATTTAACTTATAATCGCCTTTCTAGGGATCTGGTTGAAATTATAGGAGCATAGCTTAAGGTATGAATTCTAACCTATGTTATAGATTTTGATGTTTTAAATATCAAGTATGATGTTACAGATCTGGGCAAGATTTGTGTCAGTTATACTCGTGAATATGTTTGAAAACCATGTTTATATGATTACGTGAACATGCTAAGTGATTATATGGGTTAAAGGGGGGATTTATAAAATTTTATCAAGAGTAAGTTTCTCGATGTTTGAGAATTTAGTAGTGAAGGCTATTGTGCATGGTTTAGGAACCATCCCTACTAGGGCACTTGGATTCAATGGTTTAAGGCTTGGACTTTCCGTTACCGGATGAATATGTATTTTTCTCCCTAGAGACTAATTGATGTGTTTTGGATGTTTTAAAGTATGAATTTTCATATATGCATATGTTAGAATTGTACACTCAGCATATAGCTGAGCAGTGGAGATCTACTCCATTGCAGGTGAAAAGAAAAATGAAAAGAACAAATGTGAGGAGTGAGGCCATGGGAGCATGTGAGTCTAAACCCTTGCATACATAGTTTTGTAGTTCATCCCTATTGTAAATAAACCATAAGGAGGACTATGTTTTGTAATCTCGCAACACTTGTATTCGAAATTTTGTAATAACTCTGTATTAGATCCTTTCTAAGTCTCTTATTTGTTATGGAGATCTTTGTAATAGAGTTAAGATTAATTTTGAATGAGGCTAGTATGTGTAGTTAGTGTTTGAATAAGATTGGGTAACCTTAGAAACAGAGTTTTTGCAAAATGTTCTGTAAATTGGAAACAATTGAGTGGTCTGGGAAAATAGTCGACTAGTTTCTTAAACAGTCCACTGGTTTTGGAAATAGTGGACTAGATGCATTATTTGGACAAAATAATTTCTCCCAGTTTTCAAAAGTAGTCGACTGCATCACTCCACACAGTTTACTGTATGTTGTTTCAAAACTAATCTTTTTGGAGGATTCAGTACAGTCGATTGGATTGTTATTTTCAAAATGGATTGTTTCTTTTAAGTTTTTAAATAGGAAAACCTTGTTTTACTAAAATTTATATGGTTTTTACCGAGTTGAATGCTTTTCAAATGAGTTTCAATTAAAGAGTTTCTTTAAGTTTTTATTCCGTTGCTATTATGTTAATTGAATTGGATGAGCCTCGGTGGTGTGGCACGTGACCTATTTTTGCCCATGGCGAGACGGGTCATGACATTTGTTAGTATCAAAGCAGTAGGTAACAAAACTTCGAGAACGTTCGACGTCGAGTGGAGTGTTTAATGATATGGCGTATACTCCATAATACATCCACACATAGTAGAGGTGTTTGATGCATATGATATATTGTTATACATACATGATCACGTTATTGTCATACATGCATAGTATTTATGCATTGTGGCAACACCAATAGCCGTTATTAGAACACTGAAAATCCTTGGAGAACAAATTTCCTCAAAATTTTTGTATTTTTAGAAATTTAGTTTCTCATAGTTAATTTTGTTTAACTAGATCAACATATTTTGTTAAATTGATTCAAAATGTTTTTAGGCCTTGATAAAATTCTAGAAATTCTTTATTTATAATGAAAAATCAGTTTTTCAGTTATTTAAATTTTTCCAGATGGTTTATATTAATTATTAATTTAAAAACCCTTAATGAATTGGTTTTAAATTAAGTTTTAAGACCTAAAATTGGGGTAAAATTAGTGAAAAATTCAGGATTTTTCATTGATTTTACTTAACTTATGGTAGCTATTCGAGATGCGTAATAAATATTTAATTGCAAATTTTATTATTTCATAAAGGCTCATTGCATAGTTGGTCATATTTAATTACAGTTGTTTGTGATTGGATGACCGGAGAACTCTAATCCTCCTCCGTAAATGGAGTGATGGATTAGTCCATTCAATTTTTTAAAAAGACTGCATGAGTGCTTGGTGTATGTCATTAATGCATTAATCTAGACAAAATGAATGGACGATTAATTGACAATTTATAGAGCTTGTGTTCTCACGATGTATGTTTAAGGATGTTTCTGTGGATGTATATGAACAAAGCAACCTTATTTTTTTATAGCTATAAATGTAATGTGAGGATGTGCGTTTACATTTCTTGTATTGGAAAAGCCTTCATGTAAATGGATGGTTTTCTTTGTTCATACATCATACACTTGTATAACCTTAGCATGCACTCTAAATTGTCAATTCAGACCCACGTGGGGGTCCATCCGCATTTATGTGTGTGTGGCACATGTACATTTTATATCTTGTGGATGATCTTAGACAGGACCAGGGTTGCTACGACAAGACTAATTAGACCAACCGCATAGCAGACATCTGAACGAGTACACAACATACCTCAGATTCCCTATCGCAGATGCATATGGCAAACTGGACATTTGTTTCCTCATCTCATTATTCTTAAGACATTGATCTAAGGTCAAGGTGAGTCCCATAAAAATTGGGATGTCAATGGGTTTACAGCTTTTCATATGAGAACATTCAAGAACCCTCAAGACAAACAGAGAAGCTTCTGAGAATGATCTCTCACAATCGAAACTCCCAACACATAGTTGACATCAACCATGTCCTCAATCTCAAACTGAGAGAACAACCACTCTCAAGTGACAACAATGGAACTCATCTCATTCCCAGCTAGAAGAATGCCATCAACACGCAAAGAATTATAACACTTTTCTTGGATCGTTTAATGTACACACATTGTACCACTACTTAGATGATTGCTAACTTGAGATAATAAACAGATCGTTTGAGACGGCATCCTTTTGCACTCATTCCCTTTGGTCACAAAACCAATGGGCTGATGCATATTCACCTTGTCGTCTTGATTTCCATTGAGAAAAGAATAGTTTAAATATCTAACTAAAAAGGTTCCAAAACAAAATGTGTGACAATTGCTAGGATAAGACGAATGGAGTCATATCTCACCCTTTGGGAGAACATGTTTCTATGGTCTATACCATCTTCGAGTACATACTATCACCACAAGGTGCGCCTAATACATGTTAATGGAACCATCTGCCTTGCATTAGATTTTAAAAACACACTTGTCTCCAATAATCTTACACACAAGCGAAATGTCAATTAACTCCCAGACCTTATTTGCATCTATAGAGCTCACCTGATTTGGCATGGAAACTATCCACTTAGCTTCAACAGACGAAGAAAAAAGCTTCAACAAAAGAAAATGTCTCCCTCATTATTTTAAAACTGTTACAGGGACCTTTTTCCTCATCGCCTACGGTGTACTACCTAAGGATCTTAAGTGCCTAGTGTTGCACTTCCGCTATCTAGTACACTCCCACTAGCGTCTAGCGGTGTACTCCTACTTATCTAGAGACTAGTACCATTTTCTAGCGATTATTGGATGTGGAATCTCTATAATGCCTAGTGGTGCACGTTCTTAGGTACGTCCACCCTGTCTCACATCACAACCCGCATATGGATTTCCATTTCATCACATTTTATGCCTTTCCTCGTGAGGGATCTTTTTAACGCATATAATGTGCATGCTATGTCTTTGCCAAAATGGCCCCAATGAAATGAATCCCTTTGTTTCACTCACCCAATGTCAAATGTTTATGCAGTGTCATGTCCTCTAATCATTGTATAATGTCTTATGCATTATTGTCAAGAAGTGAAAAGAATAATAATGAAATTCAGGTTATGAGCTCAAATGTACATTAGCACATTATGTTTTAAAATAGTATTAAGTACACTTTAAATCACAAATGATGTAGTTTGGATAGTAAATCATGGTCTCTACACATGCAATCTTAATAACCAAAGCTAGCATTTTCAACATGAAGTCTAACATGGATTTCAACTAGCAAGTAGACAAGTAGGCATATTGATATTACCTTAAGCATGTAAATCACATAGTTCCATTCTAAGTTAAGAAACTAGAGAGAACTAGATTAGAGAAAGTTCATCTAATTCAAGGGTTTTACCCGAATAAACAAGCTTTGCAAATCACACTTAGAAGGAGGAAATTAAATGCATGAATGGACACATAATCATGTATTTCCATAGAATCTAGGAACTAAGTTAATGAAATACGACAAACCCTAGAAATTTACCTACACAATCCAATACACATTATCATACTTAGAAATAGGAATTAAAATGTATCAATACATAGAAAATCTACCTTGTTCTTGGAGAAATCCAAAGAACTCCCAAAATTTTGGTTAGGGCTAGAGGAGGGTGAGAGAAAGAGCTCTTAGTAGTCTTGAAGTATAGCTCTTAATCCTTCCAAAGCTTGGTCCTTTAGATCCTAGCACCTTGATTCTTGAAGAAATTTGAGGTTCAAAGCTCTTGATCTTGCTCCCATGGCTTGAAAATGGAAGAAAATGGAGAGAAGAAGAGAGAGGAGATGAAGAGAGAAGAAGATAAGAGAAAAATGAAGTGAAGAGGTGGGTTTGCCCCCCAAATGGCCAGCCACTTTAGAGAGAGGAGAGAGAGTGCCCATTTTATTTTGTGGTCCAAAAATTAAGAGTAGCAAAAGTGTGGGTCCCAAGGTATGGTCCAATTTGCACAATGTTTTAAACATGTGGGGTACATCTATACTTGTGTAAGTAACAATACAACAATTATTCTACAAGTTAGGAAAAAAAATAACATACTAAAAATAATGGGTCCATATTCAAGTGTAAATTACCAAAATACCCCTTATTAAACTACGGGTCATTACAATCTACCTCCCTTAAAAGAATTCAGTCTTGGAATTCGAATCATAAACAAGTCAATAACTACAACCCATCAATAAGTCACGAAAATAAATTAGTAGTAAATCACAATACACGTGTCATGCTTAGAACACTTACCTCAATCGGCGAAGAGATGGGGATAACGTGACCTCATCTCTGACTCTGTCTCCCAAGTCGATTCTTCAACGTTGTGATGGTTCCATTGAACTCGAACCAAAGGAATCGTCCGGCCTCTAAGAATGCGGTCCTTCCTCTCAAGGATGTGTAGGGGTTGTTCCTCGTAAGAAATATCTTGATCTACTTCAATCTCTTTCCAATCCAAAATATGCAAATAATTCTCTTGATACTTCCGCAACATCGAAACGTGAAAAACGTTATGAACCTTTTAAAGTTGAGGTGAAAGGGCCAATCGATAGGCAACCTCACCAATCTTATCAAGAATCTCAAATGGCCCAATGAACCTTGGTGATAGTTTTCCCATCATCCCAAATCGAAGTACTCCATGCCTAGGTGAAACCTTAAGAAACACATGATCCCCAGGACGGAGAGGCAACGGCTGACGACGATGATCGGCATATGACTTCTGACGACTCTGTGCAGTAATCAACCTCTTTCGAATAATGCCAATCTTCTCGGACGTCTCACGAATCAAATCAGGACCCAAGATAGATGACTCACCGACCTCAGTCCAACACAAAGGAGATCTATAGGGTCGGCCATACAAGGCCTAAAAGGGTGCCATCTGAATACTAGACTGATAGCTATTGTTGTAGGCGAAGTCCACTGTCGGCAAGTGGTCTTCCCAACTGCCTCCAAAATCCATAACACAAGCTCGCAACATGTCCTCCAAAATCTGGATTGTGCACTTGGACTGTCTATCTGTATACAGATGAAATGCTGTGCTCAACAACAGTTGGGTCCCCAAAGCCTTCTGAAGGCTCTGCCCGAACTGAGAAACAAACCTAGAGTCACGGTCAGAAACGATAGAGACTGGAACACCATGAAGCCTCACAATCTCACGAATATAAAGCTTGCTAAGAGCATCAATAGAATCTGTCACCTTGATGGGCAAGAAATGTGCGGACTTGGTCAAACGGTCAATGATCACCCAAATAGCATCGTGTTGTCAATAAGTCTTTGGGAGTGCAGTGACAAAATTCATAGCGATATGCTCCCATTTCTACTCGAGAATAGGAAGAGGCTGAAGTAAACATGGAGGTCGTTGACGCTCGACCTTTACTTGTTGACTCGTCAGACAGCTAGATATAAACTCTATAATGGATCGTTTCATCCCTTTCCACCAAAACTGACGACGTAAGTCTTGATACATCTTCGTGCCACCTGGATGCACTGCTATGCGAGAATGATGAAATTCCTTCAAGATTTCATTACGATAAGTTGTAGGAACAAAAGGTCTACCTCTGAATCTTACACCATGCTCAGGACTGAAGGTCCACCCATCAATTGCTTCACCACTAGAAATGCGCGATTGAAGTGACTCAGTCTCGTCATCGGACTACTGGGCCTCCAAAACTCGGCTCAAAAGCGTTGGTTGAGCAACCAAAGCAAATAATGTAGCACGCCCATCGGCCTTTGCAAGATGGACATCAAAGTCTCTAAGCTGTTGTAGCATCATCCACTCTTGGATGGCTATAGAAGCCAATATAGACTGAGGTTTTCGGCCAAGAGCGTCGGCCACGACAATGGCCTTTCCGGAATGATACTGTAGATTAAAATCATAATCTTCCAAGTAATCCATCCATCGCCGTTGCCTCAAATTCAAGTCACGTTGTGTGAAGATATACTTAAGGTTCTTGTGATCAGAGAAAACTTTAAATCGCTCACCACAGAGATAATGTCTCTAACTCTTCAATGCGAAGACCACAGCAACAAGTTCTAAATCATAAGTAGGATAACTCGACTCGTGAGGTTTCAATTTTCGAGAACCATAGGCAACAACCTTGCCTCCTTGCATCAAAACACATCCTAGACCCTCTTTCGAAGCATTATAATACACAGCATATTCCAATCCTCGCTCGGGTATAACTAGAATAGGCGTCGAGGTCAACTGAGCTTTCAGTTGTTGAAAATCTTGCTCGCAAGATTCGGTCCATACAAATTTTGTTCCTTTACGTGTAAGCTTGGTCATAGGCATGGCTATGCGTGAAAATACTTCACAAAGCGTCGGTAATAACCCGCTAGTCCCAAGAAACTTCAAACTTCAAAAACATTCTTCGGTGGTTGCCAATCCATCACAGCTTCAATCTTTGATGGATCCACATAAACTCCATCACTAGACACGACATGCCCAAGAAACTTTACTTCAGGTAGCCAAAATTCACACATAGAAAACTTGGCATACAAGCGGTGCTCTCTTAATGTCTGCAAAAAATGCGAAGATGCTGCTCGTGCTTCTCTCTAGAAGGCAAATATATCAGAATGTCATCAATGAAAACAATAACAAATTTGTCAAGATAAGGGTGAAATACACAATTCATCAAATCCATGAATGCAGCAAGAGCACTTGTCAAACCAAAAGGCATCACAAGGAACTCAAAGTTGCCGTAACGTGAATGAAAAGTTGTCTTGGGAATATCTTACTCTTGTATCCTCAATTGATGTTACCCCGATCTCAAGTCGATCTTTAAAAAACACGTTGACCCTCGATGTTGATCAAATAGGTCATCGATCCTCAAAAGTGGATACTTATTCTTTATTGTAGCTCGATTCAACTTGCGGTAGTCTATACACAATCGCAAAGATCCATCTTTCTTTTTGGAAAAGAGAACCGGTGCCCCCTAAGGCTAAGCACTAGGGCGAATAAATCCTTTGTCCTGGAGATCTTCTAACTAAGACTTCAACTCTTTCAACTCTGCAGGAGCCATCCGATACAGCAAAATAGAAATAGGAGAAGTTCCCGAAACAAGATTTATTGTGAATTCGATCTCACGAATAGGTGGCAAGCCAGGAAAATCCTCAGGAAACACATCAATGAATTCACAAACAAGAGGAGGAAACTCTCTACGAGTTACCCTATCCTCATCAACCAACAAGTTGGCCAGAAAAACATTATGCCCTCCCCTCCCATGCAAAAGATGTAAGGACGGAGTCGGGAAGCTAGATCGATCCCCCAAAAAAAACCAAGTCTCTCCTGACGGAGCAAAGAAGGTGACTCTCCTACGAAAGAAGTCAATAAACACGCGATAGGCGCTAAGCCAACCATACCAAGTATCACATCGAAACTAGACATATAAATTATAATGAAGTCAACTCTAAGATTTTAGTCCAATATAATAAGCTCACAATTCTGACATACAAGATTTAGTGGAACCAATCCTCCAACGGGAGTGTCCACGGTGAGCGCAGAACCTGAATGGTCTACCTCCAAACCTAACGCTGATGCAAATGCAGATGACATGAATGAACGAGATGCCCCTGTATTAAAGAGGGCCGATGCCCTAGAATTGAATACAAGTAATGTACCTCGGATCACAGACGGTTCAGGGGTGTCCGAAGATGTAGCAGTACCAAGATTGTAGACTTGTGGTGGGGCAGCAAGAGCTTGCTGTCCACCTCTGAAGATCCTAGCAACGGGTACTGTTGACCCTTGGGAACACTACGTCTAGAGCTCTGTGTAGTGGGTGGTGTAGGCGGGGCTGGTAGAAGCAGAGGCCTAACACTCTGCTGATGATGTCCTGAAATAGAAGGTATAGATTGCACAGATTGCTTATAAGGGCAATTCTTGAGAAAATGATTGGAATCACCATAACCGAAACATACCCTCGGCACTTGGTTATGCCCACCATGGGCTGAGACAGAATGTCGAGAACCCCGAGCCTGTGAACATTGAGCCTGAGGCTGAGAAGCAGTGGGTGCTAGATACGAACATTGTGCGGTATATGAGGACTGCTGTTGCTATCGAGGAGCCTCATACCATGGCTTCTTGTTCTGAGAACCACTAGATGATTCGATCTGAGATCCTTTCATTGAAGGACGGGCGTCTCTAATATTCTTGGAACTATTATACTCCTCTTCAAAAATGATTACTTTCTATACCACTTGGTTATAGGTTGGGAGCTCGAAACCCATAACCTTTCCACGAAGACCTGGTCAAAGTGCGCGCTCGAATGTTCTTGCCTTGGTTGCATCATTGGATGTAATATTAGGCGCAAATTGAGCTAAATCCCCTAAGCGTGCTTCAAAATCGGCAACAGTATGGATATCGCAATTTTCTTACCCACAGCTTTTCTTTTAAAGTTATTTTAAATTTCTTATTCAAAAACAAGTGAGTCGCCACTTAATTTTTCAAAGGAAAACTAAGAAACCATTTCAAAGGAAAACTAATCTTTTGCGAAACCAAAGATTAACTCGGTCCGGGGATTATGGAATGAGAAGGGAAGGAGCCCATTGGACTAAAACACCTCTTCTCATCCTATCTCGTGATAGGCCTCTACTTAACATCCTTTTAATTGAATTACTAATCTAAGCATGCCCTCAACTAATACATAGATATATGTATACATTACACAAACATGTCAAAATGGTGTAAAATTACTAATTTACAAAATATCATTCAAAAGCAACGTAATTCAAGTAGCAAGCAACATGATATGCAATAAAGAACAAGAGAACATACCCGGGATCCAGCCGCGGATATTAAACGTGCAATGCATGCGATTAAATAAAACCTAGGAAAAGAGTCTCTAATCCACATATATACATGTAAGGCAAAATCTTAATTCTAATGTGTCGCGCATGAGGTTGAAAAATCGATAATATCAACAAATTAAAATAAACTAAAGAGGGATTCAAGAAGTCATCCCTTAATAGCGCTACAAAATAAAGGGTTAGTCCACATGATATACAAGATATAAAGTTAGAAATAACATTTACAAGTGTATCAAATGCAATTGAATCTAAAGCAAATAAATCCTAATTACAAGTGTCAAGCCATATGGATGAATATGTTCATGAACAAGAAAAAATTATGAAATACCCAATGATTTAGATCACTTAAACTTTGAATTCAAGCTTAATTAATCATTATTGAAACATGGTTTGACCTTTAACTCATGAAAATATCATCTAAGCCATTATTCATAAGATTGGTTAAAACTCTTGCAGAATTCTGAAAATTGCAGAGAGCAGATCATAACTTTAAAGAAATAAAAAGCATGATTCCCGTGGTTTGATCTTGATGAATTTTGGACACAAGATGCCTCTGTGTGTCTAGTTCTTAACCCAAAATAGAAATCAAAGTTTCAACGGTTGGATCTCCGGGAATTGGACAAAAACCAGACATCACTCAGCATTCTACAACCTTCTGTCCAGAGTTCTTGCACAATTTTCTAAAAATAGCAAAAAGATCAGAAATGCTTTGTTCTTTTTAGGGTGACTTCCTGACACATTAATCTACTTAGAAAAAATTATTTTGGGTCACAAACACTTTATTAAGGTTCTGATTTACTTATTTTAAAAGAATGTTGCTGTTCTGAAACTCTGGACAGATTGTAGTGAATTTACAAAACTCATAACCAAACCACTTTAAACATGAAATCTCTTTAAAACAAATATTACAGTGGTAGAGCTTTGAGTTATTGATATTTTCCCATTGGTTTCACTTTATTCCAATGGTTAGATTTCGAACTAAAAATCCTTGATCGAAACCGGCTTATGAACCCATTGTTTCATTGTCAAGTTCAACTTTCATTTGTTAACCCCAACTATTTAAACCATGAAGTTGGACTTAAACTAAGCTATTTTCTCCTACCATTTGATAGTCATTGGAGGCTAAGGACCTTTATATTTGTAGATTTCAAATGAAGTATGAATAGATTTCATGAAATCTCAAGATAATGAATCCAAACCATGGAGATGGGCTTAGACTCAAAACTACTTTCTCCTACCATTTGATGGTCATTAGAGATGAAGATATAACTAATACTCATGAGCCTTAAGCAAACATAGCTAAATACTCATAGGTTTTTAAGGAATATGGAAGGGGATTCCATGAAACCTTAAGTTAAAGAATCCCAAACCATGGTGGAGGTTTAGATTCATTTACTTGCTCTTATATGAAGGATGATCAACCTTGACCCTCATGGGGGAGCACAAGCTCACATGGAATCAAAGGATCCAACTCATGAGATTCAAGTGAAGTATGGAAGACTTCCAAGAATCTCAAGAGAAAAGTATAAACAAAAGAAAGAAAAGAAGAACTAAAAGAAAAAGGCAATTAAAGTTTGCAAGTTCCCTAATAAAACTTCTGAAAAAGGTTAATCAAAAGACCAAAAAGTTCAAAAGAATGACAAAAGAACTTGTGGTTAGAGGATCACCTCCAAACTATCCTCAAAGCTTCTCTCCTTTGAAGATCCTCCTTTTTTTTATAGTGGTAGCTACTTCTTGTGTATTGTTATTGTTGTGTCCCAAGGAAGATCCTCCTTCTTTTACAGACAAAATTACTAAGTATTCTCAGTGAATTCGGAGTAAGAGACAGGTGTAAATGTCTCATTTGGTGGTACAATACGTACTTTCTGAAAATAGACAGACTGCTCCAGAAGGCGGCAGTCAAAAAACTTCTGCGGCAGTCAGTGGATGCCGCTACGGCACTCCGTGAAAGCCGCTGCGGCATTCCATGATTGCCGTGCAGCACTTACTGAGCGCCGCGCCAAATTATTGATTGTCGCATTTTTGTTAACCTTACTTTGTCAGTTTTTTTATTTTTATCCGCACACATGTACGTATTGTATCACAAAATATGGACTTGAAAAGCAAATGACAGTCAGGAAATATTGGCGGCACTCAATAAGTGCCGGTCCGGCATTCTGTGACTGCCGTACGGCACTCACTGAGTGCCGTAAACACCTGTCCTGTGCCGGTTTCTATTAAAATTCCCTTTTTTAGGTCTTTTCTTTTCTCCTTTTTCTTAAAAAAAAACCTTATTTTCGAAGATCTTCTCCAAAAGTGATGTTTTATACCTGAATTGTCCTAAATACCTGGTATTTCCTTCTGTGAAAATTTTACTGCGTTTGGAGAACTTTCTGAAGAGCTTGGAACACTTCGAATCTTTCGGTCCTTGTCATCATCGGATATGGAGGTGACGCTCTCCTTAATTCGATGTTTGGTCAAAATCGGGTTGTCTGTAAACAGACATGTCTCTTTGCTGAAAAGACAAGAATTCCACCCTCTTAGCATTACGTGCATGGTCCGGAAAATACTTCCCAATAAATAGGCTTTCAAAAGTTCCCCAAGTCATGCCCTCAAGGGCATTTGTCGTCAAAACAAGGTCCCACCAAATCTGGGCTCTACCAGAGAATTGGAAAGTAGCAGCATCAATGCGGAGATGATCCTCTATGAGCCTAATTTGATCGAAGATGCGAACAATTCTTTTCAACCAAAGATCAGCCCCGACTGGGTCAGAATCACCCGAGAAAATGGGAGGATTATGCTTATCGAACTCCCTCATCACTGATAGAACTCTAGGCTCCGCCGGTGCCAAAGGAACAATAGGCACCACAACAGGAGGAGGCTCATAAACCACTGAGGCAGTAGGAGGAGGCTCCGGAACCACTGAGGCAATAGGAAAAGGCGGCAGGATTTCATTACGGGCTGCTCGGGCAGCTTAAGTGAACTCCCGTATGGCTTCAGCCATCTCACAAAAGAATTGAGCTCCCCAAGGAACTCCATCAAAAGCATCGCCGGGAGCGGAGGAAGAAGAAGAAGCCTCTACCCCACGGCCACCAGCGCCAACACGACCTCTAGCACGACCTGCTGGATTGCTCCTAGCTCGACCTCTCACTAGAGGTGGCATCACTATATAAAACATAACAAAAGCAAGTTAAGTAATTATCCATAGGCAACTGTAATGTCATAATACAATCCGATGTGCTGCATTGAACAATACCTAAGTATCAACTTTACATGGAAAGTTACTCGTATAGTCGATGGTTAGATAATTTTCAGAGAGGAACAATAGAGTGTAATGTGACAATACACGACAAAGCACAAGGATGTAAGCACAAAGGCACAAGGTCATGCAAGCATCTAATCTTGAAGGCACGTAACGCAAATCAAGTGAACATGCTCTCATCAAAACAATCCTAGATATGCTAATCTATTTCACATTGGCATTTAAGCACATAACCATGTAGGCATGTAATCATCTAAGTATGTCATCTAATATGTCAACTTCAACACACTCATTGAATCTAAGGAATGAAATTAACACCTCAAAACACGAAGTGAAAGTCATATAAAGACCCAAATGAACTCCAGTGTACCAAGGTATTCGATCCCAATTTGCTCTGATACCAATCTGTAATGCCCTGAAAACAAAGAGAGCAGAAGAAGGAGAGGGAGAGAAAGAAAATTTCAACAGCTTCCATAATGTCTTACAATTAAATCGAGACACGGAAAAATTTTAGGAAAGTAATTATTGAAAAGAGAAATAATAGAGAGAAAAGAATAAAAGCCCAATCACAAATGCAGAAGCGACTTTGGAATTCCATGAGAATTCTTACAAAGATGACTTACTAGCACATAACTCCAAAATGGACTTATATGTCAAAGAGTCAAACGAAGGCAAAAGCTTTGAAAATTTTAATTAAACAACTATCCGAACAAGTACGAGTTCAAGGGGTATAATGAGGAGTTTTGTGAAGTAAATACTTTGAAACGAGGTATTATGATATAAGAAGGAATGCGCATTAAAACTTTGATATCGCATAGGGGACTTATGCTTTTAATCTAGGTAGTCTGATGAGAGTTGGATGAAGCAAAGAAAGTTCGATTGAGCGAACATTGGACAGAGAATTCACTCTACAGAAGTTAGATTAAGCAGAGAAAAGTTTGATTGAGCAAACTATGGGCAGAAACTTCACTCTATAGAAGTTGGATTGAGCAGAGAAAAGTTTGATTGAGCAAACTATGGGTAAAAAGTTCATTCCACAAAAGTTGGATTGAGCAGAGAAAAGTTTGATTGAGCAAACTATGGGCAGAAAGTTCACTCTACAAAAGTTAGATTGAGCAAAGAAAAGTTTGATTAAGCAAACTATGATTAGAAAGTTCACTCCACAAAAGTTGAATTAAGTAGTGAGACGTTCGATTGAGTGAACTCTATATGATATTAAAAGGGAACTTCTAACAAAAATAATATCAACGGCAAGACGACAAAAGAAATTTAATGAGTAAAATCTAACAAATCAGGCTAGGTTTGATAACTCAAAAAGAAGTCATACTACATGAGTATATACTTGAAGCTAAAGATAAAAGAAAAGTCCTTTACATCATACATGAAGCTCTTAATATGTACTCAACACAATGACGTGGCTAACATGTGCCGGTCCCAAAAGAAGATGAGTCTAGCTATTACAGATTTCATATACAATGTTCATATGAATTAGTACATGCAATTCTATTGATCTAATCCTATTCTCCGGTAATAGATCATATAAATTACATGTCACTCTATCCATCCACGAGCCAGCTCGCAAAACAAAGTCCTCCAACAAGAGGCTTCAAAATGGATACCTTTGATCCTACTCCTTAGATGGGCTTGGGGTCTTTTCCCTTGACAATATTACCAAAAAAATGATTTAGGATCGCAGTCCCTTAGCGGGACGGCTAAGTAGATAATGTATGTAAAAATATAGAGTAATTTCTATAACTAATAATGAAATGTGATGCAGTGAGGTTGCCATCGAGGCAATGTAGATGTAAGACTTCTTAGCCATGCATGTAATCATTCACTCTCCTCGTTACTAAACTATGAGCCACCCTCGACTGGGAATGTAGCATACTAACCTTCCGATAGCTAGTCGGCTATAAGTTAGCATTTGGCACGTTCTTAGGTACGTCCACCCTGTCTCACATCACCACCCACATCCGAATTCCCATTTCATCTCTTTTTTTATGCCCTCCCTCATGAGGGATCTTTTCAACACATATTATGTGTATGCTATGTCTTTGCCGAAATGGTACTGATGAAATGAATCCCTTTGATTCACTCCCCCAATGTCAAATGTTTATGCAGTGTCATGTCCTCTAATCATTGTATAATGTCTTATGCATTATTGTCAAGAAGTGAAAAGAATAATAATGAAATTCATGTTATGAGCTCAAATTTGCATTAGCATATTATGTTCTAAAATAGTATTATGCTAGAATTAAGTACACTTTGAATCACAAATGATGTAGTTTGGATAGTAAATCATGATCTCTACACATGCAATCTCAATAACCAAACCTAGCATTTCCAACATGAAATCTTACATGGATTTCAACTAGCAAATAGACAAGTAGGCATACTGATATTACCTTAATCAAGTAAATCACATAGTTCCATTCTAAGTTAAGAAATTAGAGAGAACTAGATTAGAAAAAGTTCATCTAATTCAAGGGTTTTACCCAAATAAACAAGCTTTGCAAATCACACTTAGAAGGAGGAAATTAAATGCATGAATGGACACATAATCATGTATTTCCATAGAATCTAGGAACTAAGTTAATGAAATACTACGAAACCCTAGAAATTTACCTAAACAATCCAATACACATTATCACACTTCAAAATAGGAATTAAATTGTATCAATACACAGAAAATCTACCTTATACTTGGAGAAATCCAAAGAACTCCCAAAAGTTTAGTTAGGGCTAGAGGAGGATGAGAGAAAGAGCTCGTAGTAGTCTTGAAGTATAGCTCTCAATCCTTCCAAAACTTGGTCCTTTAGATCCTAGCACCTTGATTCTTGAAGAAATTTGAGGTTCTAAGCTCTTGATCTTGCTCCCATGGCTTGAAAATGGACGAAAATGGAGAGAGGAAGAGAGAGGAGATGAAGAGAGAAGAAGATAAGAGAAAAATGAAGTGAAGAGGTGGGTTTGCCCCCCAAATGGCCGGCCACTTTAGAGAGAGGAGAGAGAGTGCCCATTTTATTTTGTATTAAGAGTAGCAAAAGTATGGGTCCCAAGGTATGGTCCAATTTGTACAATGTTTTAAACATGTGGGTACATCTATATCTGTGTAAGTAACAAAACAACAATTATTCTACAAGTTAGGAAAAAAAATATACTAAAAATAAAGGGTCCATATTCAAGTATATATTACCAAAATACCCCTTATTAAACTACGGGTCATTACAATCTCAATCTCCTCATCCTCCCTTGAAGATGGCATGTTTTCTTCAACATCCTCTAAATCATAGAGGTCAAGATATCTCTTAGTATTACCAATCTTGGGGAAGTCATTCTCAATATCATGTGACACCATTTCTGTCATTCCTATACCCACTTGTTCATCATACATAACAAAGCCTTTCAATTTATTAGAAAACCTTATAAAGATATGCTTTCTAGACCTTGGGCATAGTTTATCTCAATTATGCGAGGTATAGTGAACATAACCTCCTGAGCCCCACTGGTACAAATGCTCCAAAATATGCTTTTTGCCTTTTCATAGCTTATAAGGAGGGTAAAAGGAACTAACTATGAAAAGTACTCTAGTATGTAGGTAGCAATCAAGAGAACATCCCCCAAAAAACAATATTAGGGAATTAACTTACCCCATCATAGTCCTAATCATATCCAGGATTATCCTAACCCTTATCTCTACAACACCATTGTGGACACCGGGCTTCCACCACTTGTTTGTTTTCGTTTGAAATTTAATTTGGATCAAAGAAAGAAAATGGTCTGTTGAAAACAGATACAGAGTCGCCACTTGGACTTTAAGGAACCAAGAAACCTAATTTTGACTCACCCAAACGGATAAAGGGCACCGGCCCTTCATAACCAAAGAACTTGGCTCGGGGTTTTGGTACGAGAGAGGAAGGAGCCTTTATCGCGAATAAACACCCTCAACTCGCCCCGTCTTTCGACGGGCCTCAATTAGCATCCAAATAATCATCTTATACTATATATGGTTCGACAATTAATACTATGATAGTATATTACATCACATAAGAAACTTGAAATGGAAGATCTAAAGATAAAATATCATTCATAAGATCTAAGCCAATTATCACACAATGCAAAGTGAAAGATCACACAAAACAAACCTAGGAAAAATCGTCTAATCATATATAAAGTAATTAGTTTCCTTAATCTAAAGTGGACATGAATTGTTCTTGAAACAAATAAACAAAGAAATCAAAATATGCTTAGCAAGCTAGCATGATGCATGTTATTCTTTGAGAAAAGAAGATCTCTCAGTCCTCGAGATGGATGAGAAAGGATGATTAGATCGAAAGGAGCATGAACGTGTGATCATGATCATTCCTTATAATCTTCTTAGATTAGGAGTTACAAAAACTCCAAATCTTTTCATGGATGCAATGTATGTATCTAGAATGTGCCAAGGTTGTAGTGTGCTTTGTGTTCATGGATTCCTAGAATGACTTAGAAGTCTAAAATGTGTATGAATGGATGGATGACCATGTGACCACTTAGAACCTCATCCAACCTTGAATCATCAAAGAACTCCCAATATTATTTGCACAAACATAGTTTTGTTTGAGAATATGACTTCAAGAATACATATGAATGTATTGAAGGTAGTCATCATCCATCAAACATGTCTTTAAGGTCAAGAGCTACTATCCATAAGGATTCACTCTCCTCAAACAACATGTCATCTAGATGATGATGAACAACTAAATAATCAAAGAAAAGTAAAAAAGAAATGAGATTAAGAGAGAGATGAACATCAAAGTAAACAAGCATTCAAATAGCAATCAATAGTTGATAATCATTGAGATATTGGACTTGTAGCTTGGTGTTTCACTCATATATGGTGACATTTGGACATGGAAGTAGCTTCCTATCTCATGAATACTCAAGAATGGTGGTTAAAGAAATGTTTGGATGATTGAAGTTTTGATAGAAAACTCAAGTAAAAAAAAGAAAACTCACTTTGATGGAGAAAATAGAAGAAGAAGACTACTTCTTCTCTTTCTCTCTCTATATTTCACTAGAGTTTCTTCCTAAGCTCTCTCTAAGCTTCCATGTCTCTCCTCTAAATAGAAGTAAATGGCTTCTTTTATAGGCAAAGGAGGGGTGGTAAATGGAGTTTTAAAAAGTTTAAAATGCTCTCCCATTGGTCCAAAATAAGCTGGGAACCAAAACTACGTCGTTTTGATTTCTAATATATCAAATTGGACCCCCAAATGAAATTACAAAAACATACTGTTCTGGGGGAGAGTGCCGCGGTGGCACTGGGCCTGTGCCGCGACGGCAGTGGGCCAGTGCTGCGGTGGCACTGCTATTCCTTCGTCCAGATAATGCTGTTTAGGCCCCCAGAGGTTCCGGTATTCGCGAAAAGGCCCTATTTCATCCAGAATTCACAGAAAATGCATACGAACTCCAAATTGAAGTTGTCCAAATCTGGGAGCTTTTGGGTTTTCAGGGGCATTTTGGTCATTCTGAGCATTCTGAGAAATAGAACCAACTTTCAGGAGTCCTTTTGAGTCCTTTTTCGATCATTGTGAACCACCAAGCTATGGGTCTCCTAAATCTGATAGTCGACAAAATGGGGTGTCTACAATAGTGTTTCAGGAATAGAAAGTAGTTTGTAAATCCATTTTCACCATACAGTTCCCTGAACTGATTAGATGAATACTCACGATCCTTACATCGCGTGAAATCATCTATAAAAGTGAGAAAATGAGAGGTGTCATGACGTGCCTTTACAACCATAGGTCTACAGATATCTGAGTGAACTAGTTCTAATGCTTGAGTAGCTCTAATAGCCTTTCTAAAAGACTTTTGGCATGCTTTGTCAACTAAGCAAAACTCACACATAGGTAGATCAACCTTAACGAGTTGGCCAAAAAGGGCTTCTCGAGTTAATCAAGTCATCCTACCACATCCTATGCGTGCAAGTCCAGCATGCTATGTCTCATAATAAATGAATAATAGTGGAAACTAGAATTTATTAAAAACAATCCTTAAGTAGTTATCCCTAGATAACCATGTCCCAGTAACACTACCACGTAAAAAAATCCATCCTATTATCACCGAATTAAAAAACGCGTTCGATTGCGCTCTTCTACCTTGTTAGCCTTGGGTGCAATCTTGCTAACCCCACCCTGCCTCTTGGCGAGTGTACTCTTACCATTGCATTTAGGCTCACTAGCCTTGCACTCAATCGACTTTTGGAAGTTGTGGTCAAGACTATAGCAATACAGTTCGCCTTACCTTTTGGCGTTCTATACTTAGCTCAACATGTCGGGAAATGTCAAAACAGAAATTTAACATTTTCGTTGTAGATCATGATTTGTGTCTTGTTGTCCCATGAATCAGGCAATGACCTACTCATAGCCCGAAATTGCAATTCAGCAGTAAAGATGTTCCTAATAGTCTAATGTCATGAATCATAATGACATCGACCTTAGCTATGCAGTCATCGTGTACTTGGAACGTCTACTTTACTTTCCCAAACTTCATAACTAGATACTCAATCTAGTAATGAATATGCCACCGAAAATAAATTCAAGCTGATGGCGCAATTCTTTGGCTATTGGGTAGTACATGTACTTCCCAACAAGATCATGGTGCATGCTGCTTATCACAAAGCGTGTGCTATGATCATTCTCGAACCAAGTGTTATAGGCTTTCAAGATTATAATGAAATTGGGTCGTAGACCCATTATTCGGTTCAATGGGTTGGATTTTAGAATAACTCTAAAGCCCATAAGCTCTTACTTATTCTGTAGGTGTATTACTTTGCAGTGCCATATAACAAAAAAAATAAATTAGTCCCTTTAAAATTGTTATCTTTTGTAAAGATCAACAAAGTGTGGCTTGAAAAACACTTGAGAACATGCGCAAGGGATTGACATTATTCTATTCTACAATATCACGAAACATCTTTTTTTCTTAAGAATGGAATAAAGAATTTTTTTGGAACACACAGCATATTTCATTCCAAATTGAATCATAAGAAACTTCGGAATTCTGGAATAAATCAATGGAAAATTTGGTTATGAGGTCATTATCAATACAGTTTATCTCAGATTAGATGGTATAGATTAATAGCACCAAAATGGCGAATTAGAGTCAAGCAACGTCGTACGGCTCAAAATAATAAGGATTTAAACAAGCGAGATTCATATGAAAAAGGCCAATTAATACATTACAACAACCAAACTGATTATGGAGTATATTCATTACCAAATCAAAAAATTATTTTCAAAAATACTATAAATATGATCTCTTATCATATAAATCAATTAATTATGAAAACAAGACGACATCATATATTTATGGATCACCATTACAAGGAAATAAGAACCAAGAAATTTCTTATAATTGCAACACACATAAGCACCAATTATTTGATATGCTCAGAGGTACCCCTATTAATAATTATCTAGGAGAGGGTGAAATTATGTATATGGATAAAACTATGGATCAAAAATATTTTGATTGGAAAATTCTCAATTTTTGTCTTAGAAAAAAAGTCGACATTGAAGCATGGATCGAACTTGATACCAACAATAATACAAATACTAAAACCACCATTAATAATTATCAAATAGTTGAAAAAATTGATACGATAGGTCCTTTTTATCTTACGATTCATCAAAATCAAGAAATCAATCCACCTAATCAAAAAAGGCTTGTTTTTGATTGGGTGGGAATGAATGAAAAACATACTAAATCGTTCCATATCGAATTTGGAATTTTGATTCTTCCCTGAATTTGTGCTACTTTATAATGCCTATAAAATGAAACCATGGGCTATACCAAGCAAATTACTTCCTTTAAATTTAAATATAGATGGAAACCTTTGTGAAAATCAATACATCAATGAAAAGCAACAAAAGGATCTTTTTAACCATCGAATGAAAAAAAAAATCTTTTGCATTAAAGAATCGAAATTAACAAGAAAAAGAACACGTAGGACAAGGAAATCTTGGATTAGATGCACAAACCCAAGGAGGTCTTGGACCCCTTCTTTCAAACCAACAAAAAGATATTGAAGAAGATTATCCTGGGTCAGATATGAGAAAACGTAAAAAAATAAAAAATAAAACCACCATACAAGAGCACCACGGAAGGAGAACTCAATTTCTTTCTGAAAAGGTATTTACTTTTTCAATTAAGATCGGATGATGCTTTGAATCAAAGGGTGATCAATAATATTAAGGTATATTGTCTCCTGCTTAGATTGATAAATCCAATAGAAATTGTTCTATCCTCTATTCAAAGGAGAGAAATAAGTCTGGATTTAATGTTGATTCAAAAGAATTTAACTCTTACCGAATTGATGAAAAGGGGGATATTGATTATCGAACCGCTTTGTCTGTCTGTAAAAAATGGACACTTTATTATGTATCAAACCATAGGTATTTAATTGATTCATAAGAGTAAAGACAAAATTAACCAAAGATAACGAGAAAAAAGATATCTTGATAAGAATCATTTTGATGAATCCATTACAAAACACCAAACGATGACTGAAAATAGAGACAAAAATATTATGATTTTCTTGTTCCTGAAAATATTTTATCATCTAGACATCGTAGAAAATTGAGAATTCTGATTTGTTTCAATTCAAAGAATTGGAATGGTATGAAGAAAAATCTAGTATTTTGAAACGTGAACACAGTAAAAAATTGGGGTCAATTTTTGGATGAAAGTACACATCGTGATAAAGAGAAAAATAAATAAATTAAATTCAAATTCTTCCTTTGGCCCAATTATCGATTAGAAGATTTAGCTTGTATGAATCCATATTGGTTTGATACCAATAATGGCAATCGTTTGAGTATGCTACGGATCCAAATTTATCCATGATTGAAAATTCGTTGATGATCAATCTTTACTATATATCCTTTCTTTCCTTGTACCATATCAGGTATATGAAAGCAAAGAGATGCCCACAAGTCTTGTCTTACATCCCAGTCTAATATACGATACTAATTCAATGACATATCAATTCGTTCGATCTAAAAAAAATCAACAAAATCTTCTTATTCTCAATTTTAGGACTCAATTACTTTGCAGTGCCATATTACCAAAAAAATAAAAAATTAGTCCCTTTAAAATTGTTATCTTTTGTAAAGATCAACAAAGTGTGGTTTGAAAAACACTTGAGAACATGCGCAAGGGATTGACATTATTCTGTTCTACAATATCACGAAACATCTTTTTTTCTTAAGACTGGAATAAAGATTTTTTTTTTGAAACACAATGCACATTTCATTCTGAAATTAAATCATATGAAACTTCGGAATTCTGGAATAAATCAATGGAAAAATTGGTTAAGAGCTCATTATCAATACAATTTATCTCATATTAGATGATCTAGATTAATAACACTAAAATGGCAAAAATAGAGTCAAGCAACGTCGTACGGCTCAAAATAATAAGGATTTAAACAAGAGAGATTCATATGAAAAAGGCCAATTAATGCATTAAGAACAAACAATTGATTATGGAGTATAGTCATTACCAAATGAAAAAGATAATTTTCAAAAATACTATAAATATGATATCTTATCATGTAAATCTATTAATTATGAAAACAAGACGACCTCATATATTTATGGATCATCATTACCAGGAAATAAGAACCAATAAATTTCTTATAATTACCACACACATAAGCACCAATTATTTGATATGCTCGGAGGTAACCCTATCAATAATCATCTAGGAGAGGGTGATACTATGTATAAGTATAAAACTATGGATCGAAAGTATTTTGATTGGAAAATTCTTGATTTTTATCTTAGAAAAAAAACCGACATTGAAGCATGGATCGAACTCGATACCAACAATAATACAGATACTAAAACCACCATTAATAATTATCAAATAATTGAAAAAATTGATAAGATAGGTCCTTTTTTATCTTACAATTCATCAAAATCAAGATATCAATCCTCCCAATCAAAAAAGGCTTGTTTTTGATTGGATGGGAATGAATGAAAAAACACTAAATCCTCCCATATCAAACCTGGAATTTTGGTTCTTCCCAGAATTCCCATGACAATCACACGCTAAATCCTAAGGCAGCATTGGTGATGGCCTTAGAGAGAGAAAGCCGTAGAGAGAGGGAGGGAGAGAGAGAGGAGGCTGCCTAAAAAATTAGAAAGAGAGAGAATTTTGTGTGATATATGTGAATATATAGGCACACAAACCCTACTAGGCATAGGACTTCAAAACCCAAAGCTAGGTGCCTAAGTATGGCATCTTTCGACCCGGTCCAACAACATGTAGGTGCCCATATGGCCCACAATATTTCCTACATCTCCTACTAAACCACATAGGGCTAGTACTCAAACCAATCTCTCAAACGATGGAACTTTTCAGCTCTTCATACGGGAAATAGAATGTGCAACCTTAAGAAAAGAAAGTACAGCGACAGGAGTATAATGACAAATCATCACCATGACTAGCAAGACATATTACTCGCTTCTCGTGTATGCCTTAGACGGTTCAACCACATCGGACACAACATTCTTAATCCCTCGGTGAAAAGAAGTGCTGTACCATCTCAATATAATGTACTCATGACATATTAGTAACAAAATACGATTGTTGCAGGCGTGCTAATGAGTCATAAAAACATGGTGTGTTATTGAATGGTCTTCCCTGAGCTAACATGTCAATCCGACTAACTTGACCGCTTGCATATGCACACCCCATAGAATGGAATTATCTATTTGTCCTAGGATAGCATGCTAAAGTAGCTGTCATCAAGCATCCCCTTCATGACATAGTCTCAAGTCGTGAAGACAACTAGTTTGTTGGATAACTATTGTCTTGGATATGCTACGTGGCTCTGATACCAATGTAGATAAATCATGCACACAAGTATGGAGTTGGGTTTATGTCACATACCTAGCGGAAAATAGCCCTGACGGATAAATGTTCGGCATTGTTACGAGCCTGATATGAAACCCCACGTATAGCTACTCCTTCAAGCCTCTGTGTACCATCTTGTGTTTCGCATAGGTCATAGAAGACACTATTGGAGCAATCACCATGACAGTCATGCGCTAAATCCCAAGGCACCATTGGTGATGGCCTTAGAGAGATAAAACCATAGAGAGAGAGAGAGGGAGAGGAGGCTACCTTAAAACACTAGGAAGAGAGAGTATTTCGTGTGATATATGTGAATATATAGCCACACAAACCCTACTAGGCTTAGGACTCCAAAACCTAAAGCTTTGGTGCCTAAGTAAGGCTTCTTTTGACCCAGTCCAACAACATATAGGTGCCCATATGGCCCACAATATTTCCTACATCTCCCACTAACCCACATAAGGCTAGTACTAAAACCAATCTCTCAGACAATAGAACTTTTCAGCTCTTCATACGGGAAATAGAATGTGCAACCTTACAAAAAGAAAGTACAATGACAGGAGTGTAATGACAAATCATCACCATAACTAGCATGACATATCACTCGCTTCTCGTGTATGCCTTAGATGGTTCAACAACATCGGACACAATAATCTTAATCCCTCAGTGAAAAGAAGTGCTACACCATCTTAATATAATGTACTCATGACATATCAGTAACAAAATACGATTGTCGTAGGCCTGCTAATGAGTCACAAAAATATGGTATATTATTGAATAGTCTTCCCTGAGCCCACATGTCAATCCGACTAACTTGATCGCTTGCCTAGGCACACCCCATAGAATGGAATTATCTATTTGTCCTAGGAAAGCATGCTAAAGTAGCTGTCATCAAGCATCCCCTTCATGACATAGTCTCAAGTCGCGGAGGCAACTAGTTTGTTGGATAACCAATGTCTTGGATATGCAACGTTGTTCTGATACCAATATAGATAAATCATGCACACAAGCATGGAGTTGGGTTTAGGTCACCTACCTAGCGGAATATAGCCCTGACGGATAAATGTTTGGCGTTGTTACGAGTCTAATAAGAAACCCCACATATAGCTGCTCATTCAAGCCTCTATGTACGATCTTGTGTTTTGCATAGGTCATATAAGACACTATTCGAGCAATCACCATGACAGTCATGCGCTAAATCCCAAGGCACCATTGGTGATGACCTTAGAGAGAGAAAACCATAGAGAGAGAGGGAGATGAGGCTACCTAAGAACAATAGGAAGAGAGTATTTTGTGTGATATATATGTGTATATATAGGCACACAAACCCTACTAAGCTTAGGACTCCAAAACCCAAAGCTTGGTGCATAAGCAAGGGCTCTTTGGACTCAGTGCCATTGCCTATGCCGTAGTGGAAACGGGATGAGATCGTGATGGAATTTATTTTTGAATTTTCCACGATCACCTAGCAAGAAAGACAAGATTTGGGTTATAGTTGATAGATTGACGAAGTCAGCTCATTGTCTACCGAACAGGACGACTAAGCCATTTAGGCTAGTTGAGTTATATATTAAAGAGATTATGAGACTGAATGGGGTTCCAACAGTGATTGTATCAGATCATGATAGTGGATTTGCATCTAGGTTCTTGGGATGTTTCCAAAAGGCTATGGGTACCAAGTTGAGTTATAGTACCGTTTTCTCAAACCGACAAAAATTCCGAATGTATCATCCAGACATTAGAAGATATGATTAGGTTGTGTATTCTAGACTTTGGGACATGTTGGAAAAAGTACTTACCATTAGTTGAATTTGCCTACAATAATAATTTTTAGTCGAGTATTGGTATGGCATTGTATGAAGCCTTGTATGGACGTAAGTGTCGTTCACTAGTTTGTTGGACTGAGGTTGAGGTAAAAAGGTTGTTAGGACGTGAGATAGTGCAATTCACTACTGAGAAGGTGAAGCTAGTCTAGGAGCGACTTAAGGTAGTTTAGAGCCATTATAAGAGTTATGCCAACTCTAAACGATGATCGATGACATTCGAAGTAGAAGACTTTATATACTTGAGAGTATCGACTTCCAAAGGCATTGTTCATTTTGGAAAATGGGGAAAGTGTAGCCTGGGATTTGTAGGACCATTTGAGATCCTAGAGAAGGTAGGACGAGTTGCTTACCGACTTGCCTTATCATCTAACTAGCATACGTACGTAATGTATTTCACATGTCTATATTGAGACGGTGCATAACAAAGATGAGTAAGATCATTGTATCAAACCCATTACAGATCTAGGAAGAATTAACTTATGTAGAGCATCCGGTAGAGATCTTAGATCGGAAAGAACAAGTATTGAGAACGAAGACGTTTCTGATGGTTAAAGCATCATGGCATGGCCACACAGTCGAGGAGGCTACGTGGGAAAGTGAGGAAGAGATGAGGAAGGAATGACCGTATCTTTTTGACCCTAGAGGTATAAGTTTGGGGATAAAATTTCTTTTTGGAGGGGAGAGTTGTCATACCCATCCCGGATATCCAATTATTTTAAATGCATAATTGAATTATGAGAATTATTAACGTTATTTTAATAATTATAGAAGCAGTTGACCATGGGTCAATGGTGGGTGTCAATTGAGGACATAAAAATTATTTAATTCAATGTGGAGTTAAAGTGAATGAATGACATTTATGTGAATTAAATGTTCTTTGGCTTTGTTTGATTTACGAGAATAGTAAATATACATGTTTTGTATGTTTACTAATAGCTTAGTTCATGTTTATGATCACTTTGGAAAATTTGATGATAACGTATATGACACGTTGCATAAACGATAGGTTATCTAGAAATTCCATGGAAATAGTTTTCGGAACATAATTTCGGACTGACACGGAACTTAGATGAAAACTTTTATTGTTTAGAATCTTTTTTTTGCTTATCAGGTATTCGACGAAATGGCTCAGTTTGCTCTGAAGATGTTTGATTGTTAACATTTCGTAGTGATGTACCTGGTTGGTGCCAACCACCCATCTAACACATAAAATGGACAGGACTTTATTTTATTGGGAGATCATTAAAAGATGGGGAATGTGATTTTGGTGATATGGGCAGGACTTTTTTGTAGCAGGACTTTATTCAAAAGTTGAAATTTATATTTTTTATTTTGGAAGCAGTTTTCTTGATTTTGTACTCAAAGTAGTACCATGAAATACCTGGCCATGTTCTCAAAGTAGTACCATGAAATACCTAGCCATGAATCAGATACCTTGATGGAATTTTGAGTGCTATCAGGAAATCCGTATTGGGTTGGAATTTTATTTGAACTTCTTGCTTTTCTAAGTTAAGTTTTTTCAAGAAAATTGTTGCCTTTTTTAGTGTTACTTTAAAAAGTGGAAAGAATTAATGAGAGGGTTAAAAGTTTTATAGTTAATTGCAGGACTTTATATTTCTACTTGTTGATTGCCGTTCATTAGTCCAGAAAGGTTTTGAGTACTTATATAGAAAATGGTCAAATTTGAACCCAAATAGATATATACATTATGCATTTGTACACATAATCTTCAGGTTCAATGTTTCTTAAGGTTTTGCAAGTTGCACTAAAACTATAAAAAAACTCTGCTCTTGTGATAAGTTTAACATGAATAATCAGAAAAGCAAGGTTTCTTTTTCTTGGTCACACACAAAACCAAGGAGTTCGCCATGAATCATAGATATTCTTTAATGCAAGCAATTAACTACTTATGTTGCACTAAGTAGAATGTCTAATAGCTCTTTCTTTGTTTTAGTAATTACGAAGATTTGCACCTTTTATATAGTAACCAAGTATTTGTTCCATTTACAATATGATTAGAGAACCTTTTTGGAGCAGAATAGGAAAATTAAATAGGCAAGAACAAATATAATAGTTTACCAATACTTGTAGTGACACGTAAAGTCCAACGAGACCTTCATTTGCACATCAAAAATTAGTCAAAGCATTCCCATGATTTAACTGTCACACCCGTTCCGGAAAATCCAATTGTTTTAACTGCATAATTAAATTATGAGAATTATTAATGCTGTTTTAATAATGGTGAAAGTGGCTGACTGTGGGTCAACGATGGGTGTCAATTAAGGACACGAAAATTCAATAATTTAATATGGAGTTGAAGTGATTAAATGACATTTATTTGAATTAAATGCTATTTGGCTTTATCTGATTTATGTGAATAGTAAATATACATGTTTTGTATGTTTACTGATAGCTTAGATCATGCTTATGATCACTTTGAAAGATTTGATGATAACGTATATGACATGTAGCATAAAAGGTAGGTCATCTAAAAATTCGACGGAAATAGTTTTTCGGAACATAATTTTGGACCCAAACAAAACTTAAATGAAAACTTTTATGATTTAGAGATTTTCACTCGTGGAGCCATAACATAGATGTTTAAGACATTTTGGGAAATAACATAGAGTTAAACACAATTTTTGAAAGTTTTATATATATAAAAGTGAAGAGATATTTTCATAAATATCTCAATCCTAACTTTAAGAGAGAGAGAGAGAGAGAGAGAGAGAGAGAGAGAGAGAGAGAGAGTCAAGGGGGGATTTCTTGGATCGAGCTTCATGACACCAAACGATGAACTTTCGTCCATCAAATTTCATTAAAATTTATATTTCTGGAATCCTCGAGGTAAGAGCTATGTTTTGATACTTGTTAGGCCTTGTTTGGCGAATCTTTTCTGAAAATACATTTTTGGAATTTTGTGGAAAACCATGTAAAACTAGTAAGAATCGTCTGTAATCAGATATTTAGCTTGGAATTGCCTTTCCAGGGATCCGCCTGAAGTGATAGAAGCATAGCTTAAGGTATGAATTCTAACCTATGCTGTATAGGGATTTTGATGTTTTAAATATCAAGTATGATGTTATGCATCTGGGCTAAATTTATGTGTTAGTTAGTCCCGTTAATTTAAATTGTGAATATGAATGAAAAACATGTTTGTATGATTACGTGACAATGCTAAGTGATTATGTAGGTCAAAGGGGGATTTATACAATTTTATCCAAAGTAAGCTTCTCGATGTTTGAGAATTTAGCAACGACAACTACTGTGCATGGTTTTGGAACCGGCCCTGCTAGGGCACTTGGATGCAATGGTTTTAGGCTTGGACTTGCCACAGGTATCTATGTTTAAGGCTTAGACTTTCCGTTACCAGATGAATGTGTATTTTTCTCCCTAGAGACTAATTGATGTGTTTTGGATGTTTTAAAGCATAAATTTCCATATATGCATATGTTAGAATTGTACACTCAGTATACAGCTGAGCAGTGGAGATTTATTACATTGCAGGTGAGAGGAAAAAGGGAGAGAAAAAAAGCTAGGAGTGAGTCAATGCGAGTCTAAACCCTTGCATATACATAGTTTTGTAGTCACCGTGTTGTAAATGAACCATAAGGAGGGCTATGTTTTGTAATCTCAAAACACTTGTAGCATTCGAAAACTTGTAATAACTCTGTATTAGATCCTTTATAAGAATCTTATATGTTATGGAGATCTTTGTAATACAGTTAAGATTAATTTGGGATGAGGCTAGTATGTGTAGTTAGTCTCTGAATGAGATTTGGTAACCTTAGAAATAGAGTTTCTGCAGAGTGTTTTGTAAATTGGAAAACAGCCGATTGGTCTGGGAAAACAGTCGACTAGATTCATCATTTGGACAAAATAAATTTTCCCTGATTTCAAAAGCAGTTAAATGCATTGCTACACATAATCGACTGGATTTCAAAACTAAACTTTCTAGGGGATTCAGTGCAGTCGACCGAATTTGACACCAGTAGCTGAAAATGTAGTCGACCGGACATGCATTAGTCGACTGGATTGGATCTGTGAGATTTTCCAACTCTCTGTAGTTCTAAAGCAGTCGACTAGATTGCTATTTTCAAAATGGATTGTCTCTTTTAAGTGTTTAAATGGGAAAACTTTGTTTTGCTCAAATTTATCCAGTTTTTACTGACTCGTAGTTGAATTCTTTTCAAACGAGTTTCGATTAAAGAGTTTTTTTAAGTTTAATTCCGCTGCTATTATGTTAATTGAATTGGAAGAGCCTCGGTGGCATGCTACGTGTCCTATTTCAGCCCGTGGTGGGATGCGTCATGACGTTAAGAATTGTGGATATGTTATTTTTATTTCTATTTCAACTCTTTTTAGTGCTATCAAATCTTGGTTTTACTGTTGGTTGACCAAGAGATGGTGACATTTGGCCCAATTTGTGCCCTTATGACCAAATTGGCGCAATTTGTTAGATAATCACTACACCTATATTGTTTTTGTTAGCTCAAATTTCATGACTCCTATGTCTCTAACACTAGTTTGGCTATGTATTGGTAAAGCCTTGCTAAGAAGGTTAGCTGCAATAAGCAGATCAAATGCACAGACGGAGTGTCTAGCACTAGCATTGTCGGTACATATTTTGCCCCTTGTTTTTATATGATCAATGATGTGAGTGGGGATATGTTTACCATGTTGCTAACATATTGTCACCCATAAAAAGCCATATTTCATCTGTGAGGACTTGCTTCGTTGTAGTTACTAAAGGAAAACTGATATTGTTGTTATCACGTCACTCACACCAAATGGTCTTGATGATTTGATCAACTTGAAAAATCAATTCTATATGTTTGCATAGTACACCTTTCCTAATGTTTACAAAACTAAATTCTAAAGCTCTATGCATTCACATCACAATTAACTGGTGTTCAAATAACTGTTAGGCAGTCACTGAATAGTGATGATTAAATAAGAAAAAATTCATCACTTTTATTTACAATTATGCTCTCAACTAGTACATTAACTCATATGTTAATCCCAAGAATTGCATGTGTAACAATAATTAACTAGTATCATGCAGGTACTTTGTATGAGGCACATCATTGTTTTTCAATAAATTTCAGTTTCAATATTTTTTTGGGCTTACTTCTTGTGTAAGGACTTGCAGTAAACTCTGAACCTAGCCACTCATCATTCTTATATATTATTTTCAATTTACTCTTTGTTTAGGAGTTATGGATACTAACTTGCCATTGGATAAATCATCTCTAGATGAGTTAGAAAAAAAAAAAAAGGAATGAGTAAGTTTAAATGATTCATTTCCTTGCATCTTTTTTCTCTTGCGGAATCATATGTGATAACCTTGGGTTTTATTGAAAAAACTTGCGACTGTTAAAATCAGCAGAAGGGCTACTTCTTTCAATTGCAGCAGCTCATTAATGCAGCCGTTTACTGCCATAGTAGAGGGGTTTTCAAGGTAAGAACTAAGAAGTGATAACATTATTTTTGGGTATACTTAACACTAATCTGAATACAAAAATCATCATGTTAGGAAAGGTTAAGTTTCCATCACAGAATATATTATACTTTAGTTTTCTGACTTTGACAAAGGTGAACTAGTCATTTGTTACCTTGACTGAAGTTTACATAGTGCCTTTTAACCATCCATTCATGGCTGATTTCATACATTCTATGTTCTACCATTTTAACTCTTAGTCCAAAGCCAATTTTGTTGTGGCGATGAAAAATGATCATCGAGTGCCCCATTTTTTCTATAATCAAACCCAAGCATATCAAAGTTAGGTCTCAAAATGACTATAACTAATTTGAAATAACTGACGGCGACTTTGCTTCTATGCAAATACTTTTCTTCACTTTTGCTGGAGTGTGCAACTCGATTTTAAGGCTCACATAGTTGCTAAAGTATGCTAATTTTTAAGCACTTATCCATAAGATTGAATCATGTATGACCATCAGAGTTGAAGTTCATTGTTTAAAGTAATGGTATGTCAAAATAGGCCACAAGTCTTTATTTTGTTCTTATACTCCAAAGAGACCTTGGCTTGGGTTTGAATGTATAATTTCCATCTAAGTTTATTCACCTCCTGAGTTAGCTCTTGGGTTTAATAGCACATGCATTAGCATGTGCAAATTTGAATCTTGGGGTAGAAAAACTACAAAGCCACCAAGATTCAAATGTTGGATCAAACCCTTCACTTGAACAAATGACTAATAAATACTATTGTCCGAAATCTTGATTATCAAGTTATTTTCCGTCTTCTTGACAGATATGTCAAGTAACATAGAGAGACTGATCGGTGAAATGGGTAGTATACTGATTTGTAACCATACAAGGAATTGAAGCTCATGAGTTGGCCGTTACCACATGTAAACTTAGCCATGTTCATTTACTTGCTGTGTTCTTTTCCTTTAAAGTTTCATAACATGCAAAATTCTTTAACTAAGGATCGAATCCCAAAAGAAATTGTACCCACCAAATTTTGTCACTTTGCACCTTATAGTTTGAATACATATATACCACGTTGTGGACACCGGGCTTCCACCGCTTTTGTTATGTTTCGAAACTTGTTTGAAATTTGATTTGGATCAAAGAAAAGAAAATGGTCAATTGAAAACAGATACAGAGTCGCCACTTGGTCTTTAGGGAACCAAGAAACCCAAATTTGACTCACCCAAGCGGATAAGGGCACCGGCCCTTCATAACCAAAGAACTTGGTTCGGGGTTTTGGTACGAGAGAGGAAGGAGCCTTTGTCACGACTAAAACACCCTCAACTCGCCCCGTCTTTCAACGGGCCTCAATTAGCATCCAAATAATCATCTTATATTATGTATGGTTCGGCAATTAATACTATGATAGTATATTACATCACATAAGAAACTTAAAATGGAAGATCTAAAGATAAAATATCATTCATAAGATCTAAGTCAAATATCATGCAATGTAAAGTGAAAGATCACACAAATAAACCTAGGAAAAATCGTTTAATCGTGTATCAAGTAATTAGTTTCTTTAATCTAAAGGGGACATGAATTGTTCTTGAAACAAATAAATAAATAAATCAAAATATACTTAGCAAGCTAGTATGATGCATGTTAATCTTTGAGAAAAGAAGATCTCTCAATCCCCGGGACGGATGAGAAAGGAAGATTAGATCGAGGGGAGCATGAACGTGTGATCATGATCATTCCTTATAATCTTCTTAGATTAGGAGTTACAAAAACCCCAAATCTCTGCATGGATGCAATGTATGTATCTAGAATGTGCCCAGGTTGTAGTGTGCTTTGTGTTCATGGATTCCTAGAATGACTTAGAGTCTCAAATGTGTATGAATGGATGGATGAAATCAACATGGGATATGTACAAATGTAGTATGAACTACTTCCTAGGATATGAACTAATTTGGAATGCATATAAGCATCAAATCAAAGAATGAAAGTTAAAATGTGCTTGCTGTGAATAGTGGACAGAACAGTAGCCTCATCTTTTGAAATTGAAAAGAGGGGTTAGGAATGTTTTCAAAGCATGATTTTTTATGGAGATCTTTCGTATTGTGTCTAGAATACTACCCAAAAAGACAATATTTAATAACTATCACAGATTGAGAGAAATCATATAAACAACAGAGGTCACTCAGAAACAGAGTCCGTACTGTCGACTGAAATGTTAGAAAATCTTAGAAAATGAAAAAGAATAATCTAGAGGCCCATTTTATACAGAAAGTTTCCTAAGACATTGAAGTTTAAGGGAAAAATAAGTTAGGACAACCCCTTTTGGAAAAGTGTTCTGAAAAAGAGGTTGGAAGTGGACCTAGCTGCTGTGACAGCAAAAACAGAATGTCTGAAAGGAATGTTTGGGTCCAAATGGACCATTTCCAAGTACTTCCAAGTCAAACCAAAAATCATGGGTGTTCTCCAATGAGTTAGGAAGACTTTACAAGTGGCCTTGCATCCATATGTTGAGTATTGAGTCCTAGAGAAATCTTTAAACTCAGCTCACTCACTGTTTTGACTCATTGTTTTGAAGATTTTGGAGAAAACAAGGTTTTGTTTATTGAAACCATAATGAGAGGGATTGAGAGGGGTTTTGAAATAGATGTTTTGAAAATATATTTTCAATACTCAATAAGGATTATAACCACTTAAAATTCCAACATCAAACTCATCATCAAGAACCTCCAAGATTGTTGGAGAGATTTATTTTTATTTTGAACATAACTTCAATACATCTCAAGAATACCTTGGAAGTATTGAGGTTATGATCATCGTCTATCAAACATGTTTTTGAGGTCAACAGCTACTATCCATAAGGATTCACTCACCCCAAACTTCATGTCATCACTTAGATGATGATGAACTAGTAAGATAAATAAAGAAAATCAAAAAGAAATGAGGCAAGAAGAGATAAACAATGAATAAACAAGCAAGTAGATAATGATCAATAGATGATATTCATGAAGCATTGAACTTGTGGATTGGTGTTTCACTCATATGTAATGACATTGGACATGGAAAAAGCTTCCACTCTCTTAAATGGTCACTAAAACGGTGGTTGGGTGTATTGAATGTTGAAGTAAATGGGAGTAATGAAGTAAAAACAAAGTGTAGAACTCACTTTTGTTTTGAAAAATCAAAGAAGGAAGCTTCTTTCTCTCTATTCTAACCTTATCTCTACAACTTTCTCTCCCAAACTTTTTCTAAACTTTCATTTCACTCCCCCAAAATGAAGAGTAATGGGGTGTTTATATAGGCCAACTTGGGGTGGTTTTTTGGGGTTTTAAAAGTGTTCCTATTGGTCCCAAACATCTGAAATCATGAAACTACGTCATTTTGGTTTTTAATTAATCAAAATGGGACCCCAAAAGAAATTACAAAAACTCACTGTTCTGGGGGAGAGTGCCGCGGCGGCACTGGGCTAGTGCCGCGGCGGCAGTGGGCCAGTGCCGCAGCGGCACTGCTCCTCCTTCATCCAGATAATGTTGTTTAGGCCCCCTAAAGTTTCGGTATTCGCGAAAAGGCCCTATTTCATCCGAAATTCACAGAAAGTGCATACGAACTCCAAATTAAGGTTGTGATATACCGTTGGAAAGGTAATGGAGTCTACTTTATATAAAAAATAGTTCGGGGATAGGTCACTTTGAAAAGTTTTGCAGTATTCGCGATAAAAGCCGATTTGATTGCCTTTTTTGCATTTGGAAATTCATAATAAATTCGTTTTAAATCCAGAAATTATGTGCGATATACTGTTGGAAAGCTATTGACCTCTAGTATCCATAAAAAATGTTTGAAAATTGTTTTGGTGCCCCGGTTCCAAAGTCAAATTCTGGTCAAACTGGTCAAACCTGGGATTCCCGAGAAGTTCTGGAAACCTCCGGGAGTTCCCGGGAGCTGATGTTTTCGCTCGATTTTCTTTTGGAACTTGTTTTAACACTTTTCTCGTGATTTGAAATGATTCTGGTGAATTCGAACGATTTCGGTCAAACTTGGTCAAACCTGGTCAAACCTGGTCAAACCGGTCAACGGGGACTTTCCGGGAACTTCCGGGGGTCTCTGGGAGCTGACGATTTCATCTGATTTTTCTTAAAAACTAATTTTATCCTTTTTTTTAAGACGTAGCATGTTTTCAGAACTTTGAGACCAAATCTGGGAGTTTTCGGGCTTTTAGGGGCATTTTGGTCATTCTGAGCATTCTGAGAGATAGAGCTGTCTTCCGAGAATCCTTTTGAGTCTTTTGCGATCATTGTGAACCACCAAGCTATGGGTCTCCTAAATTTGATAGCCGACAAAATGGGGTGTCAACAGTTTGCCCCTCTTTGGCATGAACTTGCGAGGCAACGCATATCGCAAGCGAGTGCCAAAGCTTTGAAGAGACAGCACTTTTGGAGGCTATAGATTTAGGATAAAAGCGTTGCAAAAGATGCAATGTGCTGAGGTCAGTGATGGTCGTACTCTGCGTGAGCTGTCTACGTATCCCAAGGGGAATCAGACCAGGACGTAGTTCGGGCCACAAAGGAACAAATCATATATGCTCAACAAGACATGCGGATGTTATGCTATGAGGATGATATGCAACGCATAGATGTGATATGAATTGTGTCACGAGTCCTATTATGCCTATTAGTATGAGCAGGTGCTGTAGGGTGCGCCACTACGAGTGGGCTGGTGTTGTGCTAGTGTTTGTGACTGTGATGCAGTGGATGACTCGGATAAGGACATCAAGGTTTAGAAGACTCTGGGTCTAGGGGCAAACTTCTGGAATTACGGGAAGTGTGCTTTACAAGCGAATGGGATCGGATGTGGTGTCTTTGAGGATGACAACTAAAATTACCCATAGGTGAGGGAGTTCATGATAACCGACAGTTATATAATAACCAAAGTGAGGAGGCTCATAATAAGTGGGGTAGCTCACGATAATTGACAGGTGAGATAACCGGAGTGAAGAAGCTCACGATAAGTGAGGAAACTCATGATGACTGACAGGTGAGAAAGCTCATGATAATCAGTGGACACGGAACCTTGAATGGTGAATAGACAGTGCTTGCCCTGGGAGTTGGGGTGATTCGACTGCGGGTGATGTTTTCAATCGTTGGCCGATCCTTATGATGACAAGCCGGAGAATCGGTCCGGACTTCTGTTATCTTCTGCTGGGGATGGTAGGGGACTCTCCGAGAGACTCTCTTCAATTCTTGACCTAGAACCAGGATCCATCTCTGAATCTCTCTTGGTTGGTCAGATAATTTAAGAGGGCCGGTCGGGGCCTCTGGGTGCTGATATCTTTCGGTCTCTGTCCTCGGGGGATGATGTAGGGTTCTCGGAGAATCTCTTTTCTTGATCGGGAACTAGGATCCATCTCTGAATCTCTCACGGTTGATCAAATCTTTCGATGCCCAATCCAATAGGGCCGGTCGGGGCCTCCGGGAGCTGGTATCTGTCTACTTCTGTCCTCGGGGGATGATGTAGGTGTTCTCGGAGAATCTCTTTTCTTGATCAGGAACCAGGATCCATCTCTGAATCTCTCACGGTTGATCAAATCTTTCGATGCTCAATCCAAGAGGGCCGATCGGTGCCTCCGGGAGCTGGTATCTTTCTGCTTTTGTAGGTGTTCTCGGAGAATCTATTTTCTTGATCGGGAACCAGGATCCATCTCTGAATCTCTAACAGTTGATCAAATCTTTCAATGCTCAATCCAAGAGGGCCGGTCGGGGCCTCCGGGAGCTGGTATCTTTCTGCTTCTATCCTCGGGGGATGATGTAGGTGTTCTTGGGGAATCTCATTTCCTATTTTTTTGGTGCCTCGGCCAAAATCCAGGATTCGTTCTCGGAACTCTCGTGTTTGATCAAAATTTGCAACGGTTGTTCTGAAACAGCCGATTCGGGTCTTCGGGAGTAAATTTTTTTTTTTTTCAGTTTCTGCCTGTTGGAGGTAGTTCTAACAACTTTTAGCCTGCTTGGTGTAAAACCTCATAACTCTTGACTGGAATGTGCCGTCGGGGTTGATTGTGGTCAAAAACGGGCTGAAAAAGGCCAAAACGGGGCGAAACGGAGCGAAACGGAGCGAAACGGAGCGAAGTGGGGCCGCAGGGAGCTGTGCCGCGGTGGCACTGGGTGGCCGGACTTCATCTTTGTATATCTCGGGTTTTTGAGCTTTTAAGCTCATTCTTGGCCATTTTGGGGTGTTTTTGGAGCCAAATTCATCAAAACGCAGCTTGTGCGTGCTCAGGTGAGTAATCTTTCCCCGTAGTTGGATTTTTGATTGGTGTTTTGGTTAGCCCAAATTTTCAAGAAGAAATTTTAACTGTGACTTCCATTTTCTTTACAGATCCATGGCTTCGAGCTCGAGGAGACCATCTAAGAAGGCTAAGGAACGGATAAAGGCCGAGATGCAAACCCCAGACTTGATTTTACGGGACCCCAAACATCATCTTTCGGCCGCGGCTCTAGCGAGCTTGGTATATGAAACTTTTGACAGTTTAGGACTGCTTTCATGTATTGTGCTAGTTTTGTGAGCCGTAGTGTGCACCTAGAGATTGTTAGAAGTCCGATTTGTGCTTAAATGTTGATTTTGTGAATTTGGCTCTCGGGTCATGAATAGTGATTTTGTGCATCGTTTTGTTGTTTTTGGTATGTACAGGTGCCGGAAGTGACGTTAAAAGGCAACGGTAGCCTTGCTCATGCTTTCTTATGGTATACTCAGCTTTCGCCCACCGTTAAGAGGATGGTCGATGATGCCGGGTTCGGAGGCTTCGTCCGTCTGGTTTCGAAGAGCAGCAATGATTTGGCCCATTTTTATGCTCTGGCTGAGAGGTGGTGGGACACCACCAATACTTTTCACCTGCTGTTCGGTGAGATGACTATGACGCCCTTTGACTTCTCCATGATCACCGGTTTGAGGGTAGGCGAGAAGCGCCTGATTCTGGACTATTTTTATGAGATTGACCTGGAGGCGGTGTAGATGCTGATTGGGGCTGTTCCCCCTAACCTGGAGAGGCATTGGTTTCCTTGCGGCTGGCTTTACCGGGCCTATGGCAGAGGGAATGACAACCTGAACAATTCCCAGCTCTTGAGGGTGTATCTTTTGTATGTCCTTGGTTGCTCAATCTTTGCGATGCGGAATGATCGGGTGAGCTTGAGATTCCTTTCTTGCCTGGCGACTATTGATGAGATCCCCTCCTACAACTGGGGTGGTGCTGCCTTGGCCCATCTTTATAAGTACATGGGTGAGGTCTCCCGGAACGACGTTAAATCGACTGGGGGATTTTGGCGAGCTTGGGAGGTACGCACTGCATCTTCTTTCATTTGTTATTTTTTTTTATTTCTATACTTGTTCTGATTTTCTCCTTTGTTTGTGCAGCTTTAGAGCTTTGAATACCTGAAGATGTTGGCTCCCTCCCCTGCGGATGAATCAGGCGAAGACGAGGACGGCATGGCTCCAGTGCCTCTGTTCCCACGAGGCTTGAGATGGCGGAGGGACGTTGTTGGGGTGAAGAGTGGGGCTCACCGGATTGTTTTGCTCAGAAACTTCTTAACCGAGCTGACGGCTTCTAGTGTTGATTGGACGCCTTGGGAGCGCGTCGCCTATGCTACCCCAGAGGAGATACAAGCGGTCAAATCTCTTACCTCTTACCGACTTCTGATGGAGAGTACCGAGTGCAGGTAGTGGTTCCTTGGTGAGCGGGTGTCTCGGCAGGTGGTTGGTGGTTCTAGGTATCGCGTCCCTCATAATCCCCCTGCGATGGATGCCAGTGACCTTTCTGGTGATGCTCTGCTGGCGGCCTTGGCGGGCATCGACGTTTGGGACCATTTTCTTTCTGAGACCAGTTACGAGGCTTACCGTGGCCGTTTCCTGATGCCTAACTTCCCGCTCCTGGAGGTAAGTTTGTTTTTTTTTTTTTTTTTTTTTTTTTTTTTTTTTTTTTGTGTCTCTATTCGTTGCCTATGTTTTTGACTTATCTTTTGTTTTGTGCCTACAGCTTCGTGAGATGTACAGGAGACAGGCTCCTCAGGCTCCCGATCCTATCCCTCCTTGGGATTGGACCGTCAACGTTCTAGGCTCTGATAGCACTCCCCAAGTGATGGAGGTGCCACGAGTCACATGCAGGTACCCTACTCAGCCAGCGGGCATCCTCAATGTTCCTTGGAGTTACGCCGAGGAGGGTCACGCCTTGGCGGCTAGCCTACAGTCCTTGGTCCTTACACGAGACCATCGGGTATGTCTCTAATTTTGCGCTTTCTTAAGGTTATGATGTACTAACCCTAGATTTTACCCTTGACAGATGGATGGTATGCGGCAATTTGCCGCCAATCAGATGGCGTCTTTGGTAATTTTCTGACTCGACTCTATTTTTGTATTTTTTTGTTGTTTCCCTACTGATCGCCTTCATTTTATTTGTGTGTGCAGTACCATGGAGGTGGAGCTGGCTCATCGAGGACTGGTCCAAGGTGCAGGGGTGGTAGGAGGAGACCGTCTCCGACATACACTCCGGGCGGTCCGACAGAGGACGAAGAAGAGGAGGACTGAGGACTCGCAAGCGGGAAATTTTTTATTTTCTTTTTTATTTGTTTTCGATTGGGTTGTATTGGTGATGTGACAACTTTGACAGTGTAGGATGATGTGTGGGACAGTTTGTGACCTTTGGCAGAGTATTATGATGTTTCGCCTTTTAGGCCGGATAGCTTCCGGTTTGGGGGCACAGTTGTGTGCTTGTTTTAGTTGATAATCGCGTGATGATATATGTGCACCGTGATTGTTGGATGTTACTGCAATGGGCAGTTTTGTGATAGTGAGTGTTTTTGCCTTGCAAGTGGGATAGTCCGTAAAATGGGGAGGTGATCCCGCTCAACTCATAGCTTGGCTGAACATCACGGATGGTGTGGAGCGGATCAATCTCTTTAGCTACGGCTTGACCGAGCTGTTCTCCCTTCGCCAGATGACCCTGAACACTAAGCTCCTGCGTGCTGCTATTGCCCATTGGGACCCGGTGAACCATGTCTTCAATTTCAACGGCCTGGAGATATGCCCCCTGTTTGAGGAGTTTTGTGCTATTCTTGGCTATGATTCTGACTCTGATCTGATTCTCCCTTCTGTTGGTACCCTTAGTCCTATGCGAGGCTTGGCTGAATATTTGAACTGTTCCGTCACTATTTCCCGCCGGCTGATTCAAGGTGAAGCCCTCAACATTGCTTCTATTATCGCCTGGTACGCTAGTCCGGGGAATCCCAGTGTGTATGATGCTACCCGCGGGGCCGCTTTGATACTGTGCATGACTTCGTACTTCTTATTCTCGAGTACCTCCATTGACTTGGTGTGCGTGTGCCTCGGGCTGAAACTTAGCAGGAATCCCATGGCCATGGTTCTAGCTGAAACTTTGAATGGCTTGGATAATGCTTTCAACCAAGGGACTCCTCTTCTTTCTGGGGCACCTTTGGTGTTACAGGCTTGGTTATACGAGTGCCTACAACTGTGGACGGGCCGCATACCACCGGTTTACTTTCGTCGAACAGTGCTTCACCCTCACTAGACTTTTGCTGATTGGGTTAACATAGGCTGACATTCGCTGGATCGTGAGGCATTGGGGCATTTATTCTGTTACTACGAGCCTCAGGGGTCACTAGAGAGTGTGGTTGATGGGTCTGAGAGAGACCTCTTTTTATCATCCTCGTCGTTTGGCCAGACAGTATGGGCAGGTTCAGGAGGTTCCCCGGGGGTTTACTGAGAGGGTCTTTGCTTCCAAGATCAGGGCTGCCACTATTTCTGCTTTCATTGATGGTTGGACTGGCCGAGTAAAGGCCTACTTCTAAAGAAAATAAAAGACACAAAGATAAAACTAGACCTGGCTGATTCTGCTCATTCCTCAAAGTGTCTTTGAACATGTGTGATTGCTTTTTGAAAGACTTTTATTTCTTTGATTATTCATGTTCATGTAATATTCAAAGTTTGTTTATCGGTGAACCTTGGTTACTTTAGGAATCTTATTTTATGCATTTTAGCTTTCTAAAAACATCTTGTAATCGAGATTTCAATTAGACGTTGCTTTTGGTACTTGCTTGGGCATGCTAGGTTTATTAGAGGCAAACAAGGCGGGTGGCCGAAGTTTGCCCCTAGTTTGTGAGGCAAACGAGGTAGATGACCGACGTTTGCCCCTTGTTTAGAAGAGGTTTAGGCAAACGAGGCGAGTGGCTGAAGTTTGCCCCTAGTGTACGGAGGGTGATTTCTAGGTTACGGTAAGGACCGCGACTTTATTTTTCTCACATGCTCATAATTTTTCCTAGCCACCAAGGAGGTGACCTACCGAGCTATTATCTCTCTTTTGTTATTGCTCACCTTGGATTTAGCTCTAATTTTTGCCTAGGCGCCCTCTCGGATTTTCGACCTAGCGAGCCATCCTTCTCTTATTGTCTTGAAAGTCTGCCTACGTACCCCCGAGCGGGGATCAGGTCCAACGTAGTTCGGGCCAAGGCTTGAAGGAAATTGGTTATTTATTTTTTTTGGGGATGGAGCGACCGAACCGATGTGGTTGCCTACGTATCCCCAAGTGGGAATCAGGTCGAGCGTAGTTCAGGCCAAAGGTTTGAAGGAAATTGGTTATTTATTTTTTGGGGGTGGAGAGACCGAACCGATGTGGTTGCCTACGTATCCCCAAGTGGGAATCAGGTCGAGCGTAGTTCAGGGCAAGGTTCTTGAAAGGAACTGGTTTGATTATGATGGTGTAGCGACCGAACCAATGTGGTTGCCTACGTATCCCTGAGCGGGAATCAGGTCGAGCGTAGTTCAGGGCAAGGTTTTGAAAGAGAATGGTTAGGGGAAGGTCAAGCATAGTACTTTTTGAGGCGGTCCATGTTGATTGGTTCTTTGAATTCTACACCATCGAGGTCCATGAGATAAGTCGCTCCTCCGGAAAGAATGGTTTTGACGATATAAGGGCCAACCAACTTAGGTTTGAACTTTCCACGGGGATCGAAGATCGGAGCTCGCAATTACTTAAGGACAAGGTCACCTTTGACAATCTTTCTCGGACGAACCCTTTTGTTGAAAGCACGGGCTATCCTTTTTTGATAGATTCGGACATGGTCGACTGCCGCTAGACGCTTTTCATCTATGAGAGCCAACTCTTCGTATCTTTCTCTCAACCAATCTGATTCCGAAATTTCACATTCTGCCATCACGCGTAGAGACGGTAGTTCTATCTCGACCGAGAGTACCGCTTCTATCCCTTACACTAGTGAGTAAGGAGTCGCTCCCGTGGATGTCCTTATCGATGTTCTGTACCCCCAAAGGGCGAACGGTAGCTTTTCATGCCAGTCCTTGTAGGTATCGGCCAATTTTTGCAATATGGCCTTGACATTCTTATTTGCAGCTTCGACTGCCCCATTGGTTTGCGGCCTATATGGCAACGACTTGTGATAAGTGATTTTGTATTCTTCAAACAGATCCTTGACTTCTGCTTTGAAATGACTCCCGTTGTCTGAAATGATCTCATGGGGGACTCCATAACGGCAGATGAGATTTCTCTTGATGAATTTGGCCACTTCCTTGGTCCCCAACTTGCTGTTAGATGCGGCTTCTACCCATTTTGTGAAATACTCGATGGCCACCAAAATGTACCGATTTCCATTTGAGGCTTTTGGAATGACTTCACCGATGATATCGATTCCCCAGGTTAAGAATGGCCAAGGCGAGGTCATGCTGTAGAGAAGAGATGGTGGTACATGCATCATGTTTGCATGGATCTGGCACTTGTGACACCTTCTTACGTATTCGCAACAATCTTTTTCCAAAGTTGTCCAGTAGTACCCTTGTCTTACGATTTTCTTGGCCAGCATGTGACCGTTCATGTGCGGCCCGCATACCCCTTCGTGTATTTCCTCCATCATTCTTCTGGAGCTCTTTCCAAACAAGCAGGTCAGGTTGTGACCGTTGTATCCTTACTTTAATAATTTCCCACCGCAAATGATGAATTACGCTGCGAATCTTCGAATGGCCCTTTTGTCTTTCTCGGTAGACTCTCGGGGGTACGTCCCCTTTTCTATGAAATTCCAGACATCCTGATACAACGGTGTTTCATTCTCTTCTTCTTCGATTGTGGCGATTATGCTTAATGAAGGCTTGTACCTCTGCTCAATTACTAAGGGCATCATCTTGATTCCCGTAGGAATTTTGATCATAGAGGCTAAAGTAGCCAAGGAATCTGCCAGCTGGTTCTCTTCCCTGGGCAAGTAGAGGAATGTGATGTTCTCGAACTGCCTCTTGAGTTTATATAGATGGTCATGATAGGACTTCAACCTTTCTTCTTTTACTTTCCATTCTCCTCTAGCCTGTGATATGATGAGGTTCGAGTCCCCGAAGACGTCTAACTTCCGAACCCCTTCAGCTCTAAGGCTGCTTCCATTCCCAGAATGCATGCTTCATACTCAGCAGTGTTGTTGGTGGAGTTATAATTGAGCTTGACTGCTAACGGAGTATGGTCCCCACTTGGCGATACTAGGATCATTCCTACTCCGTATCCCTTCATGTTGGATGCTCCATCGAAGTACAACTTCCACTGTTCTTCCTTGATTTCCATGATATTCTCGTCTGGAAATGGAAAGTCCCCACTTTCTTCGGAGTCAATGGCATGTTCTGCGAGATGCTCAGCTACGGTTCTCCCTTTTACTGACTTGCTTGTAACATACTTGGTATCGAATTTAGATAGTAGAAGTAACCAATGGGATATACGACTGGTCAGGGTAGGTTTTTCAAGAAGGTATTTCAGAGGATCCATGCGGGATATGAGCACAACCGGAAAGACTAGCATGTGGTGCCTTAGTCGGTGAGTGCACCAAACCAAGGCCCAACATATTCTTTCGAGGGTAGAATAGTTGAGCTCATACCCAGTCATCCTCTTGCTGAGGTAGTATATGGCTTTTTCGGAGTGGCTTTCTTCTCCTTCTTGGGCTAGCATGCAACCCATGGCATTTTCAGAGACAGATAGATAAAGGAATAAGGGCTTATGAGGAGTGGGTGGTGAGAGGACAGGCGGATTTTCAAGGTAGGCTTTTATTTTGTCGAAAACGGCTTGGCATTGGTCATCCCATTGGAACTTTTCTCCGTTTCTTAGCAGTCGGAACAAAGGATCACATGTAGTTGTGAGCTTCGAAATGAAGCGGCTGATAAATTGGATTCTTCCGAGGAACCCCCTCACTTCCTTTTCATTCCGCGGTGGCGTCATCTCTAGAATTGCCTTGATCTTAGAGGGGTCCACCTCTATCCCTCTTTGTGTGATGAGAAAACCTAGGAGTTTACCGGAGGTCACACCGAAAGTGCATTTCTTTGGATTCAACCTCATCTTGTATTTGCGCAACCTTTCGAAGAACTTTTCCAGCGCTACCAGGTGTCCTTCTCTGTCCCTGGATTTCACAATCATGTCGTCTACGTATACTTCTACTTCCTTGTGAATCATGTCGTACAACAGAGTAGTGGCAGCTCTTTGGTAAGTTGCCCCAGCATTCTTGAGTCCGAAAGGCATTACTTTATAATAGTAGGTCCCCCAAGGGGTGGTGAATGTCGTCTTTTCCCGATCTTCCGGCGCCATTAGAATTTGATTGAACCCTGAGAATTCATTCATGAATGAAAGTAGCACATGTCCAGCGGTGTTGTCCACCAAGACATCAATGTGGGGAAGCGGAAAGTCATCCTTGGGACTGGCCTTGTTTAGATCACGAAAGTCGACGCACACACGAACTTTTCCATCCTTCTTCGGGACTGGCACGATATTGGCAACCCATTCCGGATATTTGGTGACGATGATGAATCCTGCCTTGAACTGCTTCTCCACTTCTTCCTTAACCTTGAGTGCCCATTCTGGCCTCATGCGCCTCAGTTTCTGCTTGATAGGTTTAGAATTGGGGAGGAGGGGAATATGATGTTGGACAATGTCGGGATCGACCCCACGCATGTCTTCGTAAGACCAAGCAAAAACATCTTTGAATTCTTTTAGCAAGAAAGTTAATTTTTCTTTTTCTTCCTTAATAAGAGTTGAGCCAATTTGCACAATTTGTGGATTATTTATTTCACCTAGGTTAACTGATAAAGTATCTTCGATTATTTCATAAGCAGGTGGTTTTTCAATTAGTTGCTTAAGTACGATTGGGAGATCCTCGGAGGGATCTGTGCATTCATAAGTGTTAGACACAGAGGAGTAAGTAGAATCGTTTTTCATTTCATTCATGACAGGTGAAGTGATTACATTGGACAGTGGTGGGCTTACAGCAGCCGACTCTGGTACAGACTCGATAATTGGTAGTACAGACTCCGGGGGAATAGGGGATTGGGAGACACAGATAGATGACTCTACAGCCTGGTTGCTCAGACCCTCCTCAGTTGGCTTGATCTGATCATCTTGGCTCTTGGCCCTCTTTTCTTCCTTCTTCTCAGCGGATTCCTCCCACATTTTCTTGATAGCTTCATTGTCCAGGTATTTCAACCAGTCTTCCTCTGGGGTTTTCTGAATTTCTTCAGGATAGAACGGATCTTGATATGGGGGCCTTTCGCAGTCAGCGAAGATTTCAAGCCCAGGGTGCCTTTTCCCAGTGGTTTGATGGATCCAGGGTTCGGGGAACCCGAAGTAAGGGAATCATCCCCTTCTTTGATGAATTGTCCATTCAAGGTTTTGCGGTATGGTGGGAGACCTCTTACCCTTTTCTTCCATGGCCTCTGTAGCTCGACATCTTCTTCAGTGGGCTTGTATCCCAACCCGAAAATGCCTTGTTGTCCTTTGATCTGAGGGAACTCACGAATCCCTTGCTGGCGTCGGCCCAATCCCATTCCGGGGAAGTAGTTCATTTTGCGGACAATGTTGACAACTGCGGAATGGTCCTCGGGGAACCTGTCTTCGTCATTGATCACATGGACTTCTTCCATGAAGAATCCCCCGATTTCTCCTTCTTCTAGCTCAGGTATTTGGACTTCAAAAATGGGAGCGTAATTTGGTAAAGCTTCATTACCCCAACTATTACCGAGGATGATTTTTACTTCCTTCTCATGAATGTACTTGATCATTTGATGCACAGTGGATGATACAACTTTGGTGGAATGCAGCCAGGGCCTCCCGATCAGCAAGTTGAACGAGGCAGGTATGTCCATGACTTGAAAAACTTCGGTGCTTACCAAAGATCCTAACCAGATTTGTAGAGAGACAGTTCCCATCACATTTCTCCTGGTGTTATCATAAGCCCTCACGGATTGCACAGATGGCGTGATGTCAAGGATATTGACCCCTAAAGCGGTGGCAGTCCTTAGGGCACAAACATTTAGGGCAGAACCTGTATCAACCAGACAAAACGGTACCTGCTGTCCCTTACATTCGACGGTGATGTATAATGCTTTGTTATGTGTAGATCCTTCCGGTGGCAGGTCCACATCGGAAAATGTAATGATCGGGTCGGGGACAAGTACGCCCAAGAAAGCCACCATGTCCTCTGGTGCGGCGTCGATAGGAACTTCAATCCCAGCCAAGGCATTCAACACGGCTTGCCTATGCTTGTAGGATGTTACCATGATATCCCACATTGAGAGATGTGCTTGGGTTTTCTTTAGCTGCTTTATCAACTCGTTATCTTCCTCGATGATCTCGTCCATCTTACCCTTCCCCTTGTCTTTGACTGGACCCTTCTCGGTTGCTTCGGTGGCAGGCTGTGGAGGCTGATAATGACGGCCTAACCTGGTTAGATGATCAATCTCGGCAGGAGTGGGTCCTTCTACAGTCCCATCTTTTTTGAACCAATCACAATCCATCCCCACAAATGATTTCTCCGACTCGTCCCAGATAGAAGCATCACTTTCTTTATTGGGATCATACCATTTGAGGTCTACCACCCCTAGATCATGCTCTTCTAGAAAGAACAGGTCTTGCTCGTCGTCTAGCTGTTGCTGCCACTCATCATTCTCTCCCCCAATTAGACGAATTCCCTCAGAATCCGGGATGTTAATGAGGGGTAAGGGTTGTCCTAAGGGGGTGATATAGGCAGCAGGGTTGAAGGATATAGGGTTGGAATCGATGAGGCTGACATTTTGGTGGTTAGGTAGAGGATTTTGGGTGATATGGGGCTGCTTCGGAGGCGACTCGATGATATTCTGGTCAATGAGGTCTTGGATATCATGGCGAAGGCGCATGCAATCATCGATGTTATGGCCAGGGGCTTGGTGGTAAGTACATCGCTTGGACATATCGCAGTTAGGCGGGGGCGGGTCATTTCGAGGCTGGAGTAGTTGGAGATGGCCCTTTTTGAGGAGGCGGTCTAGGGCTGAGGAGAGAGAGATTTCTAACTTGGCGAAGTTGCGAGGGGGATTTTTCTGGAAAGGGCGATTGGAGGGATTTGCCTTGTTGGAGGGTTGATATGGCCTACGAGGGTACGCCATGGGTTGGCTGCAAAGGGCATTGACATCCGGGGGATTCCGGGAGTAGTTGGGCCTTCTGGACTGACTTGGAGGCTCTTCCTTTTTGATCTTTCCTTCTCTAATAGCATCTTCAATTCGGGTTCCAACTTCAAACAACTCCTCAAAGGTGGAGATGGACTGGTAGAATAATTTCTTATGATAGAGCGGCTGCAGATTCCGGATGAGCATCCTTACCTGTTCCTTTTCAATCGGCCGGTGGGTCATTTGGGCTACCTTGTTCCTCCATCTGCTCAGAAACGCAGCGAAGGATTCATTGTTGTTCTGCCGGGTTGTCTCCAAATCCCTGATAGTGACATCTAGCTCTTGGTTGTAAGAGTAATGATCGACAAAAACTCGAACGATATCTTCCCAGGCCTGGGTTTTGGAGGCTTCCAAGGTTAGGAACCATAATAGTGCAGATTTTGCCATAGTCTGTGGGAACAGCATCGCAATGTGCTCGTGGGTACAACCCATGGACTCGAAGATACTCATACACAGCTTCACATGACTTTTTGGGTTCCCAGTTCCGTCAAAACGGTCGATGACAGGCATTTTGAAGTTCTCCGGCAGTTTCAACTTGACAGGCTCAAAAAGGCCTTCCAGGTCTAGCATGTAATCATCGACACCCTTGCTTTTCCTCAGTACGCTCTCTAGCTTGTCAACCTTATCCATTTTCTCCTGGAGCTTCTTCTCATACGCAAGCGGTGGGACCCTTGAAACCAGTCTTCATCCCCATTATTCCCATGCAGGGGTGGTTCAAATCCTGGTGGTGGGAACCCGGGCGGAGGTTGCGGCTGCTGCTATTTCAGTTCTTCCATAAACTTCAGGACTTGGGCTATACTGTCGGACTATTGGCTTATAGTTGCTCCCAATTCGGTAACCTTGTTTTCCAACTCTCCCCTATTCATGCTGAAGTAGGTTGCCGGACTGATCCTGACCAAACGATTATCCGAACTCCTGGCCAACGATGAGGATTCCGACTGCTGACCTTGGGAATCTATACTGACCTGACAGATTTCGAGAAAAAGGGGTGTATCAGATCCTGACAGTGACGACTTTTAGACCGACAAAGACAGTGACGTGGACTGACTCGCGACAGTGCGTGCAGTGAGATGGGAATGGTGTATGCATGGGAGACAAGCATGCGGATGTAAGCCCTAATCTATATGATGCTCCCATTTCTAACAGATAGGAGTTAAACAAATAAGGTCCTAACGATATAGAGTGTGCCAATCTTACTTTCCAGTACGATCACCAAAGGGGTAACAGGAATTGAGGCTTCTAAGAAGGACTGGGCATTCTTGGTTGATTTGGATAGAGTTTTTGGGAGAAACAGGGACTTTGGGTATTTTTAGGAAATTTGGATAGAGTTTCCGGGAGAAACTAGTATATTTAGGAAGGAAAGACAGAGTTTCTGGGAGAATATGGTTATATCTGGGGTATCTGGACAGAGTTTCTGGAGAAACTGGTTAGGATGGTTATATCTGGGATATCTAGACAGAGTTTCTGGGAGAAACTGGTTAGGACGGTTATATCTGGGATATCTGGACAGAGTTTCTAGGAGAACCTGGTTAGTACGGTGATAGTGATCGTACTTTCTAGCAGGTCTTCATACTCTTATGCCTTAGGACCAACAAACAAGGTTTGCGGTGTATATCTTTGTGAGCATGGAGCAGACATCCTTATGATGGTGCCTAGGCAGGTCAACTCAATGTGATCACATATGAGTGATTGCCTTGGAGATCATGAGAAAGAGGTTCTGTTCTATGCCACATAAGCGTCTACACCGCGCGGGTAATCCCGTCAGGGCATACAGCAGTTATATCACATTGTCCTATCTGAAAAGATAAATGAACAGTCCTATGAAAGGTTCTAAAGGAATCTATATGCAAAGGCTGAGTTTAGTCAAAGAGGGTCCGTTGACGAGAGTTCCAATATACCGTCAGAGAGACAGTACGGAGGTTTTTACTCTTTTTGATATACCTTGGAAGGTACAGTATCAACGGTGACTTATGCCCTGGCACAGCAAGACCTGAACAATGTCAGCGCCGCATTTCAGACACAGACGGGAGGGGAAATGCAGAGTGCAATGCGGTAAACCAGGCATAGTAAAAAAGATGATTTTAAGGATGCTTCTTACGAGTCAAACCTCTGTATTATTTTGTTTTAAAATAAAAATCCCCAGTGGAGTCGCCAGATTGTGGACACCGGGCTTCCACCGCTTTTGTTATGTTTCGAAACTTGTTTGAAATTTGATTTGGATCAAAGAAAAGAAAATGGTCTGTTGAAAACAGATACAGAGTCGCCACTTGGTCTTTAGGGAACCAAGAAACCCAAATTTGACTCACCCGAGCGGATAAGGGCACTGGCCCTTCATAACCAAAGAACTTGGTTCGGGGTTTTGGTACGAGAGATGAAGGAGCCTTTGTCACGACTAAAACATCTTATAGTATATTATCATAACCAAAGAACTTGGTTCGGGGTTATAGTATATTTTCAACGGGCCTCAATTAGCATCCAAATAATCATCTTATACTATGTATGATTCGGCAATTAATACTATGATAGTATATTACATCACATAAGAAACTTGAAATGGAAGAACTAAAGATAAAATATCATTCATAAGATCTAAGTCAAATATCATGCAATGTAAAGTGAAAGATCACACAAATAAACCTAGGAAAAATCGTTTAATCGTGTATCAAGTAATTAGTTTCTTTAATCTAAAGGGGACATGAATTGTTCTTGAAACAAATAAATAAATAAATCAAAATATGCTTAGCAAGCTAGTATGATGCATGTTAATCTTTGAGAAAAGAAGATCTCTCAATCCCCGAGACGGATGAGAAAGGAAGATTAGATCGAGGGGAGCATGAACGTGTGATCATGATCATTCCTTATAATCTTCTTAGATTAGGAGTTACAAAAACCCCAAATCTCTGCATGGATGCAATGTATGTATCTAGAATGTGCCAAGGTTGTAGTGTGCTTTGTGTTCATGGATTCCTAGAATGACTTAGAGTCTCAAATGTGTATGAATGGATGGATGAAATCAACATGGGATATGTACAAATGTAGTATGAACTACTTTCTAGGATATGAACTAATTTGGAATGCATATAAGCATCAAATCAAAGAATGAAAGTTAAAATGTGCTTGCTGTGAATAGTGGACAGAACAGTAGCCTCATCTTTTTGAAAATGAAAAGAGGGGTTATGAATGTTTTCAATGCATGATTGTTTATGGAGATTTTCATTATTGTGTCTAGAATACAACCCAAAAAGCGAATCTTTAATAACTATCACAGATTGAGAGAAATCATATAAACAACAGAGGTCACTCTGAAACAGAGTCCGTACTGTCGACTGAAATGTTAGAAAATCTTAGAAACTGAAAAAGAATGATCTAGATGCCCATTTTATACAGACAGTTTTCTAAGACATTGAAGTTTAAGGGAAAAATAAGTTAGGACCACCCCTTTTGGAAAAGTGTTCTGAAAAAGAGGTTGGAAGTGGACCTAGCTGCTGTGACAGCTAAAACAGAATGTCTGAAAGGAATGTTTGGGTCCAAATGGACAATTTCCAAGTACTTCCAAGTCAAACCAAAAATCATAGGTGTTCTCTAATGAGTTAGGAAGACTTTCCAAGTGACCTTGCATCCATATGTTGAGTATTGAGTCCTAGAGAAATCTTTAAACTCAGCTCACTCACTGTTTTGACTCATTGTTTTGAAGATTTTGGAGAAAATAAGGTTTTGTTTCTTGAAACCAAAATGAGAGGGATTGAGAGGGGTTTTGAAATAGATGTTTTGAAAATATATTTTCAATACTCAATAAGGATTATAACCACTTAAAATGCCAACATCAAACTCATCATCAAGAACCTCCAAGATTGTTGGAGAGATTTATTTTTATTTTGAACATAACTTTAATACATCTCAAGAATACCTTGGAAGTATTGAGGTTATGATCATCATCTATCAAACATGTTTTTGAGGTCAAGAGCTACTATCCATAAGGATTCACTCACCCCAAACTTCATGTCATCACTTAGATGATGATGAACTAGTAAGATAAATAAAGAAAATCAAAAAGAAATGAGGCAAGAAGAGATAAACAATGAATAAACAAGCAAGTAGATAATGATATTCATGAAGCATTGAACTTGTAGATTGGTGTTTCACTCATATGTAATGACATTGGACATGGAAGAAGCTTCCACTCTCTTAAATGCTCACTAAAATGGTGGTTGGGGGTATTGAATGTTGAAGTAAATGGCAGTAATGAAGTAAAAACAAAGTTTAGAACTCACTTTTGTTTTGAAAAATCAAAGAAGGAAGCTTCTTTCTCTCTATTCTAACCTTATCTCTACAACTTTCTCTCCCAAACTTTTCTTAAACTTTCATTTCACTCTCCCAAAATGAAGAGTAATGGGGTGTTTATATAGTCCAACTTGGGGTGGTTTTGGGGTTTTAGAAGTGTTCTTATTGGTCCCAAACATCTGAAATCATGAAACTACGTCGTTTTGGTTTTTAATTAATCAAAATGGGACCCCAAAAGAAATTACAAAAACTCACTGTTCTGGGGGAGAGTGCCGCGGCAGCACTGGGCCAGTGTCGCGGCGGCAGTGGGCCAGTGCCGCGGCGGCACTGCTTCTCCTTTGTCCAGATAATGCTGTTTAGGCCCCCTGAAGTTCTGGTATTCGCGAAAAGGCCATATTTCGTCCGAAATTCACAGAAAATGCATACGAACTCCAAATTGAGGTTGTAATATACCGTTGGAAAGGTAATGGAGTCTACTTTACATAAAAAATAGTTCGGGGATAGGTCACTTTGAAAAGTTTTGCGGTATTCGCGATAAAAGCCGATTTGATCGCCTTTTTCGCCTTTGGAAATTTAAAATAAATTCGTTTTAAATCCAGAAATTTTGTGCGATATACCGTTGGAAAGCTATTGACCTCTAGTATCCATGAAAAATGTTTGAAAATTGTTTTGGTGCCCCGGTTCCAAAGTCAAATTCTGGTCAAACTGGTCAAACTTGGGATTCCCGAGAAGTTCTGGAAACCTCCGGGAGTTCCCGGGAGCTGAAGTTTTCGCTCGATTTTTTTTTGGAACTTGTTTGAACACTTTTCTCATGATTTGAAATGATTCTGGTGAATTCGGATGATTTTGGTCAAACCTGGTCAAACCTTGGTCAAACCTGGTCAAACCTTGCTTAAACCGGTCAACAGGGACTTTCCGGGAGCTTCCGGGACTTCAGGGGGTCTCTCGGAGCTGACAATTTCATCTGATTTTTCTTGAAAACTCATTGTATCCTTTTTTTTACGACGTAGCATGTTTTCAGAACTTTGGGACCAAATCTGGGAGTTTTCGGGCTTTTAGGGACATTTTGGTCATTCTGAGCATTCTGAGAGATAGAGCTGACTTCCGAGAGTCCTTTTGAGTCTTTTGCGATCATTGTGAATCACCAAGCTATGGGTCTCCTAAATCTGATAGCCGACAAAATGGGGTGTCTACAGTTTGCCCCTCTTTGGCATGAACTTGCGAGGCAACGCATGTTGCAAGCGAGTGCCAAAGCTTTGAAGAGACAGGACTTTTGGAGGCTATAGATTTAGGATAAAAGTGTTGCCAAAGATGCAATGTGCAGAGGTCAGTGAAAGATGCAATGTGCTGAGGTCAGTGATGGTCGTGCTCTGCGTGAGCTGCCTACGTATCCCAAGGGGAATCAGACCAGGACGTAGTTCGGGGCACAAAGGAACAAATCACATATGCTCAACAAGACATGCGGATGCTATGCTATGAGGATGATATGCAACGCATAGATGTGATATGAATTGTGTCACGAGTCCTATTATGCCTATTAGTATGAGCATGTGCTGTAGGGTGCGCCACTCCGAGTGGACTGGTGTTGTGCTAGTGTTTGTGACTGTGACGCGGTGGATGACTCGGATAAGAACATCAAGGTTTAGAAGACTCTGGGTCTAGGGGCAAACTTCTGGAATTACGGGAAGTGTGCTTTACAAGCGAATGGGATCGGATGTGGGGTCTTTGAGGATGACAACTAAAGATTACCCATAGGTGAGGGAGTTCATGATAACCGACAGTTATATAATAACCAAAGTGAGGAGGCTCATAATAAGTGGGGTAGCTCACGATAATTGATAGGTGAGATAACCGGAGTGAAGAAGCTCACGATAAGTGAGGAAACTCATGATGACTGATAGGTGAGAAAGCTCATGATAATCAGTGGACACGGATCCTTGAATGGTGAATAGACAGTGCTTGCCCTGGGAGTTGGGGTGATTCGACTGCGGGTGATGTTTTCAATCGTTGGCCGATCCTTATGATGACAAGCCGGAGAATCGGTCCGGACTTCAGTTAGCTTCTACTGGGGATGGTAGGGGACTCTCTGAGAGACTCTCTTTAATTCTTGACCTAGAACCAGGATCCATCTCTGAATCTCTCTTGGTTGGTCAAATAATTTAAGAGGGCCGGTCGGGGCCTCTGGGTGCTGATATCTTTCTGTTTCTGTCCTCGGGGGATGATGTTGGGTTCTCGGAGAATATATTTTCTTGATCGGGAACTAGGATCCATCTCTGAATCTCTCACGGTTGATCAAATCTTTCGATGCTCAATCCAAGAGCATCTCCTAGTAGTTTAAAAAAAGAGAGTAAAGTACAACCTCAAGGAAGTTGCATTTGAAAACCCATGTCCAGTTTTGGATTTGATAATTCAGTTGATCTTATTGGTTTTTTTTTTTAAGATGACTTGTGTTTTTACATTGCAGGGATATATAAGAGACTTAACCAATTTGGGATTTTACCAATGAATAGTATTACTGCTTAAAGAGTCGGTGGGAGTTGTGAAGTTTGTGCTAGCTATTTGGGCAAGAAGGAAGTCACAAGATTATAAGCTTCACTTTTTTACACAATTTTTTTTGTTTTGTTTATGTTGAGAGACCCAAGGATGCAAAAAAATATCTGATATTTAATTTAAGTTTGGATGGATGAAACATTTTGGATTCTACTTGTTATGATTATTATTGATTGTGTTTGTTGTAGATTGAGCTTTTAATGTATTTTTTTAGAGATTAATTATGATTGTGAATAAGGGGTAGGTGTGAAATGTAAATTAGGCGCAAGTAAAAATTGGGGAACAAATAAATTAATTATTTTGTAAAATTTTAAAACCATTTCTAACGGATATTTTACATTGCAAATATCTGTTAGTATTTTGCTTACAAAACTGTTAGAAAATAAACCGTTGGTAAAAATATTACTATCGGACTATTTCCGTTAGAAATAATCAATTACTAATGGAAAATTGCCATTAGGAAATATATTACTAACGGACATTTACCGTTAAAAAATATGTTCTAATTATTAGCCACACCTTATTACTAACGGTAATAGTCTGTTAGTAATAATTTTACTAATGGTAATTTACCTTTAGAAATGTGCCCTTCTGGTGTAGTGATATATGGATTATTAATGGTACAAAGTGCGAAATCTCTACTAATTTTATCTTTTATTTCTATTTCATCTGACTAAAGGCCCACTATGCTCCCAATTGATGGAACTAAATGGGAAATCTCTACTAATTTTATCTTATATTTCTATTTCATCTTATTAAAGGCTCACTATACAATTAAAATAATATCCAATGATTTTGACTAATACCTAAACAAGCTTTCCAGTTTACAGAGGTTGGTAATCTCAACATTACCTTCCTTAGATCAAGCACAACACAGATATGTTAAGCTTCCCACCTCAGACTGTAATTGCAAATATAACTCTACCTTGGTTAGATATGGGCTTCCAATTAGGAAAACAGTAATATAAAGAGAAAAAAATTCAAAGATCACATTGTTCCCTTAAGAAAACGAGATTGTATTCACAAAAAAAGGTTACAACAGCAAACAAAGGGTGTCTATAGACTGTTGCGAGGTTGGTAATATATTGCTTGCTCTAAGATGTTCCCCCTACAACTTGGATTTCAATTCCTCTGTTTAGAAAACTATAATTTCTTCCTGCTCTTCTCCTATTATAATAATTCCTTGGTGGTTCTACCATTTGATCTCTGCTAAAATTTTTAGGAAAATTATTCCTACTAGTGCTCCCTTCACTAGTTATTATCATGATGTCTATGTTACTATTTTATATCATGTTATTACTATTTTCTAACTCCTCTAAAGGAATGTGTTCCATATCCTCAAGACTTATTAATCCTAATTGCTTATATAGGCTCTCTTCTATTTCTAGTCTATCATTATTTATTTCTTCCACTTCAGTATCGTCCATTTTATTAGTTTCTTCGCTATTTCTAATAGTATGTCATACTTAGCATCTACACTTTCTTTGTTTTCTAACATTACTTCCAGTTGTTATAAGGTGTAGTTACTAAGACTCATTTTTATTTTTAGGTTTTTATGGATTACTAATTCAAAAGGGTTTTCTGGAGGATCTTCTCTATATGAACAAGGGTAGGAATGCAAAACTGCCTAGTCTTCTTCCCTAACTACTAGTTATTTTTCTATTTTTGCACAAGGGTTTGTAGATGTTTAACTTCGTTAACAATTTCTAGTTGGTGATTTTCAAATTAAAGATTTTAGAAACTCTTTTAATATTATTATTGACATTTTGCTTTGTTCGATTATGATTGTAGTGAAGTACAATTATTTAAACTATCAGATTCAATTTCTTTTGTATATCTAATACTCATATATTAATTAATTTAGTAGTTAACATGGCTAAGGAACCAAGCTCTGATACCAGTTTGGTGGAAGGTTCAAGGTGGTGCTGAAAAAAGTGAAAATAAAAGAAAAGAGGATATTTTGAATTTTAATAAATCTTATGGGGAGTCTATTATAAATTTTTTTGGAACAACTAGAGTTCTTATTGGCCTCAACTAAAACAATTTTATAAACTGAATATCTTAAGTGTTGCAATTGAAAGTAGAGGGCCTAAAGTGATACTTTGCCCAAACTATAGGGTACTAAAGTTTTTTTTAGCCAAAAATTAGTCATAAATCCCTATACGTATACTAACGTGGTTATATGACAAGAAAAAACATACCTCTAAAAAAGTCCCTTGAATTGATACTTTTTTTAATGTAAGGGCCTTCAACAGCCAAATTCACAAATTTTCATGACTATTATAACCTTACATGACTAAGCGATTGTTTTAGGAAGAAATAGAAAGGTTCTATGTATTAGGTTTTCGGGGCGATTTTGGTGCTCGTGGCTTTAGGTGATGGGAATACAATGGAGGGATTGTGATAGCGATGGAGTTGTGATAGTGACTGGATTTGTAGTGATTGTGGTAATTAAATACCACTATCGTTGGTATCCATGGCCGACTAAGAAGCCGTCTGAGTCCCATCCCCCATCTCTGATATCTCTCTCTCTTCATCCTCAACAGTTGCATGACCCCACCTTGAGCCACCCTGAAATCATTCCTCTTCACAGAGAGAGCGAGAGAGAGAGAGAGAGGTGGTTTTGAGAAACAACCTTTTGTGTTCATTGCCATTTTTTCTATCAACAATTAAGATTAAGCTTTCATGTTATCAAATTGCCAGACTATAATGCCATTTTTAGTTTGTTGTTTTACTAACCAATAGAGATTTGAAAATTTATGGTTAGGGATTGTTTGTGACTGTGTTTTACAATTTGAAGGTGAATGTCAATATGTGAATGTTAATTTGAGAAATAGGCAGGAATGAGGGGTTGCTTTTGTTGGCAGGAGTTTTTGGTGCTTTCATTTTTTTGGGAAATTTCATAAACAAAAAATTTGTGAAATTTCACAAATTTTTTACATGCTTCCCTACGGTTGAAGCCATGACCATCTTAAAGGGTTTGCGTATTACACTTGACGCTGGTCTTGGAATCTGGTTGTGGAGTCGTATTCAATAACTATTGTACAGAGCACTACTACACCCACATGCTTCCCTTGATTCACGAGTGAAAATCTATAAATTATAAAAGTTTTTGTCTTAGTTCCGTTTGGGTCCAAAATCATGTTCCAAAAATTATTTCCATGGAATCTCTACATAACCTACCTTTTATGCAACGTATCACCTACGTTTTCACTACAATATTCAAAATGATCTCAAACAAGATCAACATTATCGAAATTATACAGAACATGTATAACTACTATTCACATGCACTTGATATTTTAAATGTTATCAAATAAATGTTGTTTAAATCATATCAATGTCTCAATGATTTTTGAATCATCGTGTGCTCACTTGACACTCACCGTTGACTACAGTCAACCATTCTTTTCAATTTCCAAATAACATTGAGAAAACCTTGGAATTCAATTATGTAATTTAAACCAAATGATTTCCCCGCGGACGGGTTTTATAACTCTCCCCTCTAAAAAGTAAGTTTTTCCCCAAACTTATACCTCATGAATCGAAAGATATGTGTAGACACCCAATTTTGACCACACTGATAGGATTTAGGGTGGACAACGTCTTGGAGGATTCAATGATGAAAAGTACCCTGTGGAAGGTACTGGATTCCACACATTCGAAAGATCAAACTTCGAAAAGTGACTTCAAGCTTAGAAAAGCCCTTTTCTATGGATAAATCCCGGTTTTCTCAAAATCGTCTCTCAGAATTCATATTCACTCAGGGTTATATGAACATTAAGTGTTCTAAACATAGTATTCTAGATATCTAGAGATTCAATTTAAAAGAAAAGTTCAAAATCGATGAACATTTGAAAGCAATTTTGAAAAAGACGTCGTTTGATTTCAAAAAGATGATGAAAATTCCGAAGGACTTCCGGGCTTCTATTGGACTTCAATTTTCATTTCAAAACCTCTGGGAATATTTTTATACTGAAATTCAACCCGACAGCTTTCCAACGGTATGTAAACGGATTATTTCGAACACAAAAAGCATTTTTACAAAAATCTAGAAATGCAGTGCACTAGAAACTTTAAACAGAGCTTGTAGGCAACCAGGGTAAACAAAAAAGGGGATGGCAGTTGGAATATATAGATCATCTAAGTAGTATCTTGGAGTACCTTGAATGACGCTTGGAATATCTTAGGAGAAGCATGAGAGATACAAGTACATCTTGAACATACTTTCAATTAAGAGAGAATTCTAGAGAGGGAGAATTATGAATTAGAATTCCCTAAAGTAATCTCAAGATAATTAGATTAGATAAATTAGACATAAATTGCCTCCATTAACTTCCATGGATGAGTGCTTGAAGAACACTTGAAGAAGAAGATCTTCAATTCAACTTTGGTTATATAATTGAGAATCCTCCAAGAGGTAAACACTATAATTCATCTCTAATTCCTATTTTGTATATATAGATCTATAAGATTTGGATCTAGCTTAGTTTTATTTTATTTGTTAGAACACTCATCTTCTTCATCTCTTGTTCTTCACACACTCACATGGCTAGATCCAAATCTCTTTCATTTTATTGATAATTCATAATTAGAGATTGAATTTCACTTTGATTTTCAATTTTGATTTCATTCTTCTATTTAGTTTAGATCCATGCATACATGATTATATATATGTATCTATTTTGAATTCTATGATAGTTTTGGAAGTATGTTCTATGAGAAGGATGATTCATATGTTCATACCTATCTCTGGATTATTTCTATTACCTAGAATTCCTATTGAAATTCATCTCCAATAGGATATTTGTAAGTCCCTTTGATCCATTATCTAAAGTTCTTCATAGAACTTGAGGGCTAAAGTGATTGGAAATCATGATAATTAAGTTGATCCATGAATTTGATCTCTTAAATAAGCTTCAACCAACATCTAAGATGTTTTTCTAACACTTTAAAATGAACTAGATAAAAATTTAGCAAAACAAATTGGTTTGCCTGTAAGATTTGGTCCATCAAAACCCATAGTTTGATGGATTTCAAATTTTTTGGGTAAACTTTAATGAATTAGCTTTCATCCGGTCCATTTTGAGATCTTCTAGGATCCATATGCTATTTTTAGAAATTGTTGAGAAATCGGATGACAGATTTGAACATAGTCTCTTTGTGCTTGAATTTGAACAAATTTATAATAGTTATTGATGTTCCGCTTTTTGGGGATGATTCCTAACTCATGTATCTATATGCCGATGTAAAATCGTGAGCATACGGTCAAGTTAAAATTGTTTTCTAAGCGTTAGAAGTTAATACAACTATTCGGGAATTTTCTAGATTTAACTACAATTATGATTATATATACAAAATGGTCATACCTTGATCACTCAACAACAATTGATGAATAAAATTTGGTTTAGAAATCATCTAGGATAATTGGAGGAGAGATCAAAAGCTTAGATCAACTTGATTAATATGATTCATGAATCTCTATTATGCTTCTATTATACTTCACATTCCTTTGTCAAATGATACCAAATTTCCAGAATAATAGAGTCTGTTTAAAACAATTTTTCAGAAATCTTAAGATCATCTCATGTCTATGGGATTATTTTTGTCAAAAACTACAGTGAAATAGCTTTCTTTTGACACCAAATAGAGCTTCACATGATTTTTGTAGAATTAATTATGATTTTTACAAGAACAGTGGATAGTCCTGATCCACTGTTCCCAAAACTCTTATTTCTCAAACTTCAAAAATGGTAAAGAGGTTCTACTTTTTGGAGAAGTTCCCTAAGACATGTATCTAACTTTCTGTAAAAGGGTTTTAACCAAGCACATGTTTAAGACCACTTTTGATAGGATTCCTTAGAGGTTGCTAAATCTGGAAATTTGATTGATGACACATCTTCTTTGTTTTTCATTCATATCATTTATTTGCTTGTGTTTTTGCAATGGTTGGGTATTCTTTGGTGTCTTAGTTTAGAGAATTGAATGCTGTGGATCCGGACTTCGATTTGCGATCTTGCCTCATCTACATGTGGCTTAGTGCCCATGTATTGTGTACCTTCTCTATCCTTTTTCTTAGAATTTTTCTAGGTTTACAATTTTATTTCCAACGACACAATTCCTTTAGGATAGTCTCCGTTTATATGATTATTTGTTAGAGACGTCTTATCTAGGATTGTTGCATGATTACATTATACATTTCCATTTCTTTTTGCTTTTGCGACTCCGCTTGAGTCAACCCAATGTAAGTTCTCTTGTTCCCTTTGCATATCATGACATGTTTCCTTTATTTTGCATCGGTCCCGGGTGGGACTAGCCACTGTAAGTATACCTCTCCCTTGTATTGCATGTGCATCCGACTTCTACTTGATTTAATCTCTTGAAATGATTTTCATTAGATGTTCCCTTTTGACATGTATATATTATCTAGTATGTTTGAGGAAACAACATCAATTATGAATTAAGAACAAGGATATTTGAATCAAGGCCTACCATTCGGTAGGGCGAGGAGGGGGTGCTTTAGTCCTGCTTGGGCTCCTTCACCTCTCGTACCAAGACCCCCGAACCTAGTTTCTAGTAATGAAGGGCGAGTAACCTTATTCAATTTTAGGTGAGTCAAACTTGGGTTTCCTAATTCTCGATAAAAATTAGGTGGCAACTCTTTGTCTCTAGGACCGTGTGAGGAAGTTCTAGTTTTCCCTGAAGTGTGCTCCTTGGGAACTGTTCCGGGACACTATCGAGGGAAGACGCCAGAACCCCCCTCATCCGCGCATTCTGTTGTCCACAATCTGGCGACTCTGCTGGGGATTTGAACATGAAACTTATAGTTTCTTGTTCTTCGAGGGTTTGACTTGAGCCAAAGAATATCCTTGTTATTAATTCAATAATTGTGTTGTTTCTGCCTGCATTTTCACTTGCATTGTTCTTTTACCTTGACTGCTTGAGACCATTGCCTTGTGGGTAGAGGGCCTCCTTTCCACCATTTGTCAAGAGTTTTGGTAGCATGTGGTCACCGTTAGCCTTGTACCGCTTGTAGTATATAGAGCCATTGGCTTGCTAATGGACCCTTTATGAGACTAGAACCCGGCCTTTGCAGATAGTTTCTATGGAACCCTTCAATTAGGATCTAGTTTATCATCTTTTATAAAGACAATGTGATGAATTATTTGCGCTTGCCCATAAGGGATTATGTGGATGATGAGGACATATATGCGAAGCCATCATCAAATCTTGTATGGTAGATTCCTCTAGGGTAGTATGGTCTTTATTCGAACATTTTCTTTAAAATGTACTTTCACAAAAAAAAAAAAAAAAAAACTTTCCAAAATTCTCACTATATTTTAGAGTATTTCAAGATTCCTACTTTGATGATTCAATTTTAAAATTATCCCCGGATTTTAGAAAATTTCAAAATTCCTACCTTAATTTTCAAAAAGAAATCATGATTCCAACTTTGATGATTCAAATCCAGATTTTAGAATTTCTGAATTTCTGACCTCAATTTTCAAGAATCATGATTTCACACCACAAGCATTAATGCTTCAAAAATATTTTTGAAATTTACAGATCACCCCCTCTCTTTCAAGATTTTCATGAAAAATTCAAGTTTGCAAACCTGAGCCATCATGAATTTCAAAGCTAAAAAAATCCTTGAATAATGATTGGATTAGTAAGTTAATTAGCATACTCAAGGAATCTTATGTGTTTAGGTGCTGATATGCTAGGTCTAAGCTAGATTCAGGTGCATTGCATTTAGATTAGATTGCATTTCATTTGCATTGCATACACTACACAAGCATTGCATATACGGCTCACGAGTACGATGCCTCTAACATACTTTTGAAAAGAAAAGATTTGTTTTCCTCATAATTTTGAAAAAGATTTCTTCAATTTTAAGAAAATGTTTTTGAAAAGGAAAAGATTTTCCATCTTTATAAGTCCACCTTTGTAAACATCATTCTTTGAAAATTCTTTTGCAAATAAGACAATTGATTATTGTTGAAAACCTCTAAAAAAGAAGGTGAGGACCAAAGGATGGAACTCCCTGAATTAGAGAGAGAGAGAGAGAGAGAGAGAGAGAGAGAGAGAGAGAAGTAAAGTTGCAGACAGATGGCTCCTCTTGATCCTCAGGCTCTTTTCTCGTGGATGGATGAGGTCACCGGTATTGATCATCTTTATTTAAGATATTTTGGCCTTGATACACTCTTTGAGCTAAGAAATGCGAAATTTGAAGAAGATATTATGCGTGCCGCCATATGATGTTGGGATCCAGAATTCCATGTATTTCGGTTTGGACATCAGGAGATATCACCACTATTTGATGAATTCAGTGCCATTCTCGATTTCAGCCCTTACTCCGATCTGATCCTTCCCACTATTCAAGCTGGATATGTAAAGAGCCTAACATCACTTCTCAGTTGTTCTCCTTCTATTGCCCGATCCATAATTTTCGATCAGAAGATTTATTTTCCCCGCTTATTTGCTCGCTATTGTACTACCATGGAAGGACATTTCGATCATTTCATATCTGGATGGGTTGCCTTGACATTGGCTATGATTTCCCACTTCCTATTTTCTTCTTCATCTCATGCCCTCATACCAGTTGCTTGTGGACTTCGTTCTCGACGAAACCCTATGATGTTGGTCCTAGCAAAAATCCTAATGGGTTTAGATCATGCATATGATGATGGGACAGTACTCCAATTTGGTGCCCCTTTAGTGCTACAAACTTGGCTTCTTGAGCGACTCAGTTTATTAGTATATCCTCGCAGTCTTTGCCGAATTCCTTCCTTGGATCAGAGGTAGGTACCAAGGGTTTTCAACAACTCTGAGGTTTGGTTCATTTGGTTAATCGGTCTAACCACCGAGGACATCCGTTGGGTCTGTGCCCATTGGGATTACTGTTCAGTTACTATTAGATTTCTAGGGCAAAGCAGGATATGGTTTCTTGGTTTATATGCTACCACTTTTTCTATCCCAATAGAGTAGCCAGGCAATATGGCTATAGACAGGATACTTCTAAGAATGCCAGTGAGGTTATGCGAGATTCAATTCTGCAAATTTCATCGATTCCTGCTTTCACCACTGCATGGCACGAGCAGATTGTGGCACCTTTTCCACGGATTCCTGCCTCCATCCAAGTATCAGTTGAGTATTTTATGGAGATCCAAAGGTAATTAAAAGGCAGAGCCAGATTAATCAGGGACATTAGAAAGGGCATTATAGAGAGAATGATTGGATGATGATGTTTGGAATAGCTACTTATTGAAGCCAAATGGATGATTGAGAGGAATAAGCAAGTCACAGTGACGCTCCACTTTGAGATCAAGTCGAGTCTATTTTATGTTTTGAGTCGTGTCTGTCTATCGTCAAGTTGTGCTTAAGCCTGTGTTGAGTACTGTAATCCTTCTAAGAAATGAAATAAAATCTTCATTTGCTTGATCTAATGCGCCATGTCATGAATTAATGAATCTCTAAGCTGCACATGTCATTTCTCTAATTATTGTGGAAAATACACTGCTGATAATTTTGTGCATTAAAAAAAAGATCCTAAAAGGATCAAAGTTGATTTTACGCTGACGCCAAAGAAAGCTAAGAATTGATTAGTTTTACTTTATGAATCTTGAGATCCTTTTGCTTAAATCTTGAAAAGATATGCTTGATAGTGACTCAGGACTAGCTTAAATCCCTGATCTTTCCATCTCGAAATCTTAAGTCCAGAGAAATGAGCCATTCAAATCTGTCTAACCTGCAAGCCATGTACACTTTGTCCTTGATGGAAGCCAAATATTTCGAATGAACTACTTCTCTCAAAAAGAAAAAAGAAAAAGAAGAAGCTCGCTAGGATGAAAACCCAAAAAAGCGCCTAGGCAAAAGTTAGAGCATAAAAAGAAAAGAAAATTTTGCGTGTTGTTTTCAAGAACTTGATCATAGCCAGTCAAAACTTTAGAGAGAAGAAAAGAAAGAAGAATAAAAAAACGAGGAAGAAGAATGAAGAAGATCGAGAAATTGGGAACATGAATTATCCCAAAGCTTTGAATTGTAATCTCTTTGAATAAGCCCAAAAGATTTGAAGGGCTAATCTTGCTTTGAAAACATGTATGATGTATGATGACAGGTGTAAAACTGGCTGGCTAGTGAAAAGGTGAAAAGAATCTACCATCAAAATCACAAAGAGAAAAGAAAAGAAAAGAAAAGAAAAAGAAAAGGAGAGGTAGTTTAATTTCTTTCAATGCTACCATAAGTGACCTGCTTTAGAAAATCTATCCGATTATATGGCTTAGAAAGCCCCTAATTCTTGAATCCTTGCTCTTTCAAAACCTCCTGCCTTAGAGGAACTACACTTGACCTAATTCCCACTTGGGGATACATAGGCAACCTACTCGGTTCGGTCACTGCTCCCGAAAAACTCAGCCACACTTCAAATACCTTCCTTCAAACCTCGGCCGAACTACTTTGGACCTGATTCCCACTTGGGGATACGTAGGCGAGCTTTCCTTTCTTTCGGTCCCTGAACCCTGCAAACTAGGGGCAAATTTTCTAGTTTACCCAAAACCTCAAGACATCATTGCCACACTAGGGGTAAACTGCGTTTGCCCAAGCTTTCATTTATCCTCGTCAACTAGGGGCAGACATCATTCACCTGTACCACCTTCCACATTATAAGCGAATCCTGAGCCGTCAAGTATATCTTTGAAAGCATTTAAAATGAATTGTCTCTTATTCTACAAGCTAAGGAACTAATTCAAAGTATATTTCAGAAAAAGCAAAGGATTGATTGAGATCCACATGGAGTACTTTCAAGGCATTACATTATCAGCTGAGTATTATCATAATAAGATGAGAAGTGCATATGAAAGCAAAGAGATACACCAAACATGACAAACGCGCATTAAGAATAAGGAAAATTGAGTTTCTCCTCCAAACTTCTGTTTCAGTGTCAAGAATGTCAACTTCCTATGTCAATGTCTATCAATGTCTATCATGGTCTAATCTGTCGTCGTCTAGTCTCTCGTGATCTCGAGTGTATGGGTCCAAAGTGATTTAAAATTGTGAAACTTTAAAAGCATCCCAAGGTGGATACAAGCAGAAGTTCTGAACATTGTTGTTACATCAATTAATCCTAGTCAAGATGAAGCATTGAGTGGTTAATGGAAAAGTGTTAATCAGAAGACTGGACTTGGACGTTGAGCTGAGCCATTGTTGAAATAGATCAGAGTGCCTTGCATGAATATCTACTAGAATTGTTTGAAGACTTGTGAAGCTCATCAAAATCATCAGGCCCTTTGAATACCTATCAATTATATCAGAATTATGATATCGGGAACTCTTTGTTTTGACCCCGGATTGGTCCAATCTTGATATATAGCCTTAAGAATGCTTGAAACTTGTTGAAATTGGTCTGAAGGGCCCTTGGGAATTTGAATCTTGTTTAAAGAAAAGTCCCCAGACACGCAGAATCGAGGGCACCACAGCTTGAAAATAAGCCAAGAAAAGATGATTTGTAGTGAACTCCCATTATTTTGGGTTGATTATGTGTTGTCTTGGAAAATTGACAATTGGGTCTATTATCGCTCAAGAATTACATCCAGAAAGGATTTGCAGAAGATGGATCAGAATACAAGATCTTCAAGTAATGAGCAAGATATTCGAAAAAGGGTCAGAATAAGCCCAGCGTGTCACGAGAATGTTTGAGCTGGTTAAAGCACCGATATGAGTCTCAGAATGAATCAGTAGGGTCCCCAGAATATGAGCCTTCCAGTTCAGATATCTCCCCAAGCATAGAACTTTCGGATATCATCATAACTACCTCGAGAAGTAAGGGATACTTCAGCAAATTCGTGAAAGCAGAAGTGTAGAATCTCCCCAGCAAAGAATTCTCAATATTATATAACTCACCGCATCGTGTATCATGGGTTGCCCCTAGATATAGGGCTTTTCTCAGAATCGTGTATTTCAGAATTTGTATCTGTTGGTTGCATCGAGATAAAGTGTATCCATTAGAACATGAATCAGGTTTACCTCCAGAATTAGGGTTTCTCTCAACATCAGAACTGCCTCCAGATGAAGGGTATCTATCATCATCAACTATCACAAGTGCCTACAAATATAGGGTATCTATCATAATCGTGTATCAGAATCGCCTCTAGAAGCAAGGTATATGTCAGCATCGTGTATCTGTGGGTTACTCTTAGAAGAAGGGTATCTCTCAAAATCGCGTACCTCTCAGCGTCATGTATCCGTGGGTTGCTCTCAGAAAATGGGTATCTCTCAGAATTGTGTATCTCTCAGCATCATATATCGGGGTGCCTCTAGAATGTAGGGCTTCTCTTATAATTAGTGTATCTCACAAAATTTGTGCATCAGAATAGAAGATTTATCCTCAGATGAAGGGCGTATTTCAGAAGAACAGAAGATTTGTCTCCAGTAGTGAGACTTATTTCAGAAGATTTATTTACCAGACCTATAACAGAAGATTTGTCCTTAGAGGAAGGGCCTGTTTCAGAAGAACAGAAGATTTTTGTCTGACAGTGAGACCTGCTTCAGAAGATATGTTTACCAGACCTGCTACAGAAGATTTGTCCTCAGAGGAAGGGCATGTTTCAGAAAAACAGAAGGTTTGTCTCTGGCAGAGAGACCTGTTTCAGAAGATTTGTTTACCAGACCTGCTATAGAAGATTTGTCCTTAGAAGAAGGGCCTATTTCAGAAGAATAGAAGATTTGTCTCCGGCAGAGAGACCTGTTTCAAAAGATTTGTTTACCAGACCTGCTACAGAAGATTTGTCCTCAAAGGAAGGGCCTATTTTAGAAAAAAAAAATGATTTGTCTCCGGCAGAGAGTCCTGTTTCAGAGGATTTGTTTACCAGACCTGCTACAGAAGATTTGTCCTCAGAGGAAGGGCATATTTCAGAAGAACAAGAAGATTTGTCTCCGGCAGAGAGACCTATTTTAGAAGATTTGTCTACAGACCTGTTATAGAAGATTCGTTTCCCAGCAGAAGGACTCTACATCAACAATCATCCCCAGCGGAAGGACTTTACATTAGCAATCGCCCAAAGGTTAGGACTCTACATCAGCGATCGTGTAGGGGTTAGGACACTTCATCAGTCATCCGGGTTTAAGGAGGCATTATTTCAGAGATCGTCCAAGGGTTAGGACTCTTTGTCATCAAATCATCCCTAGCAGAGGGACTCTTCACCAGTCATTATTTTCATAATTCATCCAAGATGCTCTGTCACCTCAGCAGTCGTCCGAGATATGAATGACACCTACAAACCTCAAGCCCAGAAGGAAGGCTCCGATAAAGCTCCGAGAATCATCTAAGATACATATATCATGCCTCTCTTTAGAAATATTTGACTGTAAGAGTGAGACGTTGCATCCCTTGCATTAGATTTTGCATGTAGGGAACTCTTGAGGATGATTCCTCTAGCACTTGCACATTCACATTTTCATACTACACCAGCATCCTAAGATAGGAGCATTTCATCTGTATTGTTGTTTGTGTGTTTTTTGTCCTCTCATGCACTTGAACTATCTGATTCTTGGAAAGGATACATAGACAGCTCCAACGGAGAACGACCAGTAGCAGCTTAGATTTAGCCACCTCTACCCAGCTTTGTATTGCATTATTGCATTTCGTGATTTCTTGATTTTCTCTGATTTTAAATTTCTTGATTTTTGTAGATTTTTGTTTTTCCTAAAACCTCTCAGTATGGTTATTGGGTGCCTTCAAAGCTTTGGCACTCACTTGCAGTTCATGTTGTTCACAACAAGCTCTGCCAAAGAGGGGCAAACTTTAGACACCCAATTTTGACCACACTGATAGGATTTAGGGTGGACAACATCTTGGAGGATTCAATGATGAAAAGTACCCCATGGAAGGTACTGGATTCCACACAATCGAAAGATCAAACTTCAAAAAGTGACTTCAACCTCAGAAAAACCCTTTTTTATGGATAAATCCCGGTTTTCTCAAAATTGTCTCTCAGAATTCATATTCACTCAGGGTTATATGAACATTAAGTGTTCTAATCACAGTATTCTAGATATCTAGCGATTCAATTTTAAAGAAAAGTTTGAAATCGATGCACATTTCAAAGCAATTTTGAAAAAGACGTCGTTTGATTTTAAAAAGACGATGAAAGTTTCAGAGGACTTTCAGGATTCAATTGAACTTAAAAAGTCATTTCAAAACCTCTGGGAATATTTTTATACTGAAATTCAACCTGACAGCTTTCCAACGGTACATAAACAGACAATTTCGGACACCAAAAAGCATTTTTACAAAAATCTGGAAAAGTAGTGCACTTAAAACTTGAAACAGGGCTTGTGGGCAACCAGGGGAACCAAAAAAGGGGATGACGGTTTTGGGTTATGAGGTGGTGGGCCACACCATAACCGCCACCTATAAAGAGTGTTCTCTATAGCATTTTTCTGGTTCTAGGCCCTTCTAGAATGCTCCCACTGCGAGGAAATTGCCTGGAAACTGCGTTTAGGCATCGAAATGGCCATTTTAACCCTTTTCTGCTCTCTGAAAAATCCTATTTTAACCTTGAAACTAAAGAGCTAAGTCTTCAAAACTCTATATATAGATCTCATACATCTCATATAATGTCATGCCCATTCCAGAATTTCATAGTTTTGTCATGAATGATATAAAATTTTATCCATTATCATTTATATATAATAAATGAGGATAAGTGGTTGACTGTGGTCAACGGTAAGGTGTCAGTAAGGACACGAGAAAATTTGGTAATTGAGATTTTCATTGGCACGAATAAATGACATTTATATGATTTAAATTTTATTTGACATATCTGGTATTTCACGAATAGTGAATTATACCTGTGTAGTATAATTTTTGATAATCTCAATATTGTTATATATCATTTTAAGAACTATGGTGAGAACGTGAGTGACACGTTAAATAATAAAGGTAGATGGTGTAGAGATTCCACATCATTTAGTTTTCGGACATTATTTTTGTACCCAAACGAGACTTAGTTGGAAACTTCTGAAATTTATAATTTTCACTCGTAAAGACATAAAATGGATGTGTGCGAAGTTTCATGGATTAATTAGAAGTTTTGAGAAACTTGCGGGGAAGTAAACATAATTTTGGAGAAGATTTCTATAAATAGTGGAGGATAAGATTTCATTCTCCAAAAGTTGGAAAAATATCTAGAGAGAGAGGAGAGAGAAGGGAGATTGTTACCACGGGCTTTGCGACGACAATCGGCAACCTTTCGTCCGTCAGTTTTTCACAAAATTCAAGATTTGAACTCGTGGAGGTAAGATCTACGTTTTGATACTACTTAGGCCGTGTTAGGCCAATTTTTATAAAACTCTTAATTCTAGACTATTAGGAAAAACAGGTATAGACTTGTAAGAATTGTCTCAAATTCGAAATCCGACGATTAATTAGCCTCCTAGTAGATCCTTCAAAGTTTGGGAGAAATCGCACGTGGTGTGAAGTTCTAACTTGTGAAATATAGAGAAATACATGTTTTATATTTCGACGATGAAATTGAGATCCGGGCACAATCCATGTATTATTTGTAGGCCCGTTAATTATGCACGCGCTAAATTATGAAAAGCATGTCTAAATTTACGCGAGCACGTTGAGTTATCTATGTGGGTCAAAAGGGGGTTTTCTACAAATTCATGCCGGAGTAAGCATCTCGTTGTTTGAGAATTTTAGTAGCGACGACTACTGTGCATGGTTTAAGGCTTGGACTTGCCAGGGCACTTGTGGGGATGTAATGGTTGTAGGCTTGGACTAGCCATTGACATCGCGGTTTAAGGCTTGGACTTTCCGCTACCGGATGAAGGCATATTTTTCTCCCTAGAGACTACTGATATGATTTATAAGATTAAATCATGTTTTATTGTATATTGCATATGTTAGACTTGTGCACTCAGCATATAGTTGAGCAGTGGAGATTTACTCCATTGTAGGTAAGAAGAAAGACAAGAAGAAGCGTGATGAGTAAGGCCGAGGAACGCCGGGGAGCCACAATTGTATATGTTTTTGTTTTCAATCCTAGACTTGTGTAAGGATTTACAAACTGTAAAATGTTATAATAGGATCATGGATTAGTTCTGTAGTATGATAATCTTGTAATTGAACTCCTGTAGTTGTGTTTTAAAATGTTGCAATTCAGTGGTAGTTGTAGTTGTTATTGAGGTGGAGAAGCATGAGTTGTAATATTTCACACAGGGCTGCCCAGCAGGGGAACAATCGACTGGACCATGGAGCAGTTGACTGGATCCCATAGGGTTTAGACACTGAAACTGAATAGTAATAGGAGCAGTCGACTGGACCATCCTTCAGTCGACTAGACCACTGTAGATTTCAGCTACTGATCCAAATAGTAACCAATGCAGTCGACTGGGTTCCCTGATCAGTCAATTGGACACCGATGAGAAATGTGAGTTTTGGTGTCTTCCAGGCACAGTCGACTGTACCCTAGCACAGTCGACTGAACTTCTGTTTTCAAAAATGTGTTGCTTTAGACAGGTTTCAATTGAACAAAGTTTTTTATAACTCTAATTTTAATGGATTTTAATAATGTTTTCTGCTGCTATTTGACTTTAATGGAACTAGATAAGCCTTGATGGCGTGCCACGTGTCCTATTTCCGCGCGTAGCAGGATGGGTCATGACATTTAGTGGTATCAGAGCTATAGGTAACAAAACTTGGGGAACGTTCGACGACGAGTGGAGTGTTGAGTGATTTAACACATGTTCTACATTCCATCCATACACATTAGAGATGTTTGATGCATATGTATGTTGTTTTACATACATGCTATTGTTATTGTTGTACATGCATAGTGTTTGTGCATTGAGAACTACGGGATTATAATCATGAGTGACGAAGAGCAAAATCTATCACCACACACTCGACGTATGAATGAAATTGTAGAAATGATGGGGAATATGGGGGGAATGATACGGAATATAGCCTCCTACGCCCCAAATTGAAGTGGAACCAATAACTGTAGTGCATGCACCCGAAACTAGAGGCATAAGATCTGTATCCGAACAATTCGCTTGAAAGAAACCAATGGATATTCATGGGACACCCGATCCAACGCTCGCAGAACATTGGATTATGGACATGGAGATGATTTTTCGATCTATTTCGATGAATGACAGGGAGAAAATGGAAAATGCATGTGATGTACTGAAGGGTGAAGCCCAAAACTGGTGGGTAAATGTTCTGGATCAAGAAGCACCAATTACTTGGGAGGGGTTCAAGGCAGAATTCAATTGTCGGTTCTTTTCGCGAGCCGCCTATAATGCAAAGAAGAGAGAATTTGATAACTTGAAGCAGGGAGATATGACTGTAACTGAATATACTTCCAAGTACAACGCTTTGTTGAGATTTTGAAAGGGTTCCGTACCAGAGGAGGAAGACAGGGCAAGGAAATTCAAAGAGGGTTTAAGGGAAAATATTCATCTAAGGGTGGAAACCTACGAACATTCGACTGTGGGAGCAGTACAATAAACGGTGCTAGTGGCCGAGGGCGGAATGGAAAGGTCGAGGCAGAACCAGCACGGTAAACGAAGCAATGAGGGTGGTGATAGGAACCAAGGCGGATCTTTCAAGAGGCCATTTAAAAGAGGCTCTAGTTCTAGTTTCAGTGATTTCAGGAGAATGCCAAGTAACATACCATTGTGTTCACTTTGCAACCGACCACACTCAGGCCAATATTTCATGACCAAACCCCAGAACAGGAACCAAGGCAGGGGTAGTACTAATTCAACACCCGACATGAGAGGCAAGTGTTGTGATTGTGGAGTATTTGGGCACCAAGCCAAGGATTGCCCGAGGAAGTATCCTCAGCAAGGAGCTAGTTCTATGGCTTCCAGTGGGTCGAAACTTAGACAATCCAATGACGGGGGACAAAGGACGGAACAACATCAAGGAAGGGCATATCAGATGAACCTAGGGGATATGACTGCTTAAGAGACAATAGTCTCAGGTATGATGCTTGCATGTTCACACTTAGCACGCATACTTGTCGACTCGGGATCTACGCATTCAATCGTATCGCATGCTTTTGTTGAACATTTGAATGTTGAATTGTCACCGTTAGGATATGAATTGTCTATTGTTGTCACTTAGTAAATCAATAATGACGTCTACTATATATAAGAACTGTGAGATCAAATTAGGTGAGAAGTTGATGACCGTAGACCTTATACCGATTGTGGTGAACCATTTCGATGTGACACTGGGAATGGATTGGTTAGCTCTTAACCAAGCCACAATAGACTGTGAACGGAAAGAGGTTAATTTTCAATCACCGGTATATGGGAACTTTTGTTTCCAAGGGAGTGGGGTTGTACCGCCGCCGTATTTGATATCAGCTATCCAAGCGGGAAGGTTATTGAAGAAGAGATGTCAAGGATTCCTATGTCTAGTGACTGATGTCTCAGGGACCGAATTAAAAGTAGAAGACATTCCGATAGTACGAGAATATCCAGATGTATTTCCTGATGATCTACCAGATGTTCTTATTGAGAGAGAGGTTGAGTTCACTATTGAGGTTATGCCAGACTCAAGACCCGTATCAAAGGCACCGTATAGAATGTCACCCATAGAATTGAAAGAACTGAAAATCCAACTACAAGAGCTACTTGACAAGGATTTCATTTGACCAAGTATTTTGCCGTGGGGAGCTCCAGTGTTTTTTGTAAGGAAGAAAGATGGTTCAATGCGTATGTGCGTCGACTACCGAGAGTTGAACAAGTTGACAATTAAGAACAAGTATCCACTGCCAAGAATTGATGATCTATTTGATCAACTTCGTGGGGCTCAAGTATTTTCGAAGATAGATTTGAGATCAGGTTACCATCAGTTAAAAGTGAAGGCCGAAGACGTCGAGAAAATTGCTTTCAGAATGCGCTACGGACATTATGAGTTCTTAGTCATGCCGTTTGGAGTTACAAATGCACCAGCCGCGTTCATGGATCTTATGAACTGAGCCTTTAATGATTATCTTGATGACTTAGTGATAGTGTTCATCGACGATATTCTTATCTATTCACCGGGTGAGATAGAACACGAGAATCACTTAAGGTTGATACTTCAGAGATTGCGAGAGAAACAACTATTTGGAAACCTTAAGAAGTGTGAATTTTGGTTAACTAGTATTACTTTTCTTGGTCAAGTGATTGACAAGAATGGAGTTTCAGTTGATCCTCAAAAAGTAGAAGCTATATCAAATTGGCAAAGACCGATATCTGTACCTGAAATTTGAAGTTTCTTGGGATTAGCAGGATATTACCGCCGTTTTATTGAGCACTCCTCGAAGATTTCTTTACTGATGACCAAGTTGATGATGAAAGGGATCACCTTTGAATGGAGTCAAGAATGTGAAAACAATTTTCAGGAGTTGAAGTCAAGGTTGACAAGGGCACCTATTCTGACAATACCATCCGGAACCGAAGGATTTGTAATCTATAGTGACGCTTCGCATCAAGGTTTGGGATGTGTGCTTATGCAAGGTGGCAAGGTGATTGCTTACGCTTCTAGATAGCTAAAGACACATGAGGTAAATTATCCGACTCATGATCTTGAATTGGCCGCAGTGATTCATGCTTTGAAAATTTGGAGACATTACTTGTACAGAAAAAAGTATGAGATATTCACAGACCACGAGTTTGAAATACATTTTTACCCAATGGGATTTGAATATGAGACGAAGAAGATGGTTAGAATTGATGAAGGATTACGATCTTTCGATAGAGTATCACTCGGGGAAGGCTAATGTGGTGGCTGACGCCCTAAGCCAGAAAATGACAAGGAACTTAGCTAATGAACTAACTCAACAAAAATAATTGGTAAAGGAGGTAGAACGATTAGAACTGGATGTAATTCTAGAGACTAGTGGTAGTTTAATGATGGCGATCATAGCACACTCAGATATTATTGATGAGATCAAGAAAGAGCAATTTAACGATGTCTACTTATGCAAAATGAAAGACGAGATACCTTTAGGAAAGCGACCTGATTTCGTATTAGAACAAGGAACGTTGAAACTTGAAAATCGATTATTTGTACCGAATGTGAAAGGTTTGAAAGAGAGGATTTTAGAAGAATCACATAGTGCTCAATATTCAGTACATCCGGGAAGCAACAAAATGTATCAAAACTTGAGAGAAAACTTCTGGTGGAAGGGTATGAAGCGTGAAGTTGCTAAGTTTGTATCTGAATGTTCGGCATATCAACAGATCAAAGCAGAGAGACAAGTACCTACAGGATTATTACAACCATTACCAGTGTCAGAATGGAAATGGGATGAGATTACAATGGACTTTATTTCAGGATTTCCACGATCATTCAATAAGAATGATAAGATTTGGGTTATAGTTAACCGATTAACCAATTTAGCTCATTTTCTACCGATCAAGACCACTAAACCGTCCAAGTTAGCAGAATTGTATGTGAGAGAGATTGTAAGACTACATGGGGTACCAGCCGCGATCATATCGGATCGTGATAGTAGTTTTACGTCAAGGTTTTGGCGAAGTCTACAGACAGCTATGGGTACGAAGTTAAGTTTCAGTACTGCATTTCATCCTCAGACCGATGGACAGTCAGAGCGTATGATTCAGACATTAGAGGATATGTTACGATTGTGTGTATTGGATTTTGGGGGTGATTGGGAGAAACACCTACCATTGATTGAATTTGCGTATAACAATGGATTTCAGTCGAGTATTGGTATGGCACCATATGAAGCTTTGTATGGGCGTAAATGTTGATCACCAGTTTGTTGGACTGAGGTGGGATAAAGGAAGTTACTAGGATCTGAGTTAATACAGGTGACTATTGAGAAGGTGAAGTTGATTCAGGAGCGACTTAAGGTAGCTCAGAGCCGTTATAAGAGCTATGCGGACTCTAAACGATGACCGATGAATTTTGAAGTTGGAGATTTAGTATACTTACGGGCATCGCCTTCGAAAGGCATTGTACAATTTGGAAAGAGGGGAAAGCTCAATCCAAGATTCATAGGACCTTTTGAGATCCTAGAGAGGGTAGGTTCCGTAGCTTACCGATTAGCATTGTCGTCAGAATTAGAGCATGTACACAATATATTTCACGTATCAATGTTGAGACGATGTATGACTGATACGAGTAAGATCATTGTACCTAAACCGCTACAGATTCAGAGAGACTTAACTTATGTGGAACAACCGACAGAGATTCTAGATCGAAAGGAACAAGTCTTGAGAACTAAAATGATTCCGATGGTGAATGTATTATGGCGTAGTCACACTGTTGAAGAGGCTACGTGGGAAAATGAGGAAGAAATGAGGAACGAGTATCCGTACCTGTTCGACGTATGAGGTATAAGTTTGGAGATAAACTTCCTTTTTGGAAGGGAGAGTTGTCATGTCCGTTCCAAAATTTCATAGTTTTGTCATGAATGATATGAAATTTTATGAATTATCATTTATATATAATAAATGAGGATAAGTGGTTGACTGTGGTCAACGGTGAGGTGTCAGTAAGGACACGAGAAAATTTGGTAATTGAGATTTTCATTGGCACGAATAAATGACATTTATATGATTTAAATGTTATTCGACATATCTGGTATTTCGTGAATAGTTAATTATACCTGGGTATTATAATTTCTGGTAATCTCGATATTTGTTATATATCATTTTGAGAACTGTGGTGAGAACGTAAGTGACACGTTAAATAATAAAGGTAGGTGGTGCAGAGATTCCACATCTTTTAGTTTTCGGACGTTATTTTTGGATCCAAACGAGACTTAGTCAGAAACTTCTGAAATTTATAATTTTCACTCGTAAAGGCATAAAATGGATGTGTGCGAAGTTTCATAGGTTAATTAGAAGTTTTGAGAAACTTGCGGGGAGGTAAACACAATTTCTGAGAAGATTTTCTATAAATAGTGGAGGATAAGATTTCATTCTCCAAAAGTTGGAAAAATATCTAGAGAGAGAGGAGAGAGAAGGAAGATTGTTGCCACGGGCTTTGCGACGACGATCGGCAATCTTTCGTCCATCAGTTTTTCACCAAATTCAAGATTTGAACTCGTAGAGGGGAGATCTACGTTTTTATACTACTTAAATCGTGTTTGGCCAATTTTTGTAAAAATCTTAATTCTAGACTTTTGGGGAAAACAGGTATAGACTTGTAGGAATTGTCTCAAATTCAAAATTCGACGATTAATTAGCCTCCTAGTCGATCCTTCAAAGTTGGAGGAAATCGCACGAGGCATGAAGTTCTAACTTGTGAAATATAGAGAAATACATGTTTTATATCTCGACGACGAAATTGAGATCCGGGCACAATCCATGCATTATTTGTAGGCATGTTAATTATGCACGCGCTAAATTGTGAAAAGAATGTCTAAATTTACGCGAGCACGTTGAGTTGTCTATGTGGGTCAAAAGGGGATTTTATACAAATTCATGCCGGAGTAAGCTTCTCGTTGTTTGAGAATTTTAGTAGCGACGGCTATTGTGCATGGTTTAAGGCTTGGACTTGTCAGGGAACTTGTGGGGATGTAATGGTTGTAGGCTTGGACTAGCCATTGACATCGCGGTTTAAGGCTTGGACTTTCCGCTACCGGATGAAGGCGTATTTTTCTCCCTAGAGACTATTGATATGATTTATGAGATTAAAGCATGTTTTGTTATATATTGAATATGTTAGACTTGTGCACTAAGCATATAGCTGAGCAGTGGAGATTTACTCCATTGCAGGTAAGAAGAAAGACAAGAAGAAGCGTGATGAGTGAGGTCGAGGAACGCCGGGGAGCCACAATTGTATATGTTTTTGTTTTAAATCCTAGACTTGTTTAAGGATTTACAAATTGTAAACCGTTGTAATAGGATCATGCATTAGTTCCGTAGTATGATAATCTTGTAATTGAACTCCTGTAGTTGTGTTTTAAAATGTTGCAATTCAGTGGTAGTTGTAGTTGTTATTGAGGTGGAGAAGCATGAGTTGTAATATTTCACACAGGGCTGTCCAGCAGGGGAGTAGTCGACTGGACCATGGAGCAGTCGACTGGATCCCGTGGGGTTTAAACACTGAAAGTGAAAAGTAATAGGAGCAGTCGACTGGACCACTGTAGATTTTAGCTACTGATCCAAATAGTAACCAATGCAGTCGACTGGGTTCCCTGATCAGTCGACTGGACACCGATGAGAAATGTGAGTTTTGGTTTCTGCCAGGCACAGTCGACTGGATCCTAGCACAGTCGACTGAACCTCTGTTTTCAAAACTGTGTTCCTTTGGACAGGTTTCAATTGAACAAAACTTTTTATAACTCTGATTTTAATGGATTTTAATAATGTTTTCCGATGCTATTTGACTTTAATGGAACTGGATAATCCTTGATGGCGTGCCACGTATCCTTTTTTCGCACGTATCGGGATGGGTTGTGACATATAAGATCATCTAAGTAGTATCTTAGAGTACCTTGAATGACACTTGGAATATCTTAGGAGAAGCATGAGAGATACAAGTACACCTTGAACATACTTTCAATTAAGAGAGAATTCTAGAGAGAGAGAATTATGAATTAGAATTCACTAAGCTAATCTTAAGATAATTAGATTAGATGAATTAGACATCAATTGCCTCTATTAACTTCCATGGATGAGTAGACTAAACAACAACAGCCAATGTTCTATCTCTCTCCCACACACAGATCCAACATCAACAAAACTACATGGAGGCCACCATCCCCCTTCCATTACAAACCTCGAGGAGCCGTTGAATCCCTTTCTCAGGTCATCTCTATCTCTAGGTCATAACTCTCTAGGGTTTTACAAATGTATATTGATTGTAGACCTCTGGATCTGAAATGGAGATGATGAATAGGTGTGCTCAGCAATGGCGACGCAAGCTTTGCAACCATTTTCTCTCTCAACAAAACTACATGGAGATGGTATCATATCCTTTCTTCATCTCAATCTATCTTCCTACTTCGATTTTGTGGCTTTTAGTTTTTAGGGTGTTTTGTGTGGTAGATATGTCTTTTCCTTTCTGATATGGTGTTTTCTCAAGTTCGGTAATTTTTTGTATTGTTTATACTCTTCCACTCTTGTTCAAACGGGGGCAATATTTTGATTACATGCATGGTAGAAGTTTAATCATGAATTCATAGACCTCACTAAATCGTACTGATTTCTGAGTCTATTCGTGATGATTTAGGGCCTCCTTATGATGGAATCTGAACATAACTTTAAAATTCCCATTAAAAGCAGATTATTGGTATGTACAACTATGTTTATAGCAACTAAATCCCTATCATCATCTGTGTTTTTTCCCTTGTTGTTCCTTTGGTTTTATGGGTGCTATTTGAGTTTCTGCGCTACATTTATGAGGTATCACTGCTGTGTAATACTCATGCTTTGCATTTCCCAAAAAAAAGGGTTTCTTCCCTAATTTAAATCTCACTGTCCCTCTCTATGACTCCATTGTTTGGATGCTATTCTAAGTTCTAACACCATATTTATCCAAATTCATTTGAAGCTATTATAGTGTGGAAGGAATTTTAAATTTAGGGGTCCCAATTAAAAAAGCTTTACCATTTGAAACTTCAATTAATTTAATTTTTGTAGGTTTTTCTTAGCAACCAAACCGAACCCAATTGACTTTCTCGAATGTATCCAGTTGTGTATGACATTGGTTCTTGAAGAGTTCTTGAATGTATCTACTTTCCCCCCATATGGAGTGATTTTCTTTAATACATTCCATGTGCATGTAGGATGGGTCTTGATGAATGTATATGCTTGTTCCCTCGTGTCGTGAATTTATTATTTTAATTAGGCTTACTTTGGGTCACGAGTATTTGTGAGTGGAAGAAGATAAAACATAGAGGAAAAATACTTTTCTTTATTTGGTTAGTAAGGAAAATAATATGGAAATAGAAAGAAAAGAAAATAGAATGCAATTTGCAAAGTGAGCACAGCTCGTTTAGGTCCGTTCTATTGCATTGGTCAAGTATTCGACCCCCATCCCTTCCCCTTGTAACCCAAAAAGAAAAAGAAAATATAACATAATTCGAGCATGGATGAAAACAATTAAAAAGTCACTTTTCTTGAGTTTCTTCTCATTTTTTAGAAAATTTTAACCTTATGTTGTTTGAGCATGGATAAAAATAATCGAAAATTTCAGCGGATGTCTTTTGGGACTAATTAATTTCAGCCTTCTTTGCTTCTGCCTTTGGTTAGATTGATTTAAGACTCGATAGATCAACTATTGGTATGTTGTAGTAAACATTCTTTATAATTGGGTTTCATTTTTCTCTCTTCACTTCGAATTTCATTCTCCTTCACTCTCATAATAAGTGCTTGAAACCATTTTTAAAAATAATTATGATTTAAATTATATCATTAAGAAACTTGATGAACTAATTGCTTTGAATACATAGTATATTGATTTGTATCAACAAGAAAAATGATGAACCTGTTCTTTTTTAATTCATTATGTGATACTCTAGTTATGTGCTTAATTGTGCCTTCACAGTTCACATGATAGATAATGGAAGTTAAGTGACATTATACCCTGTGGCATCCAAATTCCAAATAGTCCTAAACATTTGTAATTGTTCACTGTAATATTTTTGGAATTTCATCACCTTAGTATTGGCTAAGATGGAACATATGTTTTGCGCTTCCTTATGCAACTAAAATACGATTTGTGAATTGTTTATCAATGGCACAGCATACGTGCACAACAGCACAGTATAGCATGTATGCACAGCAACAAAGCACACGTGCACAATAGCACAGCATATGTGCACAACAGCATAGCACCCCTGTTTTTTTTTTTTTTTTTTTTATTTATGTTTCCTGGCTAAAAATCTAGACTTAAGTTCATTCGTTGCATTTTCAAATGGTTAGACCATTTGGGAGGTTCATATGTGGGTCGAGTAAATCCGCTAATAGAATGGCCTAAGCTTTCCTGTACTTTGTTTCTATCAATCTTGACACTCAATAGAGGTTTAGCTTGTTTCTTGTTTCAGTTTTCAAACGTCTACAATATTATTTTGTATTTTTCTGATTCAAAAGCTTTTTTTTCGTTTCCTTTTTGCTTTCCTTGGTGTTTCAGAGTTTCACGTGAGATGAATAATTGTGAAAGTCTCCCTCCTTTATGTCCAGTTATGTGTATATTAGTGTAATTCTTTCGAAATGCTATGTCTTACATGGTTCAATAAGTGAATTTCGATTGCGGGGATATGATATGGCTTGGAAAAGTGAATATAATTTGGTATTGAACTGTAGGAAATATGCTACTTGTATAGGTTATATCAAAACTTTTTTAATTGTGTTTATTTTTATTGTGGATGCATTTGAGATCTTACACACTTGTTACTTTCAATTACTTCTATGTTCAGTTTAGTTGGTGGAAAATAGAGGAGAAGGTTGAGGAAAATTTTATGATACATCCTAGGGGTTATGCATAAATTGCATGCATCATCCACTTAGTGATTTTCGTCCCAAAATGTTGCAACTTAGTTCCAACACGTTATAACTTTGGAAACCACTTTGAACCAAAATATAGTAATTTGGTACCAAAATGTTACAAGTTGGTCCCAATACATTGTAACTTTGAAAATCGGTTCAAATGATTTTGTTATATTCTATTTCTTTAACAATTTTGATTGCTTGGAAAACAAAAAAAAAGAAAAAAGAAAAAAGAAAAAAGAAAAAGACAATGAAAATTTTTAAGTTGGTACTTTCACCTGAAGGCTTATATTGAATGCAGAACTTGTAGATCAAGGCTTCAGTTCTTTTATTCTTATATCTCATACTTTTATGCTTCAATTAGCAATTTAAGTATCACATGAAAGTGTTCAAAACGAAAAGAAATATACTTTGTAATCCTTTGATGTTTGTTAACCATCTAAAATATTCTTAACCTTATAAACTTGGTACCACATACAAATTAACTGGGCCCTGGCTCATACTCTTCCATTTATCTATCTGTTCAGGTTGGAAAGATAAATTCACTTGATTTTCATCTTACTTTTGATTTATTGGTTACTGCTAGTGAGGATGATTCAGTGCGACTGTATGACATTGCAAATACCAAGTAAGTACCCCTTGTCAAGATATAGCATGGATGTAAACTTGCAATGAATTGGGTCACACTCTTGAATAAAACACATTGGAATTATATAAGTTTACAGCCAGTATATTCTCTACGCAATTTTATACGTCATACTTTTTTTTGTTAGCCTCTGTTTAAGGTAATTAGAAGTCGTTAAATGGATTAATTGATTAAAACTAGGAAACTCTAGAGGATAGCTCGGTTTGGTCCAAAATGGTAAAATTAGTATAACTCTTTACTCCGACCACTTATAGATTTCAAATTTTAAAGGCAGTCTCCTAAAGTACCCATATAACTACCCTCTAAAAAGATTTTCATTTGCATGTACCGGATCTTTTAGGCAGGTAGCTTCCCACTACACTAATAGTGTAAGTGAAGCGGGTGCTAGGTGGCAACCCTCAGATATCCCGACATTAAGAGGTTGGTAGTGGGCGGGCCTAAAGGCAAGAGCATGGTCCAGCCATTGATCATGGGTCAACGACGGAACAAAGAAGTCAAGTAGGTTGTTCCCTCGGTCAGGATGCGAACTTTAAAAGGAAATCTATCCACCAGTATCAGGAAATATAAAAGAAAGATGATAAATCCCTCGAAATACCAAAGCGGGCATTGTCATCGATTGTAGTCGCTTTCTGCTCCCACCAGTAAGGAATCCTTGTCAAAACTAGCTTTTAAAGGGTAAATTGGTCATTTTTCATTCTATGATTCGTATTTGGTAAAACTGACTTTTGATTTGGATCCTATGCAAAATTTCACTCAAGATAGACACTGATTTCACTTAAAAATGTTAAGAAATGAGTGAGTTGTGACCTTTGGAAGTTTGAAATTACAATGTCCAAACTGCACTTCTACCCAGATGTATTTCTAAAATTACACTTACACCCCTAAAACTGCGAATGTAAAGAGGTCTACCAACGTCGGATTTGATCGCGTTTCAAGCCTAGTAGTTTCAATTCAAGTGTCATATATTTGATGCAATAAGTAATCTCAGCCAAATGGGCAAAGCTCTTCGATCCATCTTTTTTTTTTACCAACCTCAGTTGTTTGATGTCTCTTTTTTTTCATTATACTCTCTTATTTTTTTAGGAAACAAAAGGTGATAAATTTTGAGGGTTTAATGTTTCTCTTTCTTTTTTTTATTAACCGAATTTATAAGCGTCTCTGAATATTTTTGGCATCTAAATTCAGAAAAAATATGCTTAAATCCTGTCAGTTAAGTTTAAATTCCATGGGGCTTGGCATGGCTTTAGGGGAGTGTGCAGTGCACATTTTGCTCTCGTGTTAAGTACTCGTCTCAATTAAAATTGCAGGATGTTTTTAGTCTTACAGCATGCCTAGTAACAATAGGATTTTTTTCATTATTCAATGTTTTAGGCTACAAAGAAAGAATTTCTATTTCAAATAAACCACTACTTTTTTTTTCTTTTATATTTTGCATTTAATTCTAGCCATTAGCCCAAAGACACGTCTGACATCTAAAGGTACATGGAACTTTTAGACTGGTATATGATTTTGTTAAGAATTAAGACAATAATATTGTTTTAATTTTGTAGCAATAAGAAGTGGCAAGGCACAATCAGCTTTTTTTTTTCCCTTGAAATAAGAATTACAAGTGAAATAAATCAGAATGGTTAAATTGTGTTGAATCTGGTCTCAAGCCTTTCTCCATGCAACATGACCAGCATGTGAATTTAAGTGTTGGAAAATTGCAAACTTGGCATATTTGTAATACTTAGAAATGATCATCTTTGTAATCATTCATGTGCCTCAGATATCATTTTCTATATAGGCACTTTGCCCTAGATTTCCATATACTACTCTAAGAACTTGTTAATATCTTTGTTATGTGTTGCTTTTATGTGAATCTTGTATATTTATCCATGCTTCATGGAATATAATATTATGAATTTAAAAGTTGATACTCCTATTAGTGGTAGTTTATGGTTCTTGGAGGGCAAATAAATTTAATGCCTATGGACCTCTCAATACAATATGATATTTGATTTTTTTGTTGCAGATGGGTGTACTAAAAGGAATGAATACGACTCAATCAATTCAAACAAAAGTAAATGGAGAGATCACGGAGACAAGGACCAAGCTAAAAATGTTGGCAACAACCAAGTCGCACTTGCCGATAGCTTTCTAGGGCATTTCCGACATTGTTAAATTGAACTTGCTGGTTAGACATAGAAGAACTCTTTACTTGTTATGATTACTATGGATTATTTTTGTTGTGTTGGATATACATATGTTGGCTAGACATGGATAAATACTTTACTTGTTATGATTACCTTAGATTATTTTTTGTTGTGTTGGATATAGACCACTCTTGTTATTTTTTGTGTTTGATATAGATTAATATGCTTGTTAATTAGGTGAAATTTTTTTTGGGAAGCATAAAATTAAATAAATTTTTTTTAGATTTATGCTTTTTCCTAACGGTTCTATTTGTATGTAAACTGGTTAGTAAATTTTTTTTAGACATTACTAACGAATATATCCGTTAGTAGTATTTGACAAACCATTAGTATTCAATTTAAATCTTTGAAAATTTGTTGAAAAAAATTGTTACCAAGTAGCTTTCTAACGAATATGTCCGTTAGAAATAATTTGATATACTAACAGATTTACGAACGGATATATCCGTTAGTAAAATTAATTTTAGTAACATGTATATCCGTTAGTAAATCCGTTAGTCATATAACTAATGCTAATTTTGTCACGCCCCGGAACAGCATAAATAGAGAAAAATAAATTTCCTTTATGGGTCCATAGAGAATGACTGGTGAATGTCACTAACCTTTCACACCACGCAGTTCTAGATAATAGAACAAGAAAGAAACAACCCACATTAATATAAAGGAAACCTATTATATTACTAACATCAGAGTTATTACAACAGTAAAGCTACAGCGGAAGTATATAAGGTTTGGAAGCAACATAAGCCCAAATACCAAATATAAGAACAATTAAACATAAATAACATAAACTATCTCTAGGTCTTCAGTTGGTGTAAACATCAGTGTTATAGTCCTCCCTGGTATAACCATCATCAGTGCGACCACCCTAGGTGAATTCTCCTCCTGGATAAAAATTATCATTGTACGCTTCGTCACCTGAAAAATGAGGTACAGGATAGTCTGGACGGGGAAAAGTCCAGGCAATAAAGGTCGTCAGCTTACTGAAAGCTGAGTGAGTATAAACTAACAAGGTACCAGTTATATGAAGTAAACACAAGCTAATGAAAACACGAGTTAACATCTTATTATAACAGTAATATCTTGTTCCTTTATTCAACCTCGTAAACCAACCCTTATCGTCTTGTTAATCAAAGATCGAAATTCAACAATACTCTAACTGAATGAAACAGACTCAATCGTTAACAATAGGGATACACCCTTATTCCGTCCACCGCTTTTAATAGCATATTACATAGCTCACCGCATGTCATGGACTCCACGTCAGTCCGTCCCCAGCTTTTAAGAAAAATGTACATGTTTAGCGCATTTCAGGGACATAATGTTTTGAACAAGGCATATCATCTATTGCCACGACTTAGCGTTATCTACCAAACATCCCAACTCACCGCTTTTAAGAGAATATGCACAGCTCACCACTTTTAAGAGCATATCATAGATTATCCGGTCTATCTTAGGAATACTTGGTCCAGCTCACCGCTTTTAAGAGCATATGCATAGCTCACCGCTTTTAAGAGCATATCATGACCAAACGTCCATCCACGTACCATTCCCAGAACTTACCAAACCTACTTAAGTTACGTTCTAATAATGACACATGACAATTCCCAATGTGGTCTGACAACTCTGATTAAAAGAACGGATAACGAACTCATACAAGATTCAACATATTACCCACGTTATTACTTTCATCCATTGTTCTTTAATCATACTTAACTATGTTGTCACATTATCCCAGATTCATCAAAAATTGCATAACGGGTCCAAAACGAGAAACAAACAATCCAACCTCTTATATAATAAAAAGGCAAAAGAATCCATGTTCTACCCATACCAATCGATTGGGATAAAAACTATAACAATCGATTGAGAATCATGGCAATCGATTGTTAATTTGTAATCGATTGGGATGTTAATCGATTGGATTTCCATCCAATCGATTGGGTCTAGATTGATGGCAATCGATTAGTAATTATGCCAATCAATTGGCACTTCGTCTTCACCAGTAGATTGTAAAAATAGCATATATAAACGTCAAAATCATGCATTTAACACATCTGAGCTTCATAAAAACTTGTGTAGACATCCAATAAAGGGACCAAGTGAGTTAGAAACTCACCAAAGGTATGTTTGGCTTGTGTTTGTTGAAAAACCCCAAGCCTCTCTCTTTCTCTCCTCCTTCTCCTCTGTACAGCTCTCTTTCTCCTTCTCTTCTCCTTTCTTTTCTTCTTTTCCTCTTCTTCTTCTCTCCTTCTCCTCTGCTATGAGAGTGTGTGTGTGTGAGTGTATAGATATAGATATACGGATATATATATATAACACACAAGATATGCATCTCTCTCTTTTAAGTTGTGTAAAATAGGCCCAAGGCCATAAATGAAGACATATATATAGAGTTGAGAGAGTGCCACACGTTTAAAGCTCAAGGAAAGAAGAAAACTTGTCACAGTATATGCCAATCAATTAGCATATATGTCAATCAATTGGTAATAGATATTTGATGGCAATTGATTGAAAAGAATGGCAATCGATTGAGATGTTGCCACGTCATTACTTTTAGTCAGTATAATGGCAATCAATTGGGAATATGTCAATCGATTGGTACCCAAAAGTGTTAATCGATTGGGAACAAAGGCAATCTATTTGTATCTAAATCTCACCAATGAAAAGAAAAGTTTATATAAGTCTATGGAAACGAAGTTTATTTATTAATACTCTCCAGAAATTCAGGGTATTACATCATCCACCACTTAACAAAAGATTTCGTTCTCGAAATCAAAAGTAAACGAGGTCTAGAACAAAAATGGAAACTTCTCACGCATCTCCGACTCTAACTTCCACGAAGCTTCTCCTCCATCATGATGCTTCCACTGAATCTAGACTAGCAGAATCTCCTTGTTTTTGAACTTTTTCACTCCTCGATCCAAAATGCAAATCAATCATTCGTTGAACGTAGCATTGTCATTGACTTCAATATCCTTGAAGTTGATCTCGTGTGCTAGGTTGTGGGCACACTTTCTCAGCATACTGATGTGGAAAATGTTGTGCACTCCTGACATCTTCGGTTTCAATGCAAGGCGATAGGCAACTTTCCCAACACGCTCTAGAATCTCAAATGGTCCGATGAATCGCGGCGATAACTTGCCTCTCTTCTGACCAAATCTGACAATCCCTCGAACAGGCAAGACTTTGAGTAGCATGTGATCTCCAACGAAAAACTCCAAGTCTTTGCGTCGCTTGTCAGTATAACTCTTGTGTCGGGTCTGAGCTATCTTCATCTTCTTACGTACAATTTGAATTTCTCGCTGGTCTCTCGTACCATTTTGGCCTGAGATGTTGAGTATCTATGACTTCGTTCCAGTACACCGGTGATCGGCAAGGCCTTCTATACAAAGCTTCAAATGGCGCCATTCCTATGCTCGAATGGTAACTGTTGTTATAGGCGAACACGATCAAAGGTAAGTGCGTCTCCCAAGAATTTTCAAAATCAATGACACAAGTACGTAACATGTCCTCCATTACTTGATTAACTCGTTTAGTCTGTCCATCTGTCTGTGGATGAAAAGCTGAACTCAAGTTTAGCATTATTCCCATTGCTGTTTGGAGACTCTTCTAAAATTCTGCAGTAAAACGCGAATCTCGATCTGACACAATAGAAACAGGTACTCCTTGTAACCGTACTACGTCTTGCAGATACATCCAGCTCAAACGTTCTACTGGGTACGTCATACTGTAGGCAATAAAATGTGCCGTCTTTGTAATTCGATCCACAATTACCCAAATAGCATCATGGTTCTGCTGTGACTTCGGCAATCCTACGACGAAATCCATGGTGATGTGTTCTTATTTCCATTGAGGGATCGGTAACGGCTGTAGAAGCTGTAGAAGTCCAGGTGGCTTATGATTTTCTACCTTTGCTCATTTACAAGTAAGACATTGAGATATATACTCAGCTATTTCTCACTTCATTCCTTCCCACCAAAAATTTCTCTTCAGATCCTTGTACATCTTCGTACCTCCCGGATGAATAGTCATCCGTGAATTATGCGCTTCATCTAATATTTCTGTCCAGAGATTTTTTTTGTCAGGTACACAGAGTCTACCTTTACATCGTAAGGCTCCGTCTGTACCGATACTCCAGATGTCTGTTGAGCTGCTATAATACGACTGATCAACGTCGGTTGTACCATAAGACATCCAAAATATAGTCTTTCCATTGGTTCCACTGGCTGAAGCTTGAATTCAGCTAACACTTCTAATGCTCTCCATTCTCGAATTAGTAATGCAGCAATTACTAGTCGAGGTTTATGACTCAAAGCACCTGCTATGTGTGGATACCGGGCCTCCACCACTTGTTTGTTTTCGTTTGAAATTGAAATTTAATTTTTAAAAAGAGAGAGAAAAGGTCTGTTGAAAACAGATACAGAGTCGCCACTTGGTCTTTAAGGAACCAAGAAACCTAATTTGACTCACCCAAGCGGATAAGGGCACCGGCCCTTCATAACCAAAGAACTTGGTTTAGGGTTTTGGTACGAGAGAGGAAGAAGCCTTTGTCACGACTAAAACACCCTCAACTCGCCCCGTCTTTCGACGGGCCTCAATTAGCATCCAAATAATCATCTTCTACTATGTATGGTTCGACAATTAATACTATGATAGTATATTACATCACATAAGAAAATTTGAAATGGAAAATCAAAAGATAAGATATCATTCATAAGATCTAAGCCAAATATCATACAATGTAAAGTGAAAAATCAGACAAATAAACCTAGGAAAAAATCGTCTAATCATGTATCAAGTAATAAAGTTTCCATAGTCTAAAGGGGACATGAATTGTTCTTGAAACAAAATAATCAAAGAAATCAAAATATGCTTAGCAAGCTAGTATGATGCATGTTAATCTTTGAGAAAAGAAGATCTCTCAATCCCCGGGACGGACGAGAAAGGAGGATTAGATCGAGGGGAAGCATGAACGTGTGATCATGATCATTCCTTTTAATCTTCTTAGATTAGGACTCGCAAAAGCCCCAAATCTTGCATGAATGCAATGTATGATATTCCTAAAATGTGCAAAGGTTGTAGTGTGTTTGTGTACATGGACTTTCTAAAGTGACTTAAAAGTCTAGAGAATGAATGAATGTATGAATGAAATCATCATGGGATATGTGAAAATGTAGTATGAACTACTTCCTAAGACATGAACTAATTTGGAGTGCATGTAAGCATTAAATCAAAGGGGGAAAGTAAAAATGTGCTCGCTGTGAATAGTGGACAGAACAGTAGCATGATGTTTTGGAAATTGACAAGAGGGGTTAGGAATGTTTTCAATGAATGATTTTTTATGGAGATCTTCCTTATTACATCTAGAACATAACTCAAAAAGCCAATCTTTAATAACTATTACAGATTTAGAGAAATCATATAACCAATTGAGGTTACTCAGAAACAGAGTTCGTACTGTCAACTGAAATGTTAGAAAATCTTAGAAAATGAAAACAAATGATCTAGAGGCCCATTATATACATAAAGTTCCCTAAGCCATTGAAGTTCAAGGGAAAAATAAGTTAGGACCACTCTTTTTGGAAAAGTTTTCTGTAAAACAAGTTGAAAGTAGACCAAGCTGCTGTGACAGCAAAAACAGAATATCTGGAGAGAATGTTTGGGTCCAAATGGACCATTTTGAAGTATTTCCAAGTCAAACCAAAAATCATGGGTGTTCTCTAATGAGTTAGGAAGACTTTCCAAGTGTTCTTACATTCATACATTGAGTATTGAACTCAAAATAATTCCTTGAAGTTACATGACTCACTGTTTTGAGGGTTTTGAGAAAAACAAGGTTTATTTCTTGAAATCAAAATAAGGGGTTTGAGAGGGGGGTTTTGATATGGGAGTTTTGAAAGTATACTTCCAGAACTTGGATGAATATTCTAACCACTTGGAATATCAATTCCTAACTCATTTCAAGAACTTCCCAAGTATTTGCAAAACATGGTTTTATTTGAAAACCAAACTCAAGAATCTATGGGAGTATGATACATGAGAGGATAGATGATACATGATATGATATAGCATGCTAAAAGTGGTAAAGAACATGTTCATGGGATATGGGTTCATCTAGATACAAGAGAGTGTTGCATCAAAATGTGAAAGTCAAAAAATGATATGCTGTGAATAGTGGACAGACTGTATGCATTACTTTGTAACATCATAATGGGAGGTCAAACATGCCTAAGAAAATGTGGGAAAAATCAGAGATCATCCTTATTGTGTCTAGAAAATAACCCAAAAAGCCAAACCTCAATAGCTATCACAGATTAAAAGAAATAAATCAGAATGTACACATGACTCAGAAACAAAGGCTGCACTGTTGACTAATTTTGTATGCTTTTTCATAAATCAAAGAAATGGTTTATGATGACCCATTATATACCAAAAGTTTCCTAAGACACCCAAGTTTCATAAAAAAAAAATAGAAAAGATATATGTACAGTGACGAAAAAACCCGGAATAAGTGCAAGAAGTCAGGTAAACATTCTGTGAGAACAGAGGCAGATTATGAATATGAACTTCTTAAATCCGAAAATAATAATTTCACATCTCTATAATTGATGGGAGAAATTGGAGACAAACTATGATGTCTTAGGAAGATTTTCCAAGTAGTTTCATCATCATAACTCTAGTATTTAATTCAAAATAAATCTTTGAATCTGAACAGCTCACTATTTTGGATCATTCTTGAAGACAATGGATTTGGGTTTTGAAATAGAGTTTGAGTTCTTGAATGGGGGTTTTGAAATAGATGTTCAAAGCATGAACTTAAACTCTTGAGATGACCATGTGACCACTTAGAACCTCATCCAAACTTGAATCATCAAAGAACTCCCAATATTATTTGCACAAACATAGTTTTGTTTGAGAATGTGACTTCAAGAATACATATGAATGTATTGAAGGTAGAATCATCATCCATCAAACATGTCTTTGAGGTCAAGAGCTACTATCCATAAGGATTCACTCTCCTCAAACAACATGTCATCTAGATGATTATGAACCACTAAATAATTAAAGAAAAGTAAAAAAGAAATAAGGTTAAGAGAGAGATGAACATCAAAGTAAACAAGCATTCAAATAGCAATCAATAGTTGATAATCATTGAGATATTGGACTTGTAGCTTGGTGTTTCACTCATATATGGTGACATTTGGACATGGAAGTAGCTTCCTATCTCATGAATACTCAAGAATGGTGGTGAAAGAAATGTTTGGATGATTGAAGTTTTGATAGAAAACTCAAGTAAAAAGGAAAACTCACTTTGATGGAGAAAATAGAAGAAGAAGACTACTTCTTCTCTTTCTCTCTCTATATTTTTCTAGAGTTTCTTCCTAAGCTCTCTCTAAGCTTCCATGTCTCATCTCTAAATGGAAGTAAATGGCTTCTTTTATAGGCAAAGGAGGGGTGGTAAATGGAGTTTTAAAAAGTTTAAAATGGTCTCCCATTGGTCCAAAATAAGCTGGGAACCAAATCTACGTCGTTTTGATTTATAATAAATCAAATTGCACCCCCAAAATAAATTGCAAAAACATATTGTTCTGGAGGAGAGTGCCGTGGCAGCACTGGGCCTGTGCCGCGGCGGCAGTGGGCCAGTGCCGCGGCGGCACTGCTCCTCCTTCGTCCAGATAATGCTGTTTAGGCCCCCAGAGGTTCCGATATTCCACAAAAGGCCCTATTTCGTCCAAAATTCACAGAAAATGCATACGAACTCCAAATTGAGGTTGTGATATACCGTTGGAAAGGTAATAGAGTCTAATTTATATAAAAAATAGTTTGGGAATAGGTCACTTTGAAAATTTTTGCGGTATTTGCGATAAAAACCGATTTGATCTCCTTTTTCGCCTTCGAAAATTCATAATAGACTCGTTTTAAATCTGAAAATTATGTGCAATATACCGTTGGAAAGCTATTGACCTCTAGTATCCATGAAAAATATTTGAAAATTGTTACAGTGTCCCGGTTCTAAAGTCAAATTCTGGTCAAACTGGTCAAACCTGGGATTCCCGAGAAGTTTTGGAAACCTCCGGGAGTTCCCAGGAACTGACGTTTTCGCTCGATTTTCTTTTAAAACTCATTTTAATACTTTTCTCATGATCTAGAATGATTCTGGCGAATTCGGACGATTATGGTCAAACTTGGTCAAACTTGGTCAAACCTTGGTCAAACCGGTCAACGGGGATTTTCCGAGAACTTCCGGGACTTCCGGGGGTCTCTGGGAGCTGACGATTTCATTCGATTTTACTTAAAAACTCGTTATATCATTTTTCTTGCGACGTAGCATGTTTCCAGAACTTTTGGTCCAAATCTGGGAGCTTTTGGGCTTTCAGGGGCATTTTGGTTACTCTGAGCATTCTGAGAAATAGAATTGGCTTCCAGGAGTCTTTTTGAGTCTTTTCGATTATTGTGAACCACCAAGCTATGGGTCTCCTAAATCTGATAGCCGACAAAATGGGGTGTCTACACTATGACATTCGCTTTACCTGGATGGTATTGTAACAAAAATTCATAGTCTTTGAGTAACTCCATTCATCTTCGTTGTCGCATGTTCAACTCCTTCTGAGAGAACAAATACTTCAAACTCTTATGATTGGAAAACAAATCAAACTTCTCTTCATAGAGATATTGTCTCCAAATCTTTAATGAAAATACTATTGCTGCTAATTCCAGGTCATGCATAGGATAATTTTTCTCATGTACCTTCAACTGTCTTGATCCATATGCAATAACATTCCCATCTTGCATCAGTACACACCCTAGTCCTTGGTGTGATGCATCACTGTAGATCACATACCTTTCTCCACTCTTAGGTATCGCAAGTACTGGTGTAGAAGTCAATCTTTCTTTAAACTCCTGGAATGCTCCCTCATGCTTGTCTACCCATTCGTACTTTATTTCCTTCCTCGTCAAATTTGCCAAAGGTCCAGCTAACTTGGCCAATCCTTCCATAAATCCTAGATCTTCAAGTTCCTGGACTTGCTTCTTTAGTTCCAACATCTCAGTTGGTGCCATCCTATACGGAGTCTTAGATATTGGCAATGTTCCAGGCACTAGTTCCACACAAAAGTCTATTTCCCTTTTCGGTGGAAGTCCCTTAATATCCTGGAATACATTCTGAAAATCTTGTACAATAGGAATCTAATCGATCTTGAGTTCTGTATTCATGCTCCTGATTGTAGCCAATCTACTTGTTAAGAACATATCGCTCGTCGGCTGACAATGAAATTGATTCGTGCCCAATATTGCATTCTTGACTACATGTTCTTTATTGTATTGGACACGAATTATCACTTAAACTGGGAGATTTAATGGGTGAATTTGTGCGTTTGTTGTTCTTATTGATGTTCTCTCTTTACTAATAATACCCCTTTTTCTTATAGGTAATTGAGGCATTGTTGGAGGCCTTGTTTGTGAGGAATAAAGGAAGAAGTCAAAAGCTACCCGAGCGGATCGATCCGCCCCTTTCACTTGGATCGATCCGCGCGTTTTATAGAACTCTCTGCCCAGAAATCCGAATGCGGATCGATCCGGATTTTTAACGCGGATCGATCCGCGTGTTTCGCTGAAGATTCTAACGGCGAATTAAAGAAGCGGATCGATCCGGATTTTTGCCTTGGATCGATCCGCGGCCTGTGCTGATGTTTTCTTCCTTTTATTATAACTTTGCCATTTTGTTTTGGGGTTATATATAGTTAAAGATGAGTTTCTTTTAGGTTATGTTTTTTTTAGCTTATTTTTAGTGGTTTTCTCTTAGGGTAGAAGCTCTCTCTCTCTCTAATCCTCTCATCTCTCTCCCTCATTACTCCCCATCTACCAACATTCACTTCCATTTATTGTTAGAGAGAGAAGAGAGTGTGCATGTATTGAATGATTGAAGATTTTATTGGAGCAAGTTTTGGATTTCTTATAGCATTTATGGTGATTTCATCTAGTTGGTATAATTTCCTTTCCGCTCTCTTTAATATTGTTGTCATTGTGATTATGAGTAGCTAGACCTTCAAGGTTGGGGATCATAAACCCACCATTGGATCTATGTGTATATTATTGTAGGACTCTCACACTTTGTAGCATATCTAGAGTTCATGGGGGTATGGTTTGATGTTTTGAGACCTCACTTCTAATGTCAAGCATTTGAAGTGATTAAATCTCTACACTCTAACCATACACCCATGTGTTGCATTGGAACATCCATCTAGCATGTTGCTTGACTACCACATATTTGATGGTTTGCCACAATGGAATTTTCTACTCTAGAATGTGCTTCAGGTGTGAAAGTCATGTGTTGTTGGTCCAAGGTGGGGGAATGCTCCCCAACCTCAATTTCTCCATTTACAAAATCCCAAAACATTTACTTACACTTAACTTTGTCCAAAGTTACTTTCCACCTTCGAAATAGCCATTATAGTTAATCTAGAAACAATTGAATCAAACCCATAGTCGAAAAGACTCATTTTTATTTCTTAGTTTGTTAATTGCCCTTCGCATTATAATTGGTTATTAAGCGCCCACCAAGTATTGTTGCACTCCAATCCCTGTGGACTCGACACCCTATTTCCACCGTACTACATTTTTAATAGGGTTAACAAAAGAACTTGATTTTGACTGAATCAAAATGGCGCCGTTGCCGGGGATTGGCATTGGTAACAACCTTAGGTCGCTTAGTTTCTAATTATAGTGCTTTTGCTTTTAATCTTCGTTGCTTTCTTGTTGAGTGTCTTTGAAGGAGTAGCCTTTAAGTGAAAATCGATAGCTTCTCACAATGTCAAATCCGAGCAACGCAGGTATGACTAACGCCTTTGCAGTTAATTCTAATGATAGTTCTAGTAGTAGTAGTAGTGGGTCGTTTTGGCGGCCTCCGACCACATCCTCACCATCATTCACTCAAAAATCGCACAGTACCAGCCACCGAGAGCCGGTAGTTGATGCATTTTCGGATCATGCTACGTTTGCCACAGAGGGCGAAACTCCCATGGATCGATTCCATCGGGAGCAATGGGGTCAACATAACCCCGCTCCTCCACCCAGGTACCCGCCGCATCAACCACCTCCTTTTCAACATCATTACCCCCCTCCACCTCCGCAAATGGATCAAACCTTTGGGAGAACGATCTGGGATTACCTTCAACCCGAGACCGTGTCTTCCCCATCTTGCATAACATTCCCGTCCATTGCGGGGGTGTTTCGATTTAAACCAAGAATGATCAATCTCTTACCCAATTTTCATGGGCTAGAGAACGAGGACCCCTACAAGCATATTAGGGAGTATGAGGACATATGTGGGACGTTTGAACAACAAAGATGCACACCCGAGCTCATAAGGCTCAAATTGTTCACATTTTCCCTCAAGGATAGGGCGAAAGATTGGTTAGTGACCCTACCCCCAAATTCCATAGGCTCATGGCCGGAACTCCAAAAGCAATTCTATAAGGAGTTTTTCCCCATGCACAAAACACAAGCTTTGGTCAAACAAATTCAAAATTTCTCCCAGGGAGAGCACGAGACCTTTGCTGAGTGTTGGTTGAGATTCAAGGATCTCCTTAGGAAATGCCCGCACCATGGTTTTGACAAATTCCGTCAAATTTCCATTTGTTATGGGGGGTTACAACCCAATACAAAACAATTGATCAAAACCATGTGCTCCGGGAGTTTTTTAACTCTAGAAGCCGAGCAAGCCGAAGCCCATTTAGAATATGTCCATGAAACTTCGCGTGGGTGGGGTACATCTAACCCTCATGACCGCACACCACCGGTCACTGTAGCCCCTTTGAATCACAGCCTCTGTCAAGTGTCAAATGAAGCGGGTTCCATTTCCGAACTCACTAGAAAAGTAGAGGCTTTGGAATCTCAAAAGGGCACCATTGGACCCAATCCTCTCCCGATCCTCGCACCGATCAATCCTTTGCATTGCTACTTATGCTATGATCCGGAGCACGCAACCAATGAATGCCCCGTCCTTCCTATCCTCCAAGCACAAGCTTTGGAGCAAGCATGTGCACTTGGGATGAACATTAGGCCTAGATTCAATCCTTCCCAAAATGATGCCTACAATCCTCCCGGAAGGTGGAGTGCTCCGGGGCACAATTACCATAACAATAAAGGGGCAACAGTAGTACCAAATGCTCCCCCACAACCATACTATCCTCATCAACCGCCTCCACCACCTTATACCCCTCCGAACTTTGGTCCACCAAACCCTCAATCCCAAGGGCCACATTTCACCCAAAATCAAGGGGCGCATCAACATTCAACCCCTTATGTGCCCCCTCACAAGAAGAGTTTCAAAGATCCTAATCATGGTGGCTTGTCCCAAAGAATGAGCCAACTTGAGCAATCTATCCAAGCGATGCAATCATCGCACGCTCAAAGCATGCAAGCGTTGCAAGCTCAATTGGCTCAATTACTCCAAAATCAACAAGTTATTGACAAAGGAAAGCTTCTGGCGCAACCATTTCAAAATCCGAAAGGTCAAGGGACTAATGGAGCCTCAAATTCCAATATCGAACATCTAAAAGGAATCACCACTCTTCGAAGTGGAAAAATTGTGGACAACAAGGTCCAAAAACCTCCCCAAGAACCACAAGTTAGCTATGACCCGGGTAGAGGAGAGACCGAACTCAATGAGGGGGACTCATTACCCCCTAATGTTGAAGACTTGGAGGGGGACTTGTCAAAGGCCCCCGACTTCATGGACCAAGAGTTTTTGAATCCCGCTCCCCCATTTCCTCAAAGGCTTAAGAAAAAGGCCGAGAATAACAAGAATCATGAATTTTTGGAATTGTTCAACAAAGTGGAAATCAATATCCCTCTTTTGGAAGCCATTAAACAAGTCCCAGCCTATGCAAAATTTCTTAAAGACCTTTGCACTGTCAAAAGGAAACTCAATGTTAAGAAGAGTGCTTATATGGCCGCACATGCGAGCTCCGTTATTCTTAACGAAGTTCCTCCAAAATATAAGGATCCCGGTTGTCCTACTATAGCATGTGTGATTGGACAACACCAGATCGACAGAGAACTCCTTGATTTAGGAGCTAGTGTCAATCTACTTCCTTATTCGGTGTACGTCCAATTAGGCCTCGACGAACTTAAAGAGACTCGTGTCACTTTACAGATGGCCGACCGCTCGGTCAAGATGCCACGAGGTATAATAGAGGATGTTATTGTTCAAGTTGGTAACTTCTACTATCCGGTGGATTTTATTGTACTTGATACACAACCGGTCGTGAACGAGCAATCGCAAATTCTTATCATCTTAGGTCGCCCATTCCTCGCTACCGTGAATGCATTGATTAATTGTAGGAATGGCCTTATACGGTTAACATTCGGAAACATGACGGTGGATGTGAATATCTTCTCACTCTTTAAGCAACCCGCCCTCGAAGAGGAGGACGGTGATGGGATTTATGAAATCTCTCTCATTGATTCGTTGGTGCATAATTTTTTCAGTTTTCTAGTGATTCCGATGTTAATGATTCTTGCATCACTTCTTCTCTTGATCATACTTATGTGCTTAATGATAATATAACTCGCATTGACCATGTTGAGAAATGTTTAGTTAGTGACACTACCATTGTTGGGTGTTCTCATGAATTCGAAAGAGAGAATGAGTTGAGTGATGAGGAGAGAGAGAGTGAGGAAGTGGTAGGTGTTGTGGAAACCGTCGAGGAGGCCAAGTTGACCTCCAATTTCGAGAGATTACCCCTGAGGGATAGTTTCCCTCTTCCTTCTAATGTCGTTACACCAAAGCTCGAGCTCTAAGTTTTACCAAACGAGCTCAAGTATGTTTTTATGGGAGAAGACGAGAGCTTTCCGGTGGTGATTCTTTCCCAACTTGACCCTTGTCAAGAAGGGAAATTGATGACGGTTTTGAAAGAGCACAAAAGTGCTATAGGGTGGTGTATAGCGGACTTGAGGGGCATCTCTCCGAAGATTTGCACCCACAAGATTTATCTAGAGGATGAATCCAAGCCTTCGCGTCAGATGCAAAGGAGGCTCAATCCCAAAATGAAAGAGGTGGTGATGACCGAAGTCATCAAGTTGTTGGATAATGGGATCATATATCCCATTTTCGATAGCGAATGGGTGAGCCCGACCCAATTGGTTCCCAAAAAGTCGGGGATCACGGTAGTGGAAAATGAGAAAGGGGAGCTAGTGCCTACGAGGACTACCACGGGATGGAGGGTTTGCATCGACTATAGAAAGTTGAATACGGTCACACGAAAGGACCATTTTCCGCTACCCTTCCTAGATCAAGTCCTTGAAAGAGTGGCCGGGCACAAATTTTATTGTTTCCTTGACGGGTATTTGGGATACAATCAAATTGAGATAGCCCCCGAGGATCAAGAAAAGACTACCTTCATATGTCCCTATGGCACGTTTGCCTATAGGAGAATGCCTTTTGGGCTATGCAATGCACCCGCGACCTTTCAACGGTGCATGCTTAGCATTTTTAGTGACACGGTGGAGAAGTTCCTTGAGGTCTTCATGGATGATTTTAGTGTTTTTGGCGATTCTTTCGACAAGTGCCTCGAGAACCTTGAGAAGTTCTAAAAAGGTGCATTGAAAAGAATCTTGTGCTTAACTGGGAAAAGTGTCACCTCATGGTGACACACGGCATTGTCCTAGGCCACATTGTCTCAAGGGAGGGTATGCAAGTTGACAAGGCTAAGATTGATGTCATCTCCAACCTTCCAGCCCCAAAAACCCTTAAGGATGTTAGGTCATTCTTAGGTCACGCAGGTTTTTATCGGCGTTTTATCAAGGATTTTAGCTCTATCTCGCGGCCCATGTGCCAACTCCTTGCGAAAGATGTCGTTTTTGAATGGTCCCCCGAGTGCCAAGAGGCATTCGATAAGCTTAAAGAGTCGCTTACCACCGCACCCATAATGCAAGCCCCCGATTGGACCCTTCCATTCGAGCTCATGTGTGATGCTAGTGACTATGCGGTAGGGGCCGTGTTGGGGCAATGTAGAGACAAGAAGCCCCACATCATTTACTACGCTAGCCGGACCTTAGATGATGCCCAAATCAACTACTCCACGATGGAGAAAGAGTTGCTAGCGATAGTTTTTGCACTCGAGAAGTTCCGGTCATATGTGGTAGGATCACCGATCACTTGTTTCACCGATCATGCTGCTCTTAAGTATCTATTCTCCAAGAAAGATGCTAAAGCGCACCTTATTCGTTGGATCCTACTTCTCCAGGAGTTTGACCTCTCCATCAAGGACAAAAAGGAGGTGGAGAACGTTGTCGCGGATCATTTGTCACGTTTGACATTTGATCACAATCATATAGACCCCATACCCATTCAAGAATGTTTTCTGGATGAGCAATTGCTTAAAGTCTCCACTCTCCCGTGGTATGCGGATGTGGTAAATTTCCTTGTCACGGGCCAATTGCCTCAAGAATGGTCCACTCATGACAGTGAGAGACTTATATTGATGGCACTATCATTCTTTTATGATGACCCTTATGTCTTCAGATATTGTGCCGATCAAATAGTCAGGCGATGTGTGCCGAACGATGAAATACCGAGCGTGTTGTCGTTTTGCCACGACCAAGCATGTGGAGGACATTTCTCTTCACAAAAGACCGCTTTCAAAGTGCTCCACAGTGGCTTGTATTGGCCTACAATATTCAAGGATGCACATGCCTATTGCAAGGCATGTCCTCGGTGCCAACTCCTCGGAAAAATCACCAAGAGGAACTCCATGCCTCTAAACCCCATTCTTACCATAGAAGTTTTTGATTGTTGGGGAATAGATTTCATGGGACCCTTCCCTAAATCCAATAATTTCGAATACATCTTGGTGGCGGTCGATTACGTCTCCAAATGGGTTGAGGCCATACCATCTCAGACCAATGACCATAAAGTGGTTTTTAAATTTCTCAAAGAGCATATTTTGTCCCGGTTTGGCACTCCGAAAGCCATAATTAGTGATCAAGGGGTACACTTTTGTAATTCCCCTTTTGCTCGCTTGATGGAGTAATTTGGCGTAACCCATAAAGTCTCTACCACGTACCATCCTCAAACAAACGGTCAAGTCGAATTGGCTAATAGGGAAATTAAAGGAATCCTCGAAAAGACGGTCGACCCGTCGAAAAAGGATTGGTCCTCTAGGCTAACCGATGCGCTTTGGGCGTATAGGACGGCCTATAAGACGAATTTAGGAATGTCCCCCTATCGGTTGGTCTACGGGAAGGCTTGCCATTTGCCGGTCGAACTTGAACATCGAGCTTATTGGGCAATCAAGAAGCTCAATTTTGATTTTGATGAGAGTTGGAAGAAATTCGAAGTGAACTCTACGAGAGTTCTAAAGTGTACAAGGCACGTGTTAAAGCGTTTCACGACAAGCGGATTGTTCGAAAACAATTCATTGTTGATACCAAAGTGCTTTTGTACGATTCATGGCTACACATTTTTCCGGGTAAGTTGCAATCCCGTTGGATTGGCCCTTACATGGTACATAAAGTTTATCCTCATGGAGCCGTGGAAATCCTAGATCCCAAAGATGGGACCATCTCTAAGGTCAATGGGCAGCGACTCAAACCTTTTCTCGAGAGATTTGACACCGAGTTGTTATCAATCCCGTTGGAGGACCCCACAGTTGGGGTTGAGTAAGCTCTCGTGAGTTATACTCTCTTTTTGTATGCCCAATGATTAATGCTTGGCATAATTTTTGTTCGTATCAAAGTTCTTGTCATCCACTTGTGCTTTTTATCTAGTTCTACATCCATACTTAAGGTTTCATGTCTACTGGGAACTAGGCGGATCGATCCGCCCTTATCACATGGATCGATCCGCCCGTTTTTCCAAACTCTCTGCCAGAAATGTGAGTTGCGGATCGATCCGCCCTTATCACATGGATCGATCCGCCCATTTTTCCAAACTCTCTGCCAAAAATGTGAGTTACGGATCGATCCGCCCTTATCACATGGATCGATCCATCCATTTTTGCAAAGTCTCTGCCCAGATTTTGTGGGAGCGGATCGATCTGGCTTCTTCACGCGGATCGATCCGCGAGGCCGAAAAACTGTTTTTAATCTCTTTGAGGGCTCATTTGTTTGCACCATCTCTCATTTCTCTTGAGCCCCTTTTACCCCAAAAATTCCACCCCTTCTAAAATCATCTTTTCAAGCTTTTTCTTCCAAGATCCACCCAAGGTAAACTTTGCTCTTTGTTTTCCTTTCCATTAACTTGTTGTGAGAACATGTTTTTGTTCAATTGGTTGGGTGATTTCTTCATTTGGTCACTCTTTTACACATCAACCCTTAGAACTGTGATCTCTTACACTTTTGCTTGCATGGTTAGTGGTTGAAAGCACTTAGTATGTTGTCTTGTTTGTTCTTCATTTTGTGATGATTCTGGGAGAGGGTTACACTTCACATCTCATAATTTACCCACACATTTCCATAGTGCACACTAGGTGTTTGACAAAAATCTTGTTTGATTGCTTCCCTTAGTCTTGGCATTTGATCGTCATGATTTCTCGACTCATGCATTTGGCTTATGTTTTTGCTAGACTAAGATTGCTCTTTCTTGTGCATTCAGGTAGGTTAAACACATTGATCCCTCTTTTGCTTACATTCTAGTAGAGCATTCCCCATGCGCGTATTATAGATCATTTTCGTACTTGTCATGGGTGCTCTTCTTCTTCTATACAGGGATAATGGTGTCTGCTCTTAAGTACAACCGAACCCAACTTACCCCGGAAAATCGGGGATTTGAGGGCTTTAGGGCGCAGACCGAGAAGACTTGGTATGAAACTTATTTCTTGAAGAAAAAAACCTATTTTGCCCGTGCGCCGCATGGTTTTTGCCGACTTCCCGTTTGAGGTTGAGGCCATTTTCCAGAGACACCGCTGGCTTTCCCAACTTGAGTATTCCAGGGGGTAGAATGAGACATAGGTCCGGATGTTTTATGCCAGTATTGTCACCACTGGGGCTCACTCTTTTGAGGCCTATGTGCGGGGCGTTTCCATTCCCGTAACCACCGCGTCTTTGGTTGTGTTATTAGGCGTCCCGCACGTTCAAAATCACACACAGATGATTGCTGGTCCAGAACAGGGTCCCTCCGCCCATAACATGGCAACTCGCTTTGTCGGCCAACCCACACAATGGATCCCTGACCAGTTAGCTCCCTCCTCTTTTATCAAATTATAACGTTTGGTTAACCTCATTTTGACGGGGGCAGTGACACCCACCTGTAGACACCCCATTTTGTTGGCTATCAGATTTAGGAGACCCATAGCTTGGTGGTTCACAATGATCGTAAAAGACTCAAAAGGACTCCTGGAAGTCAGCTATCTCTCAGAATGCTCAGAATGACCAAATGCCCCTGAAAGCCCAAAAATTCCCAGATTTGGTCCCGAAGTTCTGAAAACATGCTATGTCGTAAGAAAAGCGATAAAAAAGAGTTTTAAAGGGAAGTCAGATGAAATCGTCGGCTCCCAGAGACCCCCGGAAGTCCCGGAAGTTCCCAGAAAGTCCCCGTTGACCGGTTTGACCAAGGTTTGACTAGGTTTGACCAAGTTTGACCAAGTTTGATCGAAGTCATCCGAATTCACCAAAATCATCTTAAATCATGGGAAAAGTGTTAAAATAAGTTCCAAAAGGAAATCGAGCGAAAACGTCAGCTTCCGGGAACTCCCGGAGGTTTCCAGAACTTCCCGGGAATCCCAAGTTTGACCAGTTTGACCAAAATTTGACTTTGGAACCGGGGCGCCGAAACAATTTTCAAATATTTTTCATAGATACTAGAGGTCAATATCTTTCCAACGGTATATCGCACATAATTCCTGGATTCAAAACGAATTTATTACGAATTTCCGAAGGCGAAAAAGACGAACAAATCGGCTTTTATCGCAAATACCGCAAAACTTTTCAAAGTGACCTGTCCCCAAAACATTTTTTATGTAAATTAGACTCCATTACCTTTCCAACGGTATATCACAACCTCAATTTGGAGTTCGTATGCATTTTCTGTGAATTTCGGACGAAATAGGGCCTTTTCGCGAATACCGGAACTTCGGGGGGCCTAAACAGCATTATCTGGACGAAGGGAGGAGCAGTGCCGCCGCGGCACTGGCCCACTACCGCCGCGGCAGTGGCCCAGTGCCGCCGCGGCACTCTCCTCCAGAACAGTGTATTTTTGTAATTTCTTTTGTGGTCCCATTTTGATTAATTAAAAACCAAAACGACATAGTTTTATGATTTCAGATGTTTGGAGCCAATGGGAGTACTTTCTAAATCCCAAAAACACCCCAAGTTGGCCTATATAAACACCCCATTACTCCTCATTTTAGGGGAGTCAAATGTGAGTTTTGGAAAAGTTTGGGAGAGAAAGTTGTAGAGATAAGGTTAGAGTAGAGAGAAAATAAGCTTTCTTCTTTGATTTTTCAAAACAAAAGTGAGTTCTTACTTTGTTTTTTACTTCATTACTTCCATTTATTTCAATATTCAATACTCCCAACCACCATTTTAGTGAGCATTCAAGAGAGTGGGAGCTTCTTCCATGTCTAGTGTCAATACATATGAGTGAAATACCAATCTACAAGTCTCATGCTTCATGAATATCATCTATTGATCATCATTTACTTGCTTATTTATTTATTGTTCATCTCTTCTTATCCCATTTCTTTTTTTTATTTTCTTTATTTACTTACTAGTTCATCATCATCTAAGTGATGACATGAAGTTTGGGGTGAGTGAATCCTTATGGATAGTAGCTCTTGACCTCAAAAACATGTTTGATAGATGATGATCATAACCTCAATACTTCCAAAGTATTCTTGGAATGTATTGAAGTTATGTTCAAAAATAAAATAAATCTCTCCAACAATCTTGGAGGTTCTTGATGATGAGTTTGATGTTGACATTTTGAGTGGCTATAATCCTTGTTGAGTATTGAAAATATGCTTTCAAAACATCTATTTCAAAACTCCTCTCAATCCCTCTCACTTTGGTTTCAAGAAACAAAACCTTGTTTTCTCCAAAATCTCCAAAACAATGAGTCAAAACAGTGAGTGAGTCGAGTTAAAAGATTTCTCTAGAACTCAATACTCAATATATGAATTCAAGGCCACTTGGAAAGTCTTCCTAACTCATTGGAGAACACCCATGATTTTTGGTTTGACTTGGAAGTACTTGGAAATGGTCCATTTGGATCCCAACATTCCTTCCAAACATTCTGTTTTTGCTGTCACAGCAGCTAGGGCCACTTCCAACCTCTTTTACAGAAAACTTTTCCAAAACGAGTGGTCCTAACTTATTTTTCCCTTAAAATTCAATGTCGTAGGGAACTTTCGGTATAAAATGGGCCCTTAGATCATTCCTTTTCATTTTCTAAGATTTTCTAACATTCCAGTCGACAGTACGAACTCTGTTTCTGAGTGACCTGTGTTGTTTATATGTTTTCTCTCAATCTGTGGTAGCTATTCAAGATTGGATTTTTGGGTTGTATTCTAGACACAATAAGGAACATCTCCATAAAAAATCATGCATTGAAAACATTCCTAACCCCTCTTTTCAAATTACCAAAGATGATGCTACTGTTCTGTCCACTATTCACAGCAAGCATACCTTAACTTTCATTCTTTGATTTGATGCTTATATGCATTCCAAATTAGCTCATATCTTAGGAAGTAGTTCATACTACATTTGTATACATCCCATGTTGATTTAATCCATTCATTCATACATATTTTAGGCTCCTAAGTCATTTTAGAAATCCATGTACACAAAACACACTACAACCTTTGCACATTCTAGATATATACATTGCATTCATGCAAGGTTTGGGGTTTTTGTAACTCTTAATCCAAGGAGATTATAAGGAATGAACTTGACCACACATTCATGCTTCCCCTTTGATCTAATCATCCTTTCTCATCCGTCCCGGGGATTGAGAGATCTTCTTTTCTCAAAGAATAACATGCATCATACTAGCTTGTTAAGCATATTTTGATTTCTTTGTTTATTTGTTTCAAGAACAATTCATGTCCCCCTTTAGATTAGGAAAACTTGATTAATTGATATATGATTAGACGATTTTTCCTAGGTTTATTTGTGTGATCTTTCACTTCGCATTGTGTGATATTTGGCTTAGATCTTATGAATGATATCTTATTTTTAGATCTTTCATTTCAAGTTTCTTATGTGATGTAATATACTATCGTAGTATTATTTGTCGAACCATACCTAGTATAAGATTATTATTTGGATGCTAATTGAGGCCCGTCGAAAGACGGGGCGAGTTGAGGGTGTTTTAGTCGCGACAAAGGCTCCTTCCTCTCTCGTACCACAACCCCGAACCAAGTTCTTTGGTTATGAAGGGCCGGTGCCCTTATCCGTTAGGGTGAGTCAAAATTAGGTTTCTTGGTTCCTTAAAGACCAAGTGGCGACTCTGTATCTGTTTTCAACAGACCCTTTCTCTTTCCTTGATTCAAAATCAAACGAATTTTAAAACATAACAAAGCGGTGGAAACCCGGTGTCCACAATCTGGCGACTCTGCTGGGGAATTTTTTATTTTAAAACAAAATAATACAGAGGTTTGACTCATAAGAAGCATCCTTAAAATCATCTTTTTACTGTGTTTGGTTCACCGCATTGCACTCTTGCATTTCCCCCCTCCGACTGTGTCTGAAATGCGGCGCTGACATTGTTCAGGTCTTGCTGTGCCAGGGCACAAGTCACCGTTGATACTGTACCTTCCAAGGTATATCAAAAAGAGTAAAAACCTCCGTACTGTCTCTCTGACGGTATATTGGAACTCTCGTCAACGGACCCTCTTTGACTAAACCCAGCCTTTGCATATAGATCCCTGTAGAACCTTTCATAGGACTGTTCATTTATCTTTTCAGATAGGACAATATGATATAACTGCTGTATGCCCTGACGGGATTACCTGCCCGGTGTAGACGCTTATGTGGCATAGAACAGAACCTCTTTCTTATGATTCCCAAGGCAATCACTCACATGTAACCACATTGGGTTGACCTGCCTAGGCACCATGACAAGGATGTCTGCCCCATGTTCACAAAGATATACACCGCAAACCTTGTTTGTCGGTCTTGAGACATAGGAGTATGAAAACCTGCTAGAAAGTATGATCACTATCACCGTACTTACCAATTTCTCCCGGAAACTCTGCCCAGATATCCCAGATATAACCATACTTACCAGTTTCCCCCAGAAACTCTGTCCAGACACCCCAGATATAACCATACTTGCCAGTTTCCCCCAGAAACTCTGTCCAGATACCCCAGATATAACCACATTAACCGGTTGCTCCCAGAAACTCTGTCCAAAATTCCCGAAGTATCTGGGAAATCCATGTTATCCCTTGGTGATCATACTAGAAAGTAAGGTTAGCACACTCTGTATGGCTAGGACCTCATTTGTTTAGCTGTTATCTGTTAGAAATAGGAGCATCACATAGATTAGGGCTTACATCCGCATGTTTGTCCCATTTGCATGCACCTTTTCTCATCTCTCTGCACGCACTGTCTCGAGTCAGTCCACGTCACTGTCTTTGTCTGTCTAAAAGTCGTCACTGTCAGGATCTGATACACCCCTTTCTCTCAAAATCTGTCAGGTCAGTATAGATTCCCAAGGTCAGCAGCCGGAATCCTCGTCTTGGACCAGGAGTTCAGATAATCGTCTGGTCAGAATCAGTCCGACAGCCCGCTTCGATATGAATAGAGAAGAATTGGAAAACAAGGTCACCGAGTTGGGAGCAACCATAAGCCAACAATCCGACAGTCTAGCCCAGGTCCTGAAATTCATGGAAGAACTAAAGCAGCAACAGCCGCGACCTCCGCCCGGGTTTCCGCCACCGGAGTTTGAACCTTCTCTACATGAGAATAATGGGGAGGAAAACTGGTTTCAAGGGATCCCACCGCTTACGTATGAGAAGAAGCTCCAAGAAAAATTGGACAAGGTCGATAAACTGGAGAGCGTGCTGAGAAAAAGCAAGGGAGTCGATGATTACATGCTAGATCTGGAAGGCCTCTTCGAGCCTGTCAAGTTAAAACTGCCGGAGAACTTTAAAATGCCTGCCATCGATCGTTTTGATGGAACTGGGAACCCAAAAAGTCACGTGAAGTTGTGCATGAGTATCTTCCAGTCCATGGGCTGTACCCACGAGCACATTGCAATGCTATTTCCGCAAACTCTGGCAAAATCTGCGCTGTCATGGTTCCTAACCTTGGAAGCCTCCAAGACCCGGGCCTGGGAAGATATCGTTCGAGTTTTTGTCGATCATTACTCTTACAACCAGGAGTTGGATGTCACTATCAGGGATTTGGAAACAACCCGGCAAAGCAACAATGAATCCTTCGCTGCGTTCCTGAGCAGATGGAGGAACAAGGTAGCTCAAATGACCCACCGGCCGATTGAAAAGGAACAGGTAAGGATGCTCATCCGGAATCTGCAGCCGCTTTATCATGAGAAATTATTCTACCAGTCCATTTCCACCTTTGAAGAGTTGTTTGAAGTCGGAACCCGAATCGAAGATGCTATCAGGGAAGGAAAGATCAAAAAGGAAGACCCTCCGAGTCAGCCAAGAAGGCCCAACTACTCCCGGAATCCCCCGGATGTCAGTGCCCTTAGCAGCCAACCCATGGCATACCCCCCGAGGCCGTACCAACTCTCCACCCAACCAAATCCCTCCAACCGCCCTTTCCAGAAAAAGCCTCCTCGCAATTTCGCCAAGCTAGAAATCTCTCTCTCCTCAGCCTTAGACCGCCTCCTCAAAAAGGGCCATCTCCAACTCCTCCAGCCTCGAAACATCCCACCCCCGCCTAACTGCGATATGTCTAAAAGATGCGCCTACCACCAAGCCCACGGCCATAACACTGATGATTGCATGCGCCTCTGCCATGATATTCAAGACCTTATTGACCAGAATATCATCGAGCCATCCCCGAAGCAGCCCCATATCACCCAAAATCCCCTACCAAACCACCAAAATGTCAACCTCATTGAGTCCAGCTCCGTACCCTTCAACCCTGCTGCCTATATCACCCCCCTAGGACAACCCTTGCCCCTCATTGACATCCCGGATTCTGAGGGAATTCATCTGATCGGAGGGGAGAACGACGAATGGCTACAACAGCTAGACGATGAGCAAGACTTATTCTTCTTGGAAGAGCATGACCTAGGGGTGGTAGACCTCAAATGGTATGACCCTAACAATGAGAGTGATGCTTCCATCTGGAACGAGACAAAAAAGCCATTTGTGGGAACGGATTGTGATTGGTTCAAGAAAGACGGGACTGTAGAAGGACCCACTCCTGCCGAAATTGATCACCTAACCAGGTCAGGCCGTCATTATCAGCCACCACTGCCCGCCACCGATGCAATCGAGAAAGGTCCAGTCAAGGACAAAGGGAAGGGTAAGATGGACGAGATCATCGAGGAAGATAATGAGTTGATAAAACAGCTAAAGAAAACCCAGGCACATCTCTCAATGTGGGATATCATGGTGACCTCTTACAAGCATAGGCAAGCTGTGTTGAATGCCTTGGCTGGAATTGAAGTCCCTATTGATACCGCGCCGGAGGACATGATAGCTTTCTTGGGCGCACTTGCCCCCGACCCGATCATTACATTTTCCGATGAGGACCTGCCACCGGAAGGATCTGCACATAACAAGGCATTGTACATCACTATCGGGTGTAAAGGGCAGCAGGTCCCATTTTGTCTGGTCGACACAGGTTCTGCTTTGAATGTTTGTGCGCTAAGGACTGCCACTGCTTTGGGGGTCAATATCCTTGACATCACACCATCTGTGCAATCTGTGAGGGCCTACGATAACACCAGGAGAAATGTGATGGGGACTGTCTCTCTGCAAATCCGGGTAGGATCTTTGGTAAGCACTGAGATTTTTGAAGTCATGGACATACCTGCCTCGTTCAACTTACTGATTGGGAGGCCCTGGCTTCATGCCAACAAAGTTGTATCATCCACTGTGCATCAAATGATCAAGTACATTTATGAGAAGGAAGTAAAAATCATCCTTGGTAACAGTTGGGGCAATGAAGCTTTTCCGAACTACGCTCCCGTCTTCGAAATCCAAATACCTGAGTTGGAAGAAGGAGAAATTGGAGGATTCTTCATGGAAGAAGTCCACATGATCAATGATGAAGACAGGTTCCCTGAGATCCACTCTGCGGTTGTCAACATCGTCCGTAAAATGAACTACTTCCCTGGAATGGGATTAGGTCGACGCCAGCAAGGGATTCGAGAGTTCCCGCAGATCAAAGGGCAACAAGGCACTTTCGGGTTGGGGTACAAGCCCACTAATGAAGATGCCGAGCTACAGAGGCCATGGAAGAAAAGGGTGAAGGGTCTTCCACCATACCGCAAGACTTTGAATGGACAATTCGTCAAAGAAGGGGATGATTTCCCTTACTTTGGGTTCCCTGAACCCTGGATCCACCAAACCACTAGGAAAAGGCACCCCGGGCTTGAAATCTTCGCTGACTGCGAGAGGCCCCCGTATCAAGATCCGTTCTTTCCCGAAGAAGTCGAGAAGACCCCAGAAGAAGACTGGTTGAAATACCTGGATACTGAAGCAATCGAGAAAATGTGGGAGGAATCCGTTGAGAAGAAGGAACAAGAGAGGGCCAAGAGCCAAGATGATCAGATCAAGCCAACTGAGGAGGATCTGAGCAACCAGGCTGTAGAGTCATCTGTCTGTGTCTCCCAATCCCCTCTTCCCCCAGAGTCTGTACTACCGATTATCGAGTCTGTACTGGAGTCGGCTGTTGTAAGCCCACCACTATCCAATGTAATCACTTCACCTGTCATGAATGAAATGAAAGACGATTCTGCTTACTCCTCTGTGTCTACCACTTGTGAATGCGCAGATCCCCCCGAGGATCTCCCAATCGAACTTAAGCAACTAATCGAAAAACCACCTGCTTATGAAATAATCGAAGATACTTTATCAGTTAACCTAGGTGAAACAGATAATCCACAAATTGTGCAAATTGGCTCAACTCTTAATAAAGGAGAAAAAGAAAAATTAACTCTCTTGCTAAAAGAATTCAAAGATGTTTTTGCTTGGTCTTACGAAGACATGCCTGGGGTCGATCCCGACATTGTCCAACATCATATTCCTCTCCTTCCTAATTCTAAACCCGTCAAGCAGAAACTAAGGCGCATGAGACCGGAATGGGCACTCAAGGTTAAAGAAGAGGTGGAAAAGCAGTTCAAGGCAGGGTTCATCATTGTCACCGAATACCCGGAGTGGGTTGCCAATATCGTGCCAGTCCCGAAGAAGGATGGAAAAGTTCGTGTGTGCGTCGACTTTCGTGATCTGAACAAGGCCAGTCCCAAGGATGACTTCCCGCTTCCCCACATTGACGTCTTGGTGGATAACACTGCAGGTCATGAGCTACTGTCATTCATGGATGGTTTCTCAGGGTATAATCAGATTTTGATGGCGCCAGAAGATCGGGAAAAGACGACATTCATCACCCCTTGGGGAACCTACTGTTATAGGGTAATGCCTTTCGGACTCAAGAATGCGGGGGCAACTTACCAAAGAGCTGCCACCACTCTGCTGCATGATATGATTCACAAGGAGGTAGAAGTATACGTAGACGACATGATTGTGAAATCCAAAGATAGAGAAGGGCACCTGGTAGCGCTGGAAAAGTTCTTCGAAAGGTTGCGCAAATACAAGATGAGGCTGAATCCAAAGAAATGCACTTTCGGCGTAACCTCCGGTAAACTCCTGGGTTTTCTCATCACACAAAGGGGAATAGAGGTGGACCCCTCTAAGATCAAGGCAATCCTCGAAATGACGCCACCACGGAATGAAAAAGAAGAAAGGGGGTTTCTCGGAAGAATCCAATTCATCAGCCGCTTCATTTCCAAGCTCACAGCTACGTGTGATCCTCTGTTCCGGTTATTAAAAAAGGGGGAGAAGTTCCAATGGGATGACCAATGCCAAGCCGCTTTCGACAAAATAAAAGCCTACCTCCAAAATCCACCTGTCCTTTCACCACCCACTCCTCATAAGCCCTTATCCCTTTACCTGTCTGTCTCCGAAAATGCCATGGGTTGCATGCTAGCCCAAGAAGGAGAAGAAAGCCACTCCGAAAAAGCCATATACTACCTCAGCAAAAGGATGACTGGGTATGAGCTCAACTACTCTACCCTTGAAAAAACGTGTTGGGCCTTGGTTTGGTGTACTCGCCGACTGAGGCACTACATGCTGGCCTTCCCAGTTGTGCTCATATCCCGCATGGATCCTCTAAAATACCTTCTCGAAAAACCTGCCCTGACCGGTCGTATATCCTGTTGGTTACTTCTATTATCCGAATTCGATATCAAGTATGTCACAAGCAAATCAGTAAAAGGGAGAACCGTAGCTGAGCATCTCGCAGAACATGCCGTCGAATCCAAAGAAAGTGGAGACTTCCCGTTTCCAGACGAGAGTATCATGGAAGTCAAAGAAGAACAGTGGAACTTGTACCTTGATGGGGCAGCCAACATGAAAGGATACGGAGTAGGGATGATTCTCGTATCACCAAGCGGGGACCACACTCCGTTGGCAGTCAAGCTCAATTATAACTCCACCAACAACACCGCTGAGTATGAAGCATGCATTCTGGGAATGGAAGCAGCCTTAGAGCTGAAAGTTCAGAAGTTGGATGTCTTCGGGGATTCAAACCTCATTATATCGCAAGCTAGAGGAGAATGGAAAGTAAAAGAAGAAAGCTTGAAGCCCTATCACGATCATCTCGACCAACTCAAGAGGCGTTTCAAGAACGTCACATTCCTCTACTTGCCTAGGGAAGAGAACCAGCTGGCAGATTCATTGGCTACCTTAGCCTCTATGATCAAGATTCTCGCAGGAATCAAGATGATGCCCTTAGTAATTGAGCAAAGGTACGAGTCTTCGTTCAGCATAATCGCCACAATCGAAGAAGAAGAGAATGAAACACCGTGGTACCAGGACATCTGGAATTTCATAGAAAAGGGGATGTACCCCCAAGAGTCTACCGAGAAAGACAAGAGGGCCATTCGAAGATTCGCAGCGCAATTCATCATTTGTGGGGGGAAATTGTTGAAGAAAGGATAAAATGGTCACAACCTGACTTGCTTGTTCGGGAAGAGCTCCCGAAGAATGATGGAGGAAATACACGAAGGGGTCTGTGGCCCTCACATGAACGGTCACATGTTGGCCAAGAAGATTATAAGGCAAGGGTACTACTGGACAACATTGGAAAAAGATTGTTGTGAGTACGTGAGAAGGTGTCACAAGTGCCATATCCACGCAAACATGATGCACGTGCCGCCATCTCTTCTTTACAGCATGACCTCGCCTTGGCCATTCTCCACCTGGGGAATCGATATTATTGGGGAAATCGTTCCGAAGGCCTCAAATGGAAATCGGTATATTCTAGTGGCCATAGACTACTTCACAAAATGGGTAGAAGCTACATCTTACACCAAGTTGGGGGCCAAGGAAGTGGCCAAATTTATCAAGAGAAATCTCATCTGCCGTTACGGAGTTCCTCATGAGATTATTTCGGATAACGGAAGTCATTTCAAGGCAAAAGTCAGGGATCTGTTCGAAGAATACAAAATCACCTATCACAAGTCGTCGCCATACCGACCACAGACCAATGGGGCAGTCGAAGCTGCGAATAAGAATGTCAAGGCCATACTGCAAAAATCAGCTGATACCTACAAAGACTGGCATGAAAAGCTACCATTTGCACTTTGGGGATACAGAACATCGATAAGGACGTCCACAGGGGCGACTCCTTACTCACTAGTGTATGGGATGGAAGCGGTACTTCCGGTGGAGATAGAATTACCATCCCTACGCGTAATGGCAGAGTGTGAAATTTCGGAATCAGATTGGTTGAGAGAAAGATACGAAGAATTGGCTCTCATAGATGAAAAGCGCCTAGCGGCAGTCGACCATGTCCGAATCTACCAAAAGAGGGTGGCCCGTGCTTTCAACAAAAGGGTTCGTCCAAGGAAGATTGTCAAGGGCGACCTTGTCCTTAAAGAATTACGAGCTCCGATCTTTGATCCCCGTGGGAAGTTTAAGCCAAAATGGGTCGGCCCTTACATTGTCAAGGCTGTCCTTTCCGGAGGAGCAACTTACCTCATGGACCTCGATGGTGTCGAATTCAAAGAACCAATCAAAGCCTCAAAAAGTACTATGCTTGACCATCTCCTAACCATTTTCTTTCAAACCTTTGCCCTGAACTACGCACGACCTGATTCCCATTCGGGGATACGTAGGCAACCACATCGGTTCGGTCGCTCCACCCACAAAAGATAACCTTTTCTTTCAAAACTTTGGCCCGAACTACGTTGGACCTGATCCCCGCTCGGGGGTACGTAGGCAGACTTTCAAAAAGAAAAGAAGGATGGCTCGCTAGGTCGAAAATCCGAAAGAACACCTAGGCAAAAATTAGAGCTAAATCCAAAGTGAGCAATAACAAAAGAGAGAAAATAGCTCGCCAGGCCGCCTCCTTGGTGCCTGGGCAAAAATTATGAGTATGTGGGAAATAAAGTCGCGGTCCTTACCATAACCCGGAAATCACCTTCCACACTAGGGGCAAACTTCGGCCACTCGCCTCGTTTGCCTGAACCTCTTCTAAACTAGGGGCAAATGTCGGTCATCTACCTCGTTTGCCTCACAACCATACATATCCCAAACTAGGGGCAAACTTCGGCCACCCGCCTCGTTTGCCTCCAATAAACCTAGCATGCCCAAGCAAGTACCAAAAGCAATGACTAATTAAAGTCTCGGCTACAAAATATTTTTAGAAAGTTAAAATGCATAAAATAAGATTTCCAAAGTAACCGAGGTTCACTGATAAACAAACTTTGAATATTACATAAGCAGGAATAATTAAAGAAATAAAAATCTCTCAAAAAGCAATCACACATGTTCAAAGACACTTGGAGGAATGAGCAGAATCAGTCAGGTCTAGTTTTATCTTTGCGTCTTTTATTTCTTCAAAGATCTCTAGAAGTAGGCTTTTACTCGGTCGGTCCAACCATCAATAAAAGCAGCAATAGTGGTAGCCCTGATCCTGGAAGCAAAGATCCTCTCAGTAAACCCCCGGGGAACCTCCTGAACCTGTCCATACTGTCTGGCCAAACGGCGAGGATGATAGAAAGAGGTCTCTCTCAGGCCCATCAGCCACACTCTCTGGTGACCCCCAAGGCTTGTGGTGACAGCATAAAGGCCCCAACGTCTCACGATCCAGCAAATGTCAGCCTCAGATAAAGCACCCATCATGCCCACCCAATCGGCAAAAGTATAGTGAGAGTCAAGCACGACTCGACGAAAGTAAACCGGTGGTATACGGCCTGTCCACAGCTGAAGGCACTCGTAAAGCCAAGCCTGTAACACCAAAGGTGCCCCAGAAAGGAGAAGAGTCCCTTGGTTGAAGGCATTATCCAAACCGTTCAAAGTTTCAGCTAGAACCATGGCCATGGGATTCCTGCTAAGTTTCAGCCCGAGGCACACATGCACCAAGTCGACGGAAGTACTAGAGAACAAGAAGTGCGAAGTCATGCACAATACGAAAGCAGCCCCACGAGAAGCATCATACATGCTGGGATTCCCAGGACTGGCATACTGGGCAATAATGGAAGCAATATTGAGGACCTCACCTTGAATCAGCTGGCGGGAAATAGTGATTGAACAATTCAGATATTCAGCCAAACCTCGCGTAGGACTGAGGGTATCAACAGAAGGGAGAATCAAGTCAGAGTCAGAATCAAAGCCAAGAATAGCACAGAACTCCTCAAGCATGGGGCATATTTCCAGGCCGTTGAAGTTGAAGACATGGTTCACTGGGTCCCAGTGAGCAATGGCAGCACGCAAGAACTCTGTATTCAGGGTCATCTGGCGAAGAGAAAACAGCTCGGTCAAGCCGTAGCTAAAGAGGTTGATCCGCTCCACGCCATCCGTAATGTTCAGCCAAGCTGTGAGTTGAGCAGGATCATACAAAGCCATATTTTCTGTCGCGACTCTAGCAAAAATCGAAATTTCGGCAGCACCTCTCCGCTTTACGGATTATCCCACCTGCAAGGCGAAAGCACTCACTATCACAAAACTGCCCATCGCAGTAACATCCAACCATCACAGTGTACATATATCAAATAAAAACAAGCACACAACTGCGCCCCCAAGCCAGAAGATATCCGGCCTAGGAGGCAAAACACCATAATACTCTGTCAAAAGGTCACAAATTGTGCTACACATCATCCTACACTGTCCGAATAATCATATCCCCAGTACAACCCAATCGAAAGCAGAAAAAGAAAATAAAATAAAATGCCCTCTTGGGAGGCCTCAGCCCTCCTCTTCTTCATCCTCTTTCGGACCGCCCGGAGTGTACGTCGGCGACGGCCTCCTCCTACCACCCCTGCATCTTGGACCAGTCCTCGATGAACCGGCCCTGCCTCCACGGTACTACACACACGAATAAAATGAGAGCAATTAGCGAGGGAACAACAAAAAAAATACAAAAACAGAGTTGAGTCAGAGACTTACCAAGGACGCCATCTGGTTGGCAGCAAATTGCCGCATACCATCCATCTGTCAAGGGAAAGAATCTAGGGTTAGAACCTTATAACCTTAAGAAAGTGCAAAATTAGAGACATACCCGGTGGTCTCGTGTAAGGACCAAGGACCGTAGGCTAGCCGCCAAGGCGTGACCTTCCTCAGCGTAACTCCAAGGAACATTGAGGACGCCCGCTGGCTGAGTAGGGTACCCACATGTGACTCACGGCACCTCCATCATTTGGGGAGTGCCATCAGCGCCTAGAACGTTGACGGTCCAATCCCAATGAGGGATAGGGTCAGGAGCCTGAGGAACCTGCCTCCTGTACATCTCGCGAAGCTGAAGGCACAGGATAAGTTAGGAAAAGATAAATCAAAAACATGGACAATAAATATAAACAAAAAAAAAAAAAATGCAAAAAAAGAACTCACCTCCAGGAGTGGGAAGTTAGGCATCAGGAAACGGCCACGGTAAGCCTCATAACCGGTCTCAGAAAGAAAATGGTCCCAAACATCGGTGCCAGCTAAAGCCGCTAGCAGAGCATCTCCAGAAAGGTCACTAGCATCCATCACAGGAGGATCATGAGGGACGCGATACCGGGAACCACCAACCACCTGCCGAGAGACCCGCTCCCCAAGGAACCACTGCCTGCACTCGGTACTCTCCAGCAGAAGGCGGCAAGAGGTAAGAGATTTAACCGCTTGTATCTCCTCAGTGGCGGCATAAGCGACGCCCTCCCAAGGCGTCCAATCAACACTAGAGGCTGTCAACCCAGTTAAGAAGTTTCGAAGCAAAACAATCCGATGGGCCCTACTCTTCACCCCAACAACGTCCCTCCGCCATCTCAAGCCTCGTGGGAATAGAGGCACAGGAGCCATACCATCCTCATCCTCGCCTGACTCGTCTGCTGGGGAGGGAGCCAACATCTTCAAGTATTCAAAACTCTAAAGCTGCACAGACAAGGGTGAAATCAGAACAAGTATGAAAATCAAAAAGATGGAAAATAAAAGAAGAAGCAGTGCATACCTCCCAAGCTCGCCAGAATCCCCCAGTAGATTTAACATCGCCCCGAGAGACCTCCCCCATATGCTTGTAGAGATGGGCCAGGGCAGCACCACCCCAGTTGTAGGAGGGGATCTCATCAATGGTCGCCAGGCAAGAAAGGAGCCTCAAGCTCACCCGGTCGTTCCTTGTCGCAAAGATTGAGCACCCGAGGACATACAGAAGATATACTCTCAGAAGCTGGGAATTGTTCAGATTATGATTCCCTCTTCCATAAGCCCGGTAAAGCCAGCCGCAGGGGAACCAATGCCTCTCCAGGTTAGGGGGAACAGCCCCAATCAACATCTCCACCGCCTCCGGGTCAATCTCATAAAAATAGTCCAGAACCAGGCGCTTCCCGCCAACCCTCAAGCCCGTAATCATGGAGAAGTCGAAAGGCGTCATAGTCATCTCTCCGAACGGCAGGTGAAAAGTGTTGGTAGTGTCCCACCACCTCTCGGCCAGTGCATAGAAGTGAGCCAAGTCATTGCTACTTTTCAAAACCAAGCGGACGAAGCCTCCGAACCCGGCATCATCAACCATCCTCTTAACAGTGGGCGAAAGCTGGGTATACCATAAGAAAGCATGGCAAGGCTACCATGGCCTTTCAAGGCCACTTCCGGCACCTACACACAACAAAGACGACAAAAGATGCACAAAATCACTATTCACAACCCGAGAGCCAAATTCACAAAATCAACATTTGAGCGCAAATCGAACTTCTAACGATCTCTAGGTGCACACTACGGCTCACAAAACTAGCACAATACATGAAGATGGTCCTAAAATGTCGAAAGTTTCACATACCAAGCTCGCTAGAGCCGCGGCCGAAAGATGGTGTTGGGGGTCCCGCAAAATCACGTCCGGGGTGTGCATCTCGGCCTTCATCCGTCCTTTGGCCTTCTTAGACGGTCTCCTTGAGGTCGAAGCCATGGATCTACAAGAAAAATGGAAGTTCAAGTTAAACTTTCTTCTTGAAAATTTGGGCAAACCAAAACACCAATCAAAAATCTGACTACAGGGAAAGATTACTCACCTGGGCGCGCACAAGTTGCGCTTTGATGAATTTTGGCTTCAAAAACACCTCAAAGTGGCCAAGAATGAGCTTCAAGAGCTCAATAACTCGAAATATAAGAAGATGAAGTCCGTCGCGGCAGTGGCCCAGTGCGCCGCGACACTGCTCCCCGTGGGCCCCGCGTCGCTCCGTTTTGCTCCGTTTCGCCCCGTTCTGGCCCGTTTTGGCCTTTTTTAGCCCGTTTTTGGCCCCGATCAGCCCCGATGGCCCATTCCAGTCAAGATTTATGAGGTTTTTACCCCAAGCAGATTAAATGTTGTCAGAACTACCTCCAGCAGGCAAAAACTGGGAAAAATCGATTCCCGAAGACCCGAATCGGCCATTTCAGGATAACCGTCGCAAATTTTGATCAAACACGAGAATTCTGGTAACGGATCCTGGTTTTTAGCTAATGCACCGAGTAATCGAGAAAAGAGATACCCTGGGAACCCTGCGTCATCCCCTGAGGACAAAAGCAGACCGATGCCAGCTCCCAGAAGCCCTGACCGGCTCTCTTGGATTGAGCGCCGAAAGATTTGATCAACCGTGAGAGGTTCAGAGACGGATCCTGATTCCTGATCAAGAAAAGAGACTCCCCGAGAACCCTGCATCATCCCCCGAGGACAAAAGCAGACCGATGCCAGCTCCCAGAAGCCCTGACCGGCTCTCTTGGATTGAGCGCCGAAAGATTTGATCAACCGCGAGAGGTTCAGAGACGGATCCTGGTTCCTGATCAAGAAAAGAGATTCCCCGAGAACCCTGCATCATCCCCCGAGGACAGAAGCAGACCGATGCCAGCTCCCAGAAGCCCTGACCGGCTCTCTTGGATTGTGCCCCGAAAGTTTTTGATCAACCGTGAGAGGTTCAGAGATGGATCCTGGTTCCCGATCAAGAAAAGAGATTCCCCGAGAACACCTACATCATCCCCAAGGGTAAAAGATACTACCACTAGCCAGAACTGATTCCTGAAAGTCGGCCGTCAGGAACAATCAGAGCATCGCCCAAATCCAGATCTCCTGATTATCAAGAATTACCACAAGATCCCTCGGTCACCTTTGGCTATCGTCTTCTAAACAAAGCGCATCTGAACTGTCTCACTCGTTCCAGAAGTTTACCCCTAGACCCGGAGTCTTCTAAACTCCGATGTCCTTATCCGAGTCACCCACCGCATCACAGTTGCAAACACTAGCACAATACCAGCCCACTCGGAGTGGCACACCCCGCAGCATTTGCTCATACTAGAGTCATAACACTAGACATGATAGGACTCATGACACAATTCACATCACATCCATGCATTGCATATCACTCTTATTGCATAGCATCCGCCTGATTGTTGTGCATGTGCATGTGTGATTTATTCCTTTGAGCTCCGAACTACGTCCTGGTCTGATTCCACTTGGGATACGTAGGCAGCTCACGTAGAGCACGACCAGCACTAACCTCATCATCATTGCATCTTTTGCAACGTTTTTATCCTAAATCTATAGCCTCCAAAAGAACTGTCTCTACAAAACTTTGGCACTCGCTTGCGACATGCGTTGCCTCGCAAGTTCATGCCACAGAGGGGCAAACTGTAGACACCCCATTTTGTCGGCTATCAGATTTAGGAGACCCATAGCTTGGTGGTTCACAATGATCGTAAAAGACTCAAAAGGACTCCTGAAAGTCAGCTATCTCTCAGAATGCTCAGAATGACCAAAATGCCCCTGAAAGCCCAAAAATTCCCAGATTTGGTCCCGAAGTTCTGAAAACATGCTATGTCGTAAGAAAAGCGATAAAAAAGAGTTTTAAAGGGAAGTCAGATGAAATCGTCGGCTCCCAGAGACCCCCGGAAGTCCCGGAAGTTCCCAGAAAGTCCCCGTTGACCGGTTTGACCAAGGTTTGACTAGGTTTGACCAAGGTTTGACCAAGTTTGACCAAGTTTGACCGAAGTCATCCGAATTCACCAAAATCATCTTAATTCATGGGAAAAGTGTTAAAATAAGTTCCAAAAGGAAATCGAGCGAAAACGTCAGCTTCCGGGAACTCCCGGAGGTTTCTAGAACTTCCCGGGAATCCCAAGTTTGACCAGTTTGACCAAAATTTGACTTTGGAACCGGGGCGCTGAAACAATTTTCAAATATTTTTCATAGATACTAGAGGTCAATAGCTTTCCAACGGTATATCGCACATAATTCCTGGATTCAAAACGAATTTATTACGAATTTCCGAAGGCGAAAAAGACGATCAAATCGGCTTTTATCGCAAATACCGCAAAACTTTTCAAAGTGACCTGTCCCCAAAATATTTTTTATGTAAAGTAGACTCCATTACCTTTCCAACGGTATATCACAACCTCAATTTGGAGTTCGTATGCATTTTCTGTGAATTTCGGACGAAATAGGGCCTTTTCGCGAATACCGGAACTTCGGGGGGCCTAAACAGCATTATCTGGACGAAGGGAGGAGCAGTGCCGCCGCGGCACTCCCCTCCAGAACAGTGTATTTTTGTAATTTCTTTTGTGGTCCCATTTTGATTAATTAAAAACCAAAACGACATAGTTTTATGATTTCAGATGTTTGGAGCCAATGGGAGTACTTTCTAAATCCCAAAAACACCCCAAGTTGGCCTATATAAACACCCCATTACTCCTCATTTTAGGGGAGTCAAATGTGAGTTTTGGAAAATTTTGGGAGAGAAAGTTGTAGAGATAAGGTTAGAGTAGAGAGAAAAGAAGCTTTCTTCTTTGATTTTTCATAACAAAAGTGAGTTCTTACTTTGTTTTTTACTTCATTACTTCCATTAATTTCAACATTCAATACTCCCAACCACCATTTTAGTGAGCATTCAAGAGAGTGGGAGCTTCTTCCATGTCTAGTGTCAATACATATGAGTGAAATACCAATCTACAAGTCTCATGCTTCATGAATATCATCTATTGATCATCATTTACTTGCTTATTTATTTATTGTTCATCTCTTCTTATCCCATTTCTTTTTTTTATTTTCTTTATTTACTTACTAGTTCATCATCATCTAAGTGATGACATGAAGTTTGGGGTGAGTGAATCCTTATGGATAGTAGCTCTTGACCTCAAAAACATGTTTGATAGATGATGATCATAACCTCAATACTTCCAAAGTATTCTTGGAATGTATTGAAGTTATGTTCAAAAATAAAATAAATCTCTCCAACAATCTTGGAGGTTCTTGATGATGAGTTTGATGTTGACATTTTGAGTGGCTATAATCCTTGTTGAGTATTGAAAATATGCTTTCAAAACATCTATTTCAAAACTCCTCTCAATCCCTCTCACTTTGGTTTCAAGAAACAAAACCTTGTTTTCTCCAAAATCTCCAAAACAATGAGTCAAAACAGTGAGTGAGTCGAGTTAAAAGATTTCTCTAGAACTCAATACTCAATATATGAATTCAAGGCCACTTGGAAAGTCTTCCTAACTCATTGGAGAACACCCATGATTTTTGGTTTGACTTGGAAGTACTTGGAAATGGTCCATTTGGATCCCAACATTCCTTCCAAACATTCTGTTTTTGCTGTCACAGCAGCTAGGGCCACTTCCAACCTCTTTTACAGAAAACTTTTCCAAAAAGAGTGGTCCTAACTTATTTTTCCCTTAAAATTCAATGTCTTAGGGAACTTTCGGTATAAAATGGGCCCTTATATCATTCTTTTTCATTTTCTAAGATTTTCTAACATTCCAGTCAACAGTACGAACTCTGTTTCTGAGTGACCTGTGTTGTTTATATGTTTTCTCTCAATCTGTGGTAGCTATTCAAGATTGGCTTTTTGGGTTTTATTCTAGACACAATAAGGAACATCTCCATAAAAAATCATGCATTGAAAACATTCCTAACCCCTCTTTTCAAATTACCAAAGATGATGCTACTGTTCTGTCCACTATTCACAGAAAGCATACCTTAACTTTCATTCTTTGTTTTGATGCTTATATGCATTCCAAATTAGCTCATATCTTAGGAAGTAGTTCATACTACATTTGTATACATCCCATGTTGATTTAATCCATTCATTCATACATATTTTAGGCTCCTAAGTCATTTTAGAAATCCATGTACACAAAACACACTACAACCTTTGCACATTTTAGATATATACATTGCATTCATGCAAGGTTTGGGGTTTTTGTAACTCTTAATCCAAGGAGATTATAAGGAATGAACTTGATCACACATTCATGCTTCCCCTTTGATCTAATCATCCTTTCTCATCCGTCCCGGGGATTGAGAGATCTTCTTTTCTCAAAGAATAACATGCATCATACTAGCTTGTTAAGCATATTTTGATTTTTTTGTTTATTTGTTTCAAGAACAATTCATGTCCCCCTTTAGATTAGGAAAACTTGATTAATTGATATATGATTAGACGATTTTTCCTAGGTTTATTTGTGTGATATTTGGCTTAGATCTTATGAATGATATCTTATTTTTAGATCTTTCATTTCAAGTTTCTTATGTGATGTAATATACTATCGTAGTATTATTTGTCGAACCATACCTAGTATAAGATGATTATTTGGATGCTAATTGAGGCCCGTCGAAAGACGGGGCGAGTTGAGGGTGTTTTAGTCGCGACAAAGGCTCCTTCCTCTCTCGTACCAAAACCCCGAACCAAGTTCTTTGGTTATGAAGGGCCGGTGCCCTTATCCGTTTGGGTGAGTCAAAATTAGGTTTCTTGGTTCCTTAAAGACCAAGTGACGACTCTGTATCTGTTTTCAACAGACCTTTTCTCTTTCCTTGATTCAAAATCAAACGAATTTTAAAACATAACAAAGCGGTGGAAACCCGGTGTCCACACCACCAAGCATAAGACTGTTCGGAGGGATCATGGTGCCTTGTTGTACGCGGTGTGTGATAACTCTATACCGGTCGACTTTGCTACTATAGTGATTAATCAGATGATTATCTGTTCTCTTGACACCACCACCTCAGGCAGCCTGCCCTTCCCTACACTCATTACCCGCCTTTGCTCTCACCATGGGTGCAACGCCTTAGACTCTGACCTTTTGAAGCATGCGCCTTCGCCAATCAACTCTACTACCATCTCTAAGAGTGATGCGCAGATTCTTTCGTATTCTAAGAGGGCGAGGACCGAAGAGGGTCCTAGTGGTGCGCGGGAGGAGGAGGCCGGCCCTGCTTATAACATGTCTGAGGTGTACCAGCGCCTTGACAGTTTGGGGGAGAAGCAGTAGAGGCAAGGCCGGGACTTGATGGGATTATGAGGAGAGGTTCAGGATTTCCGCGGGGAGTATCAGCGGGACATAGGCATGATGATGAGCTTCCAGAGCGATTTCTTCCAGATGCAGTTCCCTGGCGTAGACGACCCCTACTACTTCCAGAATCCTTACGGTGGTTCAGGTGATTATGGTGGCGCTGGAGGTTCGGGTGCTTACGGTGGATCGGGTGGCCAAGGCGGTGGTGGCGACGACGTAGATGATTAGCCGGATTTGCCTCAAGTTCTAACTCCATAGGATCTAATTGTAGTGCGTTAGCATTATTTCTTTTTAGTAAGTTTAAAATTTGTTGGTTTCTAGGGTTGACAATTATGGGTGTGTTTATCCTGGTATCTGTTTCTTTTGGGAACTTGTTGGATATTTGGTGATGGTGTGGATGTTTTTACTGCTTCTCTTTATTTGTACTTTGTGGATGCTTTGAACTCTTGTTGTCACGCCCCGACGTAGCATAAATATGGAAAGCGTTTAATTTCCTTTATGGACCCGTAGGTCGCGACAGTTTGAAGGATCGATTCCGTCCCAAACGTCGAACAACGTAAAACCATTAATCAGAGTAGAGCAATCAAGGCTTATAAAATTTTTCTAACTTATTACATATTACAGTACGGGGTCTACTAAGGCACAAGCCGCCTTAAAACAAAACAATAACTTAGTGTCTATTACAGTTATCCTTATTACAAACCCAGTTATAACTTAAAGACATATAATCATTAAGCAAGTTTCTCATTCCAAAAGCCGCCATTCTCAGTTAGCGTAGTCATAAGTTTCCTCCAGTTTATAACCTGAAAAGCCTGAACACGAATGTCCAGGACGCATCAACGCCGTCAGCTTCAAGAAGCTGGTGAGTATTAAAAACATAACTTTGAATGTAAAACATACTCATTTACCTTTTTCCCATTTCCATTTAAATCCACAAGTTTATATTTAAGATAAAGAGCTCGTTTAGAAAACAACCACAACATTATTTAAAAGATAAATTCACACATATGTGACCGTGTATGAGAATGATGCACCATCTCATCTGACCGACTCTTTTCTCTCGACAAAACCCAACAACCCACTATCCTACTCCTGGTATCTTTGAAACACTAAGATAGCCACACTTTAGCAACGGGGCGCCAGGGAGTGTCCAGTTTGCCTCACACTTTGGTCCGGGGTACCAGGGAGTGTCCATTGCCTCACACTTTGAATACCCTAACCGCCATGCAAATACTGGAGCAACCTCACGCAGTATCCAGACTCGAGTATCAGGGAGTGTCCGTAGGCCACACTTTAGCACTACCATGGGTGCCAGTGAGTGTCCAAGTTTGGCGTCACACACTTTAACGCTTCCATGGGCGTCAGGGAGTGTCCATATTTTCCACCGTCGCATTTCAAAGATACCCTCGCCGTAACCTCAACCATAACCACAACCACAACTGCAAATCTCAATCTCAATCTCAATCTCATACTCTTTTCACACTGACCATTACTCTTTCCACACTGACTGACACCCACATGCATGCACAACAGACTCCATATGAATGTCATCAAACTTTAAACATAAAGGAATTCACAGAATTATAGAAATAACACGCGTACGGGGATTGAAAATTCGTAATTCATTGCCTTAATCATTTTAAACATAGCTAATAGCATTCTGTGTTAATAAATTTCCAAACAGGACCTTAACAGTACTTTAAATTTCATCCCAAACAGTCCCTGACCACAAAACAAGCAAAACTAGAAACTGCCGGAAATCGCGCGCGCAGGCCGCTGTGGACACGCGGAATCGGACCACTTCTCTTGTTTGAGATTGTTTTGAAAAGGAAAAGAAAATAGGTCTGTTGAAAACAGATACAGAGTCGCCACTTGGTCTTTAAGGAACCAAGAAACCTAATTTTGACTCACCCAAGCGGATAAGGGCACCGGCCCTTCATCACCAAAGAACTTGGTTCGGGGTTTTGGTACGAGAGAGGAAGGAGCCTTTGTCGCGACTAAAACACCCTCAACTCGCCCCGTCTTTCGACGGGCCTCAATTAGCATCCAAATAATCATCTTATACTATGTATGGTTCGACAAATAATACTATGATAGTATATTACATCACATAAGGAGATTTGATATGGAAGATCTAAAGATAAGATATCATTCATAAGATCTAAGCCAAATATCACACAATGCAAAGTGAAAGATCACACAAATAAACCTAGGAAAAATCGTCTAATCATGTATCAGATAATAAAGTTTTCCTAATCTAAAGGGGACATGAATTGTTCTTGAAACAAATAAACAAAGAAATCAAAATATGCTTAACAAGCTAGTATGATGCATGTTATTCTTTGATAAAAGAAGATCTCTCAATCCCTGGGACGGATGAGAAAGGATGATTAGATCAAAGGGGAAGCATGAACGTATGATCGTGATCATTCCTTATAATCTTCTTAGATTAAGAGTTACAAAAACCCCAAATCTTGCATGAATGCAATGTATGTATGTAAAATGTGCAAAGGTTGTAGTGTGTTTTGTGTACATGGATTTCTAGAATGACTTAGAAGTCTAAAATGTGTATGAATGAATGAATGAAATTAACATGGGATGTGTACAAATGTAGTATGGACTACTTCCTAAGATTTGAACTAATTTGGAATGCATATGAGCATCAAATCAAAGAATGAAAGTTGAAATGTACTTGCTGTGAATAGTGGACAGAACAGTAGCATGATCTTTTGGAATTTGAAAAGAGGGGTTAGGAATGTTTTCAATGCATGATTTTTTATGGAGATGTTCCTTATTGTGTCTAGAACACAACCCAAAAGGCCAATATTGAATAGCTATCACAGATTGAGAGAAATTATATAAACAATAGAGGTCACTCAGAAACAGAGTTCGTACTGTCGACTGAAATGTTAGAAAATCTTAGAAAATGACAAAGAATGATCTAGAGGCCCATTTTATACAGAAAGTTCCATAAGACATTGAATTTTAAGGTAAAAATAAGTTAGGACCACCCCTTTTGGAAAAGTTTTCTGGAAAAGAGGTCGTAAGTTGACCTAGCTGCTGTGACAGCAAAAACAGAATGTTTGGAAGGAATGTTTGGGTCCAAATGGACCATTTTCAAGTACTTCCAAGTCAAGACAAAAATCATGGGTGTTCTATAGTGAGTTAGAAAGACTTTCCAAGTGGTCTTGCATTCATACATTGAGTATTGAACTCAAAATAATTCCTTGAAGTTAAATGACTCACTGTTTTGAGGGTTTTGAGAAAAACAAGGTTTATTTCTTGAAATCAAAATGAGGGGTTTAAGAGGGGGGTTTTGAAATGAGGGTTTTGAAAGTATACTTCCAGATCTTGGATGAATATTCTAACCACTTGGAATATCAATTCCTAACTTATTTCAAGAACTTCCCAAGTATTTGCAAACCATGGTTTTATTTGGAAATCACACTCAAGAATCTATGGGAGTATGATACATGAGAGGATAGATGATACATGATATGATATAGCATACTAAAAGTGGTAAAGAACATGTGCATGGGATATGGGTTCATCTAGATACAAGAGAGTGTTGCATCAAAGTGTGAAAGCCAAAAAGTGAAATGCTGTGAATAGTGGACAGACTGTATGCATTACTTTGTAGCATTATAATGGGAGGTCAAACGTGCCTAGAAAAATGTGAGAAAAATCAGAGATCATTCTTATTGTGTCTAGAAAATAACCCAAAAAGCCAAACATCAATAGCTATTACAGATTAAAAGAAATAAATCAGAATGTACACATGACTCAGAAACAAAAGCTGCACTGTTGACTGATTTTGTATGATTTTTCATAAATCAAAGAAAAGGTTTATGATGACCCATTATATACCAAACGTTTCCTAAGACACCCAAGTTTTATAAAAAAAATAGAAAAGATATATGTACAGTGACGAAAATATCCAGAATAAGTGCAAGAAGTTGGGTGAGCATTCTGTGAGAACAGAGGCAGATTATGAATATGAACTTCTCACATCCAAAACAAATACTTTCACATTTCGATAATTGATGGGAAAAATTGGGGACAGACTATGATGTCTTAGGAAGATTTTCCAAGTGGTTTCATCATCATAACTCAAGTATTTAATTCAAAACAAATCTTTGAATCTGAACAGCTCACTGTTTTGGATCATTCTTGAAGAAAATGGATTTGGGTTTGAAATAGAGTTTGAGTTCTTGATTGGGGGTTTTGAAATAGATGTTCAAAGCATGAACTTAAACTCTTGAGATGACCATGTGACCACTTAGAACCTCATCCAACCTTGAATCATCAAAGAACTCCCAATATTATTAGAGAGATTCATTTTTATTTTGGACATAACTTCAATACATTTCAAGAACATCTTGGAAGTATTGAGGTTATGATCATCATCTATCAAACATGTTTTTGAGGTCAAGAGCTACTATCCATAAGGATTCACTCACCCCAAACTTCATGTCATCACTTAGATGATGATGAACTAGTAAGTAAATAAAGAAAATAAAAAGAAATGAGATTAAGAAGAGATGAACATAATATGAACAAGCAAGTAAATAACAATCAATAGATGATAATCAATATGATTTTGGACTTGTAGCTTGGTGTTTCACTCATAGATTTTGACATTTGGACATGGAAGTAGCTTCCTAACTCAAGAATGCTCAAGAATGGTGATTGGGTATATTGATGATGAAGTATATAGAAAAATGGTGGAGGAAAACAAGATTAGAACTCACTTTGATTTGAAAAAATGGAAGAAGAAGACTACTTCTTCTCTTTCTCTCTCTATATTTCCCTAGAGTTTCTTTCTAAGCTTTCTCTAAGCTTCCATGTCTCTCCCCTAAATGAAAGTAAATGGCTTCTTTTATAGGCAAAGGAGGGGTGGTAAATGGAGTTTTAAAGAGTTTAAAATGGTCTCCCATTGGTCCAAAATAAGCTGGGAATCAAAGCTATGTCGTTTTGGTTTTTAATTAATCAAAATGGGACCACAAACTTAATTACAAAAATACACTGTTCTGGGGGGGAGTGCCGCGGCGGCACTGGGCCAGTGCCGCGGCGGCAGTGCTCCTCCCTTCGTCTGGATAATGCTGTTTAGGCCCCCTGAAGTTCCGGTATTCGCGAAAAGGCCCTATTTCGTCCGAAATTCACAGAAAATGCGTACGAACTCCAAATTGAGGTTATGATATACCGTTGGAAAGGTAATGGAGTCTACATTACATAAAAAATAGTTCGGGGATAGGTCACCTTGAAAAGTTTTTCGGTATTCGCTATAAAGGCTGATTTGATCGCCTTTTTCGCCTTTGAAAATTCATAATAAATTCGTTTTAAATCCAGAAATTACGTACGATATACCATTGGAAAGCTATTGACCTCTAGTATCCATGAAAAATGTTTGAAAATTGTTTTGGTTCCCAGGTTCCAAAGTCAAATTCTGGTCAAACTGGTCAAACCTGGGATTCCCGGGAAGTTCTGGAAACCTCCGGGAGTTCCCATGAGCTGACGTTCTCTCTCGATTTTCTTTTGGAACTTGTTTTAACACTTATCTCATGATTTAAAATGATTCTGGTGAATTCGGACGATTTCGGTCAAACTTGGTCAAACTTGGTCAAACCTAGTCAAACCTTGGTCAAACCGGTCAACGGGGACTTTCCGGGAAATTCCGGGACTTCCGGGGGTATCTGGGAGCTGACGATTTCACCCGATTTCTCTTAGAAACTCATTTTATCGCTTTTCTTACGACATAGCATGTTTATCAGAACTTTGGGACCAAATCTGGGAGTTTTCGGGCTTTTAGGGGCATTTTGGTCATTTTGAGCATTCTGAGAGATAGAGCTGACTTCCAGGAGTCCTTTTGAGTCTTTTACGATCATTGTGAACCACCAAGCTATGGGTCTCCTAAATCTGATAGCCGACAAAATGGGGTGTCTACAGCCGCTCGCGCGAGTCGCTCGCGCAGTGGTGGCGCAAGTTTGTGCAGTAGCTTCGTCTTATTAATTAGTTGTAATCAATGTATTTATTTTTTTTTTAAACAATCTTAAAACAGATTCTATATATTTTACAAAACAAAAACAGATTCGTTTCTGGAAAAACAGAAATCATATTTTGGAAAACAGTTTTTTTTTTTTTTTTTTCGTTTTACAAAAAAAAAACTGCTACTGTAATCCTCGTTTTCTGCCCAAACGGTGCAGAATCTGAGAAAATTTTATTAGACGAAAAGTGTGCAGAATCGAGTGTTGCTTGGGACATAGAGGGCAGAATCTTAATTTCCTTCGTTTTCCTAACAAAAATCTAAAAACAAAATTCTGCTACTGTTAAAATTAAAAGAGAAAATATTAGATTTAATTTCTAATATACTTTCTCATTGGGACAATTTAAGGGCTAATACTTTGACAGTAGTCACTAGGGACTATAATCTTCCTAAATCAACTCTAAAACTCATTTTGTTTAAGTTTGGAAAATCTCCAATTTTTTTTTCAAACTATAAACTTCCACGTACGTCATCAATGGTGAATCTTAAAATTAACAACCTAAATTAGTAAATAAGGAATGAGTTACATTTTGAGTGAGTTAGTAATACTCACTGAGATTAAGTGCAAAGAGATTTGTTGAGAAAGATAACCAAATCAAGAAATCCAATACAAGCTTGGCTATGGAAATTGAGGAGCTCTTCTCTCTAGAAATTTTCAGCAAATTGAACTCTCAAACTTTCTCTTTTCTCTCTGAAAATTCTCTCTATTTCAGTTTGTAGAATGTGTATGAGAGTGTTGTAAGTGTGTATATATAAACTCAGCAAATATAGGAACTTGGGGGCCCAAGAATTTCTTAGGATTTCTTAATAACCCACTTTAGTTTAACAAATCTAATAATTAACCACTAATTTCTAAACTATTAGTAGATTAATAGGATTGTGCATAATGTGTAGATACCCACTAAATCTCCATCATATAAGTGTAGGTAATATATGTAGTGTGGAGTTATACCACTCTCGGATGATCCAAGGGCCAAGTATATAGGGGTCAATTTGTGGGTGTTTGGCAATTAAGCTATAGACTTAACAATTACACATGCAAGGTACTCATTGCCAAACAAAGCACAATCAAAAGATTACTTTTCCATTAATAAAATTAAAGTAAATGTCATGTCCGACTTTATATCAATTCAAAATCTGTGGAATTTTAGCACAGCGCGGACAGTTTTGAAAGTAAACTGGTAGTTTTATGACGCAGTGTTCGTCACAAAAATACAGAAAATTCGGTTTAACGTAAGAATTGATTTTCTGGTTTTATAAAAATACAGTTTGAGTTTAAAAGAAATAATTCCACCGTTATGAAATACAGATTTGAAATTTAACACAGGTGTTACTAAATTTATAAATTGCAGTTTGACCCCAAAAGAATTTTAATGCACAATAAATAGGCCATAAGGTTATAAAACGTGACCTCGCAGATAATACAATTTTTAATTTAAATATAAAAATGCAATGAAAATGTAGGTTATTACACCCTTCCTCCCTTAAACAGAATTTCGTCCCCGAAATCAAGACTAACTAGTCCTGAAACAACTCCGGGTACCTCTTCCTCATACCAGCTTCGACTTCCCACGAGGCTTCGTTCTCGTCATGGTGATTCCACTGAACCTTCACCAACGGAATGTCTTTATTTCTTAGCTTCTTGATACTCTGATCCAAAATCTTCACGGGTCTCTCCTTGTAAGAGACGTTATGACTTGTCTCAATGTCGTCATAACTAACCACGTGCGAGGGGTCTCGTATGTATTTTCTCAGCATACTCACATGGAATACATTGTGAACTCCTGACATCTTTGGTGGTAGCGCTAGTCTATAAGCCACTTTCCCGACACATTCTAAAATCTCGAACGGTCCGATGAAATGCAGAGCCAACTTCCCTCTCTTGAGACCAAAACGTACCACTCCTCGGGTCGGTGAAACCTTAAGAAGTACGTGATCTCCAACACTAAATTCCAAATCTTTTCGACGTCGATCGGCATAACTCTTATACCGACTTTGAGCGGTTCTCATCCTTTCCTTGACTAGGGAAATCTTTTCGTTGGTTTCTCTAACCAGATCTGGTCCCAACAATTCCGTGTCTCCAACTTCTGCCCAACACAATGGAGAACGACATGGTCGTCCGTACAGTGCTTCGAACGGAGCCATACCGATACTCGCGTGATAACTATTGTTATAGGCAAATTCAACCAAAGGTAAGTGTGTCCTTCTTTTTCTTCAGCACTCTATACATCGAACTCTGCCAACGTCTCCAATACTCTCCATTCTCTAACCATTAAGGGGGCGATCGTTTGTCGAGTCTGTCGACTCAAGGCATCAGCGACCACATTAGCTTTACCAGGGTGATATTCTAATGTGAAGTCGTAATCTTTGATCAACTCCATCCATCTGCGCTGCCTTATGTTCAACTCTTTCTGTGTGAACAAATACTTCAAACTCTTGTGATCGGAGAACAAATCAAACTTCTCACCGTAGAGATAGTGTCTCCAAATCTTGAGTGCAAATACCACTGCTGCCAACTCCAGATCATGAATGGGGTAGTTCAACTCATTCGGCTTCAGCTGTCGGGATCCATAAGCGATAACTCTACCATCTTGCATAAGTACACACCCTAATCCCTGATATGACGCGTCACTGAAGATAGTGAACTTCTCATCAGGCTTGGGTATTGCTAGTACTGGCGCAGTAGTGAGTCTCTCTTTCAATTCCAGAAAGGCTCGCTCATGCTTCTCTGTCCACTCGAATTTCAGATTCTTCTTCGTCAATCCAGTCAAAGGTGCAGCTATTTTAGAGAATCCTTCTACAAATCTTCGATAATAACCTGCGAGTCCAAGAAAACTCCGAACTTCTGTAGGGTTGCTTGGCCTAACTCAGTTTGATACAGCATCGGTCTTGGATGAATCCACAGAAATTCCTTGAGATGACACCTTGTGTCCCAAAAATTTCACTTCTTGTAACCAGAACTCACACTTACTAAATTTGGCATACAACTGGTGATCCTTGAGCGTCTGCATCGCAATCCATAGATGTTGTTCGTGTTCTTCTTCTGACTTAGAATAGATCAAAATATCATCTATGAAGACGATGACAAACTGATCTAAATAAGGTTTGAACACTTTGTTCATCAGATCCATAAACACTGCCGGGGCATTCGTCATTCCAAATGGCATCACCAAAAATTCATAATGACCATATCGGGTTCTGAATACAGTCTTAGGTATATCTTCCTTCCGTACCCTCAACTGATGATATCCCGACCTTAGGTCTATCTTGGAAAATGTCGTCGCTCCTTGTAGTTGATCAAACAAATCGTCGATCTGAGGCAAAGGATACTTGTTCTTGATCGTCACCCGGTTTAATTCCCTGTAATCGATACATAATCTGAGTGTCCCGTCTTTCTTCTTCACAAATAACACTGGTGCTCCCCAAGGCGATGTACTTGGACGTATAAAACCTAGGTTCTCGAGCTCTTGAACTTGTTCCTTAAGTTCCAACAATTCGGTGGGGGCCATTCTGTAGGGAACCTTGGTGATCGGAGTCGTACCCGGTATGAGCTCAATACAGAACTCTATACTTCTCTCGGGCGGTAAGCCAGAAACGTCTTGAAATACTTCCTCGAAGTCCTTGACTATAGGTATGGATGACACTGTCAACTTTGTACTGGCGACTTCGATGTTGGCTAAACACCTTGTGAGGAACATATCTCCCAAAGGATTACACTGAAAATCAAACGATTGATTCTCGTTGTTGGAGAATATAATTCTCTTCCTCGCACAATTCAGTGTTGCTTGATTCTGAGATAGCCAATCCATCCCTAGGATTATGTCGAACTCCTTTATTGAGAGGACAATCAATCTAGATGGGATCTCACGGTCTCCTACCCGTAGAGGACAATCCTTGCACACATGTCCTAACTTGACTGAGGCTCCTAATGGTGAGGTAGCTTTCAAAGCTTTCTCTAACCGATGAGGTAAAATACCCAGTCTCCGAATAGTATTAACAGATATGAATGAAAGAGCAGCACCCGTATCAAATAAAACTTTAACTTGGGAGTTAAACAGGGTTAATGTACCTTCCATTGCTTGCTGATCAGGTTGAGCTTTTCCATAATCTCCTTCTTCATAAACAGTTCCGTCATATCCGGCGGCATCAGGAATAACAACATTCACATGAGTCTGTCCCTGTTGACCATAAGTCACCTACTTAGGAGCAGTGCAGAACCTACTGATGTGTCCTGGTTCACCACAGTTGTAGCAGACTATTCCTGGCTGAGCAGCACGCCTTGGTGCCTTGCAGTCCCGAGCCAAATGACCAGGGTTGCCACAGTTGAAGCATTTTCCACCACTACTTCCTTCTCCTGCTCGGGGTTGAGTCGGATAGGTAATAGCTTGTGCCTTCTTGCTCCCGTCAAAATTCCTCTTCTACCCTTGGGTACGATTCACCGGTGGTCTATTCCCAAAATTTCCCCTCTGAGGTGGTCGAAATTCGAACTGCTTACGGTTCACTCTAGCATCTTCTTCCAGATCGGTAGCTAAACCAACAAGTCCTTCAAACGACTTATCCAAATGACCGAGAGTCAGACGGCGAATCTGCGGTGTCAGCCCTTGGTTATACTTACGAATCTTCTTCTCCTCAGTATCAACCATGTGAGGGGCAAACCGAGACAGCCTCTCGAACTGAGTAGTGTACTCTTGCACTGACTTAGTCCCCTGAGTTAAATCCATGAACTCCTTCTCTTTCCTGTGCCTTTCTGTAGCTGGGAAATACTTTTCTAGGAACCTTCCTTTGAATACGGTCCAGGTCATTCCTGTAGCAGCTATGTTCCCAATAGTGGCTATCACCGAATCCCACCAATCTGCGGCGGCATCGGTCAGTTGAAATGTAGCCAATCTCCTCTTATCCATCTCGTTGCACTGAACAGCTTCGAACATACGGTCCATTTGTCTTAACCATTGTTCGGCCTTCCAGGGCTCTACGGTACCCGCAAACTGCTCGGGTCTTAGCGCACGGAACCTCTCTAGTAACTTATCCCCACTTTGACGGTCTCGGCGGTTGTCATTCGTATTACTGATTCTTTCCAGATGTTTGACAAACGCTTCGAACATTCCCGTAGGATCGGCAGCCTCGGGCGCTCCTTCGATCAAATTCCTGTTTCTCCTTGGTCTCCCAGCCATTCTATGCATGATAGTGATAGTAGAATGAGAAACATGCATGCAACAGTACTATGAAGTAATTTAAATGACTACAATTTTCAAAGGAGTATATATCACTATATCACATACTCGTATTATAACATAAGCATACAATAAAATCCAATTATGTAATATATATCAAGTACACATAATATACTAAACACGTATTCGAACTAGGGTTGTCTAATAGCAAAGAGGTCGTATTCTTATTCTTATTCTCCATACTCTGGGCTGTGGGCCATGCTGACTGTTTCCGAGATTTGACTCAGGAAGTTGGTCAGTGCCTAAGCTATTAATGAGGGCTATGGTATGCTTTAACTCCTTAGAAACTCGGCTACTATCCGTCTGTAGGGGCATCATAAATTATGGCCATCTCGGCTAATTCTAAATGGATACGTCTGAAAATATATGGAAATTGCTATCATTTTTGTCGATGTGACAAGACAATCGTGTAATCATCTCTATGACGAAACCAACCTAGAACTTAGTTTCTGAACTAAGGATAATCCGTACTAAACTAAAACTGGAACTTAGTTGTTCGGTAAATATGAGCTTGGTAAATCAGACTATTCTTAGAGAAACTTGGTTGTATAGCTTAGTAAAACTTAAAGGTAACCTGTGTCACTAGTCTGTGGCGTGAATAACTGAGCCTGGTCAATCTAGGAAACATGGCTCTGATACCACTAAATCCTGTCACGCCCCGACGTAGCATAAATATGGAAAGCGTTTAATTTCCTTTATGGACCCGTAGGTCGCGACAGTTTGAAGGATCGATTCCGTCCCAAACATCGAACAACGTAAAACCATTAATCAGAGTAGAGCAATCAAGGCTTATAAAATTTTTCTAACTTATTACATATTACAGTACGGGGTCTACTAAGGCACAAGCCGCCTTAAAACAAAACAATAACTTAGTGTCTATTACAGTTATCCTTATTACAAACCCAGTTATAACTTAAAGACATATAATCATTAAGCAAGTTTCTCATTCCAAAAGCCGCCATTCTCAGTTAGCGTAGTCATAAGTTTCCTCCTGATTATAACCTGAAAAGCCTGAACACGAATGTCCAGGACACATCAACGCCGTCAGCTTCAAGAAGCTGGTGAGTATTAAAAACATAACTTTGAATGTAAAACATACTCATTTACCTTTTTCCCATTTCCATTTAAATCCACAAGTTTATATTTAAGATAAAGAGCTCGTTTAGAAAACAACCACAACATTATTTAAAAGATAAATTCACACATATGTGACCGTGTATGAGAATGATGCACCATCTCATCTGACCGACTCTTTTCTCTCGACAAAACCCAACAACCCACTATCCTACTCCTGGTATCTTTGAAACACTAAGATAGCCACACTTTAGCAACGGGGCGCCAGGGAGTGTCCAGTTTGCCTCACACTTTGGTCCGGAGTACCAGGGAGTGTCCATTGCCTCACACTTTGAATACCCTAACCGCCATGCAAATACTGGAGCAACCTCACGCAGTATCCAGACTCGAGTATCAGGGAGTGTCCGTAGGCCACACTTTAGCACTACCATGGGTGCCAGTGAGTGTCCAAGTTCGGCGTCACACACTTTAACGCTTCCATGGGCGTCAGGGAGTGTCCATATTTGCCACCGTCGCATTTCAAAGATACCCTCGCCGTAACCTCAACCATAACCACAACCACAACTGCAAATCTCAATCTCAATCTCAATCTCATACTCTTTTCACACTGACCATTACTCTTTCCACACTGACTGACACCCACATGCATGCACAACAGACTCCATATGAATGTCATCAAACTTTAAACATAAAGGAATTCACAGAATTATAGAAATAACGCGCGTACGGGGATTGAAAATTCGTAATTCATTGCCTTAATCATTTTAAACATAACTAATAGCATTCTGTGTTAATAAATTTCCAAACAGGACCTTAACAGTACTTTAAATTTCATCCCAAACAGTCCCTGACCACAAAACAAGCAAAACTAGAAACTGCCGGAAATCGCGCGCGCAGGCCGCTCGCGCGAGTCGCTCGCGCAGTGGTGGCGCAAGTTTGTGCAGTAGCTTCGTCTTATTAATTAGTTGTAATCAATGTATTTTTTTTTTTTTAAACAATCTTAAAACAGATTCTATATATTTTACAAAACAAAAACAGATTCGTTTCTGGAAAAACAGAAATCATATTTTGGAAAACAGTTTTTTTTTTTTTTTTTCGTTTTACAAAAAAAAAACTGCTACTGTAATCCTCGTTTTCTGCCCAAACGGTGCAGAATCTGAGAAAATTTTATTAGACGAAAAGTGTGCAGAATCGAGTGTTGCTTGGGACAGAGCGGGCAGAATCTTAAATTTCCTTCGTTTTCCTAACAAAAATCTAAAAACAAAATTCTGCTACTGTTAAAATTAAAAGAGAAAATATTAGATTTAATTTCTAATATACTTTCTCATTGGGACAATTTAAGGGCTAATACTTTGACAGTAGTCACTAGGGACTATAATCTTCCTAAATCAACTCTAAAACTCATTTTGTTTAAGTTTGGAAAATCTCCAAATTTTTTTTCAAACTATAAACTTCCACGTACGTCATCAATGGTGAATCTTAAAATTAACTACCTAAATCAGTAAATAAGGAATGAGTTACATTTTGAGTGAGTTAGTAATACTCACTGAGATTAAGTGCAAAGAGATTTGTTGAGAAAGATAACCAAATCAAGAAATCCAATACAAGCTTGGCTATGGAAATTGAGGAGCTCTTCTCTCTAGAAATTTTCAGCAGATTGAACTCTCAAACTTTCTCTTTTCTCTCTGAAAATTCTCTCTATTTCAGTTTGTAGAATGTGTATGAGAGTGTTGTAAGTGTGTATATATAAACTCAGCAAATATAGGAACTTGGGGGCCCAAGAATTTCTTAGGATTTCTTAATAACCCATTTTAGTTTAACAAATCTAATAATTAACCACTAATTTCTAAACTATTAGTAGATTAATAGGATTGTGCATAATGTGTAGATACCCACTAAATCTCCATCATATAAGTGTAGGTAATATATGTAGTGTGGAGTTATACCACTCTCGGATGATCCAAGGGCCAAGTATATAGGGGTCAATTTGTGGGTGTTTGGCAATTAAGCTATAGACTTAACAATTACACATGCAAGGTACTCATTGCCAAACAAAGCACAATCAAAAGATTACTTTTCCATTAATAAAATTAAAGTAAATGTCATGTCCGACTTTATATCAATTCAAAATCTGTGGAATTTTAGCACAGCACGGACAGCTTTGAAAGTAAACTGGTAGTTTTGTGACGCAGTGTTCGTCACAAAAATACAGAAAATTCGGTTTAACGTAAGAATTGATTTTCTGGTTTTATAAAAATACAGTTTGAGTATAAAAGAAATAATTCCACCGTTTTGAAATACAGATTTGAAATTTAACACAGGTGTTACTAAATTTATAAATTGCAGTTTGACCCCAAAAGAATTTTAATGCACAATAAATAGGCCATAAGGTTATAAAACGTGACCTCGCAGATAATACAATTTTTAATTTAAATATAAAAATGCAATGAAAATGTAGGTTATTACACTTGTGTTGTTGACTCTATGGCTTATTGCTTACTTCTTTACTCTTGTGCCATGTCAACTTCGTTTTTCTTTTTCTTCTTTTCTTTGTGTATTCTACCATTGCAGTCACAGTTTTACCGCATGCTTCTGTTGGAGTCCGGTAATATTTTTCTTCCCCTTATACTTTCTTGTTTCATTGAGGACAATGTTTGGTCCTAGTTGGGGGGTGTGAGAGCCTGCTCTCCATTGCAATTGCAAGTTTTGGATTAAAAAAAATAAAAAATCTCGTGTTTCCAATGATTTTAGTATAGTTGCCCCGTGGTAATGCCGATCAATGACATTTTTCTTGAGAATGTTCTTCTGATTTTAGTATATGACATTTTGTAATCCTATTAGCTCCATTACTATCTTGGTCATAGTAAATTGCATGAAGTTTCAAATCTTGGTTTATCAAGCACGTTGCATGAATACTTGTGTTAGGAGGGTGTTTAATGCAATTGTCATTCGAAAATTGTTCGAAACATATGTGGAGACGATGCCTTTGTGAGCTTTTGGTCCTTCCTCCCATTGTTGAGTGTTACATACTTCAATTCTCTCTTTTTGAAAAACATACATAAGTCGTAGATAATCTCATCTTCTTGCTTTGGTTGTTCATTAGAGGAATCTTTTTGTGTGGAATGCAAAACTCTTGCTTGCCTGTCATCGTAGTGGAGAACTAAGAATCACATTGGTCGAGAAAATGATTTTAGATCCTTCCTTTTACCATTTCTAACCTCAACCACACATACCCTTCCTTCACTTAACCATACATCTTCCATATCCACGTTTGAATTACATTTTTGGGATATCTTAGCATGAGATCGCGTGTGTAAAGTTGTAAAAGGGATTGAGCCATGTTGTTGTGAGAGTACAAAGAACAAAAAAAAAAAAAAAAAGCTTCATAGTCAATTGTACTTCTCTTTTTGAGCTTCAAAGAAATAGTTGTGGATAATTCATCTCTTGTGGTTATTTGTATCCATGCATTCCAATAAATCCCAAGTTTGTACCCAAACATCTCACTTCATTTCCCCTTGTCCTTCACCTCATATCACTTTTCCACTTTACATCTCCCTCAAGGTCCTAGTTGATCCTCAAGTTGTGTGATTCAAAGTTTGAAACGGATGTGACAAGTAGTCAGAGTTATTCCACATCCTCTAGTGAATAATATCTTTCATGAGATTAATTTTTACTCGTTTTTCACGTTTATGTTTTTTATCATTGGCATGTGCGTGGTTTTGATTCCTATTTCCATTACTCTATTTACCCGCATGCCCCGAGAGTATTAACCATTTCGAGTGTTTCATTTTTAGAGCGTAATACTGGTGAGAATTAAGTTGAAGCGCGTTTTCGAACGAAATTCGGATGAGGAAAGTATTACCATCTTCTTGATAATTGTAGTTATGCACTTTACACTACACACGCATCCAAGATTGAGCTTAATGAAGTTTATCTAATAATCTTGATAGTTTGAGAATTTTTTAGATTTGCGTGTCATGTGCTAAAATCTTTTGAAATTTCTTGAGACTATGTTGAGTGTCGACGTTAGATAGTGGGCAACTATCGTGAGGAAACAAAATGTTTGTGGGTATCATTCCAAGAACCCTCCGGAGACAATACTCCGCCTCTACGGGTAACCAAGAGGTTTAACGGCTTGTTGCATATGCTCAATGCAATCGTGTTTCCCACGAAAGAACGGTTTATCTTCCATTTTAAATAAATTATCGTACAAGGTCACTCTTGAATCTCTTGCTTTTTAGCTTTGTTGCTAAGAGACTAGCAACATGCTAGTTGGGGGGTGTGATTCGTGCCCAATATTGCATTCTTGACTACATGTTCTTTATTGTATTGGACACGAATTATCACTTAAACCGGGAGATTTAATGGGTGAATTTGTGCGTTTGTTGTTCTTCTTGATGTTCTCTCTTTACTAATAATACCCCTTTTTCTTATAGGTAATTGAGGCATTGTTGGAGGCCTTGTTTGTGAGGAATAAAGGAAGAAGTCAAAAGCTACCCGAGCGGATCGATCCGCCCCTTTCACTTGGATCGATCCGCGCGTTTTATAGAACTCTCTGCCCAGAAATCCGAATGCGGATCGATCCGGATATTCAACGCGGATCGATCCACGTGTTTCGCTGAAGATTCTAACGGCGAATTAAAGAAGCGGATCGATCCAGATTTTTGTCTTGGATCGATCCGCGGCCTCTGCTGATGTTTTCTTCCTTTTATTACAACTTTGCCATTTTGTTTTGGGGTTATATATAGTTAAAGATGAGTTTCTTTTAGGTTATGTTTTTTTTAGCTTATTTTTAGTGGTTTTCTCTTAGGGTAGAAGCTCTCTCTCTCTCTAATCCTCTCATCTCTCTCCCTCATTACTCCCCATCTACCAACATTCACTTCCATTTATTGTTAGAGAGAGAAGAGAGTGTGCATGTATTGAATGATTGAAGATTTTATTGGAGCAAGTTTTGGATTTCTTATAGCATTTATGGTGATTTCATCTAGTTGGTATAATTTCCTTTCCCCTCTCTTTAATATTGTTGTCATTGTGATTATGAGTAGCTAGATCTTCAAGGTTGGGGATCATAAACCCAGCATTGTATCTATGTGTATATTATTGTAGGACTCTCACACTTTGTAGCATATCTAGAGTTTATGGGGGTATGGTTTGATGTTTTGAGACCTCACTTCTAATGTCAAACATTTGAAGTGATTAAATCTCTACACTCTAACCATACACCCATGTGTTGCATTGGAACATCCATCTAGCATGTTGGTTGACTACCACATGTTTAATGGTTTGCCATAATGGAATTTTCTACTCTAGAATGTGCTTCAAGTGTGAAAGTCATGTGTTGTTGGTCCAAGGTGGGGGAATGCTCCCCAACCTCAATTTCTCCATTTACAAAATCCCCAAACATTTACTTACACTTAACTTTGTCCAAAGTTACTTTCCACCTTCGAAATAGTCATTATAGTTAATCTAGAAACAATTGAATCAACCCATAGTCGAAAAGACTCATTTTTATTTCTTAGTTTGTTAATTGCCCTTCGCATTATAATTGGTTATTAAGCGCCCACCAAGTATTGTTGCACTCCAATCCCTGTGGACTCGACACCCTATTTCCACCGTACTACGTTTTTAATAGGGTTAACAAAAGAACTTGATTTTGACTGAATCAGAAATCTAATCGTTGGATATCCTAGTATCGAAAACACAATCGTCCTAGTAGGGTAATCCAAATTGCCATTGTACTTAGTCAACCAATCCATCCCTAGGATAATGTCGATCTCTCACATCGATAGAACTACCAAGTCTGCTAGAAGATTCCTATCTCCCAAAGTTAGTGGATAATCCTTACATACTTTACCCAGCTTAACAGTCACTCCCAAAGGTGACACAGCATTTAGTGCTGGCTCAAGTATCTGGGGTACTAAGCCCAACTGACGCATAATCCTTACAACAATAAAAGAATGTGCAGCTCTAATATCAAATAAAACTTTAACTAGACTATGAAAGAGTACAAGCGTACCTTCCAAATACTGTTGTTCATTGGCATTAAAACCTGCTTCTCTCAGGATTATTGCATTCATCCTTGCCCGATCTGGGGGTCCTTGAATTCCTTAAACTGGTGCCCCGAAGTATCCTCCTCGTGGTGCATGACAATCCTTGCTCAAATGTCCTGGCTTATTGTAGTTGCGACAAACAATATCTGGCCTGTAATTAGATCTGTGGACAATGTAGTTCCTTGTAATATGTCTTGGCTTTCCACAGTTAAAACATCTTCCACTGTTGTTCGGCGGGGCTGTTAGCAGTGCTTGAGGTTGTGATCCTCGCTGTTGATATGACTGGGGTTGAAGATAACTTTGCTGGGGTTTCCTTGCTCCTTCCCAGGTTCTCTTATTGCCTTGAAAATTTCCCTGTGGTCTCCACCCTTGGGTATTTCTTGGTGGTTGTGCTTAGAAATTCTTCTGTTAGATGTTCCTTGATGGCTGGGGTTGACTCATCTATGGTCGCTGTACTGGATATGCATCCTTTTCTAGACTTACTGAAAGTCTGACCAGTCCTTCAAAACTCTGGTTCAGGTGACCAATCATCATATGGAAAAGATGGGGATTCAGTCCCTGGTGAAATCTTTTCCCCTTCTTCTGCGGTGTATCAATCATATGATGGGCAAATCAAGACAGTCGCTCAAACTTTGTAGTATATTCTCTTACCGTCAAATCTCTTGGAAGTAAGCTCAGGAAATTCTTCTCTTGTTGATCCTTTTCATCTTTCGAACAATACTTCTCTAGAAATCTTCCCTTTAATGTTTCCCAAGACATTGCTCTTGCAGCGTTTATTCCTATAGTGGCTCGCTCAGCTTCCCACCAATCAGCGGCGGTATACGTGAGCTGCAATGTAGGAATGCGACACTTCTCTTGTTCCCTGCATTCTAATTCTTCAAAGATCAACTCCATTTCCCTTATCCATTGCTCAGCTTTCCATAGCTCTGTTAGTCCATTGAACTTCTCGGGACGTAACCCACGAAAATTTGCTAACAACTTGTCCCCTATTTTCCTTTGTTGAAACGGTGCAACTGGGAGTTGGACAGGTCATTGATTTGTAGCATTGTTGTAGGTATCGCCTACATGCTCCATCCGTTGCATGAATGCTTCAAAAATTCCGGACGAGTCCATTCCTTCCAGAATAGGTACTCCAATACGCGCTTGGTGATTTCTCAAGGGTCCTACCATGATGATAACGAGTATTGACTACAAGAGATACAACTTAAGATGCAACTATCAGCTGGACGGGTCCATTCCTTCCGGAATAGGTGCTCCAATACGCGCTTGGTGATTTCTCAAGGGTCCTACCATATTGATAACGAGTGTTGTGTACAAGAGATGCAACTTGAGATACAACTATCAGCTGAAAGTCTTCTTGTAGAAACGAAAACAAGATAAGGCAAGAAGCAACAAGAAAGAATAGTTCTAAAAACAACACATCAAAGCAACCACATGATCAATAACAAAGTACTTCTCGTATAAATCAAAAGATATACCGCATAGTACACACTAGTTAAACTGTGTACCATGTGGGATAAAACAAAAATAGTACTAAGGTCAACTATTACAACTACGACTACTACTGCTCATACTATACAAAGCTATGGTCAAATAGCTATCTCCCAAGCTCCCAAAAATCTGATGGACAATATGTCCTGATATAATCTAACAAAAACATAAACACCCTGCAGACCCTGACTCAAAGGTCGTCAGCATCTGATCCTGTTGGTGGCGCCTCATCCTCCAAATCGATATCCATCTCCTCGAGTGGATCATCCTGAACTGGTGCAACAAGATCTCCGGCTACCACTCCAATATCCCAATCCTCTATCACCTCTGCATCAGGGTCCTCCATCGCGTCTACTATTGCCTGGTTGGCGACCTCGACTGCTATGGCTGCGAATCCATCAGCTATATCAAGAGACCTGTTATCGCAGCCTCTCCCATAGCAAAACCAACTAGCTGGGCTACCATCCCGGCTATCCATCCTACTGCCATATCGGTCATGGCTTCCATATGCATAATAGGTCTGACCAGTATCTGAAGCATAACAAGTGCCTCTGGTATAACGATCTCCTCATCGACCACGTCTTCAACTACTACATTGGCCTTCATCCCTATATCTGCCTCCACGGCCTCTGGGTCTTGTGCTGGATCGTCTGGCTCAAACTCTGGCTCCTCTAGATCATCCTCCAGCTCATCATCATCCGCGTTGACCACATGCTCATCCTCCGCTGGGTCCTCATCGTCTATCTGCTCCTCCTCTCTATCCCCGTCAATATCCTCATCGGGATGCTCGTCCTCTGGCTTTGGATCCTCCTCATCCTGAATTTGCTCAGGCTCCAGAACGGGTACGTCAGGTACCAATGATGGTGGGGCTACCGGTGCTGGTACAGCTACAAGCTCTAGTGGGACAGCTAAAATGGCTCTCAACTCAATCTCATCCATCTCTGGCTTACTCTGACCTAACCGTAATATCTCCTAACAAGTGTCTCTACCAACTCTCACTGAATCGTAAGCATCCATATGCATCTGTGTCGGAAGAATACTCCCGGTCACATAAAGCACCCTCTACATGTCTTCTTCTAAATGTTGACTAGCTATCTGGCACACTCGCTCACGATAAAACTCTGGATCAGCTGGTTCCACAGTATCCCCATGGATCACGTGTCCTCCATAAGTATCGGTAACAAATTGATGAAACTCTATGCTATCCTGCAAAGAGACTATCCATCGTCAAAAAGACGAACTTATCTTAAACTCATATCTTATCTCAAAGAAAATCTTAACATACTAGGATCAGATGGTGTGGAACGAATAGTGAACGAAAGTATCTCAAACCTAGGGCTCTGAAACCAAAAATCCTGTCACGCCACGGAATAGCATAAATAGAGAATAATAGATATCCTTTATGGGTACATAGGGAATTATTGGTGAATGTCACTAACCTTCCACACCACATAGTTCTAGATAACAGAACTAGAAAGAAACAACCCATAGTAATATAAAGAAAACCTATTATATTACCAGCATCAGAGTTATTATAACAGTAAAGCTACAGCGGAAGTATATAAGGTTTGGAAACAACATATGCCCAAGTACCAAATATAACAACACAACTAAACAGAAATAACATAAACTATCTCCAGGTCTTTAACTGGCGTAAACATCAGCGTTATAGTCCTCCCTGGTATAATCATCATCAGTGGGACCATCCTCGGTGTATTCTCCTCCTAGATAGGAATTATCTCTGTAGGCTTCGTCACCTGAAAAATGAGGTACATGATAGTCTAGACGGGTGAAAGTCCAGGCAATAAAGGCCGTCAACTTACTGAAAGCTGAGTGAGTATAAACTAACAAGCTACCAGTTATCTGAAGTAAACACAAGCTAATGAAAACACGAGTTAACATCTTATTATAATAATAAAATCTTGTTCCTTTATTCAACCTCGTAAACCAAACCTTATCGTCTTGTTCATCAAAGATCGAAATTCAACAATACTCTGACTGAATGAAACACACTCAATCGTTAATTCTAAGGATACACCCTTATTCCGTCCACTGCTTTTAAGAGCATATTACACAGCTCATCGCATGTCATGGACTCCACGTCAGTCCGTCCCCAGGTTTTTAGAAAAATGTACCTGTTCATCGCATTTTAGGGACATAACATTTTGAACAAGGCATATCATCTATTGCCACGACTCAGCGTTATCTACCAGACATCCCAACTCACCGCTTTTAAGAGCATATGCAAAGCTCACTACTTTTAAGAGCATATCATAGATTATCCGGTCTATCTTGGGACTACTTAGTCCAACTCACCGCTTTTAAGAGCATATGCACAGCTCACCACTTTTAAGAGCATATCATGACCAAACGTCCATCCACGTACTATTCCCAGAACTTACCAAGCTTACTTAAGTTACGTTCTAATATCAACACATGACAATTTCTAATGTGGCCTGACAACTCTGATTAAAAGAACAGATAATGAACTCGTAAAAGATTCAACATATTACCTACGTTATTACTTTTATCCATTGTTCTTTAATCATACTCAACTTTATCGTAACATTATCCCAGATCCGTCCAAAATCGCAAAACGGGTCTGAAATGAGAAACAAACAATCGAACCTCTTATATAGTAAACAAGCAAAAAATCCATGTTCTGCCCATACTAATCGATTGGTATAAGGTCCAATCGATTGCGATAAAAACTATAACAATCGATTGAGAATCATGGAAATCGATTGGGTCAGAAACAATGTCAATCAATTGCTAACATTAGCAATCGATTAGGATGTCAATCGATTGGATTTCTATCCAATCGATTGGGTCTAGACTAATGGTAATCGATTAGTAATTATACCAATCGATTGACACTTCGTCTTCACCAGCAGATTGTAAAAACAGCATATATAAACATCAAAACCATACATTTAACACATCTAAGCTTTATAAAAACTTGTATAGACATCCAATAAAGGGACCAAGTAAGTTAAAAACCCACCAAAGGTGTGTTTGGCTTGTGTTTGTTGAAAAACCCCAAGCCTCTCTCTCTCCTCCTTCTCTTCTCCTTCTCCTCTGTCCAGCTCTCTTTCTCCTTCTCTTCTCCTTTGTTTTCTTCTTTTCCTCTTCTTCTTCTCTCCTTCTCCTCTGCTGTGAGAGTGTGTGTGTGAGTGTATAGATATAGATATATGGATATATATAACACACAAGATATGTGTCTCTCTCTCTTAAGCTGTGTAAAACAGGCCCAAGGCCATAAATGAAGACATATATATAGAGATGAGAGAGTGCCACACGTTTAAAGCTCAAGGAAAGAAGAAAACTTGTCTCAGCTTATGTCAATCGATTGGCATAGATGTCAATCAATTGGTAACAGATATTTGAAGGCAATCGATTGAGATGTTCCCACGTCATTACTTTTAGTCGGTATAATGGCAATGATTGGGAATATGTCAATCGATTGGTACCCAAAAGTGTCAATCGATTGGGAACAAAGGCAATCGATTGTTATCTAAATCTCACCAATAAATAGAAAAGTTTATATAAGTATATGGAAACGAAGTTTATTTTTTAATACTCTCCAGAAATTTAGGATATTGCAAATTTATTGACGGACATATCCGTTAGTAAGATTTTTTCCAATGGAAATACCCGTTAGTAATGGAGCCATATGGTATAGTGTTACCAGACCGTTTTGAAGAGGAATGATAATCATCTCACCATTCTAACAAGCCTGCTGAAGGAAAAAAGAAAGAAAAAGAAAAAACTTGTTCACCACCTTCTTCACATTTTCCTTTGCTGCTTGCTTGCGAATAAGACAAGTCTCAATGGCCTACTTCATCTATGATGGTAACACCTTTGAGTGTTACATTCTAAGTCATCACATGGACCCACCACATAAGATACATCATCATGGATGAAGCATTCAATTAGAATTATAAATAAAAATAAAAAAATCTAGTACTATCTTCATTACTCACTCCGACTAGTTCGTCTGAACATTAGAAGCAAATTTTTTGCACCATCAACATTTCAGTTCAGTCTCTATAGTTGCTTCACGTGTTCATTGGCCAGGTATGACAATCCAAATTAATAGAATTGACCGAATAAATTTGGTTCGGTCTTCAGTACTTTTTCAGTCATAGTAGTATTGGTGCAAGAAATGCCACTAAAATAATAGTTATTTTTTGGTGACATCCACACAGCCATCGTGGACGTAGATCAACCCAAGCCAAATAATTGATTGACCTAATGTGAAAAATATAATCGGTCACTATTACTAGACCGAAAAATTTAAACAACTCTTTGAGAGTGAGTCTCCTCAAAGGAAGTTGCTCAAAAAAATCATGGAACGATTTAGAATCAATCGGTCTCGACGAAGCTTGCCCCCCGAGCAGTTCACCATCTTCACTTCCATCAACAAAAGGTCTTCGTCATCATCCTCCTCATCAACGAGAGGGTCTGTGGCTGATACATGATCACTCGGCCTATCACACTCTTCCTTTTCGGCCTCAACAAAATTGTGAGGCTCATTTAGAGTTTGCCCCCCGAGCGATTCTTCTTCGTCATCGTTGCTAATGAGAGGCTCTTTAGCCGAAACAAAATTTTTCGCCCTTTCCTTAACTACAGTTTCGCAGATTTGCCCCCCGAGCGGTAAATCTGATAAACTGCTTGGTTTTCTTTTCCACTCACCCTCTAGGAAATCCTCCATGGATATAAAATTTTTCCCATTGGGTGGTGGCTCTTCAGCTCCTCTTGAGGCAAGAAGTAGAACGATTTCGTTGGTGAAAAACGGTATATCAGTCTCTAATCGATCAATCTCAAGGTTAAGTTGACCGATTTCATCCTTACATCGGCTTATTCCACGGTCATGTCAATGACGCTGTTGCGAATCCCATGCAGATTTAACCATTTATAGGATTGAATCGCAATAGAGTCTTACCTCGTCATGGTTGAGATGAAATTAAATCTTTAAGAAGGCGTATTTTTTCGTTCCACCAACGAATTTGATTGTTGTAGAACTGCAGCCATGCATCCCAGTATACATTGCTCATCACTTGCTTGTCCCACCGAGCGTGCCAAATTGTTTGCTTGCAGTTTTGTGTGGTGTGCCAGAACCAATAGTGGTTCGTGTTGTGCAATCAAATTTTCTAAAATCGATCACTTGTGTGAGTGATACACAAGGCTCATATTATCTAACTTCTATCAGTGCGAATGTGAAAGGTGAGTAGGAAAGTACCCTCACCTAAAGGTCCATAAATAGTGTAGAAGCACACAAGCCTAGCAAGTGATGGAAGAGATTAAAAGAAGGAATTAAATAAAACAGCACATTTAATTTAATTAAAAGAAAAAGAAATTACAAGAGAGTAATTAAAATCCTAAGAAAACCTAAAAAAACTAAGAATGCTAAGAGTGCTAAGAAGGCTGTTTAGAATGCATTTTGGATGCTTTTTTCGAGATGAAGCGGAGTGAGTTAGAAGCCTGTCGGCCTGCTGATTTTTAGACCTAGTTGAAGCTGATGAGGATAAGGAAATAAAATAATATGAATGATAATCTGGTAAAAAATACCAGATTTATCTCCCAAAATCTGATAAAACCTTGCATATCTTGATATATATACATGTGTATATATATGTTGAATCTAGTCCATATCTTAGCTTGATTCGGTTTGCTTACCTTGCAAGCAAAAAGATATACATTCTAGCAAAAAAAAAAAAAGTAAAAGATATACATACTTCCCAAAGTATTTAATATTATCTTCCCATACATGATAATATCTTGAAATATGATCATATCATACCCTATCATCATGGCCGGCCCTGGGCTAAAGCCGGGAAAGCGGCCGCTTTGGGCCCGGAGATATTTAGCTAATTTAAGGGCCCCATTTTTTATATTAATTTTGCATTTCTATATTGGGGCTTTATAAAATACTTACTATAACCTAGCCTAATAAAGGTCCCAAACTAAAATGACCCAAAATTTTCACATATAAAACTACAAAGCTAAGTCCAAACAGACCCTCCAGAATAAGACTATATTTTTTTTGCTAGAGAGAATATAACTATAATTTATTTTACTATTAAAAGAAAGACTAATTAATCAACTCATAGTGTGATACACTTTTAAATAAAAATCAAAATAAATCAGTGTACCGAAAAAATGTAAGAAAATTAAATTTTTCTCAATTCCCCCAATTCATTTTAGTTTTAGCCCAAACAAACCCTTCAGTTGTAAGTTGTTTTCAATTTATAACTTGGTTTCAAATTATTGGTTGTTCAAATAAGTATTTAATTATGCTGCAAGTTGTTAGCACATTTTGCAATGTGATATTGAAAACCAATATGTACCCATAATTATGTATACGTAGACTCCAAAAAAAATCGTCGGGGGCAGCGCGCTTTGGGCCCCCTAAAGCTCAGGACCGGCCCTGCCTATCATATACATGATAAAATCATATCACATAAAGAATTTGTGGAGATTGATAACTTCGCATAATTAGCCAAATCTGTATCAACTCCTAATTGGAAGAATGAATTACCAGCCAAGCAGTCCGATGAAGTGTGGTGGCAAACTATTCATCAACCCGACGCCAAAAGTGCACAATCGTTGAATTGAGGTAAAGCCAAAACATTATGACCCCACCTTTTAATGACATGGATTTATACTTTGGCTATCACCATTCTCTGTTCAGTATGGTTGCCTGATTGGTTGCCATGTCTAACCATGGGCTCAATTGATCAAGGTGGCCCATCAAAACTTAGGCCCAAATCCTGCAATGGTCAACTTGGAGGCCCAACAGATGGCCTAATTAAGGTGTTGACTAGTAGGTCAAAATTCTTCGTGCATGTGGTCGAAATAAAAATAGAGTAATAATAGGCACACAAATGTGTAGTATATAATTGGACCTTGTGCTGAAAAGTGTGCATACCATTTTTTATGTGTACAGATTTTTCAGCACAAGATCCAACTATATACTACATATTTATGCAATTCACTGTACAATTCTTTATGCACCTATCAGTATTGCTAAAAATATATCGATCAGTCCGAAGTCTCCGAATAGCCATTGAGGGGGCCAGTCTGAATAGCCAAATAGAAGTGCAGTCAACTTGATAGGGTCCATTCACGTGGAAAAATCCAGCAAAACCGCCAGCCAAATTAATAGCAACCCGATTGAATATGCTTGCCAGCCCGAATTAGCTATATGTTTCAAAAATACATTCAGTCCAACCAACTTTGAATCAAATATTTTGCTTCTAATTTATTCAATCGGTTTCATAGTTTGATTGAAAAATTACAATCGGCCCTCTATAAATTTATTTTAAAAAATGTATTTTTTGAGTGCAAATACGTGCTTAGTAAAAATTATGGATATACCAGGGCACTGCCCCCGAGGCAAAATTTTTTGGATCTTCCTACGCTATACTTAATTATGCATAAAACGGTAGAATTGTATGAATATTGGTTGAACACTCCTAATTTGGAGTAAATCATGTAATTTTACGGGACTATAACTAAAAGTTGTAAAATATTACATATAAATCTAGAATTTTCAAAAGTGTTGGAAGGCCTGTGTCTAAAACTTGCAAACAACTTCATATAAATTTAGAATTTTCAGAAGTCCAGGTGAGACCTATATGAAATTTAGGAGGGTCTATTTCTAAAATCTGTAAACTATTACATATATTTATATAATTTCAAAAATACAGAGAGGACTTATGCCACTCCAGGAGTCTATGTAGGTCCGCCAAAAGTATTATATAAACTAAAATTTACACATAATATTATCTTACGTCCTTACTGGTTAAGAAGGAGCATTTGTGAACTACTTAGCATTGATTTTGAGCCAAAAAAAAAAAAAAGGAACTACTTTCACTGATAATGTAGGATTTACCTATTTTCACACGAAACATAAAAATTCAACTTGTTTTTCGTAATTTAGATTTATTTTCGCAATAAACCATCCTTTCTGTAAAGTGTAAATAACGCTACAATATTTTATTGTTTATGTCATTTTAACTAGGCTTTGGAAAACAAAATCTGCAAGCATATTCTTTTCTTCACATTATATACATATATATATGTGTGAAGTCCTGTAAATTGATATATAAACAGTACAATTAAGGAATTTTTTTTTTTTTCTATAGCTGTGCAATTAAGATATTTTGGCAGAATAGTTTAAACTTGTAGATAATGTTGACATGACATATAACGACTACTCATTTAAGAAATCTTAGACCATCTGCATGATTCACATTAAATAAAATAAAAAATTTCTTGTCAGATGGCATCATCGAACGAGTTGGATGTGGCCATGACTAAACAATGCTATAAATTAAATTTTACTGGACCTCGAGAGTGGGCTTTTAATGGATCTTAGAAAAACAATGTTAGGTGTTATCAAAAAAAAAAAAAAAAAAAAACAATGTTAGGGGTACACTGTTATACATTTAAAAGGTATTCACATCTTGTAAATAATCTATTTATTGGTTATCAGATTTACACCTCGTAAATATTCTATTTTATTGATTATCAGATTTAGAAAATTCATTACATGGTGGTAAAAATTGATTGAAAAATACTCGAAAAACACTTCTAAAAGTTAGTTCTATCTTTCAAAATACAGAGTAGTTTAAAATTAGAGATAATGTTGACATGACATATAACGACTACTCATTTAAGAAACAATAACAGGTATACAACGAATTGCACAAATGTGAAATACATGGTTGGATCTTGTGCTGAAAAGTCTGCACACACCTTACACACACCTTTTGGTGTGTGCAGGCTTTTCAGCACATGGTCCAACTATATGCTGCATGTTTGTGTATTTCATTGTGCAATTCGTTGTGTGCCTATCATTACTCTTTACGAAATCTTGGACCATCGCCCATGATTCACATTAAATAAAATTTTAATTTCTTGTCAGATGGCATGATCGAACGAGTTGGATGTGGCCATGACTAAACAATACTATAAATTAAATTTTACTGGACCTCGTTGTTGGACAGTGGGCTTTTAATGGATCTTAGAACAACAATGTTCGGGGTACACTCTTATATACTTAAAAAGCATTCACACCATGTAAACATTCCATTTATCGATTATCAGATTTACGAAACCCATAACTTGGTGGTAAACAATGATTGAAAAAGACTCGAAAAGTCCTAAAAGTTAGTTCGATCTCTCAAAATGCTTAAGAAGTGGTGCAAATGACCAAAATGCCCCTGAAAGCCCTCCCAGATTTGAACTAAAAGTTCTTAAAACACATTAAGTCCTAGGAAAAGTAATAAAATGAATTTTAAAGAAAAATCGGACGAAATCGTCAGCTCCCAGAGGTTCCAAGAAGTCTCGGAAGTTCTCGGAAAGTCCCCGTTGACCGGTTTGATCAAGGTTGTCCAAGGTTTGACCAAATCGTCTGAACTCACCCGAAAGGTTCCAGAGGTTCCAGAAATTAGGCGAAAACGTCAGCTCCGATAAGTTCCAGAGCTTCCTAGAACTTCCCCGGTTTGACCTAAAAGTTGACTCGGAGACTAGAGTACCGTATCATTTTTCAAACATTTTTCATACTAGATGTCAATAGCTTTCTAACAGTATATCGCACATAATTCTGGATTTAAATTAAATTTATTATGAATTTTCGAAAGCAAAAAAGGGGATCAAATCGGCTTTTATTGCGAATAGCTCAAAACTTTTCAGAATGACCTACTTCTGAGCTTTTTTTATTTTTTTTTTATGGAAAGTAGAATCCATTACCTTTCCAACAATATGTCACAAGCTGAATTTGGAGTTTGTACGCATTTTCTATGAATTTTGGACGAAATAGGGCCTTTTCACGAATATCGGAACCTCTAAGGTCCTAAACATAAATTTTTGGACGTTTGAGTAGTGCCACTGCGGCAGGGGCCTAGTGTCGCCGCCACACTCTCACCTAGACTGTCTATTTTGGAAATTTTGATTTGGGTGCCCAAATTGAATAATTAAAAGCCCAAACGATGTTGATACTTGAGACCAATGTGAGTACTTTTTAAATCCCAAACTCCCCCCAATTTGGCCTATATAAGCCCCCCTTGACTTCTCATTTTGGGTGTGGCAAATACAAAGTTTAGAGAAAGCTGTAGAGAGATAGAGATAAAGATAAGGTTAGAAGAGAGAAAGTGAACTTCTTTCCACTGATTTTCTATAGAAAAGTGAGTTCCAAACTTGTTTTTATTTCATTACTCCTCTATATTATTCACATTCAATACTCTCAACCACCATTTTTTAGTATTTATGAGCTAGGAATCTACTTCCATGTCCAAATGTCACCATATATGAGTGAAACAGTAAGCTACAATTCCAATATATGAATGATTATCATGCTTTGATTGCTATTACTTGCTTGCTTACATGAATGCTCATCTCTTCTTATATTTTTTTTTATTTGATTTCTTGTTTGTTTATCATCATCTAGATGATGACATGGTGTTTGAGGAGGGTGAATCCTTGTGGATAGTAGCCCTTGACCTCAAAAACATGTTTGATAGGAGATGATTTCAACTTTAATACATTCCTATTTATTCTTAAAGTTGTTTTCCCAAAATAAAACTATTCTTGCAAATAACGTTGGAAGTTCTTGATATGAGTTTGAAGTTGATATTTCAAGTGGCAATAATTTCCATTTAGTGCTGGAAATACACTCTAAAAAACCCCTCATTTCAATCCTCCCCGTACCCCCCATTTTGATTCCAAGAAATAAACACTTGTTTTATCAAAAACCCACAAAACCGTGAGTTGTTCAACTTGAAAATGCCATTCTGCGTTCAATACTTAATGGATGATTGTGAAACCACTTGGAAAGTTTTCCTAACTCATTCAGGAATGCCCATGATTGTTGGTGGAATTTTAAAAAACTTGGATAGGTTCCAGTTTAACCCAAACATTCTTTCAAAATATTCTATTTTTCTGGCATAGCAGCTTTAGTTGACTTTTAACTTGTTTTCTAGAAAATGTTTCCAAAAAGAGTGATCAAAACTCATTTTTCCCTTAAGATTTAGTGTGCTAGGGAACTTTCTGTATAATATGAGCCTCTAAATGTTTTGTTCAGTTTCGAAGATTTTTCTACATTTCAGTTGACAGTATAGATTCTATTTCTAAGTAACCTCTATTGTTTATATGATTTATCTCAATCTAGAATTTCAATCTTGATTTGGATTTTTCATATGTGTTCTAGACACAGTAGGAATGAAATCCATAAAACGTCATGAATTTAAAGTACTCTTAACCTCACTTCTCCATTTTTACAAAATCAGTTCACAATTCTGTCCACTATTTACAGCAAGCATGTTTTAACTTTCATTCTTTGATTAGATGTTCACGTGCATTCCAAATTAGCCCACATCTTAGAAAGTTGTTCATACCACTTTTGTACATATCATACAATCATATTCTTCATACATTCATGCATATCCTATACTTTCAAGTCACTTCAGAGAAATCCATAAATATAAGCACACTACTACTTTGCACATTCTAGGATCATACATTGCATCCATGCAAGATTTGGAGTTTTTGTGACTCCTAATCCAATAAGATCATAAGGAATGAGGTTGATCATACGTTCATGCTTCCACCCGATTAAATCTTCCTTTCTCATCCGTCCCGGGGATTGAGAGCTTTTCTTTTCTCAAGAATCAACATGCATACACACTAATTTGCTAAGCATATCTTTTTTTCTTTGATTATTTGTTTCAAGAACAATCCATGTCCCACTTATAGGAAACGTTGATTACTTAATATGTGATTAGACGGTTTTTCCTAAGTTTGTTTTGTGTGATCTTTCACTTTACATTATGTGATATTTGACTTAGATATTATGAATGATATCTTTTCTTTTGTTCTTCCATTTCAAAATTCTTATGTAATGTAATATACTTATCATAAATATTAACTGTCAAATCAAACATAGCATAAGATGATTATTTGGATTCTAATTGAGGCCCGTTGAGACACAGGACGAGTTGATGATGTAGTAGTCTTTGCGAAGGCTCCTTCTTCCCTCGTACCAAAACCACGAGCCAAGTTCTTTAGTTATTAAGGGTCGATGCCCTTTATTCATTTGGGTGAGTCAAAATTGGGTTTCTTGGTTCCCTAAAGACCAAGTGGCGACTCTGTATCTGTTTTCACAGACTTTTCAAGAAATTTCAAAACAAAAATCCTTTCTGAAACAAAATGGAGTGGAGCCCGCGAGGCTGTGTGTCTACACACCCTGAGGTTGACCAATGAGAAGAGACTGACAGTGGACCCTGCAGTCTCTATCTCTTTTCTCATTAGTCCACCTCAAGATGTGGATGTTTTTTGGGTGTATAAGGGTGTGCCCCAAACATTACTCATCCTAAAAACATGAATCATGAATAAGATAGAACAATTAAGCTCTGGGCACACCCATCACTAACAAAATCCACACACATAGTGGATTATCTAGTTGGCAATAGGGACCCACCAAATTTAACACATAAACTAACTCAATGTGGGTTTAGATTTTAACCCTTACACAGATTTATTCTCTTTCGCTTAATACACCCCCAAATCAGATGTTAGCTTTAGAAGAGGAAGAAGACAAAAATCCACCCATCCGCCGACCTCTTACCTGTCGTTGTCGGACCCCCTTCCCTCCCCTCTTCGATGCCGGCAACCCCTCCCCTCCACTTCCGTCGCCATACAACTTCTCTCTCTTTCGGTATCTCTTTGTCACTCTCAGCTTCTTTCTCTCTCTCTCTCCATATCTCTCACAACCTCCACCTCCCCTCTTCCCCTCTTTCGCTCTTCCCCTCCCACCATACACAGTATAGGGCAAGCTTGAAGGTATTGAAGATAAGGTCCCCACAAGGTTATTTTTTTGAAATAGAGTTCTTCATTTGTTGTCAATTAGGGTTAACGAATTTAGGGATGACAAATGTAGGGCTAAAAAAATAATATGAAAAATTAGGGCTTGTAATGTATTGTTAGGATTTCGATGGACCTTGATCTTGCAATAGAATTCTTTTGTTGAGCTTTTCATGTTCATTCTCATCATACTATATAGGTCTTTCTCATCCCAACTGATTTTTGAGAAGCCAAAATGGAAGTTATAATTTGCTAGGTGGTATTTCTAAGTGGTTGGTAGTTTTTCAAATAAGCACAAAATGGGGGTGATAATTGTAACACCCTGTTATTTCTTTTCATTAATAAATGGAGATTTCATTTTAATTTCTCTTTGTAATATTTATTCGGGGGTTAAACCGTAATTTTCTTAAATATAGAAATGCTTTCTATGGTTTTAAAAATAATATCTATACTTTTGTACAAACCAGAATTTATTTCATTCACTAATACAATTTTTCTCCATTTTTATTTCAACCGTAAAATACCAGTTATGTTTTAAAACTGCGTCTTTACCGCGTCTTGGGTGAGGGAGGACGTGAGCTCAACCTCACCGGGTGATTTCTCTTTTGCTTGGAGCCTACACATATTTCAGTATATATGTTTATACGTATCTCTCAACTCTCTGATAACTCACAGTGTCTCATCTCTCATTCTCTATAACTCTCAAATTCTCTTAATTTCTCCCCTTCTCTAGTGTTCTCGCAAGGAACAAACAACACACACATATTATATATGATATGCTTATACACACGCACACATACAGATACATATAGTTCAAGAACGGAGGAGAAATTCTTAACGATGGATATTTCGACGGATATTTCGGCGGATATTCTCGGTCTCAAAATTCTCTGAATAATCACCTCTTTGAGTATTATAAACTCACTCTCAACGTTTATATATGTATATTTCAGTGTATATAGATGTGTATATATATGTATAATCACCATTGAAGCTTGAAAATTGGAGTTTACAAAATTTAACCAAAATCAATTCCGTGAATTGGGAATGAAAGATCATAGTCCCAATAAGCTGCGGTACGAATACTACAAATTAATTCATCCGCATCGCGACGTATCATTGATTTAAAGTTTTGTCACCCTCGATTTTACGTGAAATCCGAGAGCTACGATTGAAATTAGTTTAAATATTCATAATCCTTGCAGAAAAATGAATAAATCAATATATTGTATGTCTTGGTTGAAGCAGAATTGAGAAATGGGTCAAAAACAGGCTTCAAACTCGTAACAGGGGAAAAACTGCTGATACCAATCAATTGGTATGATTACCAATTGATTGGAATGATTACCAATCGATTGCCATGTTTACCAATCGATTGGCATGTGTTCCAATCGATTGGCATTTTTACCAATCGATTGGCACTTTTACTAATTGATTGGCATTTTTCAGCACTGACGACTTTTACTAAAATTGTCATAACTTCCTCTAGAAAACTCAAAAACGCACACCGTTTGAAGCGTTGTAAACTAGACTCAATGACCTTTCATTTGATATGTAATTCATCCATAAAAATTATAACTCATTTTTAAGGGCATTGCTTCAAAGTGAACCTGCTTGTGCACTAGTAGCTGTAAAAGCGTTTTAATGTAGTTTTTGATGAATTTACCTCTTGTTTCATATACGACTTGATAGTTTAGATCGTGAGTGCTAACTCAATGATTCTAAGTACATTGTACCTTGTTAACAAAGAAGGATAAAAAAAGACTTGATTTCTCATACATTTGTTTTGGTGTTACAATTTCATGGACATTGAAATGCATGATAGGGTCGAGGTGGAGTCGACATGCAAGGTGTGTGAGAACGTGTGGAAAAAGAGTAGAGAGTGGCAGTCTGGTGGTCGACCTCAATATTGAGCGGATATTATTTCTGGTATTGGAGGTGGTAGTGTGGTGTACGACTTAGATATCGATCGGATATTATTCCTGGTATCTAAGGCACGCGTTTTCGGATATTGAGCGAATATTATTCCTGATATCCGAAGCAATGTTATGTGTGTGATCGACCCAGATATCGAGCGGATATTATTCCTGGTATCTGAGGTGATAGCGTATTGTGTGACGCCAATATTGAGCGGATATTATTCCTGGTATTAGAGGCGACGGTGTAGTATGCGACTTGAATATCGAGCGGATATTATTCTTGGTATTCAAGGCAATGATGTGTTGTGCGACCTAGGTACTGAGCGGATGTTATTCCTGGTATCTAAGGTAATGGTTTTGGTGGAGTCGGGTTGTTGAGAGAAAAGAGTCACAAAGATGAGATGTTACATTGTTCATGCACGGTCGCATATTTATTGCTCATTATTACCCACCGTGACTTTTGTCGAAGTTGGAACCTTGAAAATATTGCTTTTAAAGTTGTATTGCACCGTTGTTCATACGCTTATATATACATTGCGAGTACATGTTTATTTTGCTCACCAGCTTGCATAAGCTGACGGCATTGATACGTCCTGGACTCTATGTCCAAATTTTCCAGGTCAGGAGCAGCCAGAGTATTTTGACTATGCTACTTAGAGTCAGGAGACTTTCCAGGAGGCTGCTTTATACTTCTTATGTCTTTTAATTTGGAGTTGTAATAGAAATTATGATAGATTTGGATAAGGAAGTTTGTGCCTAAGTTTATAACTGATGTAACAGTTTAGTAAGTTTTAATTTTGGAGCTTATGTTTTATTAGAAACCTATCTTTAGAAATGCTGTTTAAGTTATTTGTTGCAGGGACAATTGGTCATACTCACTTGTCACGACCTACGAGTCCATAAAGGAAATTAAATGCTTTCCTGTATTATGTTACGTCGGGGCGCGACAAGCTTTTTGGTATCCGAGCCAGGTTTTGGCTCGACCAATTGTCCAGAACACGTAGGACCTCCCGTTAAGATAGAATTAAGATAAGATAATTCGACTTCATTCCACATTTAATCGCTTTCTCTTATCAAGAACTTTCTTTTTCATCTGGAGATTGACCGAATTCTGTTGATTGCTGAATAGGTACCTTTCTCTTGAGATATGGCTAGAAGAAATCTCAGGAATCATCCCACTATTGAAGCTGCACCCGCGGTAGTAGTTCCAACTGGGATGTTTGAGACTTTTGTAAGGAGGTTGGAGAGGGTTAGCAATCAGAGCACAAGAAACGATAATCAAAATGGGAATCATAATGGAAATGGGAGGCAAGCCCACCAGACTAGAGACAAGCTTTTCAAGGAGTTTCGCGCTCTGCGACCTGAGTATTTTGCTGGGACTGATGAACCCTGGCAAGCGGAATAATGGTTACGCCAGATGGAACGTATCTTTGAGACCATAGAGTGCACTGATGTGGAGAAGAAGCGCCTGGCTATCTTTCAGCTATCATATGCAGCGGCTGATTGGTGGGATGCTGAAAAGGCGACTATAGGGGAAAAAGCTGCAAGGAGAATGCCGTGGGTGGTGTTCAAGGAAAGGTTTCTCGAGAAGTATTTCCCTGAAGAAGAGAAGGACAAGAGAGAGAAGGAGTTCATGGACTTAGCACAAGGGAATTTGACTGTCCGTGAATACACCACTCGATTTGAACGGTTGTCCCGCTTTGCTCCACATGTGGTGGACACACCTCAGAAGAAAATTAAGAAGTATCACCGGGGTCTCAACTTGTCTCTCCGACATCTGACTATGGGGCACCTGAACTAGTCGTTTGAAGCTCTGGTAAGGTTGGCTACAGGAATGGAAAATGATGGTTGCCAGAATTCGAAACCATTTAGGAATTGAACTCCGCAGAAGGGCTATCCCGGACATAAACTAGTGTACCCTCAGGGACAGAAAAGGACTTGGGATTGAGGAAAGAAACCTCAATAGACACAGGCAGTGCAGCAGTATCCGCCTCGAGCAACAGAAGGGAACAACAACAATAACTGCTTCAATTGTGTTAATCCTGGTCACCGAGCTAAAGATTGCAGAGTACCTAGGCGTACTGATCGTCCAGGACTTGTATGCTATAACTGTGGGATACCAGGTCACATGAGTAAGGACTGCAGAGCCCCCAAGAAAGGTAACTATGGTCAGCAAGGACAGACCGGCCTGAATACTGTTATTCCCGAGGCTGCTTGTTATGAGGAAACAGGGTATGAAGAAGGTACCTATGAGGAGGGACTGCCCGAGCAACGCACAGTGGAAGGTACTCTAACCTTGTTTAATTCTCATGTTAAAGTTTTATTTGACACGGGTGCTACACATTCCTTTATATCTGTTAAGATTGTTCGGAAGTTGGGAATAGTACCGCAATGTTTAAATGAAGCTTTGAGTGCTGTCTCACCCTTAGGGACCATCGTCAAGTTATTACATATATGTAAGGATTGTCCTCTATGGTTAGGAGACCGTGAACTTTCGGCAAGATTGGTGGTTCTTTCGATGAAGGAGTTCGATATAATCTTAGGAATGGATTGGCTCGAGAAGAATCATGCGAAGTTGGATTGTGCAAGGAAGAGGATCATATTTGCAGATAATGGGAATCAACCCATTGATTTCCAATGTAACCCTTTAGGTGATATGTTCCTCACCAGATGCCTAGAAAACATCGAGGTTGTCAGTGCAGAGGTGACAGTGTCATCAATACTGGTGATCAAAGAGTTCGAGGAAGTATTTCGAGATATTTCTGGATTACCACCTGAGAGGGACATAGAATTCTGTGTGGAACTGGTGCCAGGCACTCGTCCTATAACCAAGGTTCCCTACAGGATGGCCCCTACAGAGTTATTTGAACTGAAGGAACAAGTTCAAGAACTTGAGAAGTTGGGTTTCGTTCATCCAAGTACTTCACCCTGGGGAGCACCAGTGTTATTTGTGAAGAAGAAGGATGGAACCATGTGATTGTGTATTGACTACCGAGAACTGAATAAGGTTACTATCAAGAATAAGTATCCTTTACCTCAGATAGATGATCTATTTGATCAGTTGCAAGTAGCCACGACCTTTTCTAAGAGTGATCTACGGTCAGGGTATGACCAGTTGAGGGTGCGGAAGGAAGACATACCCAAAACTGCTTTCAGGACGAGGTACAGACACTATGAGTTCTTAGTGATGCCGTTTGGGATGACGAATGCTCCAGCTGTGTTTATGGACTTGATGAACAGAGTATTCAAGCCATACTTAGATCAGTTCGTTATTGTCTTCATCGACGATATTTTGATCTATTCCAAGTCAGAAGAAGAGCATGAACAACATCTATGGATCACGTTGCAGACTCTCAAGGATCACCGCCTGTATGCTAAATTCAGTAAGTGTGAATTTTGGCTTCAAGAAGTTAAGTTTCTCGGGCATGTGATCTCACAACGAGGAATCGCGGTTGACTCATCAAAGACCGATACAGTAGCGAATTGGACTCGGCCAACCAATGCTACAGAAGTCAGAAGTTTTCTGGGACTCGCTGGTTACTATCGGAGATTTGTAGAGGGTTTCTCAAAGATAGCAACCCCGTTAACTGGTTTGAATAAGAAAGATTTGAAGTTTGAATGGGCAGATAAGCATGAACGCGCTTTCCTGGAGTTGAAAGAGAGACTAACAACAGCGCCAGTACTTGCGATACCCAAAGAAGGTGAGAAGTTCACTATTTTCAGTGACACCTCTCATCAAGGGCTGGGATGTGTCCTTATGCAAGACAGTAAGGTTATCGCCTATGTTTCATGACAGTTGAAGCCAAATGAATTGAATTACCCAACTCATGATTAGGAGCTAGCAGCCGTCGTATTCGTGCTTAAGATCTGGAGACACTACCTCTATGGGGAGAAGTTCGATTTGTTTTCAGACCACAAGAGCCTTAAGTACTTGTTTACTCAGAAAGAGCTGAACATGAGTCAACGCCGATGGATGGAACTGATCAAGGACTATGACTTTACATTAGAGTACCACCCCTAGTAAGGCTAATGTAGTCACTGATGCCCTAAGTTGGAAACCTCGAGAAGTGATTGCTTCATTGATGGTAAGGGAATGGAAGACCTTAGAGACAATCACAAAATTTGATATGCAGATTTCTGAGAGAAGTGTCGGGCAACACTTTGGATGGCTCATGGTACAACCAACAATTGTGAGTCGAATTATTGATGCCCAAAAGAAAGACGAGAAATTTCAAGTATGGTTCGCCAAGATGTCAGAAAAGGACCCTATAGAATGGAAGGTTGGGGCCGATGGAAGGTACAGATGTCGGGACAGATTGTGTGTGCTAGATTAAGGAGACTTGAGAAAAGATATTCTTGAAGAAGCACATAAATCGAGACTGATAGTACATCCAGGAGGAACAAAGATGTATAAAGATTTGAAGAGAAACTTCTGGTGAGAAGGGATGAAACGAGAAGTAGCTGAGTTCGTGTCTAAATGTTTGACTTGTCAACAAGTGAAGGCTGAACATCAGAGACCCTCGGGATTGTTGCAACCCTTACCTGTTTTGGGATGGAAGTGGGAACACATAACTATGGATTTCGTGGTTGGACTACCCCGGTCACAACAAAACCATGACGCAATTTGGGTAATTGTGGATCACCTAACGAAGTCCGCACACTTTATTGCATACAATATGATTTACCCAGTAGAAAGAATGAGTCGAATGTACCTATAGCAAGTGGTGTGACTGCACGGTGCCCCTGTGTTGATTGTATCAGACCGCGATGCACGTTTTACCTCAGGATTTTGGAAGAGTTTACAGAAGGCTATAGGAACTTCGCTCAAGATGAGTACAACTTTCCATCCTCAGACCGATGGACAGACCGAGCGTGTTAATCAGATTATGGAAGATATGCTGAGAGCTTGTGTAATCGATTTTGAAGGATCTTGGGAGACGCACTTACCATTGGTTGAATTTGCGTATAACAACAGCTATCACTCGAGTATTGGGATGGCACCGTTCGAAGCCTTGTACGGACGACCATGTCGATCTCCGTTGTGTTGGGCAGAAGTGGGAGACACAGAACTTTTGGGACCAGATTTGGTGAGAGAGACCAGTGAGAAGATTTCACTGGTCAAAGAAAGAATGAAAACTGCACAGAGTAGGCATAAGAGTTATGCGGATCGGCGTCGAAAGGATTTGGAGTTCAGTATCGGAGATCATGTACTCCTTAAGGTTTCACCTGTTCGGGGAGTAGTACGTTTTGGTCAGAAAAGAGGAAAGTTGGCACCTCGTTTCATCGAACCATTCGAGATATTGGAGCGTGTTGGGAAAGTGGCTTATCGACTCACGTTGCCACCAAAGATGTCTGGTGTTCATAACGTAATCCATGCCAGTATGTTAAAGAAATACATATAGAATTCTTCGCATGTGGTAAATTTTGATGATATTGAGATGAGTCAGAATGTTGTCTATAAGGATAAACCTATGAGGATTCTTGACCAAAGTATCAAGAGGCTGAGAAGAAGAGACGTGCCTTTGATTAAGGTTCAGTGGAGGCATCATGACAAGGGAGAAGCGTCGTGGGAGTTAGAGTCAGACATGAGAACTAGATACCCTGAGTTGTTTCAGGATTAGTTAGCTCGGATTTCGGGGCGAAATCTCTGTCAAGGTGGGTAGAGTGTAACACCCTGTTATTTCTTTTCATTAATAAATGGAGATTTCATTTTAATTTCTCTTTGTAATATTTATTCGGGGGAGAAACCGTAATTTTCTTAAATATAGAAATGCTTTCTATTGTTTTAAAAATAATATCTATACTTTTGTACAAATCAGAATTTATTTCATTCACTAATGCGATTTTTTTTCCATTTTTATTTCAACCGTAAATTACTAGTTATGTTTTAAAACTGCGTCTTTACTGCGTCTTGGGTGAGGGAGCACGTGAGATAAATCTCACCGGGTGATTTTTCCTTTGCTTGGAGCCTACACATATTTCAGTATATATGTTTATACGTATCTCTCAACTCTCTGATAACTCTCACAGTGTCTCATCTCTCATTCTCTATAACTCTCAAATTCTCTCAATTTCTCTCCTTCTCTATTGTTCTCACAAGGAACAAACAACACACACATATTATATATGATATACTTATACACACACACACATAAAGATATATATAGTTCAAGAACGGAGGAGAAATTCTTAACGACGGATATTTCGGCGGATATTCTCGATTTCAAAATTCTCTGAATAATCACCTCTGTGAGTATTATAAACTCACTCTCAACGTTTATATATGTATATTTCAGTGTATATAGATGTGTATATACATATATATGTATAATCACCATTGAAGCTTGAAAATTGGAGTTTTAAAAAAGTTAACCAAAATCAATTCCGTGAATTGGGAATGAAAGATCTTAGTCCCAATAAGCTGCGGTTCGAATACTACGGCTTAATTCTTCCGTATCGCGACGTATCGTTGATTTAAAGTTTTGTCACCTCTTGATTTTACGTGAAATCCGGAGCTTTGATTGAAATTAGTTTAAACCGATCACGTATTCATAATCCTTGCGGAAAAATGAAGAAATCTGTGTATTATATGTCTTGGTTGAAGTAGAATTGAGAAATAGGTCAAAAACAGGCTTCAAACTCGCATCAGGGGAGAAACTGCTGATACCAATCGATTGGTATGATTACCAATCGATTGGAATGATTACCAATTGATTGCCATGTTTACCAATCTATTGGCATGTGTTCCAATCGATTGGCATTTTTACCAATCGATTGGCATTTTTACCAATCGATTGGTACTTTTACCAATCGATTGGAACTTTTACCAATCGATTGGCATTTTTCAACACTGACGACTTTTACTAAAACGGTCATAACTTCCTCTAGAAAACTCAAAAACGTGCACCGTTTGAAGCGTTGGAAACTAGACTCAAAGACCTTTCATTTGATATGTAATTCATCCATAAAAATTATAACTCACTTTTAAGGACATTGCTTCAAAGTGAACCTGCTTGTGTACTAGTAGCTGTAAAAGTGTATTAATGTAGTTTTTGATGAATTTACCTCTTGTTTCATGTACGACTTGATGGTTTAGATCGTGAGTGATAACTCAATGACTCTAAGTATATTGTACCTTGCTAAAAAAGAAGGATAAAAAAAGACTAGATTTCTCATTCGTTTGTTTTGGTGTTACAATTTCATGGACATTGACATGCATGATAGGGTCGAGGTGGAGTCGACATGCATGGTGTGTGAGAAAGAGTGGAAAAAGAGTAGAGAGTGGCGGTCTGGTGGTCGACCTCAATATCGAGCGGATATTATTCCTGGTATTCGAGGCGGTAGTGTGGTGTACGACTTAGATATCGATCGGATATTATTCCTGGTATCTAAGGCGCGCGTTTTCGGATATTGAGCGGATATTATTCCTGATATCCGAAGCGATGGTATGTGTGTGATCGACCCAGATATCGAGCGCATATTATTCCTGGTATCTGAGGCGATAGCGTATTGTGTGACCCCAATATTGAGCGGATATTATTTCTGGTATTGGATGCGAGGGTGTAGTATGCGACTTGAATATCGAGCGGATATTATTCCTGGTATTCAAGGCAACGATGTGTTGTGACACCTAGGTACTGAGCGGATATTATTCCTGGTATCTGAGGTAATGGTTTTGGTGGAGTCGGGTTGTTGAGAGAAAAGAGTCAGAAAGATGAGATGTTACATTGTTCATGCACGGTCGCATATTTATTGTTCATTATTATCCCCCGTGACTTTTGTCGAAGTTGGAACCTTAAAAATATTTCTTTTAAAGTTGTATTGCATTGTTGTTCATACGCTTATGTATACATTGTGAGTACATGTTTATTTTGCTCACCAGCTTGCATAAGCTGACGGCGTTGATACGTCCTGGACTCTATGTCCAGATTTTCCAGGTCAGGAGCAGCCAGAGTATTTTGACTATGCTACTTAGAGTCAGGAGACTTTCCAGGAGGCTGCTTTATACTTCTTATATCTTTTAATTTGGAGTTGTAATAGAAATTATGATAGATTTGGATAAGGCTGTTTGTGCCTAAGTTTATAACTGATGTAACAGTTTAGTAAATTTTAATTTTGGAGCTTATGTTTTATTAGTAACCTTTGTTTAGAAATGATGTTTAAGTTATTTGTTGCAGGGGCAATTGGTCATACTCACTTGTCACGACCTACGAGTCCATAAAGAAAATTAAATGCTTTCCTGTATTATGCTACGTTGGGGCGCGACAATAATTAGGGATGAAAAATTAGATTATTACAATTTTGTTGAAAAAAGTAGGGCTTATTTGGATTATTGATTGTAGAGATGTAATATTTTGAATTTCTATGTAGGGAGTGGCGGAATGTCCGATGAAACAACCCTCGCCTTATGAATGGAAGAAGAAACTCTTAATACTTGCTCAAGTATGGACATAATTGATACATAAAATGAGAATGAAGTTACAAATACAAACAATGTGCTTACGAAGAATGTAGAAGAGAAGGTTGAGGAGCCTAAGGTTAATATGATTTTCGGTAGTATAGATGAGCTGCTTGGGTATTATAGGAGAGTTGGCAACCAAATAGGGTTTGCTGCGTCGAAAAGAAGTTCAAAGAAGGACCTTGATGGGGTTCGAAGATATATTACGCTTGTATGTAGTAGGAATGGCACTTCAAAACCCACATCGAAGAATGCTTTGAAGCCTTATCCAATTATAAAGACAAATTGTGAAGCTAGGATCACCGCATTGCTAGACGATGGAAAGTAGGTAGTGAGCAAAGTTTTGCTTCAATATAATCATTTGTTAAATCCAAAAAAAGTTCGCTTTCATCGAAGTAATAGGGTAATAAGTGTTAGTCCTAAGGGTTTTACCTTAAGTAATTTTGATGATTAACAAACTATAAAGTTGAGTACTTATTATTTTCATTTAGTGTGTTGTCCAAACAGGGCTTAATACTAATGATGGATATTCTATGGAAGCCTTGTGGAAGTATATTTTTATCTTGTATTGATCTAATAGGACTTTGTGTAAAGTTAGTTAGGTTGAATCTCAAGATAAGGGCTTAAAATGGAACATTTGTTTCAAAACAAGCAAACTGTTTTTCTACAAGGAAAAACAGTCGACTGGACTTATTCTCAGTCGACTGTACATTTTACCATTCAGTTGACTGGTTTATGTCATGGAAAATAGAGTTTCTGCTTCAACTCATTCAGCCGACCAGATTCTTTTTCAGTCGACCCATTTTAAGGCGCATTTCAAACTATTTGAAATACAGTCGACTGGATCGCGAACCCAGTCGACTGGATTACTGTGTAGAACAGCAATGGCTATTTTTCTCTGTTTTTGCTTTAGCATTTAATGCTCCCACATACCTTAAACATTCAGATTTTCTTGTGAGAGTATATGTACTCAGTTCAAATTTGGTTGTTGGGATATCAATTACTTTCATTCAATACTCACTTATTGCAGTTAAAGATTCAATCCCTAATTATTTGAGATTCAAGCTTCAAGCTCTAGATTTGATTTTGTAATCCCTTAAGAGCTATTATTGTGAGCTTTTATTATTTCTATCCACTCTACAAAGAGAGTGTTATTCAGTTGTATTCAAACATTCTTAAAACCTTGAAGTTGTAAGAGGGTTGGTGTAACCCTTGCTCCAAGTGAAGGGTTTATTCATTGTAAGGAGTGGTTTGATCTTCACCCAAAGAAGATTGGTTAGTAGAATCTTCAAGAGGTGTTCTTGAGGGGTGGATGTAGGCCACGATTTGCGGATTGCATAATCACTTGAAAACTTGGTTTGTAAGTGCCTCTTTCCCTTCTCTCTTTAATTACTGTTTTATTTAAGTATTGTACTTGCTCCATCAATTGTTAGTATTCTTATTCACCTCCCCCCCCCCCCTCCCCTCTAAGGATTACTTTTGGGCCAACAATTGGTATTAGAGCAAGGACTCTAGTATTGATTTCACATATCTTAGAGTTAAGATCATATGGTAACCACAAGTACCAATCTCACTTATAGTGAGGGACAATCATCCCAAAGACCCCCATGCTTTCATGGAACTAGCTATGCTTATTGGAAAAATAGGATGATAATTTACATTATTGCTCAAGACTTCGATTTATGGCAAATCGTAGTCAAAGGACCTCATGTTCCAACTAAGACCATAGGCACCGAAACCGTTGCTAAAATGGAAGATGAATATAATGATGTAGACAAGAAACTTATTAAAATGAATACAATGTCTATGAATCTCCTATATTATGGATTAGACCCTAATGAGTACAAAGAATCTCTTCATCGGCTAAAGAAATTTGGGTCAAATTAGAGGTCACTCATGAAGGAACTAATCAAGTTAAGAAGTCTAATATTAGCTTACTTGTTCAATCATATGAAACTGTTGACCCAAATATGGAAACCTTAGAGGGGGTGAATAAGGTTTTAGAGAAAAATTAACCTTTTAAAAACTTAATAGCAAATTAAACACAATCACAAACAATTATTAAGGAGAGAAGGGAAGAGACACTTGCAAACCGATTTTTCAAGTGGTTCAGCAATCCGCACACCGCGGCCTACGTCCACCCCTTAAGAACACATCTTGAGGATTTCTTTAATCCGACCTACTTAACGGGTGAAGATCAAACCGTTACAAGAGCCTTCAATCTCTCCCAAAGAAGAACACCTCTTCTTTGCACACAAGAGTTACTAACCATCTCTTTTACAAATGATTAAATAACAAATTGAACTCTCTCTAAAGTGGAGAGCACAATTATATATCACATAATAACTCCTTAGTGAGTGGATGATACAAATAAAAGCTCACTACAATTTAGTCTCAAAGAAATACAAATCAAGAACTAGAGCAAATTGATAAATTCACACAACTAGGGCTCAAATGTGAATGATTAAAAATCAACAAGTTGTGTGATTTAAATAGATGTTTTCTAATGGATTGATCAACCTAAAATGGTATGAGAAGACATGTATTTAATTTAGAGGCCAAGAAAGATTATAGCCATTGGGGGCAAAATGGAAAATATTTGGCCTTGAAAGAAAACTAGCCTTTATGTGTATTCTGCACATTTCAGTCGACTGGATCGAATGTTCAGTCGACTGGAAAGGTTTTACCAGAGTAGAGGCATTCCGTGACAAATCCAGCTGACTGAATAGTGCCTCCAGTCGACTGATTTTATAATCCAGTCGACTGGACATGAAATTTTTCAGTTAACTGGATTCTGCTGGTTTTTGGCAGACTGACACCTCTTTACTAAAACGACCATAACTCCCTCTACAAAATGAATTTTTGCGATCCGTTTGAATATTTAGAAACTAGATTCAAATACCTTTCCAACCATATAAAACTAAACATCTAATTCCTTACCAATTGGATCAGGTTTAGCTTCAAAAGATGACCTATCTGCGCAAAGGCCTTTTTTTTAACTTAGCCACTTGAAAACATTTGTGAAATGAAATTAATTGAGTGGTCTAATTATGTTTAGGTCCTTGAAAGTATTTTTAAAGTGTGAGAGCAAGGATACTAAAGTCCAATTAAAGTTACTTGAGACCCTATGAGTGATTTATCAAAATGCTTACATGTAAATCCTAGTCTTCAACCAAGGATACAAAAATAACTTGATCCTTGTTGAGCTCCATCACACTTGGGCTTCACCATATGCTATCTCATAATCTCAAACAAAGTTAGAACATTTAAGTTCATGAGTATAGAGATTAGCATAATGAAAATGACATGATAATTCATTTAAATAGAATCATTAAGAACATGCAATTATCACTAGATTTGTCATCATCAAAACAAATATAAATAATTCCTTAAATAAATGCAACGCTAACAATTTCCCCATTTTTGATGATGTCAAAACATGCAATAGAGATATAGCAATTTAAGCACAATAGGTGTCGTTTTTATGTTCTCATTCAAAGTACAAGATTTCCAAAGTATGAGCTCAAGAACGATAACTTACCAAAAAAAAAAATTCTCTTTTATCATTTTCAAGAATCTGAAATTCTAAATTATTTTTCCCGTTTTGACAACAACAAAAAGATTGGGGTTTGAACTAAAAGTTCCCCCTCAAGATAAGCAAACATTTCATGGAGGCAATAAGATACCAAAAACAACTAAAAACGAAATATGATACCAAAAGTAACTAAGGTGAGCATAATATCATGATATCAAGAAATCAAGCCAACTAAAATGAACATAGTAAAATGTTCCCCCTCAACATATGCATATACGAATGAATATCAATTATAGAGTCAACATTATGCATTATCTTCTCAGAAGGATGGAATATTTGAAAACCAAAATAACATGACATTCAAAATGCAAGCATGATTTCATAATCAAAGCAACTTAATGTGATAAATCAAACATGATTAGCATGCTATCAAACTCAAGAGACGTATGAAAACAAGTTAATCTAACATACTCCTACTAAGTTTAAGGTGAGAGATTTAACCATTATCTAAGCTTCTCTTGGATGCAACATTTGCCGAGGAGGTAGGAGAAGATCCCTTAATAACCCAAACCATGTTAATTTTTTTACGAATTGAACATTTATAATTAACATGCCCCATTTTCATACAATAATGACAAGTTACATGGGGGAGGGTCTCATTTGAGATTGATTCCTTAACAAAGAATTTCTTGTGAGAATTTTGAGAAATTGAAATAGAGGGTATGGACTTTACAAAGAAGCTTTTATACTTCTTTTCCTTGTATGTGGGATTAAATCCTAAATCGGCCTTATAAAAAACACATTTTTGTTTTCCCAAAAGCATATTCAAATTTCGTTCACCTTGGGTAAACGTGGCCAAAGTTTTTGTCAAATCATCCACCTCCTTTCTCAAATTAACCTTTTCTTTTTCAATAAATTCTTTTGAAGGTTGATTGGTTGAAACACACTTTTCTTTTCTCAAAATTTCATTTTAAGATTTTAAATCATCTAATTGCTTTTTCAACTCCAAATTTTATCTTTCAAGCTCATTTGAAGATTGTGCTCTTAAAACATGTTTTTCATTTTTAATCTTCAAAGATTCATTTTGGGATTTCAAAATATTTAACTCATTTGAAAGTTTGAAAAAATTCTTTTTAAGAGTTATATATTTTGATCCCAAATTCTCAAATTCCTCATGTAACTCCTCAAAAGCACATTGAAGCTCATTATAGTTAGGAGATTCAACAATAGATGTAGGATTAGAGTTTACCAAATTCTCTTGTGCACCTTCTTGGTCACACGAGTCATCATCAGATGAGTTATCATCATCCCAAGTGTCCCCTTTTGCCATTTTCTTATTCTCATCCTCATCCTCTTCTTCATTGGCAAATAGGCATACATAGCTTTCTTCGAGATAAGGATTATCTTCTCGAATTTCTCTCCATTGTGACTCTTTCTCTCTTTGTTGATGATCTTGACTTTTAATTTCTTCTACAACTTCATCAACATTATTTTCTTCAAAGATTTGGTTAGTAGCATTTTGCATAGTTTCAAGAGATAACCAAATTGCAGTAGCATTAGAGCATGAATGAATTATATCATATGTAGTATTGTCTAAAACACCATATAAAATTTTTACATCTCTAAGATTCAAGAAAACTTTATTTCTATCATTTTCATCCCATTCCAACTTTGGATCAGGAGTAAAACCATTTTTAACAATATCCCATAGATTAAAATCAGGTGATAGGAAATAAATTTCCATTCTCCTCTTCCAATGATCATACTTGTGATCTTTCAATAATGGAGGTATGTTTATGCAATAACCTTCTTCAAAAGATGTAGTTTCCATGGATCATAACTCAAATTTTTCAAAAACTTTTCAAAAATAGAAGAGCCGAAGCTCTAATACCAATTATTAGCCCAAATATGAAAACCTTAGAGTGGAGGTGAATAAGGTTTTAACAAAAAATAAACCTTTTTAAAACTTAATAGCAAATTAAACACAATCACAAACAATAATGAAAGAGAGAAGGGAAGAGACACTTGCAAACTAAGTTTTCAAGTGGTTCGGCAATCCGCACACCGCGGCCTACGTCCACCCCTCAAGAACACCTCTTGAGGATTCCTTTAATCAGACCTACTTCACAGGTGTAGATCAAACCATTACAAGAGCCTTCAATCTCTCCCAAAGAAGAACACCTTTTCTTTTCACACAAGGGTTACTAACCCTCTCTTTTACAAATGATTGAATAACAAATTGAACTCTCTCTCTAGAGTGGATAGCACAATGATATCTTACACAATAACTCCTTAGTGAGTGGATGATACAAATAAAAGCTCACTACAATTTACTTTCAAAGAAATACAAATAAAGAAGTAGAGCAAATTGATAAATTCACACAACTAGGGCTCAAATGTGAATGATTAAAAATCAACAAGTTGTGTGATTTAAATAGATGTTTTCCAATGGATTGATTAACCTAAAATGGTACGAGAAAACATGTATTTAGAGGCCAAAAAAGATTATAGCCGTTGGTGGCAAAATAGAAAATTTTGGCCTGGAAAGAAAACTAGCCGTTATGTGCATTCTGCGCGTTTCAGTCGACTAGATTGTAGGTTCAGTCGACTGGAAAGTTTATACCAGAGAACAGGCATTTTGTCACAAATTCAGTCGACTGAACAGTGCCTCCAGTCAACTAATTTTACAATCCAGTCGACTGGACATGAAATTTTTCAGTTGACTGGATTCTGTTGGTTTTTGGCAGACTAACACCTCTTTACTTAAATAACCATAACTCCCTCTAAGAAATGAATTTTTGCGATCCGTTTGAAGATTCAGAAACTAGATTCAAATAACTTTCCAAGGATATAAAACTCAACATCTAATTCCTTACCAATTGGATCAGGTTTAGCTTTAAAGATGACCTATCTGCGCAAAGGTCTTTGTTTTGACTTAGCCACTTGAAAACTTTTGTGAAATGAATTTAATTGAGTGGGATAAGTATGTTTAGGTCCTTGAAAATATTTTTAAAGTGTGAGAGAAAGGATCCTAAAGTCCAATTAAAGTTACTTGAGCACCTATGAGTGATTGATCAAAATGCTGACATGTAAATCCTAGTCTTCAACCAAGGATAGAAAAATCTTCAAGTCTTCAAACTTGATCCTTGTTGAGCTCCATCACACTTGGGCTTCACCATATGCTATCTCATTATCTCAAACAAAGTTAGAACATTTAAGTTCATGAATAGAGAGATTAGCACAATGAAAATGACATGATAATTCATTTAAATAGAATCATTAAGAACATGCAATTATCACTAGATTTGTCATCATCAAAACAAACATAAATAATGCATTAAATAAATTCAAGGTTAACAGAAACTATTAGTGAAATGTTAACTCACTTTACTACTATTACTAATAGTTTGAAAAATCTTGGTAGAATTTATCCTATCGAAGAGATGTTTGTGAAGGTGCTTAGGTCTCTACCAAAGCATTGGCAACCAAAGGTCACGACGGTCCGAGAAGCAAAGGAACTCTTAAGGCTGTCTATTGAACAACTCATGGGATCTCTCATAACTCATGAAATGGAATTGGCTATCTTTGACAATAAAGATAAAAAGAAGAAGTTGGGTCTAAAGGCTTCAAATGACCAAGACGATGATAGTGATGAAGATGATGAAATGTCAATGATCTCGCAAGTTCAAGAGGTTCTTAAGAAGAGACAAATCCTTTACAAGAAAAGGATGAAAGGAAAATGAAGCCAAGAAAGATCCAATCATTTGCTTCAAATGCAAAAAGCCCGGACACATCAAGGCCGATTGCCCATTACTAAAGAAGAGCTTCAAGCAAAAGGCGAAGAAGGCAATGAAAGCCACAACTTGGGATGACTCCGAGAATTAGACATCCAAAGATGAATGAAGTGATGATGAAGTGGAAAACATTTGTCTCATGACACATGAAAGTGATGAGGTAGACTCTAACTATGACTCTTGTAATGAATCTCATAACTATGATGAGCTACAAAATGCATTTGATGAATTGCATGAGGAATTGGAAAGCTTGGGAACCAAATACCTAGCTCTCAAAAAGAATTTTTCTCTTCTCTCAAATGAACTTAATGAATTGAAATCACAAAATGAATCTTTAAGAAAAGAAAATGAAATGCTCACTTCAAGAAGCATTCTTTCAAATGATTTTGAAAACGAAAACATTGAGTTGAAGAAACAAGTTGAAGATTTAACAAAAACTTTAGCTAAATTCACTTATGGAAAGCAAAATTTAAATATGCTTTTGGAAAAACAAAGATGTATTTTTGATAAAGCCGGATAGGGTTTCAATCCTACCTACAAAGAAAAGAAGTACAACAATTTCATTTCAAGTGATTTCTCTACTAGTTCTAGTTCTTCAAACAAATCTCATCAAAGCATTTTTACAAAAGGATCAACTTCAAAAAAATTCAATCCTCATGTGACTTATCATTATTGCATGAGAAAGGGGCATGTGAACTATAAATACCCAAATATGATAAAAACCACTATGGTTTGGATTCAAAAGGGAACCACACCTCCCTTTGTTAACAAAAGTGGATCCAACAAATATTGGGTACCAAAGAGGAATACTTAAGCTTGTTTTATAGGTGTACGTGCTTAAAACCCTCAAGCAAGGATAGATGGTTCTTGGATAGTGGATGCTCTAGACACATGACCGGAGATAAATCAAAGTTCTCCTCTCTGTTTCCTAGGATGGTGGAAACGTCACCTTCGGAGACAACTCCAAGGGAAAAATCATTGGCATAGGTTAAATTGGTAAGAACTCCTCTTTAACTATTGAAAATGTATTACTTGTTGATGGTCTTTAAGCATAGTTTATTGAACATTAGTCAATTATGTGATAAAGGCTTTAAAGTTGTCATTGAATCAAACTATTGCATGATTATGAACGCTAAAGATGATAAAGTGTTATTTACTGCTTATCGTGATGAAAATGTTTATACCATTGATTTTGATGATATTTACTCTCAAGATGTTAAATGCTTTTCCGTATTGAGTGAAACTAGTTGGTTTTGGCATAGACGATTAGGACATGCTAGTATGGATCTCCTTTCAATTTTATCAAAAAATGATTTAGCCAAAGGTTTACCAAAAACAAAATTTGTTAAGAATAAGATTTGTGATGCTTGTCAACTTGGATAACAAACAAAAACCTCTTTAAAAAAGAAAAAGGAGATTTCTACTAGTAGACCCCTTGAATTGCTTCATATGGATTTATTTGGTCCTAATTGTGTAGCAAGTAGTGGCAAAGTGTATGCATTCATAATTGTTGATGACTACTCAAGATTTACTTGGGTCATCTTTCTTGCTCATAAAGATGAGACTTACCCAAAATTTGTAAAATTTTGTAAAAGAGTTCAAAATGAAAAAGGGTATGCTATCAACAATTTTAGAAGTGAGAGAGGAAGAGAATTTGACAATAAGGATATTTCAAAATATTTGTGATGGAAATGATTTTGGATATAACTATTCGGCACCAAGAACTCCTCAACAAAATGGTGTTGTTGCAAGGAAAAATAGATCACTTCAAGAGATGGCAAAACTTTATTGAATGAACACTCTTTGCCACAATACTTTTGGGCTGAAGCAACTAGCACTTCTTGTTATGTTATTAATCTTGTTGTTGTTAGAAATAATCTTGGTAAGACTCCCTATGATCTTTAGAAGGGTAGAAAACCTAACATCGGTTATTTTAGAGTTTTCGGTTGTAAGTGCTTCATCTTGAATAATAAGGATAACTTAGGTAAGTTTGACACTAAATCGGATAAGGGTATCTTTTTAGGTTATTCACAAATTAGCAAGGTATATAGAGTTTTTAATAAGAAGACCTTAGTTATAGAAGAGTCCATACATGTAGTTGCTGATGAGGCTAATCCCTTTAGAAAAAAGGAGGAGGATAATGATGATGATGATGATGATGTTGTCGTAGCGAGCCTAGATGGGGCTAGTACTTCAACCTCCATACCTTTAGAAAAGCCTAAGGAAGATTCCCCTACTCCTCTAGAATACCCTAGGAATAACGTTAGAGATGACCTCCCTAGAGATTGGAAGACCGCTCCTAGTCACCCCATAGATCAAATCATAGGTGATCCCGATCAAGGCATAGCTACTAGATCCTCTCTTAGAAACATTTGTAACAACTTAGCATTTCTATCTCAAATGGAGCCTAAAACATAGAGGAAGCGGAGTAAGATGATAGTTGGATTATGACTATGCAAGAAGAATTGAACCAATTTGAGAGAAACCAAGTTTGGACTTTAGTTCCTAGACCCAATGATCATTCAATCATAGGAACCAAATGGGTGTTTAGGAATAAGAAGGATGAATCCAGAGTTGTGATTAGAAATAAGGCTAGATTGATAGCCTAAGGGTACAACCAAGAAGAAGGAATAGACCATGAAGAAATCTATGCTCCTGTAGCAAGATTAGAAGCCATTAGAATGTTACTTGCTTTTGCATGCCACAAAAATTTTAAACTTTTTCAAATGGATGTAAAAAGTGCCTTTTTAAATGGTTTTATAGCAGAAGCAGTCTATGTCAAGCAACCGTCCAGATTTTGAAAGTTCACAATTTCCCAATCACGTCTTTAAACTTTCAAAGGCTCTATATGGTATGAAACAAGCCCCTCGTGCTTGGTATGATCGTCTTAGAAAATATCTACTTGATCTAGGATTAACTCGAGGAAAAATTGACACCACACTTTTTATTAAACATACACACAATGATATATTGCTTGTTCAAATCTATGTGGATGATATCATCTTTTGTGCTACCAATGAAAAAATGTGTGAGGAATTTGCAAAATGCATGCAAGATGAATTTGAAATGAGCATGATGGGAGAACTGAATTTCTTACTTGGTTACAAATCAAACAACATGAAGATGGTATTTTCTTAAACCAATCCAAATATATTAAAGATCTATTGAAAAGATTTGGTTTTTAAAATTGTAAACCTATTGCTACTCCCATGAGTTCATCTCCCAAGCTTGACAAAGATGAATCGGGAAAACTTGTTGATACCAAAAATTTTTGTGGCATGATAGATAGTTTGTTGTATCTCGCCGCTAGTAGACTGAATATTATGTTTAGTGTATGTCTTTGTGCTAGATTCCAATCATCACCTAGAAAGTCGCATGTTGTAGCCATTAAGCACATTTTTAGATACTTGTTAGGCACCATTGACATAGGTTTATGCAATCCTAAGAACACTCCCTTTGACTTATTTACTTATTCAGATGCAGACTTTGTCGGTTGCAAAGTGGATTACAAGAGCACAAGTGGCACGTGTCACTTTTTAGGACACTCTCTAGTCTCTTGGTTTAGTAATAAACAAAATTCTGTAGCGTTCTCTACGGCAGAAGCCGAGTATATAGCCGTCGGTAGTTGTTGTGCACAAGTTCTCTATATGAAACAACAATTAGAAGACTTTGGACTTCTTTTTGATCACATCCCACTTAGATGCGATAACACTAGTGCAATTAGTCTTTCTAAGAATCCCATTCAATACTCTAGAACTAAGCACATTGAAATTAGACACCATTTCATTAGAGATCATGTTCAAAAGGAGGATGTCGAACTTGTTTTTATCGATGCCAATCATCAATGGGCGAATATTTTCACTAAACCTCTTCGAGAAGATCGTTTTTGTATCATTCGTCGTGAATTCGGGATGGCTTGTCAAGCCGATGTGGTGTAGTTCCGTGTCTTGGAACCTTTTTCATCCTCTTTAAGGCAAAACTATTTTCTGTAAAAATAGTCGACTGACCACTGATTCAGTCGAGCGGATTCTATTTTATCTTTTAAAAAATTTTAGTGTTGCATTCTTCCAGCTAACTTGACTTTTTCAATCGACTTGACTATCAGATGCTCAGTCGACTGATTTCTATCCAGTCGACTGATACACTGGGGGTCTTATCAATCTGCGTTTAAAACCAGTCGACCGTTCATAGTTTCAGTCGACTGTCCCTTGCCCTAAATTATTCAGTCGACCTAAATCTATTTTTTGTTGACTGAAAATGTATGTTTATATATCTTGCATCTTTTGTTTTAAAAACCTTATTTTTTTCCCCTTTCTTCTCAGGCGACTGCGCCTTGTTCTCCTTCCTCCCCAAATTTTTTTCCCATCTCTTATTCTTCTAAGTCTGGCCACCTCCATCCTAAGCTCCACCTTCATCCTTCCTATCATCATTTCATTTCTCTCCTTCTCCTTCTCTCCATCTCATTGTGGTAATGGCCCCTAAGAAATGCAAAGAAGCCGAAACCACCTCCTCTCAGCCACCAGCTCTACAACGCCTCGTCCCAATCCATGCTTTCTTGACGAGGATCCCAAATAAGAATTTTTGGACAACTTTATGCACCACAAGGTTATTGTGGGTAAGACTCTTTCTTCTGATTTTTCAAATTCTCTTGGTTTGCGAATTGGTACACTGTTTAATGCTCTTTCTTGGACCTCTTTTCTCTCTATTAACCAACCTATGTATCCCTCTCTTGTCAGTGGATTCTTTGCTAACCTCAACTACACACCCTCCACTATATCTTTTTCTTCGTATGTTCATGGCATCAAATTTATTGTTATTCCCAACACCTTTGAACAGATTTTTGGTATTCCTATAGGCAGCATTCGCGCCTATGAGGAAAACAAATGAAATGTTGGTCATGGTTTTAATCCTCTCACTACTTGTAGGTTAGTCTGTGGTAACCCTGGTTTTGTTACGGCCTCAAAACCCTTGGCTTCACAGCTCACTTTTGAAGCTCGTTTCCTTTACAACATTCTTACCTAATACTCCTTCTACGCGTGGGTGGTCGTGACTATGTGTCGTACTTCTATGTCTTTCTCTTATGGTGTATTATTGAAGGCAAAAAATTAGATTTTCCAACTCTTTTTTGCAAACACATCTGTGAGGCACACAAAAAGTCGAAAGCCAGCTCCCTGCCTTATGGCATGACCCTCACCACAATCTTCTGCCATTTTAAGGTCCCCCTCGATGAGCGTAATCACTATGACCCCTCTTCTCATGACATCTATTCTACCACCACTCTGTCTCTCATGGACTATAAGCTCGAGGGTGGCATTTTTGTTCCCAAGACCCACCGTGCTCCTATCACTACTCACACCACTGCTCCTACAACCACCATTGATCCTACCACCACCACTGCCCCATCATCTAGTGCTCCCTCCACTTCCACTCCTCTGTCTTCTGACATTCCATCCTAGTCAGCTCTTCCCCCTCCTGCTGCTAATCTTTTAGAGCAGTTCTCCATCATCACTGCTTCAATTGACTCTCTTTACACCACTGTCACTTCACTTCACTCCACTCTATCTTTCAGTATCTCTACTCTCTTCTCCACAGTAACCTCTCACTTTGACACTCTCTGCTCAGATATTCTGGAGGTTGGCACTGCTGTGGACGTTCTATGCACCACCTCTATTGCCACTCAGGAGTTAGTGGACTGACGCCTATTCGAGATGTAGTCCAGCCTTGATGATGCTCGTGATGCCATTCGGTTGATTCGGAGTCGCTTTGGGATTTGACGACCTCTTTGTTCTCTCTTGGATATAGGATAAGCTCTATAAGCTAACATGGACTTTTAGATAGATAGTTTTGTGTTTTGGGTTTAGTGAGGTCTTACACATTCTTTTTGTATCTATCACATCATATTTGTATCTAAAACTTATGTTGGATCTATATGAAATCATCTATTTTGTGTTTAAACTCACTTGTTGTTCATGCTCTTCTCTGGATTCTTATTTATATGATATCTTGTCTATTATTACTTCTCATGATATTGGTATGCCTGTGTGTGTACTAACCGTGGGAAGATGATGATTATTTGTATAAGTGATTTCCACAACTTTTCCCCCTCCCCATCCAATTCATCAACTCACTCAAAGAGGGGGAGATTCTCTTCGCTCTAAGTGTTTTTTTTTGTTGATGACAAAAAGAGGGAAAATATCCTGCTGCTTATTATCCACCTTGAATTAATTGTCATTTCTTATAAAAATGGCTTTATCTATTCACATGTTCTTCTAAGTATGTAATTTCTCTTGAATGGACAGTTACTTGCTATTATTTTTTCTCTTTGGCAACTAGTAGTTTGTTATCATAAAAAAGGGGGAGATTGTTAGACCCAAGGGTTTTACCTTAAATAATTTTGATGCTTAACAAACTATAAAGTTGAGTACTTGTTATTTTCATTTAGTGTGTTGTCCAAACAGAGCTTAATACTAATGATGGATATTCTATGAAAGCCTTGTAGAAGTATATTTTTATTTTGTATTGATCTAATAGGACTTTGTGTAAAGTTAGTTAGGTTGAATCTCAAGACAAGGGCTTAAAATTGAACATTTGTTTCAAAACAAGCAAACTATTTTTCTACAAGGAAAAATAGTTGACTGGACTTATTCACAGTTGATTATACATTTTAGCATTTAGTCGACCGAAAAAATAATATAGTCGACTGGTTTATGACATGGAAAACAGAGTTTCTACTTCAACTCATTCAGTCGACCGGATCCTTTTTCAGTCAACAGATTTTAAGGCGCATTTCAAACTGTTTGAAATACAATAGACTGAATCGCGAACCCAGTCGACTGGATTATTGCGTAGAATAGTAACAACTATTTTCCTTTATTTTTGCTTTAGCATTTAATGCTCCCACTTACCTTAAACATTCAGATTTTCTTGAAAGAGTATAATTACTCAATTCAAATTTGGTTGTTGGGATATCAATTACTCTCATTCAATACTCACTTATTACAATCAAAGATTCAAGGCCTACTTGTTTGAGATTCAAGCTTCTAGCTCTAGATTTGATTTTGTAATCCCTTGAGAGCTATTATATTGAGCTTTTATTATTTCTATCTACTCTACAAAGAGAGTGTTATTCAGGTATATTCAAACATTCTTACAACCTTGAAGTTATAAGAGGATTGGTGTAACCCTTGCTCCAAGTGAAGGGTGTCTTCTTTGGAAGTGTAACATGGAGTTCTAGAAGAATTTGTAAGGAGTGGTTTGATCTTCACCCAAAGAAGATTGGTTAGTAGAATCCTCAAGAGGTGTTCTTGATGGGTGGACGTAGGCTGCAGTTTGCGGATTGCTGAACCACTTGAAAACTTGGTTTGCAAGTGCCTCTTTCCCTTCTCTCTTTAATTACTGTTTTATTTAAGTATTGTGCTGGCTTTAAGTTTTAATTTGCCATTAATTGTTAGTAATCTTATTCACCCCTCCCTCTAAGGATTACTTTTGGGCCAACAATAAGTAAAGAGGTGATGAAAAGACTTGAGCTTAATGATAGGTCTGGGATACAAATGAGTAAGAGTTTTCAATCATTAGCGGAAGAAGTGGGGCGATATGAAAATTTGTACTTTTCAGAGAAAGATTGTAGGAACTACATTGATAAAGTAAGGCAGTTGAGGTTGGGGAGGGTGATGCTGATACAATTCAGAATGTTTTATATATGTTCAAGCTGCCCATTCTAATTTTTTTATATGTTGGATTTGGATGAGGAGAATTGGCGAAAGAACTTGTTTTGGGCATATGGAAAAAAGGGGGCAGTATATTAGGAGTTTGGTGATGTAGTAACATTCGACAGAACATAATTGACTATTAAGTATGACATGTCATTTGCTCCCTTTATAGGAGTCAATCACCATTGGCAATCTACATTGTTGGATTGTGGGTTACTATCAAATGAAGACACCGAGACATTTACATAGATATTTAGGTCATGGTTTGCTTTTTTGCCTGGTCGTACTCCATCAGCTATAATCATTGACCAAGACCGAGCCATGAGAAATGCAATAGAAATAGTGTTTCCAAATGCTCGCCATAGATGGTGCTTAAGGGATATAATGAAAAAGATACCGGAAAAATTAAGTGGTTTCAATAAATATGAGCAAATTAAGTATGTTTTGATAATAGTTGTGTATGATTCGTTGACTCTTGAGGAGTTTGAAACTGGTTGGGTAAAAATGTTAGAGAATTTTGAACTTCAAAGTAATGATTGGTTTGTTAGGGATATGTACTAAAAGTCATGCTTTATGTAGTTGATTTATTTAGTAAAATAAGTTATTCCACTTTTATGATAATCTGTGTGGGCAATGTTTGCATTATATTGTTTATTGTGCATGTGCTTCTCTTATTCTACATAATAGGTGATTTGGTGTGTACAGTTTAGCTTACACAGGGAAGATCAGACCATAAGATCTTGTAGAATGTAAGATTTTGGTTTAAAGTCTTAGATGGGATTGGACACACCATCTGTAGGACTGCAGCATGGATATGTAGTATGTTTGTCTTGACTGCAGGAAATGGTATAGTTTCAACTCACTATGCTGGTACACTTTGTTTATTGAACTCACCTAGGGTGTGTTTGGCTATGGAAGCTTAAGCTTCTCTCTCTCCTCTTTCTCTTTTTCCTTACTCTTTGTCTCTCCTCTATCTTCTTCTCTTTCTTCTTCTCTTCTCTGTCTTCTTTCTTCTCTTCAATAGTAATGTGTGTGTGTATGTGGGTGTATATATGTATATATGTGTGTGTGTATGTGTATATATAATATACCAACACGCATACACTCTCTCTCTAAAAATCTTATCAATAAACTCTTTAAAGCCAAACCATCTCATATATATAGAAATTAAGTGTACCAGGTGTCAACACATGAATCAAAGAAGAAAACTTGTCTTAGCAGATGCCAATCAATTGGTTATAGATATTTCATGGTAATCAATTATGAATCAAGGGCTATTGATTGGTATATGCCACATAATGAATTCAGGTCGGTAGGATGGCAATAGATTACGAAAGATGGTAATCGATTGGGATCTCAAAAGTGGCAATCGATTAGGTTATAGGCCAATCGATTGGTATCCAAAGTTTATCAATAGAATGGTAAAGGTCATACAAGTATACAAGACCAAATACCAAGTCTTATATGTATACAAAAATACAGGGTATTACATAAACACTTAGAGAAAATCTCTTTAAAAATAGATTTTTCTAGATTGAGATCAGGTTCAGGGCGTTATAGCCTAACCTGAGCTGAACACCTAGAAATAATCAACTTTATTGCTAGGTATGCTAGGACTCGTGAACACGTGCCCTCTGATTTGATTTTGATATAAGTTGTCACTTCACATTAAATGTGTTTGTCTTTTTAGAGTCCTAACCACCGTATTTGGGATTAGCTTCTTTGAATCTAACTGTTAATATCTTCTTAAGAATTTGAACGGTGCAAGTTTATTCCTACCATTAATTGTGATCATCACTTAGACTGGTTGGGAGACGTGCCACATTAGACGTCTAACCCTATATAACTTTCTTAACTTTCTTTGCAGATGGTCATTAAAATCAAATTACTTTCAAATGCCTCAACCTCAATCAGATTACTTTCAACTGCCATATCCTCTTCTTCTTACTTGCTGACTCATGGCTTCTTGAATCAATCTGCATTCTAAAGAAGGCTTGGCGGATTTTTGGAGGGAATGCAAAATCTCTGCCGATGTCAAAGGTTGCCATTACATTGAGGGGAAGGTTGTGGCCTTTCCCTTCGTTATCGTCAGTAGCTACCTGGTGATGGTAGTTGGGCTGCGCTTTTCCTTGCCAGATCTATTTTGCAATCTTTTAGACAGATTATGGTTTTTCTTATCCATCTGGCACCCAAACTTGGTGAACCTCCTCTGGGGCATTAGTGCTCATTACTAGCACCTTGAAATCTTTATCAGTCTTTATGAAGTTATTGGCTGCTACACCCTTAATATCAATTGAGGTGAGCCTTATATGAGGATCAGCACTAAGGAAAGGCATCTCGTTCGGTGACTGGAAGTTTTCCCAACTAGAATTGGCACAGGTTCCTAAAGGTAGTGGTCTCTAGGAACTGGTTGGAGGATTATGAAATTTTTCCTCCTCAGGTGTTTGATCCTGACTATACCAAGGCATCTTATGCCAGGTACCAGGAGGTCGCTGCTACTAGTGTTCATGAAGAAGTGATTAACCGAGTCGTTGAGGCTCATTTCTTGTTTCATGACCTAATGAGGCATCCTAGATATAACCCTTCTGAAGGTGATAAAATTGGAGCTGAGATAGAAGAGGGTCCAGTTCCAAATCATGCTATTGGTCCTACTGGTTCTCAATGGTACACAAGGTCCATGGCTTCGGGGTCACGCCCATTAGTTCAGTGCTCTTAGATTGAAGGAGTAGTCTCTCTATCTGCCAGTTCTGACCCTTCTGACATACCCTCTGCCCAATCGGGGAAGGGGAAGAGTAAGGATAGAGAGGGGTCCTCTGCCCAACCTGACAAGGGGAAGAAAAAAGGTTGCAGAAGGAGAGGCTCCCTCCTCTCACAGTGCTGGGCAGAGCTTTCCCTTGAGGTTACATAAGGATCCAAAAATGACGGCTCGTACAAATGAGGGCCCCTTTACCTTTAACACTGGGCAGAGTATCCAAGCAACCCAGATGAAAGTTGATCCTCCAGCCATTGGGGGTGGGCATAGTTTTGGACTAGGCTCTGTTTGGCTGATGTGGAAGAGCGTCTGCAACTGGTGGAGAAGCAGAGTGCTCTCTGGGAAATAGAGTCTCTCATGCAGCAAGTGAATAGATAATGAAGGCTCTTGTGGGCAGGATGCATGTACTGGAGGCTGTGGTTGAAGCCCTCAAGAAGAAAGATGCTTAGGATTTTTTTTTTTGTTTTTGGCGGTGGGAAGAGAATAGACCTTGTAAATTTTTTTAATGAAATAAGAATTTTTGGCTTTGATATTCTATTTGGTCATGTCTGTCTTGCTGACAACACATTCAATTTGCACTAGGTAGAAAGAAAACCTTAAGATATTTGAATTAATTGGTTAACATTTTCTATGTACTTTGGAGATAATCAAGGAAGTAACTACTTTATTAATTTGATGAAGTTTATACATAAATCTTGTGTGTGTAGAACATAGCACATTACATGTAATACTTCTTTAAATGCTCAGCATGCCAGAGCCTCTGAACTGACTTATCCTCCATGTCATGCATCTAGTATGTTCCTGGTCTGTTGACTCTGACCACTCTATATGGTCCTTCTCAATTAGGAGCTAGCTTTCCATTAGTAGGATTTTTGGTGTTCGAAAAAACCCATCTTAAGGCCAAATCCTTAGGATGAAAGGTTTGTGGCTATACCTTTTTATCAAAATACCTTGAGATATTCTGCTGATATGTTATAAGCCAAATCAAAGCTTATTCCTTAACTTCTTCCAAGAGATCTAAGTTCTGTAATATACCTTCATTGTTTTGTGTTATTGTAGCAAGTAGGAGCCCTTACTGCTCCATGGCAGGCACAGATTGGGTTCTGGCAGTTGGCATGTTGATCTCTATTGGTAGGATTGCCTCTATTCCATACGCCACAGGGAATGGTGACTCTCCTGTGGCTGTTCTCTTGGTGGTTCTATATGAGCACAATATCTCTGGTGGTTAATCTAGCCAATGCGCTTTAGATCCCTCTAGCCTCTTCTTCATAGCGTCCAGGATGGTTCTATTTGTCACTTCAGCTTGGCCATTAGATTGTGGGTGTCTTGGCGATGAGAAGTGATGTTTGATCTGCAGGGTTTTACAAAACTGCTGGAAGAGTTATCACATGAATTGGGTTCATATCTGCACATCACACTTTTCCATACAAAGTTTTACATATCTATTTGACCTATCTTAACCAATGCTTCTACTTCTACCCATTAAAATAATCTACAATGACCACAGAGTTTTTCCTCCTCCAGCAATATGAGAGGCCCATGATATCCATTCCCTATTACATAAAAGGCCAGGGGCTCTGGATAGGGGTCATAGGTTGTAGAGGCTGATGTGCATACCTCACAAACTTTTAGCATTGATCACACTTTTTCACCAACTCCTGGCATCATACTTCATATTGCGCTAGTAGTATCCCAACATTAGAGATTGGTGTGCCAAGGTTTTGGTATCCACATAATTTCCACAAACTCCTTCATGAATTTCCCTGAGGACGTAGTCTGCTTAGTATGGGGTCAGGCACATGAGTAGTGGTTGTGAGAAGGATCTTCTATTTAATCCCTTATCTAGGAGCACATAGCGAGCTGCCTTAATTCTTAGCTTCCTGGCCTGTTGCTTGTCGTCAGGTAGCTTTTTATGCTTTATGTAGTCATAGATAGGTTCCAGCCAAGATCTCGGAAGACCTTACCATTAAGATGCATCTTTCCCAGATACTGAGTATTTGGGGCTTCCAAGAGGCCAACCTTTACTGCTGGATCTTGAGCCTGTTCTCTAGAGGCAGCTAGTTTGGCCAACCAGTCTGCTCTTACATTCTCTTGGCTTGAAATTTTTTGTAGGCTAAACTCCTAATAGTCCTAAGTTAGTCTTTGGATAATTGAATGGTAAGCCTACATACTTGCTTCTTTTACCTCGAATTCGCCTCCTGTCTGGCCAACTATCAATTGGGAATCACAATAAGCTTTGCAGGTTGAGGCCCCACATAACTTAGCTAGCTGCATGCCAATGATCAAGGCTTTATACTCTGCTTCATTGTTCAATGCCTTGAAGCCAGAAGCTACAAACTTCTTTAATATTTCACCTTCTGGGGTTTTTAGGACAATTCCAACTTTGTATCCCTTCTTATTTGATACACCATAAGTGTACAATTCCCATTCTTATGACTCTATTGCCAAATCGGTACAAGTCCTTCTCTTGTAAATTCAACTACGAAATCAGCCAGGTCCTGAGCCTTTATAGCTGTTCTAGGAACAAACTGAATGTTGAACTCCCCAAGCTCTATACCCCACTTGGCCAACCTTCCCGAGGCTTCTGGTTGTAAAGCACAGATCTGAGGGGGTGATCAGTGGGTAAACTGATGGCATGTGCTTGGAAGTGAGACCTGAACTTTCTTGCTAATACAAACATAGCATAAAGCAACTTCTCAATACTAGTGTACAATTTTTCCATGTCTAGGAGTATTTTATTGACTTAGTAGACATGGTTTTGCACTTTCTCCACTTCTCTAATCAAGGCTGATCTAACAACATAGTCTGAAACATCCAAGTAAAGGTACAGAGATTCATTAAGCTTTGGTGTGGATAGTAGTTCCAGGCTTCCCATGCAAGTTTTGAGTTCTTGAAAGGCTACTTCGTAATCCTGCGTTCGATCAGATGTTTCTTCTCATTTTAGAGCTTTAAAGAAAGGGAGACACCTGACTTAAGCTTTCAAAATGAAGCGATTTAATGCTGCTAATTTCCCATTCAGACACTGAATGTCCCTCTTGGTCCTGGGGGATTTCATCTCCACCAAGGTCTTGATTTGATCAGGGTTAGCCTCTAACCCTCTTTGAGATACCAGGAGACCCAGGAATTTGCCCATATAGGCTCCAAATATACACCTTGAGGGATTCAATTTTAATTGGAAGTTCTTGAGGATCTTGAAAAGTGGTCTTCTCCCTTCTTTTTTTTACCAACATGTCATGAATGTAGATTTCCATTGACTTCCCAATTTGATCTTAAAACATCGAATTGACCAGTCTCTGATAAGGATACATCTGGTTATAGCCCGAGTATACATCCATGAAAGATAAGAGCTCATTTCCAACCGTTGAGTCCACCAGCTGATCTATTTTCGGTATGGGGAAGCTGTCTTTTGTGTAGGCTTTGTTGAGGCCAGTGTAGTCTATACATATTCTCCACTTTCCCCCCTTCTTCAGAATTACTACCGTGTTTGCCAATCAGGCTAGGTAGTGGACCTCCTTGATATGCCCTGCTTCTAGAAGTCTTTCCACCTCTACATTAATGATCTCATTCTTCTCAGGAACGAATGTTCTGCACTTCTGACTTGCTAGTGGATGAGATAAATCCATAAAGAAACAATGTATAATGACATGGGGATCTATGCTAACCAGGTCATGTACTGACCATACAAAAACTGGCATGCTTTCCTTCAAGAATAAGATTAGGGATGTTCTCTACTAGGCATCCAAATATGTACCAATTTTGACCATCCTATGGGGGTGTAGCTCACTGAACTGTATCTCTTCTACTTCCTCGTCTGGCTCTAGGACCAAGGGTCTTTCTCTATCCAAGTCTTCCTCTGTCACTAGTACTGGTTCTCTCTGAGCCACATTCTGGATAATAGGAGGACACTGTGATTGCTATATGAGGTTTAAAGATTTGAGTGCAGTGCACCCACACTCCCCTGCTACTTTCTAATCTCCATAAATGATAACCACGACTTCTCGGAAGATCAGCCTCACACACTAATGGAAGGATGAAGGTACAATCCCCAAGTCAATAGTCTTCCAAAAATAATATTATAGGGAGAGAATGAATTCACAACATGAAATTCATCCAAAGTGGTGATGTAGTTAGATTCCTCCCCTATAGTGATTGGCATTATTACACAGCCCTCAGGAATTTTGACCACTCCACTGAAGCCTGTTAGGTCCAATTTGACAGGCTCTACTCTTCTCATATCGAAGTCCATCTTCTTTAATGTACAAAAGAAGATGACGTTAATCGAGCTCCAGTTATCAACGAGGATTCTCCTAATATCGAAATTAGATATCCTCAAATTGACCACCAAAGCGTCTTCATGTGGGAGGTAAACACTAATTAGGTCTTGGTTAGTGAAGGTAATGCGTGGTTCTACCCTTGGCTCCTTCTCGAAATTGAAGATCTTCATAGGAGGGTACCGAGCCTCACGTTCTAGCCTTGTTCTAGCTCTGTTCAAGCTTCCATAGTTTTTGGATCTTCCATAGAGAGCGTGTATTACATTGGGCTGCACCTGCTACTCTTGAGGGACTTGTTCCTGGTTTCTATTCTGCCTGTTATCTCGGTCATCCATCCTCTCTTCACGTGTACCAGATCTATCATCATGCTCAACAATATATTGACGGAGCCTCCCTTGTTTGATCAGCTCGTCGGTTTCGTGCTTGAGAATCTTGCATTCGTCCGTGGTGTGCCCATAATCTTTATGAAAATCACAATACTTTGATCTGTCCTTTTTCTATGGGTCTCCTTTCAAATGTTCTAGCCACTTAAAGTCCTTTTTCCCCTTTGATTGGTCCAGGATCTTGGACAGTGAAGCATTTAAGGAATTATATAGCTCTACCCTCTTGAAATTTGGCTTTCAGGCTTTGTCTGGGGACCTCTGTCTCTTCTTTTTGTCCTTCAATTCCCTTTTGGGAGGGCTTTAGATCAATTATGCTCCTCAACTCCTTCCTAGCTATATTTATATCTTCCACCAGAGTATATTTATTGGCTCGGGCTAGCAGTTCTGCATGATTCTTCGAGGATTCTTACTGATCGATGTTTGGAACATATTAGGGTGAAGTCTTACCTTTGGCACAAAATTGGAAAAGCTTCTGCATGTGGTCTGATCCTATCTTGATCTTTTTGCTCATCAAAAATTGGTTAATGAATTTCACTTAGCAAACGAAGTCCCTGACCGGGTTGGAAGTCTATTAAACCAGGACAGAGCCGTATTAGAAAGTGTATTTGAGAAAGCTCAAAACATTAGAGCATTGTTGTGGCTGTAAAGGGCCATGGCCTGCTTATAATGGTCGAGATGTCCTATGGGGTCCGTCTTTCCATCATACATGGTAAATTTGGGTAAAGAAGAGGGTCCCAGGTGATTAATCTAACGGACAGGGGCCTAGCTTGGCCCTAGAGCTCCTGCAATTCCTGCTCCACTTTTAGCTCCAATGCCCCAGGTGAGTCATCCTTGGGTTGGTCTTTGTCATCCTTCTTTGGATGGTCCTTTGAACTATTCTTCGGGTTGATTTTTGAATCATCCCTAGGATGATCACCAGACTCATCAACTCATTCTCCTTCTCTATTATGCAGCTTGTTGGTATCTATGGCTATTTTGTTGTGGGCAGTTCTAGAAGGGTGATCATCCTTCCTGTGTTCCCTAGGTGGGTTAAGCTAACTCCCCACTAGCTGGGATATTGCTTGTTGCTGTTGGACCAGGACTTGCACAGTATTCATCAAGCTCTTGATCTGTTGCATCATCAACTCCATTGCGGTTTGTGGTCGGGAGGCTGAAATAGTGGGTTTGGCTCTAGTTGATGCCTTTGGAGTAAAGGGATTTAAGTTACCTATAGGAGGGTTTGTATTGCCTTGATGAGAGGGATGGATGAGGAATATATGGTAGAAACCATCGTGCCGAACAGGAAAAATAAAATGGAATGATGAAATGAGTTGTCTTTCCCACAGACGGTGCCAAATGATGTTGTCTGATTCAGGCTGAGTTGCTATGGGTATTGAGCTGAGCAGCAACAGATGGTTTCCCCAAGCTTTATCCTATATACAAGGAAAAAGAAAGGCTCAAGGGGGGTTATATTCCCCGAGTCTTCTTTGATGGCTATGTTAATGTTAGGATAAGAGAACTTTCAAGGAGTATTGAGAGGTAAAGATGGTGTACATTTCCTGTAGATCTGCATGAGCATATATAGTGATGGGCTCCAACCGATTGCGGCTATTTCGGTGCAGGCCTCTGCCATGCGTCCCATTCCTCTAGTAGTGCGCTATCAGTTTCTAACTATTAGGAGGGTGGGAAGTTATTTAATTCTGGGCCCAATGGGTATAAAGACCCAGTCTTCTCATGGGTTGGGCTTGGTCAAGAGTGGTCGTATAAGGTGCATTTTTCTTAGAGTAATATTTGAGGCACTAACAACTTCCACCAACACTTACTAACACACTCTATCTCTCTCCTAGTGGCATTGTGGGGTCCGCAGTGGACCCTGCAGTACTACTAGGAGAGAGATAGAGTGTGTTAGTTGGTGTTAGTGGAAGTTGTTTGTGCCCCTAGCAAGACCCTTTTTCTTATATCTTACCAGTCACGTGTCACGATCTTGCAGTGTGGCCAAACGACATCGTATCAGCTAACATAGCATTACTCTAAAATGAAGTATACGAATGGTATGTACTGCATGTCAAAATTATTTTAAATTGTGCTAAACATGTTGCTAAAGCATTTAACTAATGTTGTACACACTTTTTGTAACCATTTTCAAATGGTCCTGAGTAATTCCTTCTTCTTTTTTCCTAATTAAACTCTACAAATTCTGTCATAATGGAGGTTACAAGTTCGATAGCCGATAGCTAAAGTTATAGGAAATCGAATGTAGCAATTTTTTCTGAGAAATTTTTATTGACAGGTTCTAGCCTTCAAGGTGATTTAATTATTATGCCATTTTAATTACATTACAGTCCGGGACAATATTTAAGATAATTGACTAGGGAAAAGTCCTTCGTAAATGAACATTCAGTAAAATTCCACTGAACTTTAGATGAATTTTAAGTGAAATTTTTGCCTTTTAACTGCTTTTTAACAAACTAAAAATTAAATTAGACTCTAAATTTTTTGACAGATACTTCTAGAGACATTCACCTAAATATCAAGGTTTTATTATAACAGATGCTTATGGTTGGGAAAAGAAAAATCAATGTGATGCATATACAAAGTAAGCAAGTTGGTAATCTTGGACTATTCAAAGTCTTTTAAGTAAAAAATAAAATGCTGTGAGTTGCACGATAAGAAAAAATTTATCACATTGTGCACCTAAATTGACTTAAAGATATTTAAAGTTCTACTAGCTGGGTATTTTAATGCGGAGAGAATGGATTAGGAGAAATTTAAAACGAGAATTGGAAGATTGCTTTCTTAGCTAAATGATCTTAAATCTGATTTAGGGAGTTGTCACCGGGAATGTCTTAGGGGTTGATATAATGATATTCATTAAATATAAATAGGCTAAATTATAAAATATACCCTTGATGTTTGGTCTTTGTCTGATTTTAGTCCCTGTACTTTCAATTGTATGAATTTGATCCCTGAAGTTTTTGAAAAGAAGCAATTATTATGTTCCGAATGTCCAATTTTGTGAGAAAAGTTGACAAAATATGTTCCAAATGTCCAAATAAATATACGAAATGTCACTAACCTCCTCCGAGATTTGTCATTACATCAACGACTTCCTTTGTATTTTGAAAAAATAGAGATTCATTGACCTCCCCCCTTAATGATAAACATAAATAAAAAACAAATAAATAAATCGATCTCCCCTTAACATACATTATTGAAAGTGAATAGAATCTCATTATGTTAAAAGCTTTTCAAGATAAAATGACAAATTTACTTGGGTATATATATGTGTAATTTGGCAACAATTCCTTACAATCTAGACAAAATTTTGTAAATTCCTTTGTAAATGATCCTCATACTTGATTATTTTTGTCATTTTTAAATGTACAAAAGGGGCATAAATATCTTTTACATCGATCATTTTTTTTTCATTTAACATGATTACATATATATCAGCAGTTTCTGTGTATTTCCATAGCCATCTAACACCCTTACAAACTGTTACTTAGAAATAAGGTATTTAACCAAGGGGCAGTTGACCTGAGTGGAAGGGGCGCTGGTCGCTGAAGCAAGGGTCTCAAGTTCGAGTCCTTGTGGATGCAGAAAACTACCTTGGGAGAGGTCCCCACTTCGACAACCGACAGTAACTCGGAGGATTAGTCCTAGGCGGAAAGTCTGGGAATACCTTGGGAAACCCAGAAAAAAAAAAGAAAAAAAAAAAAAGGTATTTGATATTATTTAGAATACAATGGAGATCATAGGCGATGTGATAACAAACCTAAAGAAAGGTCAGTGCTATTTATCCAAATAAATTGTATCTTCCATTATTGAGTTGATATTCAGAATCAATGACGTGGATATTGTTCAAAATATTTCAAAAATTTTTTTATAGTGAAATTGTCTAATCTATTAAAAAAATTGTTTTCCTTTTCACTTTCATTTTTGGTGCATATAAGTTAGATGCCTATTTAGGGCCGGATTGTTACTTTTCAAATACGCGTTATTTGGAATCCCAAAAGCACGTTTCATTGCAGCGATTTTCTTACCAACGAAAACAATTTGCAGCATATCCAACTGTGATTCTTTCTAAATGTGATGCGAGAAGTAGATTTTTTTTTTAAAAATATTCCATACTCCCATTGTAGTTGAGACTTCTTTCGCAAAATGCATTTGATTTTCATTTTTCCCTTTTAATTAATTAAGAGTATGTTTGATAACTCAATTAAGTACATTTCTTTATAGTGCATTTGATAATGTACCACCTAACTGAAAAAAACAATCAAAAACTAACTAAAATTAAACTTTAAGTAAAACTTTCTACGAAAAAAAAAATTCATTGAATGAAGTCTATTTCACTACATGAAATATTATTTTTCGTTTTGTAAATTCATATGCTTTAAATTTTCAACACTAAAAATTCAATAATTTATTTTTAGTTTTATCAAACTGACCCATAAAACTTCTTCGGCATAAACACACAAATTAGGTAATCCCAACCACCAAGCTGGAGTCAAGATCTTCTCTCTCTCTCTCTCTCTCTCTCTCACACACACACACACACACACACATACACACACACACACTCTCATAATATAGGATTAACATCACTAATAACAGAAACTGCGTACAAAGCTAGGTCCTCTATCCATGACATCATACAGTACAGATGTGAGGTGCAACTAATTACACCACCGTTGTAGTTGCACCTAACGTTGTCATAAATTGCTCCAAATGTTGTATCTCTTGTACCCGACAGTTTCTATGACTTGCATCTTTTGTTAAATCTCATGGAGGTCTTCGGAAGTCGGGAAGTCGCTTGATATATGTTGAACTCCATGGATTCTCAAATAAAAATGAATAATGAAGGTGGGATGATGATAGAAATAGAAGGAAATGGTGACCTGGAAGTGGAAGAAGATTTAAGGGCAAAATTTTTGCAAAAATTGCATAAACATCAAAAGTTGACATGTAATTAATTTGTGACTTTAAGTAGATATCCTTTTAAATTTGAAATAACAATAGACTAAGATGTGGAATCCATTGTGGTCCACACCACTTTACAATCTCTCTCCTCTCCTCATTGGTCCACATCAGGGTGTAGATGGATGGGTGTAGAATTTGGGTGTAAGTGTAGTATTAGTCTATCTTAAATGAGTTGCTTATCGTGTCGGTGGATGATAAGGTTGAGGTTATCAAAGAAAATCTGGGCCTTGCAAAGTTGATCAGTATAGCTGGAGAGGAGAGTGATATGAGCCTGGGCCCTATTTGCAATTCAAATGTTGGAGGCCCAAACTATGGTGGTGGGTTGGGTAGATTGTGTGGTAGCATGGGCCAAAGCGAAATAATTGATTACAAAGGTATTAATCTGGGCCTATCGGATGATAATATGGAGTAAGTCCGTAGAGGAACTGATACATCTGAAAATTTGCATATGGAAGAATTGGTGCTGAAGGGGAAAGCATCAAAAAGGATAAGGAAGAATAAATCCCTGATGGATGTACTTGAGGGAGAAGAAAAGACAAATATATCTTATAGAGCAACAAGAATGGGTGAAACCTCAAAGACACGATGCAGGAAGCGTAACACCGAGGTTGACCAGATGATTTGGAAATTGATAGAAGAGAAAGAAGATCTTTTTATCAGATCTGAAGATAGGGATGAGATATCAGATGTGTCTATTTCAAATATAGATATAGCAAGCAGAAATTGATCTTTCTTAAAAGAGGCTATGTCAACTTGGGCAGTGGAATAGTACTTAGGTTTGAAGGTGAATGGAGAGGAAAATGGGATTTTTGATAAACTACTAGCAATGGATAGGAGAGATCGAGAGATGGTGCAATCATGTAAATGATTGTAGTGGGAGGAGCTGGCAAAGGGATGGTTAAGTTTGTTGTTTCTCCAATAAAGTTATTCTCATGGAATATCAGAGGGATGGGGAGCACTGAGAAGTGAAGGGCGGTTAGAAGGTTAATCGATAAAAATAAACCTGTTGTTGTTTTCATCCAGGAGTCGAAGATAAAAAAAATAAAGGCCAGAAGTGGTTGAACCATTTAGGGGGAATTTCATTATCTCGTTACACTGTGGCAGACGCGGAGAGAGCATTTTCGGGTCTTATAAGTCTTTTGAACCCTAATTTTATAGTGGTTGTAGAAGTAATTGTGCGATTCAGATTCATTCTGCTGAGAGGGTTAAATGTCTAGTCTGGTAAGGATTACATTCTTGCTAATGTTTATGCTCCTAATGCGATATAGGGAAAAGAAGGTTGTGGCTTGAATTATCATAAGAAATACAGAAGTCAAATGTACCATGGTGTTTGGGAGGAGATCTGAACGTGTCAAGTTTGAAAATGAAAGACTGGGGGGAAATTTTAATCTGGCTGTTAGTTCTGATTTTGTAAATTTTATCCAAAGGAATGGACTATTGGATTTACCATTATCAGGAAGAGCCTTTACTTGGTCCAGAAACAAGGCAGGTAGCTGTATGAGGAGGTTGGATCACTTTCCTCTAGCTCTTGAGTGGGCAAATGGGTTAATAAATCTGAAGCAATGTTGCCTGCCGAAAGGCCTTTCGGACCACAATCTAGTGGTTCTGGGGGAGGAAAAATCATATTGGAGTCCAACTCCTTTCAAATTTTTTGATCATTAGGCTGTGGATAAAGATATGGAGAAGATTATGAGGAATATCTAGAAAGGTGTAGGGAATGCGTTGTCTGGAGGTAATTCTGCCTTAAAAAAGCTAAAATATATAAAGGAAGCAGTAAAAGGATGGAGGAACTCAAAGGGGCTAGATGTATTAATGAAAATTGCAGATTTGGAGGCTAAAATTTTTGCTTTTGAATCTACCTAGGAAAGTGGGTCATTGACTGATGAAGAAATGCAGATTAAAATGGATTGTTTCAAGAAGCTGTGGTAGTTGTACAGATTAGAAGAAATTGTTTGTAGGCAGAAGCCCAGGATTAGATGGTTAAGAGAAGGTGATCGTAACACGTCTTATTTTCATAACTCAGTTTCATTTCGAGAGAAAAAGAATTGGATTCAGGATATACAGGTAGGAGATAGGGTGGTATCTGAGCCAACTAAGGTTAAATCTTGTATTTTCACTCATTTTTTAAATCACTTTCGGAGTGGTGGGAATGTGAGGTTGGACCTAGAAGGTCTAGATTTCAACGTGCTATTAGATGAGCAATCCAGAGGTCTGGAGGTGCCTTTCTCAGAGGAAGAAATTTCAGAGGTAATTGAGAATTGTGAAGGAGGTAAAGCGCCTGGTCCTGATGGTTTCAACCTAAATTTCGTAAAGAAATATTGGAACTATTTAAAATAGGATGTGTGTCAATTCCTGAATAATTTATATAGGGAAGGCAAATTACCTAATGGGAGCAACTGTTCCTTTATTACTCCAATCCCAAAGGATAAGGATACCAATTGCATTAATCGATTTAGGCTGATAAGTTTGTTGGTTGTTTGTATAAAATTCTTGCAAAGGTTCTATCCAATAGGTTAAAAAAATTATGAGCTGCATCATTAGCAACAATCAAATGGCTTTCGTGGGTGGAAGGCAGATTGTTGATTATTTACTGATTTCTGCAGAGGTGATAGATGGAGTGAAGAAGAGTAGAGAGGGGGGAGTGTTCCTTAAAATTGACTTCGAAAAAGCTTACGACAATATCGACTGGGGGTTCCTAGATTTGGTAATGTTTAAAATGGGTTTTGGATACAAATGGAGAAGGTGGATATATGAATGTATTTTGTCAATCCAAGTCTCAGTCATAGTTAATGGAGCTCCTAAAGAGCAATTTGTTATGGAAAGGGGTGTGAGGCAAGGGATCCCCTTTCACCATTCTTGTTTAATGTAGTGGCAGAAGGACTGAGTCAAATGATTCAAAAGGTGGAAGAGCTGAAGTTATTGGAAGGCTTTAGAGTGGGATCTAGTGAGTTTGCTTTAACCCATCTTCAATTTGCGGATGATACTTTGCTTTTTTGTAAAGTAGAACATAGGAGTAACATGAACTTTAAAAGGGTATTGAGGTGTTTTGAGTGTGCATCTGGACTGAAAGTTAATTTCCATAAAAGTTGTGTAGTGGGTTTTAGGGTGAATCCAATTATGCTGCAAGAGTGGGCTACTTCAATATATGCAAATGTGGGGGTGGGGTCTTTTAAGTATCTTGGTATTCCACTGGAAAAGAATTCGGGAAGGTTTGACACTTGGATAATAGTTATTTCAAAGGTGGAATCTAAGTTAGCAATGTGGAAAAAGAGATTTCTATCTCTGGGAGATCGGGTGACCCTTATTAAATCAGTTTTGAGTTGTGTACCAATGCATTTCTTTTCATTGTTTTGTGCCCCCCTTGAAGGTGATTAATAAAATCAAGCAAATTCAAAGACGCTTTTTATAGTGTGGAGATTGCTCAAAGAGAAAGATTCATTGGGCGGATTGGAGGGCTGTATGCTTGCATAAAGCAAATGGTGGTCTTGGAATTGGAAGTTTATTTGATAAGAAGTGCTTATAACAAAATGGATATGGAGATTTAGAAACAAAAAACATGCTTTATGGAGGAAGGTGCTGTGCTACAAGTATTATCTGGATCCCAATATATTGCAATTGGTTTTAAGTGGCCGTAGGCGACCGTCTTTCATTTTAAGAGGCTGGGGAAAGTTATTACTAGGGAACGATACATGATCAGAAGTAACTAAAGTAGAGATGGGTCTTGCTATTGGGAATGGTATGTCTGTGGATTTTTGGAAGGAAATGTGGATTGGGGAAACAAACTTGAGATCTAGATTCAGCCAGGTGTTTGCATTGGCATCGGTTAAATAGGGTGTCATAGCAAGATTCGATAAATGGATAAATAATAAATGGATTTGGGATGTTCCACATAGAAGACAACTTTTTGGATGGGAAACCCAATAGTGGGAAATTTTTTGTAAGGAATTAAATAAAAATTGTCCATGTCAGGAAGTGGAAGATAAAGTGGTATGGAAGTTTGATTGTACAGGAATCTTTTCTATCAAGTCTTTTTGTAGGGAAGTGGAAAATATGGTGTCAGTCTCGAATGATCAGCTGAAAGTAATCTGGAGGTCCAGGGTTCCCACAAAAGTGCATGTTTTTGTTTGGCTCTTGTTACAAAAGAGGTTATCGGTGAAATCAAATTTATATATGTTGGGACTACTACTGAATGGTAGTATGGGGTGCAGCTTCTGCAACAATTAGGAAGAGTGTGTTGATAATCTTTTCTTGGGTTATGAGTTTTCTTGGAAAGTCTGGTGCGAAGTAATGAGCTGGTGGGGTGTTTAAGAAGGTGATTCGAGATCCATTTTGGAATGGTGGGAGTTGTGGTAGGGGATGTGTCCAGATTCACGTGTTGAGAAGGCGTGGAGTATAGTGTTTTTTTGCTATAGCTTGGTCATTATTGATGTACAGAAATGATCGAGTATTCAATAATAGAGAAACATCAATTAGGGAGTTGGGGGAAATAGTCAAACTTAGAATTGCTTGGTGGTTCAAATCTCAGTCAGACGTACAAGGGATGTCCATTAGTGATTCACTTTAGAACATTTCAAAGTCATTATTTATAAGTAAAGAAGGTAAGAGGGCTATCTGTACGTCATGGCTTCCACCCCCAGCTGGGGTTTTCAAATTCAATGTTGATGGATCTTCACTTGGTAAACCAAGGCCGACAGGAGTGGGAAGAGTGGTAAGGGATCATATGGGTAATGTAAGGGGATTTTTCTCAAAAAGTTTGGGTATCCTACATTCCAACATTGCCGAATTACTTGACATTCACTGGGCGATCATTCTTTTCTCGGAATCTAGTTGGTCATCAAGGGTTGGATTAATTATTAAAAGCGATTCCAAGAATGCAGTTTCTTGGATTCGTGAAAAAGGTCAAAGCTTGTAGAACTGGAACTCCATTTTTAATGATGTAAGGAATCAGCTTGCTATTATTCGGTCATGGGAGATTACTTATACTCCAAGGAGTGCCAATGGGTCTGCAGATTCTCTTGCAAAAATGGGAGTAGGCAAGGTTGTTCCCTTGATCCAATAGTGGTGATTTCAAGTATGAATGATTTTGGGTGGGTTAGTTGGGGGTGATTTCTAACTATGTTGTATGTGTCAAGATGAAATGTATTTCAGGTTATGGAATTGGATGTTGTGCTAAAAGAAATCTATTTTATTTTGGAGGCTCGATTTGGATGTTGATATTTCCTTTGAGGGTGGGTGTGTGGTTTGTCCTCTCGGGTGGTGTTGCAGATGTCTGTTCATGGGTTGTGAGTCATGGTCCTTTTTTTTTGGTTGGGGGGGGGGGGGGGGTAGAGTCTTTGGTTGGACTTGTTTGGGTTTTATGTGTGTGTCTTCGCCCATTTGCTATGTGTTTTTCCTTTTCTCAGTATGTCTTACCCAGGCAAGGGGATGCATATAGCATTCTGGTATATGGGGTTTAATATTCTTATATACGAATTTACAATTTAGATTGGTTGAATTGCGATTCGCTGTAATGGTCTTGCTGGTTCCTGATGTGCTGACGGTCTTTACTTTGGGTGGGTGGGTGAAAGCCCACGACTGCAAATCATTTTGGATTAGAGGTGAGAGAGGGAAGGGAACAAAAAAGGAAGTTGTTTCTTTTGCCATATTGTGGGGCAGGTGGAGGGACTTTCTCGGTGTGTGTTTTCTTTTGGGTTTTTTTTTTGTTTTTTTTTTTCTGAATTGTGGGAGTGCTTTCCACTCCATTTGGGGTGTGTCTTGGTGTGTGTGTTTTTTTTTTCGTGTGTGGGTTTTTGCGTCGCATTTTGTTCACATGGGTATGAATTCCTATGTGGGGACTAATTGCAAAAATGGGCTCTTTTGAGGATTTGTATTGTAAGCGGAATCTAAGATTGAGATTTGTTTTTGAGAATAGAAACCAGGCTGGCAAGTAAGAAAGGTCTAGTATTGGGTGTTATGGCAGGTTTGTAAGCTCGAGCGTGTGGCCTAAATCTGTGTTCATCCGCTGCTAAGGCTGGTTAAGGGCAACAATAACAGTTGCTGCTCAAGCTTGCAGAGGAATAAAAGGAACTATTTTTGGGGGTCAGAGTGTTAAAAAATGAAATTATAAGGATAGTTGAGGGATAATGTATCTATGACGAAGAACAATGGAGCTGTTTGAATTTAAACCATTTAGTTTTTAATCCTTGAGAAGTGGCTAAAATGAGTTAAGTTCTGGTTATGTGCAATGAGCAATGGGAGGGTGTCTGGATCGAGAGGCCAGTAGCAACAAATTTTATAGGTGCACCGTTGGACTTGTGGATTTTGGAGTTGTTACGGTCTTACTGGTGGTCCATGGTTCTTTCATGGGCTACCGTTGGGCTGCTAAGGAGGAAAAAAAAAAGGTGGTTCTGCTACTGATTCGGGTTCCATCCCTTCATAGTTTCATCTCTTGGCAGTGGGGTTTGAAAGCATGTTGATAGGTCATTGTATTTCAAAGGCATGATTGGGTCTGTAATGTTTGCTTAAAGGTTGTACCCAATTTAGAGGGATTGTTTTGATCTTATAAGATAGGTGTAAAAGTTTACTTTTGGTATGCTCTGTTCTCAAAGGGGTGCAACTTATTAATCTTTGTGTTTAGCTCTGTTTCTTGATGCTAATAAAAATGAAACTCCTTGCTGTTAAAATAAATAAATAAATAAATAAACCAAGTTGCCACTAAGCTTTCACTAATTGTAGTGTGACTAGAAGTTTTTGTGGCAAGATTAACAAAGTCACCACTAAAGACTTCCTGTCTAGCTGCAACACAAGAATTATGACAAAAATAAACTTTTAGTGTCAGAATAATGTTGACACTAACTAAACACTTTCAGTGGCAAAAAATATGTCATGACTAAAAACATTGATTTAGTCACAATAAAATTTGCACTAAACTCATATACTCTTCAAAGTCGACGCTAAACAATCCTTTAGTCACAACTATCATTGCGAGTATATATAAAAATTTAATAATGTTACTCAAGATCCTTAATTGCCATTAATAGTGCAAAAGATTTGGTAATATAGCCTTAAGTTGTCACAAATTCTCACCCAAAAAACTCTATGTAAGACAAGGCCCATGAATCGCTAGCAAATATCATTTAATTAAATACACTTGAATAACTTGTTTTAAAATATTTCACAAGATACACTGTAGCTAATTTATACCTACACAAAAAATCCACATAAGACAAATGTTACAATTACAAAAGCACTAATAAACTAGTAACCAAATACGTCTTAAAAAACTAGTGTGCCCATTTGTTTGTCGAGAAAGGATGGTGCCCAGCCTTCGCCTTCTTCAGTGGCCAAGTGGGGTATTCTAATTGTTCAAATTGAATGAACTTCAATTGACTCCAACCTACAAATTAAAAAAATGATAGAAAGGTTAATTTTACTTCAAAATTGAGTATATGTAGAAACAAACACAGATATATGGTTAACAACACATAATGCTTTTGGAGACTGTGGACATGTGACTCGGGTGTACCCTGGGGGCCTTTTTCCCCTATTTTTTGGAAGAAACAATTTGTTTTCTTTTCTTTTTGAAATTGATTTTGAAATTCTTGAACGATCTATGAAAATAGATGCAGAGTCGCCACTTGGTCTTTAGGGAACCAGGAAACCCGATTTGACTCACCCAAACAGATAAAGCACACCAACCCTTTAATTGATGCGTAGGAATCTTGTTCGCAAGCGATCAAGGTATTCATAATAAGGCTTTAACCATTTTTTTTCACTCTCCAGTCTACTCGAACCTATGAGATGATCAAGTTGGAATCTCCAAACACGTCAAGCTTCTCTATTTTCAGCAGTGTTGTTGGTGGAGGTGTACTTGAGCTTAACAGCGAGTGAAGTATGGGCTCCTTCAGGCGATACCAAGATGACTCCTACTCCATATCCTTTCTGATTTGTAGCTCCATCGAAGTACATTTTTCATATGTCCTCCTTTAACTCCATCAGTCCTTCGTCGGGGAACATGAATTCTCCTTCTTCTCTTTGATTTAGAGAATGTTCCGCCAAGTGTTCTGCAATAGCCCTTCCTTTCACGGACTTACTTGTAGCATGTGTCAGATCGAATTCGGACAGCATGAGAGTCCATCGAGAAATTCTGCTAGTCAAGACTGGCTTTTATAAGAGATACCTTAGCGGATCCATTCGCGAGATCAAGATAACAGGAAAGGCTAGCATGTAGTGTCGAAGGCAACGAGTACTACACACTAATATCCAATATGTCTTCTCTAGCGGAGTGTAATTCAATTCATAGACAGTCATTCTTTTACTCAGATATTAGATGGCTTTTTCTGAGTGCCCTTCGTCTCCTTCTTGAGCCAGCATACACCCCATAGCAAATTCTGAGACTGATATGTACAGAAGCAGAGGCTTCCTTATCTCAGTGGTGAAAGAACCAATGGGTTCTACAGATAAGTCTTGATTTTGTCAAAGGCGACTTGGCACTGATCATCCCATTCGAACTTCTTCCCCTTTCTCAGGAGACTAAAGAATGGATCACATGTTGCAGTGAGCTTAGAAATGAAATGACTGATGAATTGGATCCCTCCTAGGAATTCCCGTACCTCTTTCTCGTTCTTAGGGGGTGGCATGTTGATAATGGCTTTGATCTTAGTAGGATCGACTTAAATGCCTCTTTGGGTTATGAGAAAACCCAGCAACTTGCCTTTAGTGAATCCAATGGTACACTTCTGGCGGTTCAACCTCCTTTGATTCTTTCTCAGCCTGTCAAAGAATTTGGTGAGGGCTGGCAGATGCCCGCTTCTTTCTTTGGATTTCACTATCATATCATCCACTAGACTTCTACTTCTTTATAGATCATAACATGCAACAAGGTAGTGACAGCTCTTTGGTACGTTGCTCCAGCATTCTTGAGTCCAAACGGTATCACTCTGTATTCCCCATTGCGTGGTGAACGTGGTCTTCTCGCTATCTTCAGGAGACATCAGTATCTGATTATACCTGAGAAACCCTCCATGAATGACAGCAGTTCGTGCCCTGCGGTGTTGTCTATGTTGGACCGAAATGGAAACCTTGGAGACAGCGCGCGCGTGCGCGGGGGGGGGGGGGGGGTGGGGGGTGGAGGAGGGGGGGGGGTGGAGGAGGGGGGGGGGGGTGAATAAGATTTTAGTGGACAATAAACCTTTTAAAAAGATAATACAAAATTAAACACAATCACAAACAATAAATTAAAGAGAGTAGGGAAGAGACACTTGCAAATCGAGTTTTTAAGTAGTTCAGTAATCCGTACACCCTGCGGCCTACATCCACCCCTCAAGAACACCTCTTGAGGATTCCTTTAATCTAACCTATTTCACGGGTGTAGATCAAACCATTACAAGAGCCTTCAATCTCTCCCAAAGAAGAGCACTTCTTCTTTGCACACAAGGGTAACTAACCCTCACTCTTTACAAATGAATAATTTTGGGTACGAATAATAACTCTCTCTCTAGAGTGAATGGATACAATTATAGCTCACACAACTCCTTACAATTGAAATCTAGAGCAAATTGATTTTTCACTCAAACTAGGGCTCAAATAGAAATGATGATTAACCAAATTATTTTAATGATTTTCCTTTCATTTTCCAACCCTTAAAATCATCCCTATATATAGCTTTTCAACATATATGACCATTGGGGATGTTTGGGGGTGTAAAAATAATTTTGCAAAAAGTTTATAAAACTAGCTGTTTTGTTGTTCAACGCAATCCAAGTGACTGAAAAATAGACCCAGTCGACTGAAAAGTTTATAGCAGTAGCTATCTTTCAAAAACACAAAACAGTCGACTTTTTTTGCAATCCAGTTGACTGAACAGTACCTCCGGTCAACTGAACATAACCTCCGATCAACTGGACATGAAAGTTTTCAGTCGACTGGTTTTTTCTTTTTTTGCAGACCGACTTTACTAAAACGGCCATAACTACCTCTACAAAACTCATTTTTGTGATCCGTTTGAAGATTCGGAAACTAGATTCAAATACCTTTCCAACCATATAAAGATCAACATTTGGTTCCTTACCAATTAGATTAGTTTTGCCTTTAAAGATGACCTACCTGCAAAGGGTACTTTATTTTGCCTTAGCTACTTGAAAACTTTTGTGAAATGAATTTAGTTGAGTGGTCTAAGTATGTTCAGGTCCTTGTAAGTATTTTAAAGTATGAGAACAAGGATCCTAAAGTCCAACTAAAGTTACTTGAGCCCTAGGAGTGATTGATCAAAATGCTTATAAATAAATACTAGTTTTCAATCAAGGTTAAAATATCTTCAAGTCTTCAAACATGATCCTTGTTGAGCTCAATCACTCTTGGCCTTCACCATATGCTATCTCATGATCTCAAACAAAGTTAGAACATTTAAATGCATAAATCAAGAGATCAGTGCAACGAAAATGACTTGATAATAGTTTAGTATAGAGCAATTACAAGTATGCTATTCTTAATAGATTTGACATCATCAAAACAAATGTAAATAATGCCTTAAAGATATTCAAGGCTAATAATTTTCCCCTTTTTGATGATGTCAAAACATGCAATAGAGATATAGCAATCATTGCACCAGATTGGCTGATTTGTCACTGCTCTGGGAGGTTACAAGTAGGTGACAAAGGGCCTTTGTCACTGCTCTTGAACGTGACAATTTGGGGGTGACAAAATATTTTCTGTGTGAAACCATTCGCTGGAGAAGGCAGGGTAGCTTATCATGTTTTACCGCCACCAATGAGCATTATTTTATAGGAACATAATTAAACCACACACATCCACAATGCTAGCTAAAAAATAAGAGTCCCTTCATGGAATTATAACAATTTAAGAACGTTTCAATTAATGTGTAACTTTTAAACCTTCTATAATTGCCCTTTGTTTATAAATTCAAAATCTCAAAGTTACATGAAACAAAAAGTGAGAGTGTTATACAACAAAGGGTAAACTTGAAACGTGTACGATGAAGTGCATTGATTTTTCAAAGAGGACTCTTCAAAATGACACATCGCAAAATGGAATAACGGACTATGAAGATGACCACACCGTTTGCTATTGAGTTGGGTTCGATCAACATCACTTCCTAGTCTATCTCTAATTGAACGCTTACTTCCAGCTGTTACCCACCATCAAATACTGGCCATGTCCTCTTCACAACCTGTAAACAAATTGTTGTCAAAGTGAATGGGCATTTACAATACAAACTTTAATACAACCCATAAAACCAAAACATGTTGGAAATTATTGATTTTTTTAGGTGATACTTAAACATCGAATTTGTAATTAGAGATACCATTAAAATACATCTAACCTAAGCTTCATGGTTTAGGATTTCTTGAGCATAGTCTCCTTTGCTATGGTTGTATTTCCTTTTTGGGTTGAAATGTACCACTGAAATCTTTTACCATTTGGTAAGAAGGAAAAAGAATTAGAATGAAACCCATCAAATTTTTTGAATTTGCCTAAAAAATGCAATAAAAAACAAATAAAAACTCAAGAGTTATGAATGAGAAGCTAAAATCTGCACCAACTAGAACACATCTTGGCCTTATTACACCAACTGACTAGGAAACTGAAATGAAAAAAATTAAGTAAAGGCCTAAATCAAAAATTCAAAATAGTCAAATACCACCTGAATGTGTATCAAGACATCCAAATTGAAGAGCAATCTGCATGGCTGCCACATTTAGATTATTTTTATGTCATCAGATTCCACCAAAACTCATGTGAACCTTCTCTTACTGGATTATTATCCAACATTGTATGCCCAACATAATAACGTGAAATGAATGGGGATTGAAAAGTAACAAAACATGAATGCTTTGGATTACAAACAATGTCATGAATGCACTTGAAAAGTAACAAAACATTAAAAAAAAAAAAAAAGAAGCACTCATTCTTTAAAAAAAAATTTCTCCACTTCTAAAAAAAATGATTTCTCCAAGCTACAAAGTCACTGATGTGATGATGTCCCAATATTTTATGCTCTGTCATAAGCAATGAAACAAAAAATGACAAAAAAAGGAAAAGCAAAACTTATGAAATTACAATACTACTTTCTGCAATTAAATTTTGACATTTTGAGATTGTTAAATTGTCAATCCTAAATCCTATAAAAGGTCATGGTTTCAAAGCTAATATGAAATTATGAAAGAATTCAAAAGGAAAAGAATTATGAAATTTACATTTTACCTTCTAATGTTGCCCATAATACCATCTACGAGCTAACAGATCAAACTAGAATTAGAACAAAATTGAAAATTGATTTGGTTGCCTAAAAGTAGGGAACAGACTAAAATTTTTGAGTTTAGGTTAGACTTTGTTCACACATGTGTAACCCTTGGATAATCTTATGCTTCCCAAATTTGAATCCTAAATTTGGTTCCAATGATGTGGCAGTGGTCAATGGTATCACATACCATTGCATGTGGCACAACTGATAAGGCATTAGAAAACCAAATTTGGGATTCAAATTTGGGAAGCATATCATTGCTTGTTATAGTGTAGTCGTACCATAAACAAACTAATTCATCATCAAACAGTAAAGATAGAGCACTAAATTAGTTTGAAGTCTATCACAAATAGTTTGGTTTTTCCCAAGATGAACGAATCAATGAAGTTCAACGAACGTAAACACAAAACAAAATATTTAATATAAAGAAAAACCATTATTCCCAAAGCCTGCAAGTGTCACTGTCACTGCAATTTTGGTACCAATGATATAAAGGTAAGATCCAATACTTGATGTGATCGAAATGCACCATAACCTATTCGTCACTGGTGTTGTCAGGCCTCCAAGAGCAGCAATTTCATCCTTTCCCACTTTCCCTATATCCTTATTAATCTCTATTAGCATCAAAGAAAATGTAATCAAAAGAAATAAAAACCTAGTGAGCTTAATATAAATTAAGATTTGTGTATGCTATTTAATGAAGTAATATTTCAAATAATTTAAACAAAGAAAAACTGAAAATCAAAAGCTTGAGAACAACATATATATTAGGAAGCCTTTCATTGGACCCCTTCCAAAATCACAATATATATAAAACTTGACAACCCAACAGTCATATTCAACAGTTCCATAATGCCCGAGTCAATGAGTTCCTAAATTTCAAATCAAGCAATTTGATATCCAAAAACAATATGAGCTTACCAGGAAAGAAAGCTTGAGTTGTACCAAGTAAGAGTTATTGAAGTGCTGCGTAGAACTTTGATTGCTTCTCCCAAAACACGTATTCTGTAAATCACAAAAAACTAAAGTTTCATAAGGTTAAACACTAAATCAACTACATCTAATGTATCTCCATATTCCATTCCCAACAAGCCAAACTTCAAGCTTTTGTGATGCAAAAGGTCGTCCATCACCTAGTCTTACAACCTGAATGTCAAATTCTATTAAGGCTTCTAAGGCTTCCCATTCCATGATTAAAAGTGATGCAATTAACCTTCGGGGTTTCCTACTCAGAGCATCTATGACTATATTTGCTTTACCGGGGTGGTGCTGTAATTAAAGTCGTAGTCCTTAAGTAGTTCCATCCAACATCATTGTCTCATGTTTAGTTCCTTTTGAGAGAATAGGTATTTTAAGCTTTTGTGATCTGAAAACAAGTCGAACTTTTCTCTATAGAGATAGTGCCTCTAAATCTTAAGCATGAAGACAATTGCAGCCAATTCTAGGTCATGTGTAGGGTAATTTAACTCATGTGGCTTTAATTGTCTGGATTAATAAGCAATTTCCTTACCATTCTGCATTAGTACACATCATACTCTTTTATATGAAGTGTCACTGTAGATAGTGTACTGTTCACCATTCTTGGGTATAGCTAGCACTGTCGCTGAGATAAATCTCTCCTTTAGTTATTGAAAGGTGCGTTCGTGCTTGTCCTTCAACTCAAACTTCAAATCCTTTCTTGTTAATCTAGTTAAAGGAGACGCAATCCTCAAAAAATCCTTTAACAAATCTCCTATATGATCCAGCCAATCCGAGGAAACTTCATACTTCTGATGCGTTAGTTGGTCTATTCCAACTAGATTGGTGCGGACACTGGAGCCACAGATCAATGAGGTTCTCAAGAGGGGCTATGATCTATTTCGTGAAAGAAGGGATGGTGGATAGGGGTTAGATCAAAAAGGGAAGAGCAGTATAGGGTTTGATTGGTAGGCAAAAATGAAACAAAGAGTTCGTTATATTTTTGCTTTAATCTACTTGTTCGGCATCATAGATACTGCGTCCGTCTTTGTTGAGTTTACCAAAATCCCATTCTGTGAAACTACATGTCCTAAGAATTTAACTTCCTTCAGCCAAAACTCTCACTTACTAAACATAGCATAGAGGCAATTTTCTCTAAGTGTCTGAAGTACAATATGTACATGCTTCTCGTGTTCTCCTTCAGTCTTCGAATAAATGAGGATATTGTCGATAAACATGATGATGAATTGATCCGAGAAGGGCCTGAACACCTGATTAATCAAATCCATTAATATAGCCAGGGCATTAGTTAATCCAAAAAGCACAACTAAGAACTCATAATGCCCATATCTTGTCCTAAAATCTATTTTGGGTATATCCTGTGGCCTAACGAGTAACTGTTGGTATCAGGAATATAAATCGATCTTTGAGAAGGTTGTCGCTCCTTGCAATTGATCAAATAAATTGTCTATCCTGGGAGGGGGTACTTATTCTTAATAGTGACCTTATTCAATTCTTTGTAGTCGATACAAAGTCGAAGGTTTCTATCCTTATTTCTAACGAACGGAATTGGGGCTCCCCAAGGTGACATACTAGGTCTAATGAATCCAAGATCTTCCAACTCTTACAATTGCTTCTTCGGCTCTAGCACTTCTATTGGGGCCATACGATAAGGGGTCTTCGATAATGGTGTCATTCCGGGTACTAGCTCAATACAAAAGTTGATCTCACACTTAGGTGGTAATCCAAAAATGTTTTGAAAGACATCTTCATAGTCTCGAACTATCAAAATCTGAGCGATTGTCAATTCTAAATTTGTGGTTTCCATACGGGCCAAGCGACTTGTAAGAAAGGCATCACTAGTACGGTTACATTGGAAATTCAAGGGTGGACTCCCTAGCACTAAAAATGTGATCGACTTACTAGCACAATCTAACTTTGTATAATACTTAGTGAGCTAATTAATTCCTAGGATTACATCAAATTCTTTCATAGATAGAATAATTAAGTCTGCGGGTAGGTTCATATCCTCCAATGTCAAAGTACAGTTGTGGACACGCGGAATCCACCTCTTTTGTTTTGAAACTTGTTTGAAATTTGATTTGGATCAAAGAAAGAGAAAATAGGTCTGTTGAAAACAGATACAGAGTCGCCACTTGGTCTTTAAGGAACCAAGAAACCTAATTTTGACTCACCCAAATGGATAAAGGGCACCGGCCCTTCATAACTAAAGAACTTGGTTCGGGGTTTTGGTACGAGAGAGGAAGGAGCCTTTGTCGCAACTAAAACACCCTCAACTCGCCCCGTCTTTCGACGGGCCTCAATTAGCATCCAAATAATCATCTTATACTATGTATGATTCGAAAATTAATACTATGATAGTATATTACATCACATAAGGAAATTTGAAATGGAAGATCTAAAGATAAGATATCATTCATAAGATCTAAGCCAAATATCATATAATGTAAAGTGAAAGATCACACAAATAAACCTAGGAAAAATCGACTAATCATATATCGAATAACCAAGACTTCCTAATCTAAAAGGGGGGGATGAATTATTCTTGAAACAAATAAATCAAAGAAAACAAGGATGCTTATCAAGCTAGAATGATGTATGTTAATCTTTGAGAATAGAAGATCTCTCAATCCCCGGAACGGATGAGAAAGGATGATTAGATCAAGGGAAAGCATGGACGTGTGATCATGATCGTTCCTTATAATCTTCTTAGATTAGGAGTTACAAAAACCCCAAATCTTTGCATGAATGCAATGTATGTATCTAGAATGTGCCAAGGTTGTAGTGTGCTTTGTGTTCATGGATTCCTAGAATGACTTAGAAGTCTAGAATATGTATGAATGAATGAAACCAATATGGGATATGTACAAATGTAGTATGAACTACTTCCTAAGATATGAACTAATTTAGAATGCATATAAGCATCAAATCAAAGAATGAAAATTAAAATGTGCTTGCTGTGAATAGTGGACAGAACAGTAACATGATCTTTTGGAAATTGGAAAGAGGGGATAGGAATGTTTTCAATGCATGATTTTTTATGGGGATCTTCCTTATTGTGTCTAGAACACTACCCAAAAAGCTAATCTTTAATAACTATCACAGATTGAGAGAAATCATATGAACAACAGAGGTCATTCAGAAACAGAGTCCGTACTGTTGACTGAAATGTTAAAATATCTTAGAAAATGAAAACAAATGATCTAGAGGCCCATTTTATACATAAAGTTTCCTAAGACATTGAAGGTTAAGGTAAAAATAAGTTAGGACCACCCCGTTTGGAAAAGTTTTCTGAAAAAGAGGTTGGACGTGGACCTAGCTGCTGTGACAGCAAAAACAGAATGTCTGGAAGGAATGTTTGGATCCAAATGGACCATTTCCAAGTACTTCCAAGTCAAACCAAAAATCGTGGGTGTTCTCTAATGAGTTAGGAAGACTCTACAAGTGGCCTTGCATCCATACATTGAGTATTGAGCTCTAGAAAAATCTTTGAACTCAGATCACTCACTGTTTTGACTCACTGTTTTGAACATTTTGGGAAAAAACTAGAGTTTTCTTTCTTGAGATCAAAATGAGGGGTTTTAAGAGAGGTTTTGAAATAGAGGTTTTGAAAGTATATTTTCAACATCAAATAGAGATTATGAACTCTTGGAATATCAACATCAAACTCATCATCAAGAACCCCCAAGATTGTTGGAGAGATTTATTTTTATTAGAACATAACTTCAATAAACTTCAAGTATACCTTGGAGGTATTAAAGTTATGATCATCATCTATCAAACATGTTTTTGAGGTCAAGAGCTACTATCCATAAGGATTCACTCATCCCAAACTTCATGTCATCATTTAGATGATGATGAACTAGTAAGTAAATAAAGAAAATAAAAAAGAAATGAGGTAAGAAGAGATAAACAATGAATAATCAAGCAAGTAGATAATGATCAATAGATGATATTCATGAAGCATTGAACTTGTAGATTGGTGTTTCACTCATATGTAATGACATTGGATATGGAAGAAGCTTCCACTCTCTTAAATGCTCACTAAAATGGTGGTTGGGTGTATTGAATGTTGAAGTAAATGGGAGTAATGAAGTAAAAACAAAGTTTAGAACTCACATTTATTTTGAAAATCAAAGAAGGAAGCTTCTTTTCTTTCTATTTTAACCTTATTTCTAAAACTTTCTCTCCCAAACTTTTCCTAAACTTTCATTTCACACCCCCCAAAATGAAGAGCAATGGGGGGTTTATATAGGCCAACTTGGGGGTGGTTTTGGAGTTTTAGAAGTATTCCCATTGGCTCCAAATATCTGAAATCATAAAACTATGTCGTTTTGATTTTTAATTAATCAAAATGGGACCACAAAATTAATTATAAAAATTCACTATTCTGGAGGGGAGTGCCGCGGCGGTAGTGGGCCAGTGTCGCGGCGGCACTGCTCCTCCTTTGTCCAGATAATGCTATTTAGGCCCCCAAAGATTTCGGTATTTGCGAAAAGGCCCTATTTCGTCCGAAATTCACAGAAAATGCAAACGAACTCCAAATTGAGGTTGTGATATACCGTTGGAAAGGTAATGGATTCTACTTTACATAAAAAATAGTTCAGAGATAGGTCACCTTGAAAATGTTTGTGGTATTTGCGAAAAAAAGCCGATTTGATGGCCTTTTTCGTCTTCAAAAATTCATAATAAACTCGTTTTAAATTCAAAAATTATGTGCGATATACCGTTGGAAAGCTCTAATATCCATGAAAAATATTTGAAAATTGTTTCGGTGCCCCGGTTTCAAAGTCAAATCTTGGTCAAACTGGTCAAACCTGGGATTCCCGGGAAGTTCTGGGAACCTCTGGGAGCTCCCAGGAGTTGACATTTTCGTGCGATCTTCTTTTAAAACTCATTTTAATACTTTCCGCATGATTCTGGTGAATTCAGATGATTTCGGTCAAACTTGGTCAAGCCTTTGTCAAACCTGGCCAAACCTTGGTCAAACTTGGTCAAACCTTGGTCAAACTGGTCAACAGGGACTTTCTGGGAACTTCCGGGACTTCCGGGGGTCTCTAGGAGTTGACGATTTCGTCTGATTTTTCTTTAAAACTCTTTTCATCATATTTCTTACGACGTAGCATGTTTCCAGAACTTTTGGGCCAAATTTGGGGGTTTTTGGGCTTTCAGGGGCATTTTGGTCATTCTGAGAGATAAAACTGACTTTCGAGAGTCCTTTTGAGTCTTTTGCGATCATTGTGAACCGCCAAGCTATGGGTCTCCTAAATCTGATAGCCGACAAAATGGGGTGTCTACAGTTTGCCCCTCTTTTGCATGAACTTGCGAGGCAACGCACGTCACAAGCGAGTGCCAAAGCTTTGAAGAGACAAGACTTTTTGGAGGCTATAAATTTAGGATAAAAGCTTTGCAAAAGATGCAATGATGCTGAGGTCTAGTGCTAGTTGTGCTCTGCGTGAGCTGCCTACGTATCCCATGGGGAATCAGACCAGGCATAGTTCAGGCACAAAGAGACAAATCACACATGCACATCGAGACAGGCGTATGCTATGTAATGAGGATGATATAAAATGCATGGATATGATATGAATTGTGTCATGAGTCCTATCATGTCTAGTGTTATGATCCTAGTATGAGCAGGTGCTGTGGGGTGTGTGTCGTTCCGAGTGGGCTGGTGTTGTGCTATTGTTTGCGACCTTTGATGTGGTGGATGACTCGGATAAGGACATCAAGGTTTAGAAGACTCTGGGTCTAGGGGCAAACTTCAGAATTTTGGAAAGTGTGCTTCGTAAGAGAACGTAATAGGATGTGGGGTCCTAGAGGATTAATCAGAGATGTTGATTGACAGTTAACCGACGGACACGAAAGCCCCGGGAATTAAGCGACGGATACAAAAGTCGAGACATGGAAGCCCCATTGATAGGAGCCTAAGATTTTGAATGAACACGGCATATTTTTAATGAGAGCGATGGTAAACTAATGATGATTAATGGACCATCGATGTATGAATCGAGATGATGAGTCGACAATGGACTATTGTGACTATCATGGATCGGATCAAAGAGTGGATGCATGAATCGAGATGATGGGTCAACAGTGAATTACTGTGACTATCATGATTGAACTGACAGTGTACGAATCCGCTGAGGATTAATCTTAATCTGCTGGGGATGAACTCTCTCTTCATCTGCTTCTCTTGATCGAAATTTGAATTCATTAAGATTTTTCGGTGCTCAATCCAAGAGGGCCGGTAGGGGCCTCCGGGAGCTGGTATCTTGGTTTCTGTTCTCAGGGGATGATGTAGGGTTCTCGAAGAATCTCTTTTTCTTGATTGGGAACCAGGACTTATCTCTGAATCTCTCACGGTTGATCAAATCTTGTAGTGCTCAATCCAAGAGGGCCGGTCGGGGCCTCCGGGAGCTGGTATCTTTCTGCTTCTGTCCTCGGAGGATGATGCAGGGTTCTCGGGGAATCTCTTTTCCTTGATCGAGAACCAGGACCCATCTTTGAATCTTTCACGGTTGATCAAATCTTTTGCGGTGGTCAATCCAAGAGGGCCGGTCGGGGCCTCCGGGAGCTGGTATCTTTCTGCTTCTATCCTCGGGGGATGATGTGGGGTTCTCGAGGAATCTCTTTTCCTTGATCGGTGCATCGGCCAAAATCCAGGATCCGTTATCAGAACTCTCGTGTTTGATTAAAATTTGCAACGGTCGTCCTGAAACAGCCAATTCGGGTCTTCGGGAGTCGATCTTTCTTAGTTTCTGCCTACTGGAGGTAGCCCTGACAACTTTTGGACTGTTGGGGATAAAAACCCCATAAATCTTGACCGGAATGGGCTACCGGGGCTGATTGGAGCCAAAAATGGGCAAAACGGGGTCAAAACGGAGCAAAACAGAGCAAAGCGGGGCCCGCGGGGAGCAGTGCCGCGGCGGCACTGGGCCACTGCTGCGGCGGTAGTTGGCCAGTGCCGTGGCGGCACTGGGTAGCTGGACTCCATCTTTTTATATCTCGGGTTTTTGAGCTTTTGAAGCTCATTTTTGGCCATTTTGGGGTATTTTCAGAGCCAAAATCCGTCAAAACGTAGCTTGTGCGTGCTCAGGTGAGTAATCTTTCCCCGTGGTTGGAATTCTGATTGGTGTTTTGGTTTGCTCAAATTTTCAAGAAGAAAGTTTAACTTTGACTTCCATTTTCATTGTAGATCCATGGCTTCG